>CM065052.1:91206727-91904227 GCA_032883995.1 Coronaproctus castanopsis
GTTAGACACACGACAAATTCGCTTTTAAAAATCCGACTAATTATTCGGTTTTGTATTTAGTCGGATTTACTTTAATGTTTTAGTACAAAGTAGACAAGGTATTGCAAACGAAAAGATGCCGAAATGACAACAGGTTATATAACGTCAGTAAAAATAAAACCCAATATATTTAAAATAAAGTCAAAGAATCTCAGTTGAAGAATAACTGGCAGATAATCTGGAGTTTTATTGAAATTTGTGGACTAAATCGTGTAATCATTTTCAAATCAATCAATAAATTAAATATTTAATTATAATACCGGCGTCTGTACAAAATCGATCATTTATTCCAGTAACATTATATAACTAAACGTCTCTATTTCTGAAATCCGGCTACTTTTCAATCGGTTCTAACAAAATACGTTGATATCGATAATTAGAATTCGAAAGTTGAAACGTCACTAAATTTAATCGGATTTGCGTCATTTAGCGCATCACGCGACCTCTTCGGATAGTACAAATGAAATAAAATATAAAATTTAATTACGCGCACAAAATAAGATCCATTTCTCCAACCCCATTTCGAACTTGAAAATAGTTTGCGCCGTTACCAATTTTGTCTTCAAAATATTAAGAATCAAAGTCAGACCCTGAGCGTCCAATTTCAAAATTATTAATCTAAAAATTTGTGTGTCGTTGGCGCTTCGTTCGCGTTTTTTGAACCTACCATTTGTAAATCTTGAACTTTTACTACGGTTTTATTATGCGTTGTTTTTAATTTTACGTCATTAGCGTTATCTTTAGATATATAACAGCACAAAACAGCGTCGATTAGATCCATGTTTAAAAATCAACCTTAACTTATTCAGTGCGATTTGCTTCGTTCGTATCGAGTTTTTCTGTTTTTAGTTTCGGGTGCGCCTATTGCTATTCCCGAGATCTGTAAAAAAACAAGGTGAAGTTAGTCTATCTAATTTTGGAAATTCTGATCTTTAATTTTTTTCACCCTTGATTAAAATAATTTAAAAATAAACGCGAAGACTAATAAAATAAAAGTATACAGCACTCGGTTCGTATAACAGTGATACCAATTAATTAGTACGCGGGAATTTTGTATTCTTAGAATGAAATCTAGTGGGTGTTCGGGGGTCCATTTTTTAACACTGACATTCCTCCTTCGAAAATTTGTGCAAAACGTAACACACCAAAAGAACTACACGAAATATTATTCCACGATTGTGTGTATGTGTGAGTTTTTAGATTTTGAGCGTTTTTATCATTGCCCGTATTATTTCCGAAAAACTAACCGATGTTAATAAATAATACAAAAAATAACTGTAACAATATAAAGACGATAAAGACACTCCTAATAACAAATAGTAATAATAAACGTTATTTGGAGATTATATAATCATAAATTCGAAATTAACAGAGAATGAGAACGAAATTATTTAGAAGCCGGTTCTACAATTTTGCACGTTAATAATAAAAATAAAAGCACAATACAAAAACCGCTAACCTGTGTCAGTCGCAAAGTATCAATGTTAATAGAGAAAATCATTGTTTCCTAAATGCATGCATTATTTCACACCATCGTACATTGTTTATAGGATACACTGACAGTAACGAGTACTCACTATTCATTGACGAATGTATACAGTTCAACATTCTTCAAATACATAAGAAAAGGGAGAGTACGCTTAAAAGAATTTCTTCTAACCGCAATTTAAAAGCAATGGGTGCTTGCTTAAATTTAGCAAATAGCATTTTCTCAAACTTATTTAATTCTTTTTAATCGTCTAACAAAATTTACAACAAAGAACACACTTATGTATACCGTACTCTTACTGAGAATTTTTCGACGCAATATGTTGGAAGATGCTTAATCATTCATCTTGGGGATCGGATAGAGAAACTCTAATAAAATTATATAAATCATATATATATAGAGAGAGAGAGAGAGAGCAGATTAGATTATAGTAGCGTACTATACGATAGCGCCTCCAACAGCATTATTAAAAAACCCTAATGCAATTCAAAATACATCGATGAAAAATGACTGATAACGGTAATATTCGAATCGTTTCTTTTCGTAATTTACATGTTGTTTTTAAAAATGAATATTTATTTCATCAAAATAAAAGTTACAACACGATATATTATTAAGAATAATTTGTGTAATATAGTTTTCCTGGATTCAGTTTTATTTTTACACGTTCGTAAAGTTTAAAATATTTAAATTAATTAAAGGAACATAGCTGGTTTCAATTTTTTTCAAGTAATTTACTGTTTCACAAATTCACGAATAACATCATGATCATTGCGTGAAATAAATATCAATTCAGTTTGTTATTAGAATATTTAAACTGTTACAAATATATTTATCGTTTACGGCTGCGATATTAGTTTGTTCACGTAGGCGTTATAGGAAAGATGACTGTTATGATTCTTACCGAGTTAATCACGAAGAAACCAACAACTAACGGTTTATCTACAAAAATTTTAAAAGGATTATCTACAAAAATATTTTATATACATGAGATTTGGAATTTTCATTATCGTTTAAAACAATATAGCTGGTAACATCTGTAAAACCGAATAAATACTAATTAAATTATTCTGTTTAAAATATTAATTCTTGGCATTCCCATCAATCCGTTTTTTATTATTCAAAAACATTAATCGTTGTTAAATTATATCAAATTTTTTTCAATGTAATACTACATTTGATATTACGCAGCAACCATTTTGAAAGAAAACCGTTTCTCAATTACACCAGTCTGCATTCTTGAAGTGTATATCTTTGCAGTAATCGATGAAGCAACAATATAATTTATGGTTTATGTCTCGGCATCTTTAAAACATGTAAAGAGCATATATTGCTTTTCTTGTGTCATATTCATCCTTAAGACCAAATTGGTTAATTTCAGTATTACTTTCGCGCATATGCGAAAATGGAAAACTTTCAGAAAAATCTTTCAAATGGGTCATATTAAGCTGTTAGTACGGTAGTTTTGACAATCTAATACACGAGTTTTATTCGGCAGTATTATAAATACTGATTAATCATATGATATATGGCCTCAGAATTTAATTGAAGAATTTGACTAGAAGATTGATGGAAATGTTGACGTGTACTCTGGGAAGTCCGCCATGCACATTATCTGGACTCACTGCTTTTCCCTCCTTCAGATTCTTAATTGTACGTAAGATTTCAACCAATATAATGGGGTTGATATTCGTTTGACTAGCATTAGTGAGATTAAGGCGAACGAGTACGGGATTAATGGGGAACGATCGTTATTGTACATTAATAAACAAATTTAAAAAAAAATATTTTCAGAAAATCTGTAATCCAATGGATTATTTTGAAAAAACTAATTAGTCGGTTACCTAAGAAAACGAATTAATCCTTACTAAGTAGATTATGCCCATCACTTATATATATACACACACACACACACACATATATGTATATATATATATATACACAACCCTTCATTAAGGAAAGGAAATAATTTCTTTGAGAAAATAAAAGAATATCCCGCGAAAGTATAATTTTAATAAATTGGTAGGTAAAAGCCCTGATCACTCACAACGACAAGTCAGATTTAATGTTATATATATATATATATAGGAGAAAGTTTTAATGCACGAAACAACACAATCTAAATAAGTACAGAAGCTTATTATTAATAATGTATGTACATATCACGTATAAAAAAAATGCATTTCATTCATTTCAACTAATTTAGAATTTATTTACTTTATATATATATATATATATATATGCTCGTATTAGATCTCAACCTGTTGTTTTATTTTTTCACTCGCATTATGACGTCATTTCCTTTTTATTTTGTCGTCGTTTGAAAGTTCACCCGATTGGCTAAACCGAAAAATGAACGAATCATTATCATTATCACGGTGCTATTTTGTTCAATACAAGTATATAATTCTATCATCGACGTAAAATGAGTAAACGATAAATTATATTTTCAACTATGCCAATAGTAAAACAAAAAATTTTGGATCGAATAACCGAAATGTGCACTTTTTCCCAGATTTTTATTTCACGAAATTGTTGACAATAGAAGATAAACTATTGACAAATGTCTTCGAGGAAATTTATTTGCCCTAGGATAAAAGGAAGATCCCTTATCCATTTTACTTTATGCTTTTTGTGATTATTTACGTTTGCTGTTTCACCTTATATATGTACACACGCGTAAACACACACACATATATATATATATACTATATATATATATATATCATCGTCGTACTGTTCGTTGCTGAACGTCGTGACTAACCATCGTACGTTTATTTTTATGTACAAAATGAGCTAGCATTCAAGTGTTATACGGAGTAGGCAGTCTTTTCGGTGATAATTAAGAATTAAATAATGATGAAAACTTTCTATGTCGCGTGTGCCCCGACCGACGAGTTAACAGTCGAACCCTCTCTAACAACTACGCCGCTATATATATAAACAGATTAATTAAACAAAGTCGGCAAAACCGAAGGCTTGGAAATAAGAAAATTTTGGACCAATCTATGTACACAGCGATAACCTATAGATGTGTAACATGGAAACAAATTGTAAATCACAAGAACACATTGGAAGTGACCCACAGGTCAATGGTGAGAGACATGTTATCAATTTTTTTTTTAATACAGCTCCTGAAAAGGACATCCACTTTATTTCTGCAATCTTAGATCTAAACTAAATTAGCAATACTCATAAGTAGCATTGCATGTGCAGAAGAATAGCCGTACTAACTATATTAATTGGTAACGGTCAATTGATAAGGTTTGATGAACAAATATATTAAAAGGAATTAATGAAATAAAACGCCAATTGGCTGGGCGCACAGCGAGAAGAGCATGTCACAGATAGACAACAGAATTTAACATTAGTACTAATGAATAAGCGAGAAGACGACGGAAACTATATCATTTAAGTTGCGATTAAGAACTTGAATATCGGGAGTTACCTGGCCTTTAATTGTCTAAGACTGGGAAAACAAAAAAATACCAGTAAATGAACGAGGCCGCTTTCCATGACACATTGGTTGTTCTGCTGACAACGATGATAATGATGAGGATTATATATATATAATAATAATCTTTATTTAGCATAACTAAATTAACAATTTATAAATATCTGTTACAGCTACAATCAATTTCTAAAATTAATTTCGAATGTAGTCATATTCGAGCGAAGGTCTCTCCCAATTTATTCCGGTTGCGTTTGTTGTGTGCCAATCTATACAGAACGCTTCTGGAACCCAGGAATTTCTTAAAGTCGTCATCCCAACGTGTAAACAGTCGCGACTTTTTTCTCTTGCGGTACGCCAGGAACCATTCCGTTACTTTCTTCGTCCACCGCTGATCTCTGTATAACATGAGGTATGATATCCCTATTATCGCCCATTTGTTCCTTAATCGTTTTTAATTTGACTCTATTTAGTTCCTTGATTTGTACTATTATTGTTTCGGCAGGTTCTTAGTATATTTTCCTGTCTTTGCGTCATCGACCATGTTTGGGAGCTGTAAGTAAGGATAATTCTATTTAAATATAACGGTTTAACTCTTTTAAATTCAATAAATAATTACTTCCGACATTAAACATACTTTATACCAGGTAATTTTTAAGATATTATATAGGGGACCCACTATATCAGTTTCTTACCCATACTTTTAAGTATGACAGATGTCACTCGTTCGTTATTGTACAATATTATTACTCCATATAGCTAATTATCGAGATTATCAATGGATGCAAAATTTTCAGTCGCTTTGAAATCGCTAGTTTCTTTAGAGCTGCGAAACTTTCTTTCAATTAAGACTTACTCAGTTGTGTAAAAATAGTGTGCCCTGTTAAAGAAAAGGTTAAAGTAACTTTTTATATAAAAATCAACAATAATACAGCCATCATTAATATGGCAACTAAAGATGACTTTGATAAGATTGCCTACCGACTATTTGTTTGTTTAGAACAAACAATATAACAGAAGATGATGTCATTGAACACATCCAAGTTTGCTTCTAGGAAAAACCTATTTCTGTTACTAAAGTAACAAATCAGCGGACAGTAGAATTTATATTCTACCAACTCCTACCCTCTATAGCAAGTTGCCTGAGGAGAAGCGCTTCAGGATAAACTGGGAGTCTCTTACCTTTGCAGATTCAGTTTCTCCGAGGGTTAGCAAAAAATGTTGTCGTTATGGCCACACAGATGAATTTTGTAAGGCTGAAGAAGTTTATATTAATGTTGTTAAAGCCTACAAGGATGTGACTTGTGTTAATTGTTTGCATTACAATATCACAAAGCAGTGCAACTTTAAGAATGTTTTTGTTTATGTTTATATGCGATTGTTCTCCACCCCTATACTATGATGTATATATATAATCTCTTTATTTTCCTTTTTGTTTTTTTCATTATGTTAAATTTTAATCACTTTAAATTGTATGTGTATTTTTTATTTGTATAATATGCATTTTAATATTTATATGCTCATTTACACAAACTCATTTTACACACACTATTTATGGTCTAAGGGGCTATGTTTCGTATCCCTTATTCCATCCAATTTTTTTTAAGTACACATTGGAGGGAACTTTCGCACACTCCTATTTATTTTTCTACTATACTGGTTGTTTTTCTTTTGTTCTAGCTACACAACTCTTACACACATTTATTTATTAAATACACTAGCTCCCTGCACCTCTTTAACAACAAATTATTTAATACATTCGCACCACCGCGTAAGTGCGGATTGGGGAACCATTAAACAAAAAAAAAATGATATCTATTAAATTCATTTTTAATATCTTTAATTCATAATTTTCATTAAAGATTTTATTTTTTTATAATTTCTAAAATGGTGTGTATTAGTCACCCATCTCATTCGTATACTTTCTTTAGGTAGTTCGACTTGATTAGAACGGAACTTAATTTCAATTAAGAAATCTTGTGGACAGTTAGTCTGCTGTCACCACGCTTATTTCTCGTCGTCATTTTTTAATCAGGAATTTAGGATTACTTCTGACGCGGTCGCGTTTTTAGTTAAGTTTAATTTAGTTTAGGTTTTTCCATTACATACGAAAGGAGCCGCCTAAATAAAAATTTTGTAACCTTATTTTATAAATATAGTAATTTTAACTTGGCACATTTTTCGTTTCATAAAAAGAAATAATAGTCTTATTATACAAAATATAATTATTTATCTTCCACGTAAATAATTAATAAATTCACATTCGACAAAAAAAAAAAAAAAAAAAAAAGTTGAAAAATTAGACAATACAAAGTTCTAGTCGCGTATTATGATAACCATTTCAGTCACGATATCCACTCAATGGTACATGAAATTTCAATGATAACAAAGGTTTTTTATTTTCTGATTGACGAGGAATATTTATATAAATACGTGGAAAATTATCCACAGCTCACCTAAGAAGCAGTATTGTATAAACAGCTGTATGATATTTATAATTTTGTGCCAAAATTGTATAATGTATGACTGAAAGGGTTAATTTCAAGTATAACAAATGCTAAAAATATTCTTCTTTGATTTAAATCTACAATATATGATATTTATCATCAACTAGATGGTGTAAAGAAGATGATTGAGAAACATGAAAATACGGAATTGTAGAAAATTACAATGTTGAACGTCGCGATTTCGTTGACTCCGCTAATTCTAACCGCGTTTTGCGTGAGCGGCGCTATTTAGCATTGCAATGTATAAAGATTTCTATGTGTCCGAGCCTTTAATGTCAAGGAAGGTGGCTATTAGGAACTTTTATTCAAAAATGATAAATAAATATCGCTAACTAGTTGAACAATACGGTCAAACCGAACATCTGATTTGGGAAAACTCTTTCTTTCTCGATCGACCATGGTTACTTATTTTTCAAATACCTTTAGAGACAAGATGCTAGTGATGTAGGATAAAGTTCCCGATGGAGGTTTCTCTTGTTTTTAAATAGACATAATGTTAGAAAATCTGAACATTCTGATGAAATTAGAGTTTAATAACAATTCGTTTCAAAAAAAGAGTACTACAGTATTTTTTACATTATGTTCCAAACTTATTAATACCGAATACGTAATACCTTTTAAACGTGGAGCAGAATCCTTGTCCCTCCTCTTTGAGTGTAAAAACAATTAATAGGATATGAGAATATTTATCATTTCTAATATAGGATTCGCTTCGGACGTAAGAAGGAGCGACAGAATTTGCGAACTGATCGAAGTAGGTATCATCATGTTTTAACGATGGAGGTTAACGGTCCTTATTTTTGAACCGTTTAGTCGAACACCAAATCTTTGTAAGAAGATTAAAAGAAGATATTGTGGGTTTCTGTTTTTTTCTTTCTTATCTTTCTTTTGTCTCAGTCTCTAACCTCGCTTATTAATGTATCTCTTCGTCATTTTTTTCTGTATTAATAATCTCAATTTACTGTGTTAATGTATCCGTCTCTTTTTTTCTCTCTTACCTACCTGTATAGTGTTTTTTTAATCTCACTCTATTGTTTTCATTTTCTGTATAATATAAATGTTTATATACTATTTGCTGTATACTTATTGAACGATGTAATATTTTATCAGTTCTTAATGTCGTTCTTAATTTAATGCTGGATTTTTTTTTGTGTGTAAAGTTGAACGTTAGTAAAAGTAAATAATGGTTGTAAGTCATACAAAGAAACCGTTAAACATAAAATATGTACTATAAGAAACATAGGTTCTTTCCGAAATATGTAAATTTATGCGCGTTATATAATCGAAAAACATTCTTTTATTTTATATATATATATATATATATATATATATATATATATATATATATATATATATATATATATATGTGTATATATATAACAGAAATAAATTTTGTGCATTCCACCTTTTAGTAGAAAATTGAAAGAACTGTGCTAAAATTGAGCCTTACCATCCCGTTTCTGAATTTAACTTAATTTCAAAAGGAAATTTAAAAACTTCAAAGACGGCTAGAAACCAAAAAAATTTCAAATATCTCGTCTTTTACCATGAAACGTACGTACAAAATTCACAACAAACATACATACATATACACATATGTATATATATATATATATATATATATATATATATATATACATATATATATTTCTTCTTAAATGTTGTCCAAATAACTGAAATCCCATATCTATACCGTATGAATATCCTCGTATCAGCCTTCTTGCGCGATTTTCTGCTACCTATTTCTAAATTACTATCATTGTAATAGTAACACCGTTTCTTTGAATTTTGTTTATTCTCTATGATGACAATAAGCTTATAACGTATTTGTAAATTTCTGATTGGCGGATAGTATAAAGCCAATGTTTAACGTTGAATTCAGATCAGAAAGTATTACTTGTCCGCAATATTTACTATTTGGAAGATTTTTTTTACCCCAAATCTACATTGAAGCGCATAAACTAACCGGTTTAGATCACCCCAAAAAATTGAATAACATTTACCCGGATATTAATCGATCTAATTACAATTTTTAATTAATAATAAAAAAAAAAAACAATATAAATTCTGCTGAGCTAAATCGAGATTAATGTAGCGAATATATTACGTGCTCGTTAACGAAATAATACAATGGGACTTAATGGATTTGGAAAGAATTCGTTGGAACCTCGCCGATTAAGGTGCAAAAAAATATAGATTATGTCTCGATATTTCTACATGTAGTGTGGTAAAACACCAAATACAGAATCTTTTATATGATGATTTGGATTTGAAAACGGCGGAAAACAATTTCTTCAGTAGAAAAATGTTTCTAGTCGATTACTTTAACATCTTCGCTGGAGAATAATAGAAAAACTAAACAGATTTATACACGCAATAGTATCACTTTGTTATCTGCTACATTTTTCCTTCAGCGGCTTCCAGTTATATCTCAATGCGCGCAAACTTATCTTCACTGCGTATCGCATAATTTTGATATGACTGAATTCTAAAAATTTGTCCGTCAAAAATGTCCACTGTTTTACGTAACAATTTCAGTGCATCTTCGTTTGTTTTATGACGGTTTCGAAGCTCCGTTATATTTGATAGCGTATTGTGTTTTAACGCATTGCACGCGGAAAAATCAAAATACATTTATGTAACGAAATGTGGATCCTCTTAACTACCTCAGTCAGTGACGTTCCAAAGTTACGAAGTCTTATTTCCGATTGATAATGAGCGTATCATAATATATACCAGCCACATTAATCTCGATTTCGTGCTGTATCGCGTCAAACTGAACATGTTTACGTGCGCGTAAAAAAACTTTCTTTATAAGTTTCAATTCCTCCGGATAGATATTTACATTTAACCTATGGGAGATTTTGCGTCGAAGCTAAAAGCGACGAAATCGATATTTCGGCATCGATCACATGGGACGAGTTTCATCAGTGAAGGAGACCATGTGAAGAGGATATTTGAAATAAACGTAACGATCTGTTCTAATAAATTATCCCGCGATTCTTATTTCAGCTGATGGATTATCTTTGAATACTTTTAAGAACTGAGCTTACCTAACGCCTAAAATTGTATTACCAACGTTAAAGACATCCGATGCAGTTGTATGTTAAACCTAAATAGGGTTAACACGTAGAAATACGACTCTACAAGAAAAATAATTGCACCAACATTCTTCGTATATTTCTAATACGACTAACTTTTTCACTTATAATTGTCATTATTATTATTATTATTATTATTATTATATTCTTGTTTACATTATTACGATTATTTTATCGCAATATTATTATTATTTAACGATTTTTGTATTGTTCCGAATTGTGCGAGCTTTATTGAAATAAGGTTTATTTGTTTATAGCATCGTGCACAAACTACCGGTGATCGTTATTTCGTTTATTTATTATATTTTACATTGCGCGTTATTGCTTCGGATCGCGATTATAAAAAGGTATTTATATATACGTACGTGTATTTTTGGATACGTATTATTTTTTGATACGTGTATATATATATTTTTCTGCGTTCGTTATATCACGACTGGTATTTATATGTACATGGGCTAAACACAAGTTAGTTGATCACAAAAGGGAGTAGTTTTTTTTTTTGTATTTCAAATATTCTTTGCAATATTACATATAAGTTCTTTCTTTGTAAATATTATTTAATGACGTACACTAATCACCCACTCGTACCTGCTTGGTAACCAGCCGCCATCTGTATGCGATAAATGCAAAGCACCATTAACCGTCAATCATATACTCAAGACCTGACAAAATCAATATCTAAGGAGATAATCTCACCTATTCCGGGCGTCTACAACCTGGAGATTCTTCCAGGCTTCGTTATCAAGACACTAATATTACTAATAGTCTCCAGTTATATTTCAACTAATGATCATGTACATCCAGTAATAGCCGCAAGACATTAAATACTCGTTAAAAAAAAAAATTGATTATGACCAATGTGTTTTTTATTTAGAAAGAAGGATTATAACATACGGAAATATTTGTATTTTTGTATTTGCATTTTTCGTATAACGTAAATGGGATAATAATAAACGAATTTTCGAATTCAATTTATAACATTAACTGTTTATTATCCAACTGAATAGATTGCGTTTATTTTATAAACTTTATATTAAAAAAATATATATATTTTACCGAAATATTCTCAATATTAAAGTAATGTATTTTCTGTCCTCTGAGCTATAAAAGAAATAGAATGTTCGTCTTCTTTTAAATGTCATACATTGTCCGTATAAATAAAAGATTAAAGAAACAACTGAAAAATAAATAGATATAAAACTACATCGCGCGCACCGGTGCTAATTATTTACGACGGCAGACGTAAGTCATATTTCGGAGGTTCAGTTTTGTTAGTCAATCCTATGAAAAAATTCTCATTTGATTCTGTCTTTTCTCAAAAGTCCCGTAGGGGTATTTAATTAGGATACGGTTCGTAGTTTGTATGCGGTTTTCCCTGATTTTTCATATTGTCGCGGATTCACCGCTGCGACACCGTGACCCATTTTAAGCATATTTGGTGCAACTCACGCTTCTCTATTCACATGCGCGCCAAGTGATCTATCATTTGGATCTTGTATTACATTTCTTTGATTTATCTTCTGAAAATGCTTCCCTCCGAGTTTTTTCTACGTAAAATTTTTACTAAAAATTGAATGCCGCGTACCATACAACTAAGAATAAACTCCTATTTAACTGAACGCCAAACAATTACTATGTATATACGTCCTTATTTTTAGCGGTTCAGACACACAACGTTTGTTTGACCGGCCATCGGATTCTAATTTTCCGTACAATAATTTCATCCCGTTATTATCGACGTATTAATAGATATAGTTAATAGTTACTAGAGTGCTTGACTATCAATTCGACACTACCAAATTACTGGTGTACTGGCGGAGAGCTGGACAGATTTCTTCCGTCAGAAATCTACATCGGCCAAGATCTCCTGCGCGTCCTTTATAGGATCGCGCTCGAAAGTGGAGGCGAAGTTTGCGTTATACAGCCTACTAACAGGGCCGCAAACTCTTCACCCGAGATAATATCATCCAGTACCTGACGAGTCGCACTTGCGCTTCTTGTTGGGGGACAGTGGCTCTTAGCTTCACTGAATGATAGTTGTCATTAATTTTACCGACTCGGCTTCCCGCGAAAATAATCGATACGTGATTAGTTGGACAGTCGACAGCTCCGTGACTCCTCAATCGCGCCACCAGATCATCTGGCCGGAACGCTGTCTAGGTCTTTGGAAGGAACGGGTCGGCGGTATAAACATAAAGGGACTTGTCCCGCGTTGAGGTACGCCGGCTCGGGGAAGGTCGAGGCCTTCTAATAGTGAATAAAATTCACTGTCAATTCGACACTCGAACGTTCAAAACCAACTGGCGACGTAAAAGTTTGTGAAATTTTTCATAATATCCTAACTCCCAATTACTCTATATAACATCATATAAGCACTCATCTGCATTGCATATTGCCTCGAATGCTAGTTCATTTTGCTTGCAAAAATAAACGTACAGTGGCTAGTCACAACGTTCACTAACGAACAATACGATGACGATCATGATGATCATGATGATGAAGATGTTTATTCTACCGATTATTAATTTTATTATACGATTTTCTATTACTTTTAATTATTTTTCACGATATATCTAGTAACAGCGCGTTTCTAACCGATGTTGATCTCCCTCTATTTACACATAAAAGTCCGAATAGAATCATTACGCTTTTATTTTATTTTTTGTTTTGCATACCGACTCTTAGGTCGTTAACGGAATAGATAGTAATTCCATTCTCTGTTTGAGTAACATCCCAATAGATGAAGCCGCTTGGTTATATATTCTTAGTTGTTACACAATTTTACTTACTGTTTTTTTTTTATTATTATTATTATTAATATTATTATCCTTATTATTAAGTTATAAGTGCATCTCGGCATTGATTTTTTCTCAGTCTTCTGGACGGATTATAAGGAAGTCTAGTGGTACACATGCGCGATATTAATGGATTCAAATTTTTGTTGAATGCATTACGCATTTTTGAATATCATTAATTGACTTTTTTTTCAAAAAGCGTATATTTATTATAAAATAAAAATACAAGAAGTAAACCAAATTAGACACACTCACACTCCTACCCCACTCTTTATTTACAAAATATATGTTCCGTCAAGCTTACGCTCGTCCGACGGATCTACACCATTTTACAATGTGTACATCTAAAGTATTATTACAAATACATATACGGTTAATTTTTAATTTATAAAATTTACACACACACACATAAATACAGTTATAGACTTTCACAACTAGACGACAGAATTGCCCGCCAGTTACATATTGCGGTCGAATGATACCAACAGCGCCAGAAGTTAAATATTTAGGATTAACAATCGATCGAAGATTAACATGGGGACCGCACGTCATAAATACGCGGAAAAAGCTGACGCCGCCAGTTGTATCCGTTAATAGGACGCAAATCGCAACTTCGTCTTGCAAACAAAGTCCTGTTACACAACATAGTAATTTCTAGGTGTACGGTTCGACGTCATAAGATACAATCGTTTCAGTCGAAGGTTTTAATAACAAATGCACCATTTTATGTTCGTAACGATATCATTCATCACGGCCTCGGAATACCAACCGTTGCAACAAATCACAGACGGCGATACAGGAAAATGCATATGGCACTTAGTGAAAATTCAAATCCGCTAATATCACGAATGTCGACAACACATCTTCCATATAACTCTGTCAGACGTCTTAAAAGAGGTCAATGTCGGGATGCATTTACGTCATCATAAAATGGAGGAAGAATAAACATAAATCGCTCAAACGAAACAACATTATCCATTATGTTGTTTATCTGATATTTTTCTAGGTTTTTTCTCGAAGTTGTGTTTATAATCTTCATATAGATTGGTACACACAAAAAAAAAAAAAACTATTTTTATTCACCAGATTGTCAGTACCTTATTTCGTAGTAGCAGACGCTATATTAACTTATTGCTATCACTTGTCGCACCGCTTCACATTATAAATTGTTATTTATGTTACTTTCTATAGTTACAATTATAATTTTTTGTTTCTTATTATTCTGTTTATATTATCCATATCTTGTAACTACTGTTTCAGTTTCTCAATCTTTTTTTCTTTCAATATTTCTTCTGGCATAATATCGCAAAATTTTACTTTATATTATAAAAATAAAAATTCTATCGTCGAATAATTTCACGCAATTTTTTTTCACACAAAGCATTGAGAACAATAAGTCCGTATGCGACTAATTTCAACTTTATCACACGATCGGCTTTAGAAAGGTAGATCTAAAAGTTTTAAATATATATATACATGAACGTGAAATGTCGCGTGCAAAATTTCATATCACATACTTTCATACATCGAAATAGGGACACAATAAAAGTATATATATATATATATATATATATATATATATATATATATATATATATATATATATATATATATATATATGTACCAATTTCATATAATCCCTACGCGCATTAACATTTCGAGTAAAAACCGCAAACAGGCGTACAAGAAAACTGTTTAACGTACGGATATGACCTTCTTTCAAAGCTTTTAATAAACATAATAATAATAAGTACGGAGCGTAAACGCAATTTTTTGCACGGAGGAAATTATTTGCATAAATTTAGAAAAGTCATTAAAATGTTTTTTTTAGACGCCTACATTTATACTTAATTAATTGCGTTTATATTGAGCAATGTATAAATTAAATTCTTTGATCCCCTATGCAAATCGTATTCTTTTAAACGGCATATTTATTTAGCGTTAACTTATACACTTTTGTGTATTTATATATATATACTTATAATCCATAGGACGTCGTGATCATGATAATGCAATTAACTCATGAATGGCCTTTTTCCACTGGCGTCTGTCCATTGCCAACCTGCTGCATTCTGTTAATTGTTGTTCTTTTTGGGCACATTAAATTCAATTCTTCGATGCGGTATTCCTTTTTGGGTCTGGCTTCCAATATTAGTTTTTCTAATTGCACAGCGTTTCGTCTAGTAATGTGACCAAAATAGCGCAAAATCCGTATGCGTATTGCAGACAATAAACTGCATTATCTTATTCGTAATTTTTTCGGTCCACGATATTCTTAAAAGCCTCCGCAACACCGTAGCTCGAAAGCTTGTATTTTCCTTTCTTCCTTTTTATCGATAGTCCAAGATTCGCAACCATATGTGAAGACCGAGAAAATTAACGACTTCATTATTCGAATTTTAGTGGCCATCGATAAATGTGAATTTTTCTATACTTCGGTTAACCTATGTACTGCAGCTCGATTCATATTAATTCTTCTTTTAATTTCATGTGTACAGTAGCCGCGCTGGATATTAAAGAACCTAAATATGCGAAATTATTTGACTACTTGAAATCCATTTATATCTGAATAAACTTCTGCCTCCTTATTAATAATCATAATTCTTATTTTTTGAGTGTTTATTTGAATCCGGAAGGTATTATTCGCAGTCTGCAATTTGACCAGCAATGATGTTAGACTATCTTGGAGTTGTTATTAGCACTGTGTCATCAGCATATCTTAAATTGGAAATTCGTTTTCCTCCAATTGGGTAACGTTCGTCGCAGTCTATCAGAACCTTCCTCATAATAAGTTCACCATAAGCATTAAATAACAAAAAAGATAAAATGCATCCTTCTCTTACTCCACGTTTTATATTAAATGGTTTAGACTATATACCATTGTCTACATTTACGGACGCTTTACTGTCGTTATAAAGGCTCTCAATGAGTAATAATAAATGTTCAGTGGCTCCAAGATTGTGTAGGCATTCCCATAATTTATTCCATTTAACACAATCAAAGGCTTTGGCATAATCAATAAAAGCGAGATAAACAGGTACATTATATTTTCTTGATTTTTCAATAATCTGTCGTAAATTAAATATTTGTTATCTTGATGCATATTTTAATAGCGTGAGAAATTAATGCTATCGTTCGATAATTAACTCAATCCATTTTCGAGCCTTTCTTGTGTATAGGTACAAAAGTGTGAAAGTTTCCATTCCTCAGGCCAAATTCCTGTTTTCCAGATTGTATTACAAATATGCAATATTGCTTTCTCAGTTATAAAAGATCCTGGAGTACCTCCGCAGTAATATTATCCGGACTGCACGCTTTATTTCTTTTTAGTTTTTTCAATTCTGCTCTTACTTCATCTAATGTTATCTCAAGTTCTAATTCATTCACATGATTATACAATGCACTTGTAGTGGTGGTATCATTGTTATAAAGATTTCGACAATATCTTCCCCATACATCGGCTTTCTCAGTTACGTCAGATATTAAATCATTACGTTCATCTTTAATTCCCCAAAATTTCGGTTTAAATTGTTTAGTTAATTTCTTAATGGTGTTAAAGAAATCGTTCTGTTCATTACGAATTGCATTATGTTCCAATTTTTTGCATAAATCGCTATAATAATTTTCTTTATCCAATTTACATGATTTTTTTTTATTTTCGAGCATAATTCGCGATAATCGTCTTCATTACCAATGATCCTCTTTTGTCTATTAAGTCGCCTTAATTCTATTAATTTTAAAGTTTCTTCGCTAATCCAATGACTGCGCTTTTTCAAGCGCATATTCTTATTATTACGTTCAGCTATTTCTATTTGTGATTTTATTCCATCACGAAGTAACCTCCATGCTTTATTCGCATCATCCGTTGCTAGTATTTTTTCAACAAATTTATTATTATCCATGCGCTCTATAATAATTTCCCTATATCCTTTTGGTATAAATAGACAATGTTTTTTCTAAGTTTTAACTATTGTTTTTAACTTGATTCTTAACTTTGTCGTCAACAAATTGTGATCACTATTACAAATTTCTCCTCTTGCTGTTCTGGAATTAAAAATCATCGATCTCCACCTGGCCTTTATCAGTATGAAATTAATTTAATTTTTTGTTTTTCCATTAGGGGAAACCCATGTATACAGCTTCCTCGACGGAAGTTGTAACATTGTACTCGTGATTGACATACCATTTCCGGTTGCAAATTCCAGATTCATTCCTAATTTCGAGCCCAAATTGACCAACTATTCGGCGTAAATGTTGTTCATTTTGACTATTACATGCCAATCTTAGCATTAAAATCGCCTATTATTACTGCAATTTCTCTATTCGGCATTCTTTTTAGCTCGTCCGATAATGTATCATAAAATTGCTCCATTTCTTCGTCCGTTAGGCGCGTACACCTGTATTATATGTATCATTGTAGTCTTCGCTTTTAAAGAAACAGTTAAATTCCTATCCGAAACTGCCCGATATTATTTTATTGAATTTTGAAATTTTCTCAAAAGTAACAAAAGCAACACCATTCCTCGACACATCTTCAGTACCAGAGTAATATACTGTATAATCACCCGTTTGAAGTAATGTATAATCATCCGTCTGAAAGTGACCAGGACCATTGCAATGTGTCTCAGCTAAACCGCCAATAGCAATATCAAATCTTTTTAATTCATCATTAATCACTTTGAGTTTTCCGGTTCCCAAGAGCCCTCTAACATTCCAAGATCCTATTTTAAAATAATTTCTGATATTCGTATTAGTATTTCTAATATGACCAGTAGTATAGTTTCCATGAGACAGCTGGTTCCTTCCTGTTACATGGCCAGTCGAAAATTTCACACATACTGGGACTATCAGCGCCGGGACACATAGCATACTTCA
Source organism: Coronaproctus castanopsis (assembly GCA_032883995.1). Classification (NCBI taxonomy): domain Eukaryota; kingdom Metazoa; phylum Arthropoda; class Insecta; order Hemiptera; family Monophlebidae; genus Coronaproctus; species Coronaproctus castanopsis. The sequence continues at coordinate 91,224,988 of CM065052.1, forward strand.
TTTATAACTGGACTAATCATGATTGTCATGAGAAAATAGACCAACTCGGATTCTCCTGCCCAAGTTGCGTTTACAGTACCTTCCATTATACAGCCGCTCGTAACATGGAGAACCGACGCTGACCAGTAAGCCGCTCCACTGGAGACAGACGCTATCTGGATTAATTGTCACTCTATCGGGGTGACATCCTAGCCATGGGATAAAATCCAAACCGCAAGACATCGGTTTGTTACTGAGGAGGTAACGATTAAAGGTTTTTACGGCGACCTAAGCTCGCCGAGAGAGAGTCATTGAATTTATGCAGATTTTTAATAGCCAGTTCCTCAGCTGACCATCTGCATCCTCGTGTCGCCTACCCTGTCACTACTGGAATCATCTGCTAAAGACTTTCCGCCAGCAGCCGCTCTTGGTTCGCGACTGCTTATTGGTTATTCGCAGCTGGCCAGTATATCTACTGGTAATTCCACTCTATAATATATTAATTTAATAATGTCACAATACCACTCACAACTAAACGGCCGAGGTTCGATGCCAGCTCGCGACATTTTCATTACTATCGACACAGAAGAATGCTGATCTACTTTAAACGTAAATATAACGTACAACGTCACGATGTTCAGCAACGAAAAATACGACGACGATCATTTGTCCACTCGTCGCCCTAGTACGGAATACAATCCACTATTGATGCGTCTTAAAGTGATTAAGTAACCCAATTCTCACAGCACCCTTAAGAGACCGTATTTTCTTTTGCTGAAATTTACTCCTGTCTTAAGTAACCAGTTTTTTTCATTTCCGCCATGGCCTTAGTCTAAACATTACAGACAATTTGTTTTTGATCTATGACTAGTTACTCCCATTTCTTTGGATCCATTTTAATATCTTAAGATACTTGTCCCAATAAATCCTTGTGCCACCATGACGGACGTCCAGTATGATGATGTTTTCCATTCAACGGTTACCATAGAAAAAAAATTTTGGGAATCTTATCTTTATTCATTATAATAACGCGCCTCGAACATCGTATACAATTCCTATAAAGTAGCAACTGTATAGATTGAAAGTTTGCCCGATATGTAATCTTACCAACGGACATGTAGAATCTAACGCAGTACATGCTGATGACATGCATAAATGAAAATATGTTTGCATGGAGCCCAGGTTTCTGATCCGTAGAGTACAGATTTATAAAATTATTAGCTGGTTTGACAGGGGAAATAGGTAAGGCCAGAACTTGGTTCACACTTTTGTAAATGTAGGGGTATAAAACTTTCAGTATAAAAATTAAATGGAAAAACTTCATTTAGTTCATATAAAAGAGAAGATTTCATGGATAGGACAATAAATAAAATTACTGAATGCGGTTGAACGAATTTTAGGCAGAACATACCGCAACACAAGTCGACGATAGGTGGACCAAACGTACGATACAGTGGTGACCGATTGACAGTCGTCTTACACGAGGAATGCCCATGACTTGATAAAAGGATGATATCATGAAATGGACAGGAATTATTTGGATTCGAGCCGCACAAGATAGAAGACGTTAGAAATGTTAGGAATATACCTACTCACAGTAGTAATTTAACATAGGCATATCGCAATATCGATATATACATGTATTTATGTATATATATATTTTTTTTTTCATTGTACCGACAAAAATTTGCCATAAACAACGGTGATCACTTAGGAGAAGATAAAGAAAATAAAAAAAAGAAGAGAAGAAAATAAAAAGAAAAAAAGAAAAAAAAAAAGAAAAAGAAGGAAATAAATCTAACAACTCCAACGAGTATGCCAGATTCTTATATGAAAGGAAAACATCCGATGGTGACATATTTTCTTCCCGTCGTTAAATCGGAATGTCTAGCTTACAGTTATGTAAACCATCGTTCTTCAAGTGATTGGAAGCGCGTCGCGGTACCATTTCCTTCTTTTTAGTCTCCTGTTGGATTTAGTTGGGATATCCACTGTAGACATTTTGCACACTAATGGATTAAACTCGCATTTTGTCGAAGAAGCTTTTATACCGCTGAACATAGTAATCCTCCACAAACGGTACCTTCAAATCTGTATGCAGCGTGTGGTTTCACACGTAGTACGGTGCAGATGTTATTGTGCGTAATAACTTTGACTGTTGCCGTTGAATTTTAAGAAGGTTACTGCGACACATTATTCCGTATATCTCTATTCCATAACGCCAGATTGGAATCGTGAGATGTTTCTCTTTACTGTCAGATTAAGGTGCGATGTTCTTTGTAACAATGACCAAAGTAGTCTGGCACGAGTAAATACCGACTTTCTCGTGTGAACCACATGAACACGCCACGTTAAACGTCTATCCATGTGAATTTTTTTGTATAACTTTATACAATTCCGTACCAGATTAATTCGTAATTATCGATCCCTATGCAGTGTTTTTACAATTATAGTCTCCACCACATATGAAATTTGTTTCCTAGTTTGTTGAAAATTACATTATATTCATGCATCTACTTGTTCTTATACTAAATCCGTACAATAGTACCTTTGTTCGGTCTTTCTTTTTAAGTTTGCAATAACTAGCTGCTCCAGTATTTTTTATTATTTGGCCAATCTATGTTTTCCTAGATCTTAATCTACATTGTTTACCTTCTATTTTATCTTTAATAATTTTGAATTCGTTTCTAATTATGTCGCACTAAGTGTTTACGCAATTTAACTCTTCTTCTAATGAATTACTCTACTTGCGGTGGTTTTTATTATTAATTTTTCCACCGTACAATGTTATATGACATACTATTATTATTTCAATTGTATAATGTAAGAATTTTATTTCATAAATGGATAGGAACATCATTTCCGGCACATTTATTATATGGTTATTGGCGCACATATCTGTAAATTGTAAAATTAAATATACTTTCTTTCTTCTTCTTCTTCTTCTACTCACGTATATCTTTTAGGGCTTTATCGTTTATTATTTTCTCCATTTAGTTAATTTTTTGCATTTTAATCAGCATAAGATTTCAAAAGTCTCAATTCAACGCAATTTACTTAATTATAGTTCACGTCTCCGAATATTTCTGTTTATTAAGTACAATTTCAATTTTTAAACTGAGGCAACGTTTTTCTGTTTCTAACTATACAATTAATAGTCACAGATATAATCCCAGGATGTTTTCCCTATTTATTCACAACACCCTGTTATATAAGACCAATAATAAAAAATCTACAATTTTAACTACTAAACAAATCAACAATGATAATTGAGGAGGAAGCCACGTTTATAGTAGAAATAATGAAGAAAACTGCGATTAAAATAGCACCTAAAGACAAAATAATAAACTAAATGCAGAAACTACATAAGAAGTGTAATAGAAGTAGATGTAAGTAAAAATTTGATTCAATGGACAGAGTTAAAGAAAATGATAAGAAAAAAATTTCAACACAAATCTAATACAGAACAGGATCCAAAAAATATTTTAAAAAAACATTATTATGCGGATCCGAGATATCGACAAAAATAAAAAATACAACTGGTAAGGTTTTAACGAACAAACAGAAAATAATGGAAGAGGTGGAAAACTATTTTACAAATATATAAATAATACAAATCAATATAGTGAATACTTATAAAGATACTGAAGACAAATTATTGAGAAAGTTCCAGAAATAACTAAAAACGAAGTAGGAAATCGATAAAAAATAATAAAGCACCGGGACCGGATGGAATTCTGATGGAGATGATCAAGATAGTAGAGATACGGTGTTAATAACATTTGCGAACTTTTTAATCGATGCTTGGAAAAAGCCGCGATACCGAGTATGTGGCTAGAAGCAAAGACAGTATTTATACACAAAAAAGAAGACATGTAGTATCTCAAGAATTACGGACCTCAATCAGTTTACTGTAACAAATACATCAATTTTTTACTCGCGTATTAGCAAATGGATTAACAAATCAAATTGACAACCAACCGAGACAACAACCTACCTTGAGGTCATTCAGTAGAAAAATATTAACGATTACAGATAAAAAAGTATGCGAAATATAATATGAACTTGTATATGGCGTTCGTAGACTACAAGAAGGCGTTCGACACGATAGAGGTCTAAGTAAGTCGTTTTATTTGGTCAATATATCTTAACGATGCTCTTCCACTTTACCTGGCATCTTTTATCTTGCCTGGTATAATCTGTTTTTCAAGACCATCACTTCTTAAAAAATGCCTCATATAATAATCAATTCTTTCTTTGTATCATGTTTTTCAGCCGTATTTCTACTCCAAGCTCCTGCAGTATGGAGATGTTGGATGTTAAGCTCAACAGTGCATTTGAAACGCATTTTTGGTGTGAATGTATTTTTTCTTGGGAGTCCAACATTAGGAAGCAAAGAGAATGATCTACATTACTGATGTACTAGACGTATTTTCGTAGACATAATGACGTTGTGGCTCCTTTAAATTCTAGCTAATCTTGATATTGCTATTTTTGCAATTGCAATCCGTCTTTTTATTTTTTTATAACATCCTCCTGTGCTAGTGATAAGAGTCCCAATATTACACTCAAATATGTAATTTAAGAATGTTTAACAATATTTGAATGCAAAAAAAAAAGTAATTCCTCAAATAAAATGGCAACCCTTCGAAACTAAACGCTTTCAAATAAATATTTTTCGTCTTGTTGACTAACGTTATTCGTATGTTTATAAAATTAAAAAAATATTAATAAAACAAAATAAATCACTATAAAAAAATTTATTAACGCAAAGCTTTTCGACAATTACGTCATTATCAAGCGTATACAATAAAACATTTGATATAAGTTTAACTAGCTAGAAGTAATTTAATATTAAACTATTTTTACGATAATATTTACTTATAAAACCGATTTTAAAATTACTTCATCAAAATTGATCATACTATTTAATAAATTATTAATATTTCTGTGTTTTATAATTTGTAATTTTTCTAATAATTTTTTTTTTTATAAATTTATATTCTATTTTATATTATCTGTTATATTTTCTATGTTATGTTTTTCTTCTATGCAGTCTTTGCCATAAAGTGGCTTGTCGTCATTTTCATTTTTATATGAAGTAAAGTGTTCTCTTAGTCTATTATTTATTTGTCGCCCAGTTTCAATTATATAAAACTTATTATATTTTGTGAAGTTTTTTTTAAACAAGTTTAATTAAAACATTCAATTTAGAGTAGAAATAGGTAATAAAAATATAAATTTGTTAGATTTAAATATCAACATGAACAGTAATATACTAGATATTGATATACACAGAAAACAAACACTAACAGATGTAATAGTATCAAATGATTCGTTTCATGCAAAATAAACTAGCTCTATCTTAAGAAATTATTGCAATAGAACCAAAATTATTTTAAGTTACAACAAACTTAATAAATAAAAGGATATAGAAAATAGCCGTAGCAAATAAATACAATCCGAACGTAGTAGATCAATTATGGAACAAATCAAAAAATAACAATCCTCAATGAAATAAAAAGATAATTATTTAGGATCAATTAAATATATAGGAAAATGCACTTATAAATTCTTAAAAATCTTTAAAATGTACAACATTATGATAGCAATACATAATAATAAAACATTTAAATCAATTTGCAACAATAAAATAGAAGAGAATGAGATATTACAAAAATCTGGAGTATACAGAATAAACTGCATCAAATGTAATAAGTTTTATATAGGTGAAACGGGTCGACAAATAATATAAGAAAACACTTTACTTCGTACAAGTCACTTTATGGCAAACACTATAGAGAAGAAAAACATAACATAGAAAATATAACAGATAATATAAAAATTTTACACATAGAATATAAATTTAAAAAAAAAATATATATATAAAAATTACATAAAAAAACAGATATAGTAATAATTTATTAAACAGTATCATCAATTATGATGAAGAATTCATTTTAAAATCGGTTTTATAAGTAAATATTATCGTAAAAATAATTTAATAGTAAATTACCTCTAGCTAGTTAAACGTATATCAAATATACAAGTTGTGGTTATATAAATATTAGAATTAATTTATATGTAACGTTTATTGTATATGCTTATAAATAATGTAATTGTCTGTAAGCTTCGAGTAAATAAAAATTTTTATAGTGATTAACTTTGTTTTTATTTTGTTTTATTAGTTCGTAAAATCACTGCCCTCAGATATATATATATATCAATACTAAAAAATTTATTATTTTAAGTAACGCGGATATTTAAAAGTTTAATGTGATCCGAATATTACTTAATTCAAATGAACAAATTAATTCCTATTTACACACACACACATATATATATTCATTGTATTTTACAAATTTTGCTTCTGTTTATTTCGTATAAAAACTAGAGTTTTTTCTGAAAGAAATTAAGAGTTTTCAAATCCCAGTCAGCTATAATAGCTTTAAAAATTTCCCCGTTGAATTAAGTTCTCGAGGAAATTAAACACTCGCCATAATGCGCAAATTAAGAAAATTTTACACTAACCAAATTTATCTTTCAACTACAGAAAAATTCTGTTCAAGTAAAATTACGAGTAGTTGTATTAGAAACAATTAAAAAACTTTTCTTTTTTAAATTAAAATAATAATAGTACCTGTAATAATAACAATATACATTCGTCGAAATACAACTTCCACAGACTGACGAGCAACGAATAAAAAATCGGGAAAGCTAAGTACAACGTTTACACATTGCTACGAAACACGCCCATGTTTACACAAAAACGCTCACACACATATCGGGGCACATTATTTAACGTTTCTCAGTAGTGAAGGTGAGAAATTTCCCAAGAAGTTACCACCGGATTACAAAATTTCATCCCGAAAAGACCTTTCCGCGTGCTGTTTAACTTGATTAACGTACGGGAAATACGAAGTTGGGAAATCCAACGAAGGCAACATACGAATAATTAATCATTGACCGAAATAATAATTTTAAAAAACGAAAATTTAACCAACAATTTTATCATTTTTTTCAACGATTTCTATATATTTTCCAATATTCGTTTACATTTCTGCTACCTGTTTAAATTACAGACGTCACTTAAACTGTTTAATAGACCCAGACGATATTCTTTAATGTTTTTAAAAATTAATTTTAACCTAATTTAAAAATATTTATATTAAAAAATACCACCATTATTAGGCGCGGACGTTTCAAAAAGTTTAATATATGTATTTTTAAATTAAATAAAATAACGAGTAAATTATCGAAATTACCCAGTATTTTATTTAAATTAAAAATTGTATATATATATATATATATATATATATATATATATATATATATATATATATATATATACAGGCAAATACTCGCAGGTATTAAACCTCTTAGTGTACGATATATTCACGATAATTATTGCAGGTTCTACTATATTGCAAATATACCAACTAGGAGCTCACCACACTAAAACGTGTGTTGACATGTGAGTGAAACATACAATTTTCTAAATAAAACTAGATTTCATATTTATTCCTCAAACAGGTCTCGTTCATTTCTGTTTAATATATTCATTGTTCTTCCATACGGTAATGTATGTGTGTAGATTTAAAAGTTTAACATTAAATTTTCGTATTATTCATTTTTCAAACAGGTCTCGGTTCATTTTCATTTAAATTTAATTAATAGGTCATATTTACCCTTTTCTCGGATATATATGTTATATATGTGCGAATTTAAAAGTTTAATACTAAATCGTTCATACATTCTTCAAACAGGTCTCGTTGATTTTCATTTAAATTTAAATAAATTTTGTATTCATTCTTTAAACAAGAATCTTTCATTTCTATTTAAATTCAACTATGACGTATTCATTGTTCTTCGTCATAAATTATATATTTGTGGATTGGAAAGTTTAATAATAAATCGTTCACATTATTTATTTTTTAAAGAGGACTCGTTTATTTTCAAGTAGTCAACTAGATATTTTATATTAGTATAGTATATTCCAATACAAAATTTTATAAATCATAAAGAATTTATACACGGTATATAGAATAGACGGTAGGTATCACGAACTAGGTGCGCAGTAGTCAAACGAGATTGTGACGTAGTTGGTACCCATCGGAAATCCAGTTTTGTTATAGGACGACTCATTTCGTTATTTCTCTGGCGTCGTTTCGTATTATTTCGCGCGCTTTTTGATTTGTGTTTATGGTACTTTCTTATTTTTTAGTGTAGAATTCCTAATTTTATCATTTAAAGTATTTTATTTCTAATTACTATCAGGGTAAGACTGAATAATATTTTTATCTCACTGATTCTTTGATCATTTCGCACATAAATTGGTTAAATTTTTTATTATCTTATTAACAATTATATTATGCCTTGTTGCACTTTTTCGGGTGTTGTAATCATAGCCGAGATGCTCATAAATTAGGTATTAGCTTTCATCGGTTTCCTAAAGATAAAGTTCTTCGAAAGCAGTGGTTGCATATGAGCAGAAGGGCTGACAACTTCAATATTGAAAGTGCTCACGTATGGTCTTTTCATTTTAATGAAAATGATTTCGAACGTGCAATCAGAATTACTTGAGAACAAGACAAAAAATATATTAAAAAAGGATTCCATTCCTCATTTAAGGATACCAACTTTGACTGAGCTTAACTCACATAAAGAAAATGAACGCAGTGAAAGGCAAATTAAACGGGAGTCTAAAAAAATTGTCGGTTCTTTGTTAGGAAACAACAATGGGGCGATAATTTTAAAAAATAATGGAAATGGTGGACTGGATAACTGTCCGTTACCCAACGTTTAACGAGGAATTAATTAAATTAAAATTAGAAAATAATTGCTTAAGACAAACTAATGAAAGTCTTTTGAACAATTTAGGAAGGGCAAAAGCTGAAATTACGTATTTAAAAGTTAGACTAAAGATGTTTGAAGGTATTTTCTCGACATGTCAGCAACAGGTAATAGTTAATGGAAAATGTTCCAGGTGGGCTTCCGATGATTTATCGAACGCTATCTTTAAGATGCATTTCTAAAAAATCCTTCCAGTTTGTAAAGGACATTGATGAGTACCCAATTCCTAGTGAAATAACTATAAAACGTCGGCTAAGCGAATTCATAGTTATCCCAGGTTTTATAAATCTGAGTTTTTGAATATTTTGAAATCACATTCGAGAATATTCACCGACTTCGAAAAAGATGTTGTACTTTCATTCGATGAGATAAAAGTGAAATCTGATATATGTTACGACAGTATTTCGGATATAATCCTCGGTCCACATTCTAATGTGCAGGTTATGCTTGTTCGTAGTCTTGTCGGTAAGTGGAAACAACCCGTATACTATAATTTTGATTGTGCAGTTGATAAAAACTTGTTTTTCGAAGTCATTAAATTGATAAAGTGTTCGGGATTCAAAGTTCGAGCGTTTGTATGCGACACGGGCTCATCAAATAGAAAACTCATGGCCGATCTTGGCATCAATTGTAATAAATCATACATTACGCATCCACTTTGTGAAAACCCCAACATCTGGGATTTTTACGATGTTCGCCATGCGTTGAAACTATTGAGAAACCGTCTTCTTGATCAAGGGTACCAATTACCTGGCGGCGAAGTTGTAACTAAAGATATTTTTATAAAATTAACAGAATTACAGACGCAAGGAGATCTCAAATTCGCCTACAAAATTACTCAGCATCATTTACTTCTTTCGGGAATCGAGAGACAAAAAGTTAGGATAGCAGCTCAGTTACTTTCAATAACACGGCGCTATCGGTTATAAGCTTCCGGACAATGAACATGTTGTCGAATTCTTAAAAGTCATTAAAGACGGTTTCGATGTTTTAAATTCGAGAATTCCTTTTCATCCAACCAATGAAATGAAACACGCATTTGGGAATAATTCAGTCAGACAGAACGTGGCACTGGAAACGTTGTATAATCTGTGCACATCGATGAAAGTAATCGGTAGATCAAATTTGTTACCATTTCCGACTGCTTTCCCGATTTCTATTCGTAGCCTTCAGCGTATGTATGATGAATTACATTCTGAAGGATACTCTTATATAATGTCAGCGAGATGCAACCAAGATATTCTTGAATCATATTTTTCTTTAATCAGAGGCCTAGGTAAATTTTATGATCATCCTTGAATCAAAAAATTAAGAGTATCCTGTTTACTAAACACGCTACCTCCATAATAAATACTGGTAACTCATGGAATGAAGCATTAGTAACATTAAGTGCCGACTTACTAGACGATAATGATAAAAATAAATCTTCGGAATGTGAAGAATTTAAATCAGAAGAAGAACATACAAGTTTCAAGAAGAAAAAAACGATTTTGCTGGAGTGACCGAACCAGACTCGGATGATGATGATGATGATGAAAAATTGGACAACGTTCATGGTGAAAAGAAAGATTTGTTAAAAATGCTAGCCGGTTATGTTGCATATCGAATGAAAAAACGAGGATTAGATACTGCTTTTGAATACGGCCATCCAACAGAATTCAGTCCATCTAAACAAATTGACTGGCTCGCTACAATATCGAGAGGTGCTTTAATGAATCCAACCGAACAATGGATAAGCATTATATACAATATGGAAAAAGACTGTAACAAGTACCACTGCAGTAGTATTAATAAGAATTCGGACGTAATGAAAACACTGATAAACGCGTTGATATCGAAATACAGTAACACAGGTGTTGACGAATTCGCCATTTCGTGTTATGTTATAGAAAACAAACATGTATCAGAATTAAGACGCTGAACAAGAAAAAGTCCAGTAAAAGAACAACTCACGTAAACAAAAATATCGACGATGGACGAGAGGAATAAATTAATGAAATTGCAATAACTCGCAGAGTGAGACATTTCTTTATGCGCCTAGATTTTTGTTACATTTTATTATTTACAATTTTACATGTTCATAAAGTAATATGTCCGTGTATCTTTAAATGCACACAGATGTGAGAAGTGGTAACACAGCTCTAATTAATACGATATTTAAATAAATTATTTATGTAGAAAAGGAAATAAAACAAAATTTAAAAAATAAAAACTAAACTAATCAAAAAACCACAATTTAACCAAAAAGAGTATTCACGCGATGGGAGTCTAGTTGGGTACCAATGACGTAGTAGTTGCCAGCCGGTATGCGCGTGATACCTACCGTATATTCTATATACCGTGCATACCCATATGCCAAGTATCCTAACCAAATTACTTTACAAAACTAAAGAAATAATAAAGAAAATAACAGTAAAATAACAATACGAAAAATTAAAAAAAAACTATTATTAATTCTCCTTAGATGCATATTATTTCCTCCAACCTCTCCTCTCTCCAAAACCATCTTCCTCCTTTGGCCAACCGTGAGTGCGCCAGTCGTCTGGGCTTGCCTTGCCACTGATAACCCGCTCACGTTGGAAGAGGTTGCGCTCCAGCTTACGTGTCCCTTAATTGCGCTGCTAATTTTATCGTCTAATCCCCTAATCAAACTGATACTAAATAAATCATGAAAGTAGAAGTTTGTCAGCCAGGATGGAGCACATTTGCGGTTAAAAAGTAGTAAAGACAGGAAGAAATTAAAAACACGGACATCCGCAACGTGGAATATGAGGACATTATTAGATAACAAGAAATTACCAACTAGAAGAACAGCGATTATACTGCACGAATTAAGAAGATAATAGACACAGCAGCTTTAAATGAGACAAGATTACCCGCTGAAGGGAAACTTTTTTAAAATACGGCTGGATACACCTTATACTGGAAAGGTAAAGCCATCAGAAAAAAGAGAGAGCGTGTAATCGGCATAGCGATTAATAATAGATTAATACCTTACATAACTGAAGAACCTGCAGGCGTCAACGAACGTATTATTTCGATGAAAGTTCGACTCCCGAATGCTCAAGACCTAATTATTATCGACGTGTACGCACCTACATTCGATAGTCCAGAAGAAGAAAAGGACATATTCTACGAACAATTACAAAAAGTTGTCGACACCGCGAGTACATACGAAAATATCATAGTACTAGGTGACTTCAATGCAAGGGTTGGAATCATGGAAAGGTGTTATTTGCCTGCACGGAGTCGGAAAGGTAAACAGCAATGGAGAAATGCTATTACAATTCTGCTCAACAAGTACCTTATGTATAACAAACACAAATTTTAAACTGAAGGATGTACACAAGGTCACGTGGATACAAAGTTATCATGATTGATTAAATAATTACCCGACAAATAATGAAACCTGAATGCTTAATAACGCGAGTAATGCGCGGAGCTGACGGCGATACAAACCATATGATAGTACGTTCGCGTTTTCGGTTCAGATTCCGACAAAACCACCATCAGCAATATGTAAATAGAAGGAATAACGAAGATGTGCAAATAGAAAGATATAACATAAATGCACTAAAAAATAAACAGATTGTGAAAATGTTTCGGTCAGAAATTACTCAGCCACTTAAGAATATACAGCAGAATAATAACACCTCGGTAGACGAATACTGCACCATGATTAAAAATGAACTCAACGAGGCGTGTAAAACCTTGGGATTCAAAAAAGGAAACAGCAAGATTGGTTTGAAGACACGTCATCTGAAATAAAAAAATGTTTGGAAACTAAGAGGCTGGCATTCGTGACATGGCAAGCGGACAGAACAAATAAAAAGAAACATGATGTGTTTAAAACGTCTAAGGCACTCTGGCACAAAAGGAAACGAGGCGATTGCAAAATGCGTGGTGAAACAACTATTATCAGACACAAATGATTCTCGAGACTTGTTCAGTGCTATAAAAGCTATCTACGGCACTAAATATAGACGGAAAGTGTTGCCAGCAAAGATGGATCTGGAAATGTGCTACGTAATAGAAATGATGTTAAAAAAAGGTGGCAATAATATTTCAAAAAACTTCTCAACAATAAATCCACCTTTAGCAAGAACGTGCTGGACTCTATAACTAAAATGGAGGATAGGATAGAACTAAATGAACCTCCGAGTTTGAAGAATTATCAAATGCTGCCATAGGTGTAAAAAAACAATAAATCTCCTCGTATTGATGGTATTTTAGCAGATATATATAAAATATGAGGAGAAATGCTTAAATGTCTGCACAACTTGTTTATTCAAATATGTCGCGAAGAGACGGTACCAGCTGATTTCAAACAAACAGTTTTAGTTCCGATATACAAAAATAAGAGCGATAAGGCAGATTGTACCAATTACAGAGGAATGCGCTCCTATGTACAGCTAGCAAGATATTTAGTAAAATGTTACATGATAAGCTGAAACCTATATTGAACTCATATTTGCCAGAAGAACAGTGCGGATTTAGAGTGCTACAGATATGATATTCTCCCTTAGATAACTAGTAGAGAAAACTAGAGAACAAAATACCTCATTCTTATTAAAAAGGCGTTTGATTCGGTAAACAGAACGGGCCTCTGGGAATGTTTAAAAACAATAGGATGCCCACGAAAAAAATACTACAATTGATAATTTAACTTTATGATAAAACAAAAGTATCACTCATATGTGACGATAGATAATCCAACACTTTTGATATTAATACTGGCGTAAAGCAGTGATGCGTATTGGCTCCTATGCTCTCCAGTTTCTACATGGGCATGATAGATATGATCTTACAACAACGTTTCTCATGGGAAGCAGGCATAGAAGTAAAATTCCAGTTCGATAAAGGCCTTTATAATTTAGCGAAATATAAAACACCAGCACCTTAAAAATCGTTAGTCTACAATATGCTGATTGTGACTGGGTGCTTTTTGGTAATAATCCGCAAAAACTACAGAAAGCGCTTGATGTGTCCGTGTTCACTGAATTTGGATCGACTATAAATCATAATAAAACAGAGGTAGTCAAGGTCGACAGTAGTACGTTTAATTTTCATTTGTCTGGTAATCGGCTAAGTATCGTCGATTCAGTTAAATACTTGGGAAGTATTGTATCGAACGATGCACTTTGGATTTGCGAGGTAGCATCGAGGATTAGAAATGCAAATGCTGGATTTAGCAAATTAACACAGAAAGTATTTTACAATCGAAATTTAGAGATAAAAACCAAATTAGCAGTGTACAAGACTATGATAATACAGTCATGCTATATGGGAGCGAAACGTAGCCAATAACAAACCCGTAAATTTGAATTTTGCCACCAGAAACTATTACGCAGAATAAGCAGAATATCATGGAAGGATCGCGTGACAAATGCAGAAGTGTTAACGAAGTCCAATTGTTTATCTATAGAACAATATTTAACACAGAAGCGCATGAAATGGCTGGGTCATGTTATTCGCATGGGAAATGAGCGAATACGCAAAAGGATGCTATCGGTGTATTGCTATACGGAGGAAAAGGATCTTGCGGACGCCCGAAACTCCGCTTCAAAGATGTTGTAGCGCAAGACCTGAAGATAGCAAAGAAGACACCAACGTCAGTCGAATGGTAAATTGTGGCGCAAAATCGCCCCAAATGGACAGCGTTAGTTAAGAAAACGGTTACCAGCAGAAAACCAGCTGTAAAGAAAAAGACAAAGACGGTAACACAGAAGAAGGATAATCACAGTGACATGTTCGCGTGTAATAAATGTAAATTTGACACAACACACCGAATAGGACTTATATCACATAACCGGCACTGTAAACATTGGCAGACTAAACCGCATCCTAATTAGAGGATAACCTCATACTCGAAAACGAGTGAAGAGTAGAAGAAGAATATATATATATATACATACATATATATATATATATATATATGTATATATGTATATATATAGGTATATGATAGCTAGATAGATATATTGATATTTGTGTTAATGAAAACGAGAAATAAAAACTTATTTACCTGATCGACGTGCAAAATTTCCCCACGCTCTTCTAAAGGTCTTGAGTAGTATTGTACTCCTAAAACAAAAAAAAATAAATAATAATAATGAAAATAATAACCTTGAGGAAAATGTGAGAACAAATGGATGTCAGGGTTCTACTACCGATTGGAAAATTAAAATTTTGGTGTAAATGGGAGTCTATATGTGGATGATTAGAGTGGAAATATATTGTTTGCAAATTGAAAGGTAATATGAATTAAAACTACTCTAACAGATGTATACATGTATTCTATGTGTGTGTGCGTGTGTGTGTGTGTGAGCGTGGTACTGATCAGTACTTAAGCTCACTTTGGCAGTTAAGTTAGAGAGTATGTGAGAGTGTAAATGAGTTATAATTATATAAATAAACGGTAATTAAACAAATCAATATAATAAATGTAATAAAAATAAAAATTTATATTAAGCGTAAATGTATAATTAAGAAATGTAATTTTACCCGTCGACAAGCGAAAGCTTGACGGGATAAGTAGTATTAAAATAATTGTATTATGTCGTATGAGTGTTGTTGTGTTGTTGTGTGTATACATGAGGTGTGATTATCATTATAACATTTATCACAAATATACGTTTAAAAAAAAAAAAAAGTTGTATTGTAAGTTGTTAATTTTACTTTTTCCCCTAAAAATCTCGTTTATTTATTGAATTAAAAATTAGAAATACGCGTAATAATTCTGGTGACAATACTAACAGAAGTGTTCCATGTCATCGTGTACCTTTTAATATAATATATTCCACAACATGGGCCCAAGCACGGAGCCTTTTGTGACTCCACAGCTGGTTTCTTTAAAGCTACACGATTTATTAATCTCCAAGCGAGAAAACCTGTTTTTAAAGTAGCTAATGATAATGTTTATGAGGGAGGAGAATTTTAATAATTGCAGAATGCAAGCAATTACCAAAGGCACCTTTTATGTCAAAAGAAATTACAAATATGGATGATTTATTATCGAGGTTGTTTTTAATAAAAGAAATGAGATTGTACGTGGCACCCTCCGCAGAGTGTGCTCTTCTAAATCCGATTTTTTTTACATCTATAAGGTAATGATAGATAACTTTTTTCATAAATTTTTCCGCAATTATTAAGTAGAGAAATCGGTCTGAAGAAGTTATTTCAGTTAAGCACTAAGACTACATCAGCAGTTTTCCAAATGGAAGGAAAAGTTTCCGATTGAAGGCGTTTGTTAATAATTGTATAAAAAAAAAAAGATTTGGAAAATGAATGTTTACTTTCTTAATAATTTTACTCGATATTTTGTCCGTACCTTCAGCTTTATATCGGAAAGTAGCGATTTTATGAATTACTGAATTATAAATAAAATAGAAAAGCAGTTTAATCATTATAACAAAATTGTTTATTTTTGCGAAGCTTTCCGACATTTACGTAATTACCAAGCGTTTTTTGTCTACGCTTTATAATTATGTAATTGTCGAAAAGCTTCGTGCAAATGTAAATTTTTTTTTTATAATCATTAAACTGTATTTTCTTTTTTTAAATAATTTATTATATCATTAAAAAATGTATATAAAAAGATTTTAACTTATTACATATATTTTATTATTATATTTATCGCGCAATTTTTTATTTATTAATTTACTGTTACTACTACCGCTATTCATATTGACTACTTAAAAATAAAAATAATAAATAATAATATATTTAAACAGTAAAATGTAACATTAATGATTTTTCAATAAACACTACATATGGCTCATCAAACAATTTGCTTTGGAGATATATTTTTTTTTTGTCCAGATATAATACTCTTTGGTCAGTTTAACTCTAGGTTCTTAATTTTACATAGTTGTACAACATATGTCTATTTTATAATAGATCTTGTTTCCTTTAATAAACTTATATAACATTTTTGCCGCAGGTGAACACGGTTCTGCTAATATTTGACGAATTGCAATTTGCATTGTTCCATACTGTGCAATGCGCACCGAAAAAAATCTTTCACGACCTTCTATACAACTTGAACAAGTCCAAATCAAATGTGTCGAAAATCCTTCTTCTTGTTCGCAGAATTGAAAGACTCGAATCGATAATTTTCATTCTAACTAGATGTCTGTAATTCGTACGTGACCCTTTCTCATTCTTAATATGGTTTTAATGTAGCTGCTTGATTTTGGAATATTCGAGTTTATATTGTAGTAATTATTTCCTTTGGTTGAAGATATTAGTTTATATTTCAGATTCCAGGCATCATACTCTTTTTGCTTAATTAATATATTCCGTCCATTCAATCGGTTTGTCTTCCATTTCACATATCCGACCTCTGGTTAATGTATCCACTATGTCATTTCCAAATATCCCTGCATACGATGGTATCCACTTGAAGTGTATCTCATTTTCTCGATTCTCTAAATCAGCTATTGTTTTCCTAATCTGAAAAGATATATATTCAATATCTATTCATTTCTTAACTGCACTCATTGAATCACTGACTTTTTATAATATTTTTTAATATATCTTAGCGTTTTAAATATGGCTAAAAGTTCAAGATGAGTTAGCATAGCGCAGTTTATACGCTTTTGCTTATATATACATATACATTTGGTATGTAAAAAAAAGTTACTAAATACCAATCTTTATATTTATCTAGAGAAAGTGTAAATAATTATAAAATGCTGAAACCGCTTCTGTTTCATAGTACATTTTAATACATTGAGATATCGGGTTTTAGCGTAACTGCTGACAACTGGAGGTAATATTTTATTAATCCAGTATGCATCATATTTATGTTGATATAACTATTTTACTTGATTTAATATATTTTATATCGACATAAATTTCTCCACAATTATATTTTATATAAACGATTAATGTACATCTTTTTTTTTACATTAAAAACTTTTACTTTTGCACTTACGCACAGATTACTTTGTTCTGGACTTTAATAATTCTACTTCTCGACCCTCTTGCGTTATTTTTTGGGGGAATTATTTGTTGAATTTTATGTGGCTCACGTTGCATTATTTTCTAATCACATTTGCAATATTTGCTTCACGTCTTTAAACAACTTTTTTCGTCTACCACCAAATTTAATCAGAGTTTATTTAGCAATTTGTTTTTATACCTCAAATTATTTTCCAATCTATGTCTTAAAATTGTACATACATATATATATATATATATATATATATATAAGATTACTTTTTTCAATAAATTGCCGCGAACGTTCATAAATAGATTTCACGTAGTACACTATGTTTTCATTTTATAATTCGTTCAGTTCTACTTTTACTTATGACATTTAAACATCTACTTCGGAGTTTATATTTTTTTCACTTATGTTTGGATTGCAAATCTCCTACACCTGAATTCCGCATCCAAACCTATATTAAACTAAAATAAAATTACGCTAACATTTAAGCTCTACTATTACTTATTTTTTAAAATCGCATATTTTAATTTTCAAAGCATAAACACGAGCATTGACACACAGTTATACCGAACTTTATCCAGCATGCTCCTAATTGAGGAAAATTTCTCAACTATATGACAACTACGAGTGAAACATCCGACTAATAATTGATCTTATAAAATATAAAGAATAAAATAGAATATTGATTAATGATAAATTTAAAATTACATACGTATAACAATATAATATAGAAAATTTTAAAACTAAATTTGATACACACTATTACACACCGACATATATATATATACATATATATATATCATCATCATCATCATCATAATCGGTAACTCAATTATTGAGTACCGTGATTTCTATTTTAACGCATTTGATATAATTTTTCCCATCTGACTCTATTTCCGCATTCCACTATAGCTTGAATTCTTGTTAATCCAGTACGATTCGTGGCAGTATCTATCCACCGAGTCGGAGGTCTTCCTTTCCTCCTTTTCCTTTCTATCTGTCCAATTGCTTTTACTAAGTTGTTCTCATTTCTTCGGATGTTATGTCTATAATATTTTATAAGCATAAAGTGTGAAGGCGCTATTCCACCGTTAGCTCTTCCAGAATTGAGGCATTTGTCTTCTTTGCCGTCCATGGTATTTTCAGCATTCTGTGCCATATTCACATCTCGAAGGCGTCAATTCTTTGTTTGTGTTGTTTATGTAATGTCCAGGTTTCGACTCCATATGCAAATATGGCAAATACTAAAATGTTGTCAAGCCTTATTTTTGTCAAACGAGTAATGGAACGATCTCTCCAAATTTTATTTAGTCTCACCATGCAGATTTTGCTAATATCACTCTGCGTTTACTCTCCTACCCACTTCCACCACGGTTATTTATTAATGATCCAAGGTATGTATATGCACTTACTATTTATATATCCTCTATAGCGTCTTTTCCTTTAGAATTATTATCCTTTATATATATATATATATATATATATATAGGGAGAAACATATAGGTATATACTTCAGAAATATATATATATATATATATATATATATATACAGAGAGAAACATATAGGTATATACTTCAGGTATATATATATATATATATATATATATATATATATATATATATATATATATATATATATATATATATATATATATATATATATATATATATATATATATATATATATATATATATATATATATAGATAGATAGATAGATAGATAGATAGATAGATAGATAGATAGTTAGATAGATAGATAGATAGATAGATAGATAGATAGAGAGAGAGAGAGAGAGAGAGAGAGAGAGAGAAACATATACTTATATACTTCAGAAATATATATATATATACTAGTAATTAAAAGGGAATGTGGCGGCGAGTGTTTGTTAAACCTGTATTCCGGCGCATAATAGTTGAGAGGTTTTTCGTGTTAGCGAGCGATTTATTTTATTCACCGCGCTATTTTATCGCCCAATAAAAATAAATCATGTTTAGATTTCCATTTGCGAGAGTTTTCATCGCGATAACGTCGTACAATCGCAAGCAATCACTAGAATGACCAATAGCCCTATTCCATTGGCGGACTAAATTAAAATTTTCAACCTCGAATCGAAATCAACCAGGATATATGTTGTTTTCCTCTGTCATTTCCCTTGATTGCTATACTCACTTTGTATGAATACCATCGATTATCCTTTGTCCGTTCGTATTAATAATTTTGTTTCTTTTTGTTATTATTTTATTCATTTAATTTAGTCAATTCTTTTCGTGTTCGTTCAATGTAAAAAGACACAATAAGCATTCCTGCTACATATCAGATGTTATATATATATATATATATATATGTGTGTGTGTGTGTGTGTAGATACGTACATGTATATACATATAATACATATATATATATACACTTCTTCTTCATATGCCATCTCTATTAACGAAGGTTGGCTGCAATGAGTGCAATATATATCACGATCACGGTTCGCTTATTTCTATTGACTGCTGAATGTAAGCGTTCCCCTTCCTTTCCCATTGTACGCGGTCCCAAACATAATTCATCCATTTAACTCCAACTGACTTTTGAATATCGTCTTGCCATCGTGTACACGGGCGACCACGGATTCTGTGACCTTTTTTCGGTGTCCATTGCGTTGTTCTTTTGGTCCATCTATCATCCGTCCTTTTAGCGACATGACCAGCCCAGTTCCAATTTAATGTAGCTATGCGTTGTATTACATCCACCAGCTTGGTTTTCTGCCTTATCCACATATTGCGTTTTCGATCCAGCCTCTTGATACCCACCATTATTCTCTCATGGGCCTTCTGCGTTACGGTCAGTTTCCTAACAACATATTTTGTCAGGCACCAGGTTTCTGCTCCGTATGTGAGCACTGGGAGGATGCACTGTTCATATGCTTTCTTTTTTAAATAGTTCGGTATGTCTCTGTTTTTCAATACACTATTTAGCCTTTCAAACGCTATTCATGAAAGGTGCGTCCGTCTTTTAATTTCTTTATACATTGCTTCTTTGTCTACTGTGATTATTTGGCCCAGATACACGTATTCATTAACTTGCTCCAATATTTGTCCATTTATTGTTATTTCTTGTAACAAGTGTGAGTTTGACATGACCTTCGTTTTATCTATATTTATCTTCAATCCTACTGCTTTAGGGCAACTATGAAGGTCATTTACCATATCCTGTAAAGCATGTGCGCTCTATTACTGATTAACACAATATCATCGGCAAAACGTAAATGATTGAGTTTTTTACCATCTATATTAATACCGTATGATGCCCAGTTTAAATTTCTGAACATACTTTCCAGGGATGTTATGAATAATTTAGGTGACAGTGTATCCCATTGCCTAATTCCTCTTTTTATTAATATTTCATTTGTTTTTTTCCACAAGTTGTACTTTCATAGTGGGCGAATGATATATAATTTTTTATTATGCTTATAAAGAGCTTTTATTATTGTCCATATTTCTACTGTATCGAAGGCTTTATGGAAGTCTATGAATGCTATGTGTAATTCTACGCTGTATTCATTGCATTTTGAAATTAAAATTCTCATAGTATGCACATGGTCATGTGTGCTGAAGCCGGATCTAAAACCTGCTTGTTCGCATGGTTGATTATAATCCACTTGCTTCATCAGCCGATTTGCAATAATACTTGTATAAATCTTGTATATAAACAAATGGGCCTATAATTTTCAAGCTTAGTCGTATCACCTTTCTTGTGTATCAAGATGAAATCTGCTTCCTTCCATGAATGAGGGATGTTGTTTTCCTTCAGGCATTTGTTATACAGGTCTTTCAACAATTTAGTATCTCGTATTTCCTTTCTTTAATCATTTCTGGTGTTATATTATCTGGTCCACTTGCTTTATTATTTTTTACTTTCTTCATTGCACAGGTAATTTCTGAAGTTAGTATTTCTGGTAAGTTACCTCTCTACTTACCTAACGTTATCTGATTTTTCCTTTGTATCATATAGTTCTGTGTAAAATCTTTCAATTTCTTTCAATAGTTCTGTTTTTCCAGTAAAAGTATACTCGTTGTGGTTTTTCAATTTTGTTAGTATTTTACTTCCTGTAGACATTGCTTTCTTGAACACTTTGGGACCTTTGTTGCGTTATATTACTTCTTTAACTATTTTAGTATTCTGTTGTCGTATACCTTTTCTCATTTGTTTCCTTATCAATTTATTCAGTTCTGTCCATTCAACTACATTTCTATGTGTATCAACTATCATTTTCCACCTTTTCCATTAGATTTTTTGTGGAGTCGCTTATTTTTCCGGCTTTCCTTTTTTTGTCCTGGGCGCAACTTGAGTCGCAGCTTTTTTCATAACATTCGTAATCAGTTCATTTTGCTCATTTATTCCTAACGTTGTAATATTTCCTGCTTTTTGAATTTGTAGTTTTAATTCCTCTAGATATCCGTCTCTGTTTCTTCTTAATTTATCAGGGTCAATTATGTTTACTTTATTTTCTCTGTAGTGAAGTTTATTCTTGTTATGGTATGTATAAGTACTTTGCTTCTTACCAATCTATGGTCGCTTCCAATGTTAACTCTTTTTATCACTGATACATCTTGCACTATTTTGCGTTTATTGGAGATGATCAAAATCGATTTCATTTTTATAAGTAAAGTTGGGGCTTCTCCAAGTCCATCTGCTCTTACTGGTTTTCTTAAAGAAGGTATTCATTAAGCTTAGACCATTACTTTCAAGGAATTTTAACAGTATTTCTCCTCTTTCGTTTCTTCCCTCTGAACCGTAATCACCAACTGCTGTTTCGTATTGATTTTGTTTAATGCCTATTTTTGCATTAAAGTCTCCGGTGATCATCAAAAAATTTGTGGGGTGTTGTTGCATAGCTTCTATTAGATTATCATAAAATTCATTAAGTTCTTCTTCTTCGCTATTAACTGTCGAAGCATATACTTGAATAACTTTAAGACTGGTTTTATCTGATGTCTGAAGTACTATATATGCTATTCTATCTGAAATTGCCACCCATCGAGTTACTCTTTGATGCATCCTTCTATTTACCATAAATCCGACACCATTTCGGCATGTGTTAGGTAATCCAGAATAGTACAATACATTACCCGATTTTAATTTCAAAGCTCCATTTCCAATTTTTCTCATCTCGCTTAACCCTAATGCCACATTTTATTTCTTTTAGTTCACTTTCCAGTTCTTCTAACTTGTCCTCTGTAGAGAGTGTTCTTACATTGTACGTAGCGACGCTGAATTTTAACTTGCCGCTTTCCGTATGTTTTGTACTTTTACTATTATGCTTGACACCTCCTGGGATCTCTTTACATTCGATTGTATGTTTGTTACATCCATTAATATTTTTGTTGCATCCGGTAATATATTTGTTACATCCAATATTATTTTTGTTACATCCGGTTATGCGCTCCATATTTATATATTTAGTAGGCGGGTGGAGTGCGAAGGCCTGGCCATGGCAGTTACGGCCTTTCTTTTTTCGTACAGTCATATCAGGGGAAAATTTAGCCTAATCTCCCGTGATTGGGAGATACATTTTATCCCTTCTGCCAAGTTTAGCGTTATTTGACAGTTTTTATTAGTATTCTATTTATTTCTATTATCATTGTACATTCTGGATATTTCATTAACTTATATTTATCTCCATAATTTATTCCGTTTTAGATGTTTGTATAGTTGATCAATTAGTATTATTATAAGAGCAGGCGGTGTTAAACTGTATAATCCTGCATCTTGATTTTCTGTCAGGGTTGTCTCCCTTAGCCTTTAGATAAATATCCAAATCGCAAGGCAGCGGGCTGTTACTGAGGAGGTAACGATTATAAGTTTTTACAGCGACCTAAATCCGCCGAGGGAGAGACAGTCGTAGGATGTATGCAGACTTTGAGTAGACAATTCCTCAAGCTGCCCATCTGCATCCTCGTGTCCCCTTGCCTTGTCGATACTGGAATCGTCTGCTAGAGACTTTCCACCAGTAGCCGCTGTTGGTCCGCGACTGTTTATTCGACTGATGTCTATATCACAGCTAACCTACGTATCTGTAGGCCATTCCACTATCCACCACCTGTGGACGCGCCCCGCTCCGGTTACAGCTCCGGATCCCGGAAAGTACAAAGTACCCCCGGGGGGGGGGCAATACATATATTGCGAATGCTCTAATATACTCCTGATAGTTGTCTACGGACTTCGTTACTATACGTTTAGGATCCTCATATAATTAATAAAAATGCTTATTGTGTTCTCTACTTAGCTTTCTCTCACTTTCTATGTAAATAGACTATCTTCATTTCTCCTTTATTTTTCCTTATATAACTATATGTGTACACATATCTTGTCATCTCTAGATCAACCGGTTATTAGCCGCCCGGGCTGCTCGAGTATGCGCAATCTCCCATTTTTTGTGACCGTAAAGACGTTACCGCTTAACTATTATTATTGTACGACAACAGCTTCCTTAGCTTAAAAGAGGTTTTGACGATAATTATTTTAATTTCATATGCAGATGATTTGCGTTTGATCTTTAATATTCACAAAAATTATCCAGTGAGGGCAAATTGTACATGTTTCTATAATTTTCATAGAGTTATCAGTGGGTCTTGGTCCCATTGTTTTGGTTATCAAATGTAGTATTTTTATATTTGGTGATTACTAGTCACACGCTTTCCTGTCGGATGTTTTTTTAAAGTTGAAAATTAAAAAGACAAACATTCATAGGTTTTATGTAAGGGAGGACGGTTTCAATTCTACTCGTTCAAGTTGAAACTAGTTTATGATCCAGCGTTCGCTTTGTGCTTTAGCGATTTAACCCTTTCAATTACACATTATCAATTTTTCTCACAGAATGGCAAATTTTGACGAAGTAATTAAAGATGCCCAAGTAAAATACTGTAGTATGCAATATTCTAATATTTATTCATGATTCAATCTAGCATTATATCTGTCAGTATAGACTTACTACGATTCAATAATAACATATATAAAAATATCGTCTGTTTTAAACACGAAAATATCCTTAAATAGGTATAGCTAAATCAGTTATTAAGGGTTAAACATTTTTTGTAGCCATTCAGACAGTACAATTGTGACATAATTCGTAAAACTATTTCTTAATATTTCTACCGAGTCTAAATTAAGCCGTGCAAAAATATTAATTTTTACCGAGCACAACTGTTCTCTAGTTGCAACATGTTTTACGAATAGATTCGTAGTGTGCACTTTACAATTGTAATCGCGATAACAATAAACACACGTTGTAGGTTATAAAACTGTATAGATTTACTATTTTTGCCGTACCGAAATTAAAGGATGTATATATTAATTTTCATTGCGCACAATAGCTCCTGGCCGTAGAATGTTTTGAGAATAACCGCATAGATTTTACCTGAATAATGGGTTTTACACAATTGCACCCTCGATGACATTAAGTACTCTGTGTACGATTGTCGTCCCGTCTCAAACTCTTTGCGTTGTTTACGTTTCCAACTCCTTTACGCTTATATTATTATCGCACGATAATATCGGGGTTATTTCTATAATTCACGTTTTATATAGCAGTCAACATTGAAAGTGAAAGATATTAACGTGTGACCTCGTATTAAAATCGCGTGTTTCAATGATACATTAGTGAAAAAACGAAAAACTTGAACGTTCATAAGCGTCAGCTGTATTAGATCGCAATATTATAAAATTGATAATTGTTTAAAAAAATGTTCAAAGTTAAATAATCGCGAGTTCGCCAATTCTTAATCATCAAACAACGCTGTTCACATGGAAAAACGTATTTCTCATAATTCACTAAAACACGTCTTGCTCAAATAACATCCGTGACGTCTGGTAGTCGACCGGTTAGAATCCCCAACCTATGAGATTCACAATAAAACCGCGAACTTTATTTCTCTTTTCAGGTCGTTTACATTCTCGCTAACGTTTCAAAAGAAAAAGAAAAGAAAAAAAGAAAAAAAATGAAACATACGAAAACTCGGGTAACAAAATCGTCGTTAAATATCGTAAACTTTTCGTTAACGACGTAAACAGATTAGATAGAGGAGAGAACTGTTTTTCTTTTATTACAGTTTAGTTTCATAGTTCAGGATTTTGTTGAGATTACATTGTTGTCAGAATGGAAAACAGAACACGTTTACTACAAACGGAATGTTTGAAGTTTTAGTTTCTTACTACCACAAACTAAACAGAATCGGCGATGTTATTACCACAACTACTCGTAACAAATGCACGATGTGTTCCCATCGACGTAAACAAGGATCGAATTTCGTACGACTCTAAAATTTCTAAAGTTTCTAGAGCTTATTCCCAAATTTCGAAAACTGTAAAATTATACGAAAAAAAAAGGAGAGAGAGAGAGGTCATCGTCAGGATAGTTTCTCGCATCACGAAAATCAATTTCCCCAGCATAATCTCCCGTTGATTGGACTCGTTTTTTCGCATTTTGTCTTTTTCGAATTTGACGAAAAAAGGGAAATATTATTTTCCTCGGGCAAAAGTTTAAAAATGTCCACTCGTCGATTGAGAATAACGATACTATTGTTTCCTTTGAAATATTTTTCAAAATTACTTTTATCTCCCGTCGCTCTTGGACAAATCGGTGGGTAGAAACGCCAATTATAATACATATACATATACTAGAAGACCCGACCACGCGTTGCTGTGGCTAAAGTTTTTGTTTTTTGTTGTATTACATTGTAGTAAACTATTCAAGGGGAGTGGTAGGAGAACATCAATCATGAAGACCATTATGCTTTTTTACATAGATGCCATTTGTGAAATCGAAAAAATTTTCATATTACAAAGTTGTTAGTAAATAACATGTGACACTTAAAATTATGAATGAGGTAGGTAGGGCAGATAGTTTTAAATCTTTAACAATAATATTTTTTATTTCGAATTATAAATACTTTTAATTTTAATTTAATTTCGCACTAATCGGTGCATAATATTTTGGGTTAACCTGTCTTTAGCTAACATACAAATAGATTCGATGGTTTTCCTACACGTGAACATGCAACATATAGTTGTCCATGAGAAAGAGTTTTGAACAATGAATTAAGATATATATCCCATGCTAAATGCATTGTAGACACGGCCTAGCCCAAATCGGCCAGAAAAATTTTCAAAATCAAAAATTGAATTTTCAACTCGCGATTTCTAATTTTTAATAAATTTACTCAATTACATAAATTATAGATCCCGACGTCTATTTTCGTATAAAATTGACCCGAGACCGCTATCTATCATAGGAGCCCCAAAAAGGTCCCAAAACCACAAACACGTTTAACCCATATTTTCTCGATGCCTATTTCACCTAAAAATACGTAACTACCATCGTTAGACGCGTATTTTAATACCGCTTAATTTTTGTTTAATTCATTTTCTGAAATTCCTAATCGTTCCCGATTTATCGCGAAAAAAGTCGATTTTGAAAAAACCGCAAGGTGACCAACCCCCTTTTGAAATTTTCTGGTTCAATTTGAATTTTTTTTCGCGGTTTTTTCGCTTTATACGATAGATCTTATATAGAAAACACAACCGTTAGAATCGTTTACAAATTTTTACGTCGCTCGCTATGCCTTGCCAAAGGTGGTAGGTCAGGAAAATTCGTAACTCGGGACCCATCGATTGTAACGAAAAACGGTTTTCTGTTTCGAATTCGTCATTTTAACATCTATCAAATCGGTTCTATAAAAATTTTTCCAAAATCGAAATTTTAATGAGTCACCCCCCAAACACCCCTGAAGTATTTTTTTTTAAATTTCGACGACGACTTAGTTTAAGAGGTTTTTTTACGACGATCAAATTAGGTAATAACAATTTTTTCCGTATCTCTAAACGTAAGCGATTTATAGTCGAAAACAAATTCGCTTATATAAATATAAACGCTGGCAGAATTTTTAAAAATCGAAAATAAAATTTTCAACTCGCGATTTCTCGTTACCTACCGGTTAATTTTAGTAACGTTTACCTAATAACGTAAATGATAGATCTCCACGTCTACTTTCTTTTAAGACCAATCCGAATCCCTTACCTATCATAGGGGCCTCAAAAAGGGCCCAAAACTCCAAAACCCTTTAACCGTAATTTTCTCGGCGAGTATTTGCTATAAAAATACGACAATACCATAGTTAGACGCGTATTTTAATCAAGCGTAACTTTCGTTTAGACGATTTTTACAAATTTCGAATCGTTCGTGAATTATTGCGAAAAAATCCAAATTTTGAAAAAATCGAAAGGTTCTTGAAATTTTTGGGTTCGGTTTGAAATTTTTTTTGCAGTTTTTTCGGCTTTATACGATAGATCTTATATAGAAAACACATATTCAACCGTTAGAATCGTTTAAAAATTTTTACTACCCACGCTGCGCCCTGCCAAATGTGGCAAGTCGGCAATTTTGAAAAATTCGTAACTCAAAACCTATCGATCGTATTTGAAAACGGTTTTTTGCTTTGAACTTATCATGCCGTTATCTATGAAATCGGTTCTTACAAAATTTTACAAAAATATAAATTTGAAAATGTGCCCCCCCCAAAAAAAACCCCATTGCGACTATAAATTGAGATGTAAGCTATCCTATCTTTCAAGTTGGATCAAACTGCGCACGGTGTGCAAATTTGATTAAAATCGGTTAAGTGGTTTAGGAGTCCATTGAGGACAAACATTGTGACACGAGATTTATATATATTAAGAAGATATATAACATCCTATAGACGTGTGGGTTTCATATTTTACATATATTTGCGCCGCTATTTTTTAAATTACATTTGAATAATAATTTGAAACGTTAAAAATGTTAGTCCGGCCAAGGGTTGATCATCTTATCATCTCAAAAAGATCGAAGACCTGTTACAAGAATATTGCTCGATCCGGGACCGTGTGCGGTTTGTTTCACACGTTAGTAATAATGAAAATACGGTAAAAATGAAATCTTCCGAAAAACAGCAGTGAATACAACAAATGAAGATTAATGATCCCAATGGCTTCTTAACTTTTTTTCTTTTTTTTTTATCTCCTTTACATCTAGAACTGACCTATATTTACTAGATATTAATGTTGACAGGATCATGATTTTCAAGATTTGCTAATCAGCACGATCTCAATTTTATTTATTAAACCGTTACCCTAAATCAACAACGTTTCTCCTTTTCAACCACTTGCGACCTATTGGTTGTTGTAAAAGGTTCAGCGCAAGAGCGTTTCCATGACCTTCTAATCTCGATAAATGATTGGCGGCAGTTAGTTTTATTTCTTTTGTAACGTATTTGACTTGTACATCTTGATGTAACGTATGGTGCCACGGTACTCCCACCAGCCGCCTCAGCATCTTGTTTTGACAGCGTTGTATTCTATTAACATTACTTTTGGACGAACATCCCCATAGTTCGGCTGCGTACAACCATATTGGTTTTAGCACCATTCGATATAACAACACTTTGTTTTGCAACCTGTAATTGAGAGCGCGGTCCAAGCAACCAATAAAGTTGCTTCGTTTTTAAATTAAGTTCTGTTATTTCGATCTTCATATGCTGAAGCCATGTAAAGTGTTTCATCTAGGTTCACTCCAAACGTGTATTTTGTTGTTCTTTATAGTTATACGGTATTTATTACGTTCGATTTTCTTTTTCATAACATGACGCGACTTCTTTCATTTTCATTTATTACAATTTTCCACATATTCAATCATTCGATGATTTAATTTAAATTACTTTGTAGATTTTCTGTGGACTTTTCTGGGTTCCCATGCATTGTCATGATTGCCATGTCATCAACGAAAGTTGCTGTTAGTGCATCATCAATATCTGCCATATCATATGTAACCAGTAGATACAATATTGGACCGAGTACACTTCCCCGGGACACCTGCCTCGATTTTTTGTATATGTGATTCTGTTCCGTTTACTATCACTCGGAAATACCTTTTGTTAGATAAGATTTCAAGATATTGAAATACTGAGTCGGTAAAGTTTTTTGCACTTGTAAATAATTCCCGGATGTCATACTTTGTCAAATGGCTGATGTACATCAAAGATAGCAGGAATTAATGCAACGAATAAACAATGGGATCAAATGTAGATCTACATATACATATGGAAACACAGAAACTGAATCAACAGTCATTAAAAGCAAATTGGAAAAACTATGAAGCTTATTCGAAATCAAAGAGAAATGCAGGATAAATGGAAGTATAATGCAGATACAATGAATCCAATAAATCGGCATATTTCATAATGTTCTAAAAAAGGAATGAAAATATGTACCTCTGCAACCTGATGCAAATAAATGGATAAAATACGAGATTTGTACATTGAATAGAACTGCTGTCGTGGGATCTTCAAACTAAAATCTGGATGATAGAGGATGCATAAAATGCTATTAGAACAGATCGGAAGGAAGTGGCTCAAATATCGAGGAATTATTGTCAATCATTATCATCATCATCATTATTATAGTTGCGTTTCCTGAGTCAGGAGATTACATACATTCACATTATTCGCTTTCTCGAGACTTGTAAGTTCTATGTGTTCGTTGTCATTCTTCCGGTTATTGTTTTTCCAGTAACTTTTCCTTACATTGCTCTCAAATTTTACGTGCCAGGTATTTCAGTTTTCCAAATATCATCCGGTAGTCTTTTTTTCTTCTGCTTTTGCCAATAGAGCGGAATTTTCATATGTACTGTCCACGATATATATTTATCAGCCTTCTATAGATCTACATTTCAAAAGCGTTTATTTTTTTCGCAGTGTGCTCCCATTCTGCACGTTTCGAAGACGTATTTTAGCACACTACAGACGTAACATCTCATTATTCGTTTCCTTAGATTTAGGCACATGCTTTGATTTCCAAGCACCTTTTTCATCTTATTAAATGCTGTTTTCGGTCATGGCAATTCTTGTTCTTATCTCTTTGCGATCTCTTCCATCTCTATTTATTTTCATTCCCAAGTACTCAAAAATTAATCTCATTTTTTGTATTTTTTGATCACCGATTTTTATCTGGACTTTGTTACTATTGCTTCTTGAAATTTCCATCACTTTTGTTCTTGGCAATACTGTATTTTATGCCTGTATTATTTAATCGATCTATAATTTTCTGTGCTTGTGTTTCACACTCTGCTATGAGAACTTTATCATATGCGTAGCTTATTTCCCCCATTCTGCGACCGTTTATTTTAAAATCCATTTCTTCAATTCCGGCTTCTTTTTTAATTTCCTCCGCATATGCGTTAAACAATCTACGCGACAAGGGCATCCTTGCCTTACTTCCCTCTCTATTTCGCATTTATTTTTTTAGTACTTTATGCTAATCTTTATATTTACACATTGATTCCAATATAAATGTTTCATTATGCCCAATTATCGTCTATGTTATATTTCTGTAGTATTTCGACCATTTTATTATGATTAACACGATCGAATGGTTTTTCATAATCTACGAAGCATATTACTATATCGCTGTTCGCATTCCAAGCTCACTGTATGACTACCTTTTATAGAGCAATTGCGTCTCTTGTTTCTTTTCTGGCTACGAAACCATATTACATTTCACTTAAATTCTCATCCAGTTTTCGTTCAATCCACGTATTTATTATCGCCAGCAACAGTTTCAACGTGTGACTCATCAGAGCTATATTTCTGTATTCTGCACATATCTGCGAAGACATTTTCTTTGGAATTGGTATGAAATTTATGGCCTTAAAATCCTTTGGTAATATGCCTTTATTATACATTTAATTAATGATCTTTTTCGTTTTATTATGTCGACAGCGATATTATCTTCTCCTACTACTTTATTATTTCTAGCCTTTTTAAGGGCATTCCTTAATTCCCATATTTCGATCTTCAGTGCTGCTTGTGGCGCCTTGATGTTGATTTTTGTAGGTCGCGAATCGTCTCCATATAATTCTTTTATGTATTCTAACCAACTTTCTTCTGCTTCGTTTTGATCGACGTTATATGTTCCATTTTTTCCTCGTATATCCTTTTTTTATTCGTATTCATCATTTGTTTTATTTTGACATATGCATCTCTGTCATTGTGTTGTTTCTGTAACTCCTCGTCTACTTTTTGCTGCTGTAAATTTCTTTCTAACAACTTTATTCAATCGTTTATACTCTTGACTATATTTGTCCTGTGTTTTCCTTCTATCGTTCATTAGATCTAATACTTCTTCTGTTATCTACGGCTTATGTATCTTCTTTTCTTTTGTTGGGATTACATTTTTTGCAGCCACCCTGACCTTATCCTACCACGCACTCCACATCGGCTCTCCGCTGTCATCTGTGTTGACTTTTGCGTTATGTTCCTGTCTATCCGTTTTTCTTAAAACTTATTTTTTATTTATAAACCAAACAAAATATAACACAATCACTAAAAGTTTTTAATCGTTTCGACAGTTACGTCATTTTCAAGCACTTACAATAATTATTACATCTTTTTTTTATTATTTTTAATTTTTTGCATTATGATTTTTCCAAAATCTATTCTTTGATTTTGATTCTCTTTCTTTTTACTGTTCTTCAAAACTATTCGGCATTTTGCTACCAGCATCTTGTGATCTGAATTGCAATCTGCTTCTGGATACGTGTCAGAATTTTGACGAGGTTTTTACACCGTTTGTTGATCATAGTACAATGTATCTGGTTTCTAGTCCTATCTCCCAGTAGATTGTGTCTTTCCGCGAATTCGACGAGCATTTCTTCTTATCATTTTTTTCACCAATTGCAAAGTTCCCAGCCACTTGGCTGCCGTAGCTCCAACATTTGCATCGAAGTCCCGATTACTAACAACCATATCATTGGTTTTTGCACATTTCTTAACCTCTTCCAAATCGTTGTAGAATTTTTGTATTTCTCCTAGGTCACTATCCGCAGTTGGAGCATATGCTTGAAAGATTATGATTGGTTTATGCCTGCTTTCGAATCTAAAAAATATTGTCCTTTCTGACTTTAGAATAATTGCGCTGATTTTATTCCTAAGTTTTATATTTACCATGTTCGTATTTGTCTTTTCCTGTATATATCACTTCATAGTCTGCAAGTTTTCCGATCTGATACAGAGATCTGATATTCCATGTAGCAATGTTGATTTCGTTCCGCCTGGTTTTACCTCCGAAGATTCTTACCACCCTATACGGCTATCTTGGCGGATGAGAATCAGCCTGACGGAGACTTAGTGCCATTTTATTTTCGCCATTCATGAATGTAATTCTAGAGAAATAATGACAGTGGTTTACCATTGCGTTCCGTCATGATTTTCTGTTAGGGTTTACTCCCTTAGTTTTTCAGTAAAGACCCGAACCGCAAGACAACGGTTTATTATTGAGGAGATAACAGTGTCAGGTTTTTCCAGCGACCTAAACTCGCCGAGGGGGAGACAGTCATAAGATTTATGCAGGCTTTTATGGCCAGTTCCTCAAACTGACCATCTGCATACTCGTGTCTCTTACCTTGTCACTACTAGAATCACCTGCTTGAGACTTTCAACCAGTAGCCGCTCTTAGTCGACGACTGGTTAATTGAGTAATGTCTTATTTGCTGCTAACCTACATATGTGTAAGCAGTTCCACTATCAGCCACCAGTGGACGCGCCCAATACCGGTTAGAGTTCCGGTTCTCAGAAGGTAAAGAGTACCTATCACAAAAATGAACAATATGATCTGATAACCGAGGTGATTTTTTATAGTGTTTTGAATGGGAAAAATAGTAATGCGTCTATTTTAGAAGAAATTAACTTAACCCACAGATCATCGAGAAAGGTTTTTTTTAGTCACATCGTACATAAACAGCATGTAATCGAAATAACGATAATTATAATGAAAATGCATGATGTACGACAAAAAGAGTCGACCGTCAACTAGGTCGAATAATATGATTAGCCCAGTAAAAATTCCATTTTCAAGATGCATACATGATGTCAAAGATTTCTAGGGAAGAAAACAGATGAAGAAGAAGAAATATCATTTATTTAAATTGTAAACATGAAATACAACACATAAGTACACCGAATTACCACCCTTAGTAGCTTAATAATAATAACAATAACAAGGTATAAAAGCAACGATGATAATATACAGGAAAATTTGAAATAAACCTGCTACAAAAAGGAGAAAGAAAAATAAATAGCATAAATTAAATTTTAAAAAAAATTGATTACAATCTACTTAATAAATAAATAAACAAATTTATAAAATAACATAATTATGGTAAAAATCGGTGTTGTAGTCGGCGATGTTTGTAGCGCATATTTACGTAAGCTGGCCATATTATAGTCCCCTATAACCCTAATTAATTCATTTTCATAAATTTTTTTAGCAAGCTTGTTGATATAGAAAAATACCAGTTCGAGGTTTAGTTTAGAATGCATATAATCCTGGCAAACCTGGTGGCATAAAGCGAAATTCTGCGACAACGGTTTTGTAATAATTGTAATTTACAATATGTACTGTTAGAAACTGAACACCAAACGGGACATGAATATGTTAACCAGGGACGAATATGTATATAGTAGTTTTTTATTTGTAACAGTAAGGTGGGACCTTCGATGAAATATAGGTGAAAGAATTCGAATATAAGCATTATCGATATTAATATGATTATTGAACGACAAACGCGAGTGCAGAGTGACGCCTAAATACCTGTAACATATTTAACCCGTTTAATACTTTGACCGTTAATTACAATTTCTGGCAAGAGTAATGGGTGCCTTCTGGAAAAAAGAATGGCTTCCGTTTTCGCGGTGTTCAGTTTCAGTTTCCAACGTTTATAGTACTTACAGACGGTGAAGGCGGCCTTTTGTAATCTACTATAAACTGTATCGGGTCTGTATGAATCACGATACAAAGCTAAATCGTCTGCATAAAGATCAGTTTTAATATAAGATATTTTAGGTAAATCATTTATTTAGGGCAAGAAAAGGAAAGGACCTAACACACTACCTTATGGGACACCAGCGTAATAGGACCTAGAGTGATGAGCAACATAGAAAACTCTATTATATAAATACGATTTTATTACTTTAATTAAATATGTTGGATCAATTGGAACATTTTATATATAATAGCATCGTGCCAAGCCGTGTCAAACGCTTTTTCTAAATCTATTAATAATAATCCGGTGTGTTTATTCAAGTTAAAATTATCTGTTATAAAGTCAGCTATCCTTGCAACCTGATGCACTATAGAATGATTAGTTCTAAAACCAAACTGTTCATTTACAAGAATATTGTTTTCTGATGGAAACTTTTTCAATCGACTAAGTATAACTTTTCCTATTAACTTAAAGTACTTAATAAACTAATGGGACGAATATTATTTATATTTGACATATCTTTTCCAGGTTTAGGTAGAATAATAACTTTTGATGCTTTTCATCTAACCGGAAAGTGAGAATTTACGAGAATACTATTTATTATTTTGGTTAAATAAACAATTGCTTTGCGGGGTAAGTTTTTAACCAAGGTTGGCAGAAATTTCGTCCATACCAGAAGATGTCTTATTCTTCAAGGATTTAATGTGTTTATTAACTTCTGAAGGCGTAGTGAGATGTGTTACCCCCGTGGAGCTAGCTGCAATAGTTTGGAATTTGTTTTTAATTTCTTTACTTACTTTATAATGATGCGTTCTTGGCGCTAACTTGTTTTTTTTTATTGATTTTTGAAAAATTGTTAGCGAGAAATTCTAGTTTATCATTTAATTTATAAACCAGTTGACTAGTTGTGGGATCCTTTAACGACGGAAGTATTTGTGTTTGTCTAGTTAAAAATTTACTGGTTTTCCAGAGAGTACTATTTTTGGGAGTTAGCTTAGATAAGAAATTATTTAATTTTTATTTTTCCAATTATTTAATAAGAATGTTGAAAATTTCAGCAAAAAAGAATATATCTGTTTAATTTTCATGTATCGATGTGTAAATTTGTATTTAGGTACCATTCTTTTATAATAGTTTTTAAGAGAAATGATTCTTATAATATAACATGGAACCGGATTAGTTTTTAAAGTTGACGAAGAAACTGAAATTTTTGGGATAAAAAGGTTAGCACCGTGTGTAATTAATTGAGTAAGATTGGGGAAGAAAACGGTCAACTATCAAGCAATTGTCTTGACCACTATATTCCAACGGAAAATAGTACATACATAAACACATTCAAATGTACAGACGACACCGCCGTGCACATTGCGTCACTGAAAGGCAACGCGATACCACCAGTGTACTCATTTCGCTAGAAACCATCATGAAAAGTATAAAAAGTGGATTATTTTGGTCACGCACCCTGGTTGACCACCAGCTAATCGGATAATATGGATCTGATGACCCGAGTGACGATCCGAGTTGCAAAGGGGGA
Source organism: Coronaproctus castanopsis (assembly GCA_032883995.1). Taxonomy (NCBI): domain Eukaryota; kingdom Metazoa; phylum Arthropoda; class Insecta; order Hemiptera; family Monophlebidae; genus Coronaproctus; species Coronaproctus castanopsis. The sequence continues at coordinate 91,261,146 of CM065052.1, forward strand.
TGCCAGCCTTGCAGTGAGAAATATGCGACTGCATCAGAAGTACATCAAAATAACATTACAAGAAAACAGCGGGGATGTTAGAAACATAACATTAATATTACAACATGGAATATACGAACATTACTTCAGACTGGAAAACTAACGAATGTAACTATGGAGGCCAAACGTTTAGAAATAGATATATTAGGAATTGCAGAAACACGGTGGACAGGAAATTAAAGATTTTGTGCTAATAAAAATTATGAATTTATATACTCTGGAGGATATACACAAATGCACGAAGTCGGCATATTAATAAGGAAAGAACTCGCGAAATTTATCAACAATGTGTTAGCAATATCTGAGAGAGTTCTTTCAATAAGACTGAACATAAAACCAAAGCCATATAATTCAAGTATATGCATCAACCGCAGACAGCACAGACGAAGAGATAGAACATTATTTTTATGAACAAATCACTGAAGCGTTGAAAGCAACAAAACATGGAGATATAGTAATTGTAGTAGACGACTTAAATACAAAGATAAGTCAAGATAACTGTAGCTATGCAGCGGGAAAGTTTTGTCTAGGAGAAGGCAACGAACGGGGAGATCGTTTATTGAAATTTGCAGACAAACACTCCAGAAATTTGTAACGCCTGGTTTAAGAATCACAAAAGAAGGCTGTACACTTGGCTTAGCCCTGGGAGAAAACATAGAGATCAAATCGACTTTATTTTAATTAAGGAAAAGTACAAGAATATAGTAAAAAAATGTCATACATACCAGGAGCGAACGGCAATACGGATCATATCTTACTAATGGAAAATGTAAAATAAAATTGAAGAAAATATTAGAACATCACAATGCGTGTACATGGGATGTACACAGGGTAAAAGATAAGAAACTACGAGAAAAGTTTCAGGGTAAGCTATTGCAACATGATAAAATTGACGTAATAGCTGCATCTGGAAGAATTTAAAAGTTATTGAAGCAGCTAATAATTCTTTACCGTACAAAATGAAAAAGAGCAAAAATATGTGGTTCAATGATGAAATAGCGGATGAAATTAATCAAAGGAGAGCCGTTAAAGATAAAACAGGAACTATGTATAAGAAGCTAAATAAAGAAGTCATCGTAGCATGTAGAAAAGCAAAAGGTCAAATGGTTGGAGGAGAAATGCAAGAAAATTGAGGTATTGGATAGTCGACATAATATGAGAGAAATGCATACAGAAATAAAAAATATGATGAAGCAATGAAGGAGAAAACCCCGAAGCATTCATATGATCAAAAATAAGTATGACATCTTGTGCGGAAGCGCTAAAGAAACTGAAGATAGATTGGGCGAATACATCGAACACCTATATGAGGATGTAAATAGACCAAGAGACATGAACTTACAAATTGAAGAAGGTTTACACATACAAATGTGGGAATTAGAAAATGCTATTGGCAATGCAAAACAAAGCAGCAGCAGAGGATCTGGTGCCTTGCGAATTAATTAAATATTTACCAACACAGTACAAAAAGAAATTATTAAACTTATTTAATGAACTATACAATACAGATACGCTACCAAAAGAATTCACCACATTAAATTTCATACCTATTCCGAAGAAAACTGCATCCAGAACGTGTGAAGAACATCGCACCATTGCCTTGATTAAGTTACTTCTTTCCATAATTAACAATAGAGAAAAGATTGGACACACAAGTGAGCGAAACTCAGTTTGTATTCATAAACAAAAGGTACGCATGTCATAGCACTTCTCAAGATAATCATTCAAAGAGCTCTAAACGCTAAAAGAGATGCGATAGCCTGCTTTATCGATTACGTGAAGGCGTTCAACAAAGTTAATCACGGAAAACTATTTCAGACACTCGGAAAATATGGTGTAGACAACAGAGATTTACGAAAGACATATTGGGAACAAACTGCAAATGTAAAGATAGACGGCAAATATTCTACAAAACGTTGTAAGATAATGAAGGTATTCGACAAAGGTGTTCTTTACCCCTAAACTATTTAATATATACGCAGAAGAAATAATGAAGAATGCTAATATAGATCACCTAGGGTTTAAAATAAACGGCAAAATAATCAATTGAATCAGTTACGCATACGATAAAGTCCTATTAGAAGGATCTGTGAAGCAAATGCAAGCAATGCTAAATAAACTAAATAAATCATGTGAAAAATGAAATACGACTATAAACGTTAACAAAACTAAAACGATGAAGTTATCGAGATCGAGTAATAAAACTGCAGTCCTGAAAATTGGAGATAAAGTTGTAGAAAACGTGGATCGATTTCGTTACCTAGGAACGTTAATATCTAATGATGGAAGAGATACAATAGAAATTAAAAACAAGAATCTCGCATACATATTTAAGGATAAAAAATTAAATATTAAATTAAAACTTCGGCTGGTCCAGTGCTATGTCATGTCTATATTAAAATATGCGTGTGAAACCTGGACAGTGATCGCAGAAAGTTTAAAACAACTAGAAGCCTTCGAAATGCGAAACCTGAGAAGGATATGGCGCATAGCATGGACAGAAAAAAGAACAAATAAACAAGCGTTTGAAAATCTCGCATACATATTTAAGGATAGAAAATTAAATATTAAATTAAAACTTCGGCTGGTCCAGTGCTATGTCATGTCTATATTAAAATATGCGTGTGAAACATGGACAGTGATCGCAGAAAGTTTAAAACGACTAGAAGCCTTCGAAATGTGAAACTTGAGAAGGATATGGCGCATAACATGGACAGAAAAAAGAACAAATAAATATGTATTGGAAAAATGTGGCCTCAAAATACCAATAATAGTTCAGGACATCCTTACTAGGAAACGGGAATATTTGGCGCATAAGATCATGGAAAATGGTATCTTTCTGCTGGCTCTACGGGGTAAGATCGAAGAAAAAGCGCTGCCGGTTTCGGAGATCATAAAAAAAAGTAGTCCACACAATAAAGGAAGCTAGAAATCGAAAATACTTATCATGATGTAGGCTAATTCCTGCCAAGGAGATGTCACTAGAAGAAGAAGAAGAAATTATAAAAATGCAAATCAGTAGATTTTACCAGACAAGGAGAAAAAGTTTTGTAATTTCTGTCTTCAGTCTGTTTCTTATTATTACTAAATGAAAAACGAAAATTGAAAACTACAATTCCGAGAATGCCCGCGTAATTTTGAATAGTACTTTTGTAAATACATACCTATAAAATATGTAGTGTGTATATATTACTGTGTATGGTAATTTAAGATAATGCAAAATATACATAATATGTTTTACAGAATAGTCTTTTATCCCAGTTATAATAATAATTATTGCTTTTATTATTGTTATTATTGTCATATTATTATGAAAATAAAAAAAATAAAAATAATCATCACTACAGTGGACATTGGTTAATTTTCTTATTATAAATTACCCCATTTCATCCGTGCAAGAACTTATTAGGACAAAAAAAGGACACCTTTATTTCAGAAAATTTAACTAACACACACACATATATATATATATATATATATATATATATATATATATATATATATATATATATATATATATATATATATATATATATATAGGTATATATAAATGGGAAAAGTATTTGTAATTTATGAACGAAAAGGGTTGAATATGAATGCCTCATTAACATCTGAAAAACGGTAATTCTTTTTTTTCGTTTTATCATTTTGCTGGGATTCGAAAACGTGTAAATTTTTTTGCAGAAAAATATAAAATTGCTGCTTTAAGAATACCTTATCGCGCAAGACTTTAAACAATAATTGCGCACACAGTATATTTAATAAATATAATAAAAAAAAAAAAGATAAAGAAAAAGAGAAAAATGCTGCCTATTATAAGAATAAGAGATATGAATGTTAATAGGCAGTTTATTGTCGGCATTAAATATTAACTTAAGTAAGAAACAAAATACAAAAATAAATACACACATGTCATCCTCGAAGCGATTAATTTAGTTAGTTAAAGGCGGAACTAACGAAATATTAAATGTTTAAAATCGATCAAATAAAATTATCTCTATATAGTATCGCAATATACTTATTTAATAAAAAAAAAGTATATTAATTTCACTGGATAGAGCATTATCGAGACTCGAAGAAATTAGTAAAGTAAAGAAATATATATTTAAAAAATATTTTTATTCTCAGAAGCTGATGTTAATTAGTTCATTAAGTTTTATGACACATGTAAGGACAATAAGGTTTATTCCTTATGTGCATTTTTTAAAATTAAAAGTACATGCCCATGGCACGGAATAGACGATAAAATATTAGATAAGGAAGCGATAGCGCCTGCTATTGTAGGAGTTGACAATGCTGCCCACTCAAAAAAGGAAGAGTTAAGGGCTACGGTTGACTTTGGATCAGCTTTAGGCCACATATTTAAATGTTGACGATAATTCTCAAGCTAGTCAGCTACTCCTTCTGCAGAAGTTTTATGATAGAGACGTAGACGTATGCATCATAGCTGAACTCTATTTGTCCAATGGTGCTGTTCCCGTTCGCAATAGTTCCACTAGTTATATAAAAAAGAGAATTTTAATTGTAATTAAAAGTGATATTGCTTTCAGATTATCTGTAGAATATAATCTAATTGCAGTTGCCCTTAATAATATCATACTAATTCCAATATATATATATATATATATATATATATATATATATATATATATATATATATATATATATATCCCCAAATGTGTAATGTGTTATCAAGTTTATTGTTCGCATTCGACAAGTATATAAGGCATTTTGTTTTTTATCGTTCGCGTTATTTGTACGGTGTTCGAAATACTTTTTCTTTTTTTTATCTTATTCTTTTATATTTTATTTTACTTTATTTCTTATACTTTAAGCTAATTATCGGATGAGTGTCGGAACAGAGGGAGGGAAAATCCCTCCCGGATATAACGTATGGAGCCGATGATATGCTGGTAACGGAACTCTCGGGTAATATAGATCCTTTTAATAATACTAACAGCATCGTTAATAATAATAATAATCTTTATAATAAACGTAATAGTTTTATAAAGAACGGTGTTAATCCGATTTACCGGTACTTTATTCGCCGAACGTACATTTCGGACCGTTCATAATTATCTGAGAATCTGTAAACAAAACATCTTGCGAATTACCATCCGATACAAACTTGCAAATTATTTTCTTCTTATGACGGATTACTTTCTTTCGAACGAATAACAACTTTCTGCTTGAGGCTAACAGAAATCCCGAATTTAGAGCATTTATACCAAATAGTCTATTATTTCGATATATATATATTTTTTTTTAATTGTATAAAAATTGCAATCTGGCTTACATAGCCAATAAGCAATTTATCTATATGGGTCGTGAAAAGATTGGAGATATCATTCATCAATGATACTCCGAGTTACTTCGCCAATCAATCAAACCGATGTGGAAGGTCTAAGGGGGTGTATCGATTAAGTCTATGAACATCGTTACCACTATCTAGTAAGTCAACTGCCAGTCGGTTCGGGTGGTATTCTAATCTGTGCAAGTAATGTTCACTATATGTTTGTATTACCTCTCGCACATATGGTGTACACCTAGGTCGCGATGCAGGTTGTCATTACGCATGTACCATGGCGCATTTGTTATGATTCTTAATATTTTTGACTGACATCGTTGCATCGTGTTAATATTAGACACCGATGCTGTACCTCAAAGGGATATACCGTAGGTCCACACCGGTCTGATAACTGCGTTATACAGCAATAATTTCGATTTGAGAGGTAACTCGGAATGTCTGCCCAGGAGCCAGTACATCTTTCTCAGTTTTATGTTTATTTCTTTAACCTTCATCTGAATGTGTGTTTTCCACGTCATTCGTCGATCAAGCCACATCCCCAAATACCGAGCTTTACTTTCCTGTGGAATAAGACCATCAAGTTAAACGGGTGGGCATGTATCGCGTCTATTTGTGAACGTGACATGTACTGACTTCAATGGGTTGACCTTAATTCTCCACTGTCGTACCCATTATGGCATAATTCACGGTGTCCCAATCGACATGTCTGACGAAGACATTCTGGCGGCTAACATAGTATTGTTTAAACTTCTCAATACACCCCTTCCAGATAAAAATTTTATCTTTCGCAGACGATATAATAGTTTACATCATGCACGATAATATAGATAATGCTATCCAAACTATTAATACATCGCTTACATCCATAGTCCAAGTTTTGTCTAAATTAGGTCTTACTGTTTCGCACAATAAATGTGTTTCGATAATATTCTCATATAGAACCGTGAATGCCGACTCGCACGGACTTAAGTATAACAACAATCTCATACCCTTTGTTCATTATCATCAGTACTTAGGATTTATTCTTGATCGCTGGCTAGCGTGAAGACTGCATACGGAAAAAGTGTATACCAAGGCTTTTAAAAGAATAAGTCTTCTAAAAGCACTCTCACACTCCTTGGGGTGGTGACCCCTTAACATTACTACTTTTGTATAAAAATTTCATACGTTCTATTCCAGACTATGGTAGTTTTATTTTCAGAAATGCTTCTAATCACTGCCTTTAAAATTGAAAACGAATGCTTACGCAGATGTTTAGGAGCACTTCGCGCTACCGCTGTACCTGCTCTCGAGATGGTGGCAAAGGTTCCCCCTCTATCCTTAAGAAGAATGTTTCTTTCAGATAAATTTCTTCTAAAAGCATTCACTAATATCGCCCCCTCTCTGTACATTTTATACTAAGAAATTTTTCACAACTGGCGTTTCTCTTACTTCGACGTGCTTTATTATGTCATTCCACTGGTCATCTTTCCAGGTACAGTGATATTCTTCTTCCATCCTACCCGTCTCCCTTCTATACGATTCCTTTCGAGTATAATACCGTTATCCTTAATATCAACATACAACTGTTTTCCTCATTTAAGAACAATGTCCTACCACTAGCCGCCAATTATAATTTTTACTCCTTCATTAATAGAAACTATCCTTGCTCTCTTCTAATTTTCACTGATGTCTCGAAATGCTCTTTTTCGGTCGGAGCTGCATTCGTAATCCCCGCTCTCAACATTTCAAAAAAATTTACCCTTAATAGAATATGCTCCATTTTTACTTCAGAAACGACATTCAATCTCTTCGATATGTATCTATAAATCGCACATCTACAAATATTCTGATAAAAGTTGTTTGCTGGCATTACAGCACTCACAGCTCAATTCTCGTTTACCCTCAATTATTTACAAAATTTCTAATTACATATGCCGTTTAAACTCGCTCGGTGTGAAAGCTGAATTTGTTTGGATCCCCGGGCATAGCGGTATCCATGGCAATAATCTAGCTGATCATCTAGTCACTTCAACGGTTAGATTAGGGACTTTTATAATCCTCCTATAGATCTCCTAGCGCACATTAAATACGCGCATAAAGAATATTGGGAAAATCTATGGTCCGATCCTTTTACAGCAAGGCATTATAAATCCATTCGACATACCTTCTAATCCATGGTTCTACAATATTAAAGTTGAAACGATCAAATTTCGGGGTTTTATTACTACCATTTGTCGACTGAGACTCGGCATTAATCGCCTTCCTGCTTCGTTACACAAGTTGAAACTTATTAGTTCTCCTAATATGGATACCCATTTAGTGGCCGATGCGGACCATGTTATCCTCGAGTGTTCCCATCATAGTAATTTTCGTGTTGCATTTTATCAAGCTCTTCACAGCCTTAAAGTTCCGTTTCCCATAAATATTTCATTTCTCTTAGCTCTTCAAAATGCTGAAGTATATACGGCCCTATACTCCTATATTTTAGATTCTGGTATCATTATTTAATTTTACTTATCCCAAAATAAATAGTATTATTAAAAAATATCATTTTCTTTTCATTTATTATGGGTGTAGACTTTAATATTCAGATGTCATTTATGGAGCCTAGAGTTAAGAAATCCCCAGACTCAATTCTATTGGCAGATCTTATTGGTTCTAACAATTTAATTGTTTTCAATGGAAGGGTCTCCTACTTTTTAACATCATAGACTATCTTTTCGATTCTTCTCATCTTGCTCACCTAATGACATCAATTACTTAACTTTGATCTATGTTTTCATAAAAATATTCAATTTTTAGTTGTTAATTTCAACAAATTGCCTCCTAAATAATTTTATAAGGTTAATACTGATGTTTTTATGCGCTACTTACATCGCAGTGTTGTTTATAAATTCATCAGAGATGTTAAAGAATGCATAAGGTGTAAGTACTTTGACAGTTTAGTTTGTAATCCAATCATAATTACCATGTTTCCTGGTGGAATTCAAAACTACAATTCTTATAGGACAAAATAAATAACATTAGGAAATTGATATCCAAATGTAAAGATACTTTGAAGTTGTTTATTTTTAATAATATTTTTAATGAACTAAATAAACGATATTAAAAAGAAAACATTAGATCTAAATTCCAACAATAGAAGGACGTTTCTTCCTGTAAGGCTTGGGGTAGACACTAAAAGATGCTGATCGAGAATAGGGATCAACTGATAATACCAGATCTTTTGGTTGGACAAATTGTATTAAAATCTGATCTTGAAAAATGTAATGCCTTTCATTTCCTTCCTGAGAAAATTGATATCTTGCCTTTTGCCCTTCCTGTTGCTAAAATTCTAGCATTAACTTATGTTTAGTATGACCCAGAGAAGACTGATGATTTTTTTTGTTTTTTGAACAACTCAAAAACTATTCGCCCAAAATTATTGAATGAAATTTTAATTAAAAATAGAAAAACGAGAGATTAGCTTATAATCATTTGTAGAACACAATATCGTTCAGATGATCGCCATTTGCAACAATACATTCATTTAGTCTTTACAAAATTTTCAAAAACTTTTTCGAGCATAGGTCGTTGAATTTTTTGAAATTTCTTCATAAATCCGAGTTTTCAGGTCTTCCAGATCTCGTGGACGTGTTTCGTAAATGGGGTTCTCATGGTATCCCCATAAAAAAAATCGAGCAACTTTGAATTCTTTTCGAAACTCTCTTTACACTGTCGTGATCGATTCGCGTCGAAAATAATAATCAAAACTGGATGAACACGAATCTCTCGTGTGTACACTAAATGTGAAGTACGCGGTTTACGTTGTGCAGTGTTACCAACTGCGCTGTTCAAAAAAAAAAACCGTCCGGCTTCTCTGAATCACTATGTACTTTTAAAATTTAAAAACATGATTTTTGAAATTTTATCACTCTTTATTTTAATCTTTTTTTTTTTGTAATAACTTTCCCCTGTTTTGAGAAAACTCTCACAGGGACAGTGATGCATAAGTCGACGAAGCATAATAGTATAAAAATTGGGGAAAATCATTTTATGTTCTGCACACCAAATTAATGTGTATATAAATTCCGTAGCAGCATTGGAATCTCTAAATATTTGTCAATTTCTACAATAGCTGCAGCTTTCGGGTTATTAGTTGCTTATGTATTTGTTTTAGCAATTTTGTCAAACGATTTCCATGCCGATGTAGGCTTGATATCTGTTATATTTTGATGTTCAGAAGCATGTAAATCATCTTGATTTCTCTGGGTGTCAGTTGTTGAACTCCTGGAACAATCGTATATTTCATTGTTATGTTGGTTCTGAGGTTGGAATGTAATTTATTCTACAATATCTTATGTTTCTACATTGACATCAACAAAAAATGATGACTGTGCTCGCGATTGTACCCAGTTAATCATTAGATGCTTAAATTTCATTTTTGTTTATTGAGATCAGATGTTGTAGAACACTTAGAATTATATTTAATAATTTCCAAACATACATTGCATTTAGCACTGTTCGAATGTTTCAAAAAATAAAAAGTACCCAAATTGCTCTTATTTTACTGGCCATGTTTCAAAATTTTATGTATGATCTGGAGCAACAGTGAGCATTGTTAATGTGATATGTAATCCTAGTATAAAAATTTATTACACTGTATTGGTACTCATAAAAATGAATACATTTCAATATTAGTTTACATGCTAAAATAATAAAAAGTACCATATTCACTTGTTCGCAATTAGTTTTGAAAATATTTTCGTCAAATATAGACGTAATTTTTGTCATTCTATAACATAAATGTGGCTAATTTCACTGATAAATTTTAACAAGTATAGTACTATATCAAAAATTATAGGTGTAGATAATTTTTAACACGTTGTTTCTACTACATTTTTTAATTCAACTGATGGAATACAATAATTATACTATCCCTTTATGAGTAGCAATTATTTTATGTTATTTTAGTTTCTGAATACACATGACACCATAAATATGAATGGTACTGAAGCCACCAAGTAAAATAATAACTAACGCAAAACTGATAAGTTAGCTCGTCAATAGTCTGTTCAACTAATAGGAAAAATATAGAGATTAAAACAAACGCCATATGTATATTAGATTATTGGTTCAGAATATTCGGAACTTATTAAAATTGAAATAAAAAAAGGGGGGTGTAAAACCAAACTACTTACAAAGATTAAATTAAGTACAACAAATTAAACTTATGAATGACTGATTTTGATGATATAAAAATTATAAGTTTAAACAGAATATAAAAAAGTAATACAATAAAAATATGTACTTGGAAAATTAATAATACTATATATTAAACATAAATAAACAGATAAACCCGATATGATGAAACGCATGGTATTTTACGAGTCAGTGAGTCGATAAATCTGTAAATCCGTGAGTCAGTGACTTGAACCAGTTAATTTATTTATTTATTTTTTTACTAGATTTATTTGAAGGTTCAAGTCACTGACTCACGGATAGTGACTTGAACCAGTTAATTTATTTATTTATTTTTTTACTAGATTTATTTGAAATTTTTGGTAAGACGAGTCACTAACTCGAATCACTGATTCATCGCCCAACTGTTATCTATAACAATAAGCTTATTCCAATACGTGCAACATTATTATGTGTTTAGTATGTTTCTTTTTATAATCGTGTAAAATATGTTTAGATACAAATCAGAAAGGTGTCGCACCGTTAAATGTTTTTTTTTTTGGAAACAAAAGAATTATGTTCAGGAAAAAATCCGATCGAGAAAAATTCTAAAATTCATTTACAAAAAACATCAAGCTTGTGTTTCTCCTTTTGATATTTGTTAAAATTGATATTTTTATTTATAATTAGAAATATTTATGCAACGAAATTCTTCGTTATAGTTTTATGTAATAGTTTTTAATAGTATGTGACTCGTACCTATGTATTTGCCGAACAAACACGATTTTACATCAAAAGAACACCTAGTAAAGAGGTCGGTGGCCCAGTTACTATATATATATATATATATATATATATATATATATATATATATATATGTGTGTGTGTGTATGTGTATAAAGGTGTGTTATTGTAGGTTGTCCTTGTACAAAAGTATGGCTAACGTAAATACGTTTAACATAAAAGGGTAGGTCTAAAAAAATAGCTTTTAATTAAATTAATTTTCCGGTCTATCGTTCTTCTTTCGTTGATTTCGTCCGCCGACACTAAGCCCTCTCCTATACATCGTTAGAAAATTCAAAAAATATTATAAATTTATTTGACTTCTTTTAATATTACATTAACCCGAGGGTAAATGTCATGGTAAAATGTGCTGAATATAATCATTCCAGAAAATTATGCATTTTTTAAATTTTTTTTAAAGCGCTTTGTCGAAGACGAGGAATATAATAATATTTAACTTTATTTGCAGCTGTAAAGGCCGAAAAGAATATCATTCATTTCACTTTCTCGTTTAACTTTCGTATTACCTTTGCCTCCCTTCATCAGTTCCATTTATTTCCGTTATTTATTTCAGTTGTTCTGTTTTATATTCGTGCCTTTACAAAACACTATAATTTTCACTAAGTTAATACCAGCGTTAAAACCAAAATAAATATACCTGTTTTCTATAAAGTAGCGTGTCTAAGTTTGGTTGTAAAACGGAATCAAAAATTCCATATTTATCACGATCTCTTCTCCTCCACGACTATCGCATTTTTACACACGTACACTCATAAAATGGTACAACTTTTCTAAAAATATAGCTATGTCTGGAAACAGATGTAAATTCAAAATTTGAAGAAGGGACAATGCATTGTACAGACTACCGGTACATGACAAGCGCAATAATTTAAGGTGTAGGTCAGAACGTAATGTTATTAAAGAAGGACATTCGAAGAACAGATGACTTGGGTTGCGAATTTCAGCGTGGAAAGGGCAGTAAGGAGTTTTTCTAATTTGCATAAGGAATAGGCGATCCGGTAACAAGTAATGCCCGAATCGCACAATTCCTTTACGCTTAATGTTCTTAAATATGTAGTACCATGAAAATTTAGGAAGAAACGGTTGTAAATGATAGTATCGAGTGAGAGTGACTGCTGTATATTCACCAAATATGTCTGTTCCCAAAGTTACCGATGTTCATGATATCATGTGCAGAAACTAAAGAGAATACCACATCACTAGAAGACCCAACTTTAGCTCACACTCGTTACACTAGAAAGAGCTTACGAAATCCTGCACATGAACAGAAATGCATGTGTACACACTAGTGTACGGTAACGAAAATTTCAGATGTATTTGTGCATACGTCTGGAAAAATATCATAATAATTTAAAATTATAAAATTAATAACTCAAACTAGCTGTCCACGAACAATGCGAGCACCTTTCTTACAATAATAACAAGTACATAGAGACACAATTTGACTAAACCAAGGAATCATATTAGTATCTGCTATGAAAATGAATATCCATATGCGGATGAGTTTTAAGTAACAAGTTATACATACGGAAAGTAGACACCAACGGTGGATTGAAACGTAGATTAGTGAGCGAACGCTGTTGGAAGAAACAGCGATTAGTATTCATCTTAGATACTACATAACTAATTTGCGAAATGAAATATTCGTCATTAATGCGACCATTGCACAAGTTATGTAAAAACTTTAACTTTGAAATTATCTTTATACAACGGTACGTGGAGCATAACGTGGCATAAAAGATCATAATCAATGTGGTCAAGATAATAATTCATTATACGAAAAATAAATATTTCAAAAACTTCGTCCGAATCCATTCCAAATCTGTAGTATACTTATAATAAAATAAATCCTAAATTACCGAACAATACTCTAACTGATAACGGACAAGAGTTATATATAGAGTATTTAATGTTCTCGGATTACTGAATAATTTTGAGTTTCTTAAGACGAACACAAAAACTGAGTTAGTATGTCGAGTAATATGATTTATATATGTATCGAGAAACTCAAAGTCCTATCAAAGTATACTCCAAGATCACGAACATGAACGACCGTATTCACAATATTATTATCAAGTTAAATCTAAGTTTATTTATATTACGGGCAAAAAGATCATGCGACACATATTTATGGAAAACCCATTCTACTGCACATACTAACTAAGTCTCTTTGAAGAGCTAAATCAAGAGTTTTGGTGCTAAATAACTCCGTTTCAATTATAAGGGACGAATCTTACACTTCACCATCAAGGCCGGTATCGGAGTGCTTCTAACCGCATCTAAACGATCAAGTTTATTTAATAATGAACAGACGCCAATCCATAAAACTACAAGCATATTCCATTTTAGACCGAATTAATAATCTATAAACGGTTTTTTTTTTAAACGGGAGGGGAGAAATATGATAAAAAATATTTTAGTTTTTTTTATTGGGGAACCAAAATGTGTGTGGGAGCCACTAAAAACCCCTCCGTCTACAAACCAAATGAGATTATTAATATAATGATGGAGCTCGCAGCACGAAGGCATGGGGAACTACACACTTAGATTAACTTATTTTGATGGAAGAAGGTATGAGATAGTCCCTTGTTCCATCTAATATAAATTTGTAGAGTTTATGCTTATAAACTGAAGTAAATAAACATTATAAATAAGGATTAAAAAAATGAGATCAATATAAAAAAAAGAACAAAATTAGAAAATGGTAAAACCTGATAACAGAACTTAAATACAAACTCAATTAGAAAATAAATAAATTAAACTTGTAAAAATGATTTACAAAAACAGAAATCAAATTCTTACATTATCTTAAAAACTAATTACTAATAATCAGAAACTTAACTATAAGATGTTAATTATTAAAGAAAAAGTGGTAAAAACTGATACCAAAACGGAAATACAAACTCAATTATAAAATAAATCAAACTTGTAAACATGAACTACAATAACAGAAGTCAATCTTACATAATACTTACAGACTAACTAATAATCAAGAACTTAATTATAGAATTATAAATTTATAATAATTAATTATAATAATAGAAAGTAGATGATGAACAGTTGACCACGCTAAAAAAATTGCACCGGTCCCCGCATCACGATTGACTTAATAGTTAATTAATAGATAAAATTTTTCAACTTAATTCGCATAACCTGTTCAGCGTATATGACGAAATTTTCAACTCTTTTGCCTTTTTTTTTTTTTACATGCACCTGTTTTTCTTTAAAACAATAAGCACGTTGGCTGTTCGAGAAATGCATTAATGTGGGTAAAGAAGAGCATTTACTTCAATGAGTAATGACATGATTAAAGCTCTTTTTTTAGATTAGTGCATCCCTGCACTGTCCACGCATAAGGCGTCCTGATGGATTATCCGGTAGACTGAGATGGTGGATTATCCGGTAGACTGAGATTGTACAGCTGTGTTACATGCGGATTGACATGATCTTTACATTTGTTGTTAAATCAACTGTATCTCAGATTCTTCAACAGTTTGTACATGCAAATCATTGTGTAATGTATCATTACTTACGCAGTACAGTACTTACAAATACGCGCACACATTTACCGCCAATCAGCTATAATGGTAGCACAGCCTATTCGAATAAGGATAAAAGTTTAACAATGATGTACTACACAAAATTCGCATTTGACATCGAACTATCGCAATAATAAAATTTTATCTTCCATTAAAAAGTACTTAAAAGATTTGCCTGTGAGAATTTTGCCCGCTGATTTAACAACGGTCAGCGAGGTACATCGCGTCATAAAGAAACTTAAAAATAAAAAATCAGTAGGTCTAGATAATATACCTACAATATTGATCAAAAACTTAAAAGCGATTGTTCAGTTAACAATCATAATAAATTCAATTTTATTACTTTCTTATTTTCCCGACTGCTGGAAAGTGTCGAAAGTTATTCCTATACCTAAATGAAGTAAGGACATTTCTGACCCCAGAAATCTGCGGCCCGTGTCATTACTTAGTAATTTTAGTAAAATAGCAAAAAAATTATTTTGAGTAGACTAAAAAAATTCATAGATGATAATGACATGTTTATAGAACAACAATTTGGATTTAGGAGTAATTTATCTACCGTCATGCAATTAGCAAGAATTAGTGAAAACATAACTGATGGGTATAATAAAAATATGCATACAGGATTACCGTTGTTAGACATAAAGCCTTCGACACAACTTGGCAACTTGGTTTAACATACAAAATTATTCAACTTAAATTCCCTAATTACTTAGTTCGGCTTATTAAAAATTATTTAAGTAACCGAAATTTCATAGTTAAAATTAACAGTGAAAATTCTTACATGAAAAATGCATTAGCGGGAGTTCCCCAGCGGAGCATACTGGGACCTTTCTTATTCCTTCTTTTTATTAATGACATTCCTAAAATTAAACATTTACAGATGGCATTATATGCTGATGATACTGCTATATATTGCACATCATATCGAATTGACACTATACAAAGAAGGCTAACTCAGGGTTTTATTAAATTAAATTCGTATTTTAATAAATGGAGAATCAAAATAAATTCCGATTAAACTCAATCTATTCTATTCACGAAAAGAAGACCGCATTTCTTACCACCTGTGATAGTGAACAACAGATCTTTGGTTTGGAAAAGCGATATTAAATATTTAGGTGCAATACTGGATCGGGGTCTCACATTTACTAAACATGCTGAGTATGCCTGCAATAAGACTCATGCGGCTCTGTTTATACCCGATATTTAATAAACGTTGTTACGTCAGCTCGGAAAATAAATTAATAATCTACAAAACTATAATCAGAACAATTATGCTTAATGCTTGTCCCATATGGTCATATACTAGCCGTTCTAACTTAGCGAAGTTACAACGGCTACAAAATATGTGCTGCATAATAATTCTAAATCTTCCAGTCTATGTAAAGATTGAACACATTCGTAAGGCATTGAACTTACCATATATACACGAGGTTGTCGAACAAAAAACAAAATTCTTTTTTGATAGCTGTGCCTGCAGTCAGTACTCATTTTTAAACGATATAGGGGATTACACACGTACAAGTTTGCAACTAAAATATAAGCGCTACAAACACAGAAGAATTAAACACACGCTATTATGATGTACAGCCGGGATTATCTTTTATTCAAAATTTATTTTTGTATATAATACATATAAAAATTATTGTTTATCCTACTAAAATGAATATCTATAAATTTATATATAGGTGTAGCTTTATGATCAGTATGCGGGTTTTGTTATTTCCTGTATTTTTACTTTAGTTAAATAAGCAACTGGGCATACTTTTTAAACTAGTATACGTAGTAAGAACTGTGTTCGGAATTATTTATTTGTTTTTTGTAACATATATTTATTTTTTGTAAATACACTTTTTATCAATCAATCAAAAAAAAATATCCATATTTTGGAATGTGTGCTGTATATATTGAATATAACACAGGACCCAAGATACTTCCTTGGGGAACTGAGGCTGTGATTTTGCACTATTCTGAGAACTCATTGTTATACCGCACTTTAAATTTGCGATAACAGCAGGTAGTAATCAGAAGGCAAAAATGACTTCATTTTGTATTTTAGTCCTAAATGCCAAACTTTGTCAAATACTTGACTTACATCCAGAGTTCTGTGCCTTGGTACTAGGACCTCCATCATTATATTTATAATCGCATTTAGTTTGTAGATGGAGGGGTTTTTAGTGGGTAAAAATCCCACATACTTATTTTGGTTCCCCAATAAAAATTAAATAAATAATTTTTTTATCATCAGTGTCTTTTGAAGATTTTCCCCCTCCCGCTTTAAAGAAACAACAACAGTGTAGTCAATTTTTATTACTTTTGTGCCGTTTCGAAAGGAGTTTTCACGTGAAGTAATAAAATTGACGCGGCTTAGAGCGAACAAATTGTAAAATAAATTATGAAAGTTTAAAATTGTAACACGGATGTAATTTAAATGACAATGAAAAATTTCGAGAGCTCCAACATACTTTAAGAAAGATACGAAAATAACGAATTAAAAATTCGCGTCTTCTTCTGGCGCTTTCTTCTGTTATCGAAGATTATTGTCCGCACCTTGATTTCACATAACGTTGTTCTCACGTAAAATGGACAAAATTCTCTGTTCTGTCGAAATCAATCCATCGTCGTCGTACATTTGATAACCATAGCGTATCCCTCGGGATGTACCGCATCCATGATAACGATTTATATAATTTTTATACGCGCAATAGCCCATATAATTAATTTCCCTCAGTTTTAACGTTCTGACTAATTCCTTTATCTTTTTTTTTTTTCATAAATAAATAAAAAGTGTATTTTCATCAGTTACAACGATAACAACAATAAAACTTGCCATTTACACGTACCGAAATGTACAAAATTGTAACGCGAAAGATATAATAACGACACTAATAATATCAAATATTAAAAATAAAACGCAGCGGGGAAAACCCACAACCAAAACCCGCAAAACGAAATTACGGCCAATATAAATAAGAACAAAACTAGATATTACTACATACACGTATAAAATATAATAAATATATAGATTAAATCAAATAAAACGGTGTTTAGATGGTATAATATAATCAAAAATTAAGCTACACGCTATAACAATATGTGTTTAATTCTATTACGTTTATATCTCTTATATTTTAATTGTAAGCTAGTACGTGCATAATCTCCTTGTATTATTTATAATGGGATAAGTGTTTAGCTTGCAGTCTTTGTAGAATTTTTTAGTTTGTTGATTTATTACTAGCTGTACATTAGGAAATTTTAAAGCTTTATGCATTCGATCTATTCTAGTATAAAACGAAGCTTTCAGAATAATTCTGCGACATTTGTTTCGTAAACGTTGCAATTTATTCAAATTTGAGCGATTAGTGTAAAGACCAAGTGGACATCCGTACAACATTATCAGGCATAAGATATTTTTGTAGGTAATTAATTACTTAATTTTTTTCTTATCACAACTGACTAACTTTAGAGGTCACTTAGTGATTGACTTAATGAGATGAGTGATATTTTATGGAGGGGCAGTACTCAGCAGTACTCCCTCTAAACTTATACTGGTTGGACAAAGCCCAAGACTTATTTCGCAACAGCCTGCGTATTTCACCGGAATCATTCAGCAAATCGGTAGCAAGTGGATTCTAGTGAACGCAAATTCGTGCGACATGTTAGTTTGCTTGTCTTTTTACGTTCCAACACCTCTCCTGATTTTTTATCTTAGCCGTCGATGGTATTTTGATAATAATTTGTTGTAAATCTCCTTGTTTAATTAAAAATTTAAGAAATTTTAAAAAAAAAATCATATTTCGGATACAAAGTATATATATATATATATATATATATATATATATATATATATATATATATATAAAAGTCAAGATTTTTTCACCCAGCTGTGAAGCGAGGAGAAGAGGAAATTATAAATACACGGTTGCAAAATTTCCAATATTAAAAACAGAAAAAATCTCACAACGCAGACGAGGTACCGAGAAGTCAACATCCGATATAGGGCTTTATACAATTAGGACATCCAATATACATACGTACATACATACATACACGAACCGTTTTGTCTCTAATTTAATTAAAATATCAGCTGATGGGAAATTCTGATAGACGGGAAGCGTGTTTTATTTTATCGTTTTTATTAGAATACCAATTTTCTTCATCGTAAATTCCTATCACGCAGCTGGTGACCGAGCAGACATTTTTTAATAGCATCGAGCATGCGTCAAATTTAGTTAATTTACGTACAAAACTACACGATCGATTGGCAAAATTAGCGCTTGGCGAAATTTCGATAATTTCCAAAATTACTCGCATCGAACTAACGTGAAAACTTAATCAAATTAAAACTCGTAACTAATTTTATCGTTAATTTAAACACGCGACGGGTATAATCAATCTTTATCGATATTGTTTTATTGGTTTAAAAAAAACATATTTTTCATAGTAAATATTGAAACCTTTTTTTTTTTACTTCCTTTTTGAAAAAATATTATTTTTTATTCGAATTTTCATCGTAAATCATCATCATCATCATCATCGTTATGTTTAAAGACGTTATTCAGTGGAATTCGATCTAGCCGGAAATCGAATTAAACGAATCGTCTTAGGCACAAAGTTAGCCCTCCGGTCGATAAAACTCGAATTGGACTCATTTTACATCGACAAAACTCGAACTGGCACATCATGTCGACTTCGTATTAAATTCAAATAGATGAAAAATAATCTGTGGTCGACTTCGATAACTTATCGACGAAATCTAATTTGATTAATCGTATTAAAAATGGGATACGACGAATACATATAGATACATCGTGAGACTGCAATGATAGATACGATCGTACAAAGAAATATGTCAGAACAACATCGTCAGTTGTCCCAAATACATCAGAAATGGACGTAGCATTATAAATTAACCGCATAACAATACACTATCTATCAAAAACGTAGAATCTTCTGTGGACATCCAGCAGCTTTATGTCACATTCATAAGCTTTCTCTATTAATAGGGTCGAAAGCTTTTTTCATATCGACAAAAGCCAAACAGAAGTTAGATGACTGTTCTCTGCATTTTTCAACCAACTGACGCATCGTAAAAATCATATCTATCACGCTATATATGCATGGGTATATGCATATACGATCGCTTTCTCGCCGTATAAATCGATAGATAGATAGATACAAGTGTATTTACAAAATAAATATATATTACAAAAAAAAATAACGAAAATAATAATATAACGCATACACAGTTCTTACTACGTACACTAGTGTTAAAAAGTATGCCCAGTTGCTCATTTAACTAATATAAAAATACAGGAAATAACAAAACCTGCATACTCCGTACAAATTGGAGTTACTTTTTTATTAGAATAGAGTATATGAATGGCAATTTATCTGTTCTTTCTTTACTTTTTTTTTATAATTGATTTTACACGAAAATATTTTTAACATGAATATTCTTCTTTTGGGCGTGTATATTAACGCAAATTTCTTTCAACTTTTTTATTTGGTTTCTGCTTATATTATAAAAATGTGAATAATTTTTATTTTTGCTGTATCAGATATTTACTGATGAGTTCGTGTATTTTAAGGGGTAATATATTATTATTATGATTTGGTTTATTATTGTACTTTGTAGATCGTTTACAACTTTGTTGAATCATTTCAGTTAAATTACTAACCGCTGCATCTATGTCATCAGGCGTTTTTAATTTAACATTTAGGTCAATTTTTGCTTCTACGTGTTTTGTAAATTGTAACCAGTCTGTAGATGAATTTGCCAAGTAATTTGCTTTTTTCTGATGCAACGATGTTTTGTCAGCAAGTAACAGCAGCGGCGTGTGATCAGATGATAAATCTGAAATTGTACTACAATAAATGTACATACTGCCTGATCCTCGTGTGAAATAGAAGTCTAACAAATCAGGTAGACGACTTGTGTGCTTCGGCCAATATGTCGATGTAAAAGGTGAGATAATGCCTAAGCGGGTATTTCGATTTATGCTAAAAAGTTGAGCACCTCGTTTATTCTGAATTCTCGAACCCTAAAACCCGTGTTTAAGCATTGTAATCGCCTCTCCAGATGAACTTGTTGCCTTGATGGCGGAATAAATTTTCATCATTAGGATATGTTAAAAAAAAGAATATCCAACATTATATCGAGAATTAATTGACGATGAAAGTAAATTTTTTAAATATTTTAGAATGACCATTGAGCAATTTAATAATTTATTGCGTAAAATAGAACCGGATTTAATTCGAAAAACACAAGATTACGAGAAGCAATAACAGCTACAGAGAAATTGTCTGATTATCTCAGGTAAATTTTTTTAGGATACAAGTATTTTAAATACTAAACAAAAATATTTATTTTATTATGAAATCATCAAATAATGGATATTACACTTATAGACTAATTAAAACTTTTCATTTTTGTATATAGTACTAGCTTTACTCGATTCGCCAGCTGATGAATGACTCGACGGACGGGGGTCCGCCCCCGTCCGTAAGTATAGATAACTCGTTCGTCAGTTCCGATAGCTTAAAGAAAGAATTTTATAATAATAGTAATAATGGTGATGGCCATAATACTATTAATAATAAGCCCAATTTATCCAATAACTATAGTAATAGTCGTAGTAATAATACTAATATTAGTATTAGCGGTAATAGTAGTATTGGTAGTGGTGATAACGCTAATAATGATAATCATAGTAGTAGTGATGATAATGATAGTAATAGTATGATCATCTCAAATAATAGTAGTAATATTTAATATTAATAACTCAACTATTAATTCACTATATGTAAAAAACGTTCATTCGGGCCCTTATATAGCTATTATATCGTCTTCTCGAGTTGCAAATAGTAATCTTGGCAATTACCATCCTTTGGCCATATGCAAATTATTAGAAAAATATCCCGGCGTTGAATTTTTCCAACGTAACGGTATTAATAAAATTAGAGCAGTCTTTAATAGTCTGGAACATGCTAATATTTTTGTTGAACAGGTCAACAAATAAAATAATATATCAGCTTTTATTCCAAGTTCTCTTTTGTATAGATTTGACATTCCCACTAATATTTCAGACACAGAAATTTTTGAAAATATAGAAAGCTCTGTCCAAGTTGTATCAGACGTATCCACCGTCGCGCGGAAGGTTCGTTAATCCCAACGCAGACGGTTGAAATTAAATTCCTTAGTAACTCTCTACCAGAATATGTCGCACTATATCGGCTGCGCTTAAAGGTAGATCCAAGTATTCGGCCGCCAAGACAGTGTGCGAACTGCTTGCGGTTCTCACACACTGCACAACAATGTCGATCCAAACCTAGGTGCTCATTTTGCCATGAGAGCCATTTATCCTCCAGTTGCTCAAATACAAATACTTCTGCCCCTTCATGCATTAACTGTATGGGTGCTCATATGGCCACTGACAAATCTTGTCCTATATATAAAGAACGTTTTCAAATCCAACAAATTATGTCTTATATAACATTTCATTGTCGGAAGCAATCCGTAAGAATAAATCAGGACACATTAGTGAGGCTTTCTCCTTTTCAGACATAGCAAAACGCCCATCTTCTTCTAATCAACGGTATGCTCCAATACCTTCCACCCCCAAAATAGAAACTCGTCAAGTATGTTATTCTTCCCCTCAGTCATACTTTTTTCATAAATCTCTTCCAAATCATACAGGTCCTTCACAGCCTCTGGCACCCTCCTATCCAAATTATAAACACTTACTTTTATTTCCTTCTGGTAGAACATCGTCATCGCCATCCCTAACAGTTACTACCCAAAATATTGTTACTGGTGGCCCACCCTCTGATGATACAAAGTCACCTCCCATTAAAAAAGCTTCTATTCCATCTACTCCTCAATCCTCATCTTCTGCTAATCATAAATCTCAATCTATAGCAAAAGAATCTAACAAATTCGTTTTTCCAAATTCTTCTAATTATCGTATTTCCCATTTTTTTTTCTCCTATTTTTTGGTTTCTTTTCGTGTCCTACACTACATGGTTTTTCTTGTGTATTATTCCCTATGCAGTTCCGTATTTACCCTTTTTGGCTTACATTTTTATTCCACTATCGCTCATCTACACTATGTATAGGTCATAACTGTTTTTCGTATCATCTGGTAAGAAGCACCTTATCGGGTAATTTTTTTTTTTTTTTTTGTTTCTGTATCCACCCACTTTCACTACATTTTAATTTAAATTCATTATTGATATGTCATCCTTAAGAATACTACAGTGGAATAGCCACAGCATCCAGAAAAACAAATTGAATTTCCAATGTTTTTCACCCTCCAATCCGTATGATATTATCTTACGCTCTGAAACCGGGTTATCAACTGATACCATTTTTTCATTACCTGGTTATCGTTGTTTCCGGGACGACAGAGAAGATGGTTATGGTGATGCAGCCATTTTAATTAGGGATAATATGTGCTATTGTACATATTCCCTTGACTCAATTCTTCTTAATAGCAACTGCAATGCGGTTTGTATTTGTACTAAGTTTTTAAGTAGAAATACATATTTATCTGGATTCTTCCTACTAATAGAGGCTTAGATTTCGCTAATTTTCTCGAATCCTTGTGCCAGCCGCTTTGAAGTAATCCTGCATTTAATATTCCGGTATATAAAGAGTTTATCAGTCTATTGCAGTTGTCGTTAAATCGTTATGCTTCTAAAAGATTTTATCACTCAGGTAACCTGAATGTACCGTATTGGTGGAGCTATAATTGTGCCGTGCTTCAACACAAATTAAGCGTAGCTTTTAAACAATTTCGTAGAAGCAAAACCATGTCCGATTACTTATCTTATAAACACCTGGAAGCAACTACTAGGCAAACATTACTAACCAGTAAAAGGGAGAGTTGGAAAAAATTCGTTACTTCTATCAGTCGTACGCAACCTGCTTCTCACATATGGAAAAAAGCCAAATCATTTGTGAACTGTGCATACTATAATTCTTCTTCACTTGATATGGATACTGAAAATTATTATAATTTTGTCGACACCATTTCACCATCGTACGTCCCAGATATGACAGAACTTGCATATAATCCACATTGTATAACTAGCCATCCGGACATCCACTTTCCTTCTTTTCCCATTACTCTAACAGAGATCCAACACATTTTATCTCGTAATAAAAGATCCTCCCCTGGTATTGATGGGATCACCTTTCAAATATTGAATAATTTGCCAACTTCTGCCATACGTATATTATTAAACTGCTTCAACTATTTTTAAACTCTGCTTCATTTCCCGAGGAATGGTCAGAATTCATCATTATCCCCATAAAAAAATCATACCACTTTACTTAATTCTTCATCTTACCGCCCTATATCTCTGGCCTCTTGCCTAAGAAAAATTTTTGAAAAGATTCTCAAAAACAGAATAGCCTGGTGGTTGGAAAATCGTCGTCTATTTCCACCTGGAATGTACGGCTTCCGTAGTAATCTTAGCTCTTTAAACTATGTGGCGCAATTAGTAGGTGATATCTACAAATCTTTAATTTCCAAGAAGCATTTAATAACTTGTTTTTTAGACATAAATAAAGCCGTTGATAACATCTTAATTCCTATCTTACACGAGTCTCTGACAAACTTGGATGTCTCATCCCCATTTAAAGAGGCATTGTGTAACTTATTCGCCAAAAGACAGCTTACCATCTTTCGTTCTAATATGATACCAACAACTCGCCACGATGTACTTGGTATTCCCCAAGGGTCCGTTCTTAGCCCTATTTTATTTAACATAGTATTGTTTAAACTTCTCAATACACCGCTTCCAGATACAGTGAAAATTTTATCTTTCGCTGACGATATAATAGTTTACGTCATGCACGATAATCTAGATAATGCTATCCAAACTCTTAATATATCGCTTACATCCATAGTCCAAGTTTTGTCTAAATTAGGTCTTACTGTTTCGCACAACAAATGTGCTTCGATAATATTCTCATATAGAACCGTGAATACCGACTCGCACGGACTTGAGTATAACAACAATCTCATACCCTTTGTTCATTATCATCAGTACTTAGGATTTATTTTTGATCGCTGGCTAGCGTGGAGACTGCATACGGAAAAATTGTATACCAAGGCTTTTAAAAGAATAAATCTTGTAAAAGCACTGAGTCATACTCCTTGGGGTGGGGACCCCCTAACTTTACTACTTTTGTATAAAAATTTCATACGTTCTATTCCAGACTATGGTAGTTTTATTTTCGGAAATGCTTCTAATCACTGCCTTTCTAGGCTAGATAAAATTCAAAACGAGTGCTTACGCAGATGTTTAGGAGCACTTCACGCTACCGCTGTACCTGCTCTCGAGATGGAGGCAAAGGTTCCCCCTCTATCCTTAAGAAGAATGTTTCTTTCAGATAAATTTCTTCTAAAGGCATTCACTCATATCGACCCCACTCTGTATATTTTATACTTAGAAATTTTTCACAACTGGCGTTTCTCTATACTTCGACGTCCTTTATTATGTCATTCCTCTGGTCATCTTTCCAGGTACAGTGATATTCTTCTTCCATCCTACCCGTCTCCCTTCTATACGATTCCTTTCAAGTATAATACCGTTAGGCTTAATATCAACATACAACTGTTTTCCTCATTTAAGAACAATGTTCTGCCACTAGCCGCCAATTATAATTTTTACTCCTTCATTAATAGAAACTATCCTAACTCTCTTCTAATTTCCACTGATGGCTCGAAGTGCTCTTTTTCAGTCGGAGCTACATTTAATTCCCGCTCTCAACATTTCAAAAAAATTTACCCTTAATAGAATACGATCCATTTTTACTGCAGAAGCTACAGCTATTCTTCAATCTCTTCGATATGTATCTATAAATCGTCTATCTACAAATATTCTGATCCTCTCCGATTCTAAAAGTTGTTTGCTGGCATTACAGCACTCACAGCTTAATTCTCGTTTACCCTCAATTATTTACAAAATTTCTAATTACATATGCCGTTTAAACTCGCTCGGTGTGAAAGCTGAATTTGTTTGGATCCCCGGGCATAGCGGTATCCATGGCAATAATCTAGCTGATCATCTAGTCACTTCAACGGTTAGATTAGGGACTTTTATAATCCTCCTATAGATCTCCTAGCGCACATTAAATACGCGCATAAAGAATATTGGGAAAATCTATGGTCCGATCCTTTTACAGCAAGGCATTATAAATCCATTCGACATACCTTCTAATCCATGGTTCTACAATATTAAAGTTGAAACGATCAAATTTCGGGGTTTTATTACTACCATTTGTCGACTGAGACTCGGCATTAATCGCCTTCCTGCTTCGTTACACAAGTTGAAACTTATTACTTCTCCTAATTGTTCTCATCCTATGGATACCCATTTAGTGGCCGATGCGGACCATGTTATCCTCGAGTGTTCCCATCATAGTAATTTTCGTGTTGCATTTTATCAAGCTCTTCACAGCCTTAAAGTGCCATTTCCTATAAATATTGCATTTCTCTTAGCTCTTCAAAATGCTAAAGTATATACGGCTCTATACTCCTATATTTTAGATTCTGCTATCATTATTTAATTTTACACATCCCCACATTACTTCTTACTCTGCCTAATTTATAAGTAGCCCTTTCTTATTCATTCCATAATATACAGACATGGGTAAACTGTATCGAAGCCAAAAAAAAAAAAAAGTTATTGTAAGATAATAAGAGAATAAAAAAAAAACTTAAATATTACTTAATAATTTTGTTAAACAATTATACAATTAATAATTTTCATTTTAATCCTGGAGAGAGGGTGAAAACTCGGAATTAATAATATAATCCGTCGGAATCGGGTGTTTTAAGAATTAGGTTGACTTGAATTATCAGCACACATAATTTGCTGCATTCTAAATCATTAATTACAGGGGAAAAAATGTATTTGGTAATATTCTGATAATATGACGTAAACGATTTCATGGTTGCCGATATGCCAGATAAAACTGCATCTACTTTGTTCGGGCTTTTTGATTCTTTGTTTTCTAACACATACTTCATCAGATTCTTCACGTGGTTAAACGCTTAATTCTTTTCTCGGCAGCAGATTGTGAATTTTTTTCAGTATCCGACTCTTTTTCATCAGTAACATTATGATCCAGTTCTACAGACACGTTCTGAATTTCAGTAGCTACTGAATCGTTAGTTAAATTAACAGTGGATAATGTTGGCCCTTCTTAAAAATAGTCTTTAACGAGACAGATCTGTTCCGAAAATTTTCATTTACGAGTCTTTTTAGGTGACTGACCAGTTTTTGTATCATTTCGTTTTTTTTGCTTTGTGTAAGGCAATCGGATAAATCGTAAATTTCATTACGCTCACGAACATATTCAATTAACAGTTCTACATTCGCAGTTTCATAAATTCACAAATATAAAATTAAATAAAAAATAAATTATCGGTTACATATCATGAATTGTTGTATCTTCTGTTCACACTGGCCGATAATAACAGGCACCGATAAGCAACGACAGACACAGACAAACAAAATATTATTTTCCAGAAATGTTTCGTGTTGTGTCGGTGTGTGTCTTTATAGTTAAGCGACTGCGCCTGGTTAGTGTGTATACGTGCATATACACTCGTTTTAGGCAATTTTGGTCGTGCTGTGATGTGTTGTTAAGTGTGAATAAACCTTTAACGTGGCAATTACTTCACAGTATGATTTAGTTTTTCCACCTATTCATGAAATTGTTTTCTGGTTTACTTCTTAAAACTTTATGATTTATTTTAATTTTACAATCGAACAAATAAAAACAACAAAAATTATTACCGTCCAAAAACTCGTGCACATAACACACGCATATATATATATATACATATATGTCGCCTGCAGTTGTTGAAAAAGGAAATTACGGGAAATTAGCGTTCTCCGGAAGAGTACTTAAATTTCATTCGGAATTTCAACAATATATGATGAGGGTGAAGCATAAAGTGGGAAGTGGAAAAGGTTGTTCCGGTTAAACAATTTAATGTCTCCGGCAAGATAATAACATTTCGACGGAGAATCCTTAATAACATCCCTGAAATAATAACCACGTTCGGTCAACCTCGTTCCTTAAAAAATAAACAAACTAACTCCTAAAAATACACGCACACACATACATACATATATATATATATACAGACATAAACCATATAATTTCTATGAAATAGCGACAAGCAGCGAAGAGGTGATGCTGAAAGTATTTTGTTTTTATCGCAGCTTGGAACTGACTATATTTCATCTTAGAAAACTTTCCTTCTGGAGTTACCCATTAAACGGCTAAATATTTAAATATTTTTTCTATCTGTTTTGTCTCTCCTTAAAAAAAAATGTTTGAAAATAATTATACTTTTCTCAGTATCATCATCACTGACGCATTTCTCGTCGACGTTTAATGTTGCATGTTTAAAACTATTTTACGAATATTTGCATAGCGATGGTATATGTACACGTCAAATGTTTCGACTTACACACATACACATATATATACATAATATATGCGACAATGCCGTAGTTTCTCGAACGCTCGACTGTTCGCTCCAAACTATAGACGTAAAATATTTCCTCACGTAACCGTTAATTAACACGGATATCTATATAATTAGTGCCTCGAATGCTAGTCCATTTTGTGCGCAAAAATAACGTACAGTAAACTCTATGGATTTTTTTATGTAGCTAATTTAGCGAAATCTGTTATAGAAGAAAGTGACGTCGACGAAGCAAAGATCGTTGAGTAGATTAATTGCGATGGCAATGATCCAAGCTTCGAGCGTCTTACTGACGGAAGAAATTGTTTATAGAGCACCATATATGGTTTCAGAAAAGAGTAAGGAAAAATATGAGAAAGAAGATAAAACGAAGAAGCAAATAAGCAATGACGCAGCTCTAACACATAAAGAAGGACTTGATCAATATCTTGAGGAACAAGACGACGTATCGCTTTGTGATGAAATAAAAAAACTTCAATCTCAGGTAAAGAAGAGGTGTTTGATTTCGAGAAAAAAACAAAAACTGGTGACAGAATTTTTGTGAAACCTAGAGGTAAAAACCTTCTTTACTTTATAAATTACATAATATGTATGTATACATATACGTATGTACATATTACAAATAAACTTTTTGCGTTTATTTGAATTTTGTTGACCTTTTGAAAATTCAGACGAGTAACTAAGCGTCCATCGAGCATAACCAATCTCGAATTACAATTTTATGAATTATAATGCGGAAAAAGAACGGGCGTTTGTTGTTATTATCGATTTTTCTTTTTTCTTTTTGAAAATTTGGACGAGTAACTAAGCGTCCGTCGAGCATAACCAATCTCGAATTACAATTTTATGAATTATAATGCGGAAAAAGAACGGGCGTTTGTTGTTATTATCGATTTTTCTTTTTTCTTTTTGAAAATTTGGACGAGTAACTAAGCGTCCATCGAGCATAACCAATCTCGAATTACAATTTTATGAATTATAATGCGGAAAAAGAACGGGCGTTTGTTGTTATTATCGATTTTTCTTTTTTCTCTTTGAAAATTTGGACGAGTAACTAAGCGTCCATCGAGCATAACCAATCTCGAATTACAATTTTATGAATTATAATGCGGAAAAAGAACGGGCGTTTGTTGTTATTATCGATTTTTCTTTTTTCTCTTTGAAAATTTGGACGAGTAACTAAGCGTCCATCGAGCATAACCAATCTCGAATTACAATTTTATGAATTATAATGCGGAAAAAGAACGGGCGTTTGTTGTTATTATCAATTTTTCTTTTTTCTTTTTGAAAATTCGGACGAGTAACTAAGCGTCCATCGAGCATAACCAATCTCGAATTACAATTTTATGAATTATAATGCGGAAAAAGAACGGGCGTTTGTTGTTATTATCGATTTTTGTTTTTTCTTTTTGATCAGTTTTTTTTTTTTTTAATTTTCAATAATCGGAATCGTACGAGTGATATTTCCGATTACGTTCATCGACAATTATTGTCTTTCGTATCCAAATGAACCAATACGTCAAAACTAGCCAATAATTTTAATCGCAAATCCTCACTCAATCAACCAAAATTCTGGGAAATAATCTACTATATTGTTAAAACAAAATCGAGCGATATTTTAGGCAAGAAAGAAAAAAATTATTACAACTATTTATACCGAGGTATCTAAATGAATCTTAATACAAGACAAAATTTGGGTTACATTCAACGGGTGTGCCCGTTTTAACAGATATACTCAGTAGTTTTAAAATACACATCGAAACCAACGCACGGGAATATAATAAGATGAAAACGTATTTACGATCAAATCAACATAATTGCCGATTTCTATACAATCATATCGCACAAAAAAAAGAAACATTTGAAATTTTCTAACACAAATTCGTTCAGTCACGGTGTTATGGTAGGTGAAATTTTAACGCTAATAAAATTGTACATTTTCCATTGATGCGAAATGTCTTAATCCTAAAAATATTTATATATAGGTACAGTGAATTATGGTTTCACTTAGAAGGTCCTCCACCTTCCCCGAGTCAGTGTTCTTCAACGCGGGACAAGTCTGTTATGTTTATACCATCCGCCAGTTCCTTCCAAAAACCTAGACGGCTTCCAGACCGATATATTCGGTGGCGCGATTGAGGTGTCGCGGCAGCCGTCACCGACCAACTATTCACCTACCGGCATATGTCCCGGGTCTGAAGTCCGGGCCAGTAAAAACGACTACTATCATATAGTGGAGCTCGAGAGACCGAGCCACTGCCCCCTAACAAGAAGCGCAAGCGCGACTTGACAGGTACTAGATGAATTCATCTCGGGTGAAGAGTTTGCGGCCCTAAAGTCGCCCGGGAAAGATCCTTCGGTGCCGGCTTCGTACAGACTGATCAGCCTACTTTCTTGCATCGGAAAATTATTTGAACGAATATTGGTTTCTCGTCTTGAGCGAGAGTTAGCCGACCGTTCGTGGCTGTCGCCTGCCCAGTTTGGGTATACTCTCGGTGTCTCTTTGGAGAGCGCGGTTATGTCCCTGCTGGAGTGGGTACAGTCCCGGCGTGAGAAGTATGTAGGGGGAATGTTTCTTGACATCATCGGCACTTTTGACCATATGAGCTGGATGAAAGTTCTCGGTGAATTGCACGCGGCTGAAGTCTCACGGTATTTAATAGAAATACTTGAAGACTATTTCCTGGGAAGAACTGCGGTCTTTAAGGCTTCTACTATTTCGGTAGAGAAGACCTTAACTCAGGGCTGCCCCCAAGGAAGTGTGGTAGGACCCGTCCTTTGGCGAGTTTTTATTAACCCGCTCCTTAAAGCCAATTGGCCTGATGGGACGAAAGTAATCTCATATGCCGACGATGTCGCCGTACTCGTTGCCGGCGACACTCGAAGGCAGTTGGAGTTACTGAGTCGGGAGGTTACGACGATTTTATCGACGTGGGCCGACCGCTCAGGCATGGTCTTTTCTGCTGGGAAAACGATGTACATGTCTCTTAAAGGGAAACTTGAACGTCATCCGGCAGTAAGACTGGGGAATAAGCCATTACATTGGACAGCGTCCGTGAAGTACCTGGGAGTTACCCTAGATTCTAGTGGTAGCTTCTCGAGTCATCTTCGGGACGTTGTCGCAAAAGCAATCGCGCAGCGTACCACGGTATAGCCCGAGTAGCTCGGGCTGAGTTGGGGATCCTGTATGCTCCGGCGAAACTTTTGTACAAGGTGATAGTTATACCGATCGTTACATATGGTACGGCGGCATGGGTTCATAGGGTCACTAATGTTAAGTTAGTTGCCCTGATACGAAGCGCGCAAAGGCCGGCCATTATCACGATTACCCGAGAGCGTACCGAACAGCCCGACGGTTGCTTTGATCGCCCTGGCGGGAGTGCTCCCGTTAGAGATCGAAGTTTACTATCGCGCTGTGATGTTCGCATTAAGGTACAATGCGAGGGTTACCTGTGAGAGGGAAGTATTCTGCACACTTGATGATTTATCGTCGGTGAGTACGAATATAACCCTTGACGATCGGGGTAGGATAACGGTTAGTGGTGCGAGAGCTTACTCGGTTAGTAGCTTGGTTTGCGCGTCAATATTAAGTAAGCGCACCGAGTTTGTTACAGTAGACGTCTTTACAAAGGGCCGCAAAACAAGCAGGTCCCTGCGTAATAAAGTATACGACGTCGCTCTCGCTAGATGGCAAAGGGCTTGGGAGGAATATGACGGTGCCGCCATGTCCAAACTGCCTAGTGTGGTCGACCGGAAAACATACTAGAAATTAATTATAAAATAATAGAACACTAATTTTATTGTATTTTATTAATTTTTTTTTCAGTACTTTTATTTTACAACTTGTTTCTTGCATTTTTTCCCCCGCGAAATCAATCGATCGATAGAAATCTTATGTAAAATATCAGATTCAATTATTGCCAAATAATTTAATCGAACATTTAACATTGTGCATTTCATTTTTCTTAATGCAGAAAATGACCGCTCCCCACTACAATTAGTTACCATCGTGCATAAATAAGGTATTTTTTGTTCAAATGAAATTGGTCAAACGTTTCGGAAACTTTTTATTTTCGCTTTTTTAAAATAGTTTGGCTACTTTAAATAACAATTATTAATAATTATATTTAACGAAATTTCATTCAACTGCTATTTTGACAATATTATTTTTCTCAACAATGTTAGAAATGAAAAAGCTTTGTGAGTTTTTTTTTTTTTTTTAATGAAACTATCGTTTTAAATAAAACCAAACGGATGCATTTTATTATTCGAAAAGATTAGCATTCGAATTAAACAAGATTTGAAAATAAATCGATTTTTTTTTTAAAAAAGTGCCTCATATTATTTTAAGCCTAGGACCTCCTGAAAGAATAATGAAACTTTAATAACGCGTCAATGAAAGCGTTAAGTCAAAATTTGATGAAAAAAAGCGTGAAGAGAGTCATTAGCTAAGTTAGTTGTATGGTAACATTTATTTTTCAACATCACTGTGGTGCCAGATACTTGTGTAATATACAATTAAATAAATCGTATTATATTAGGTATAAAATAACGAAGTAAGAAATTGGCTAAGGTTGATATTTATTTCTCGACATTCACTTAAAGGGGTACCCTTCACCCAGATACTTGTAATACACAATTAATTAAATCGTATTTTATTACACTGTACAAAGTGCAAAAAAACACAATGAATCAATATAAATTATTATTTAATAACGGGATAAAAATAATAGCACAGTCCGATTGAAATAAAATATAATTAAAATCTTTATTTCTTATATCACGACGCTCAAAATAATAAAATGACAAAACGTAAAACAAATGAAAATTGTTTATAATTATGAAATAATATGTTACATCAGTATACGCGCGTACGTAATAAGTTGATAACAAATTGAATGTAATATCTATATAAACAATACCAATTACATCACACGCACTAGCAACCTATTAGATACACTAAAATTTTCTATCAGACTAGTCACGACAACGAACAATGTAACTACGATAACAATTACGTATGATAAATGACAGTCCCATAAATTAAAATACACCATCGAAAAAGCGAAAATAAAAAATATAGACGCTACTCGTTTTAAGCTGTAACTCAAATTTTAATAACGACCAACTAAACGTTGTTGGCAAACGTGGTCTCGTTTAGTTTACTCCTTTAAATTAGAAAATATTTCTCATCAATTATCAGCCCGATAAAAAGAATCCTTCGGAAAACTTAGAAACTTCAACAAACATATCGATTAGTATATCTGTTATTAGCGTAAATTTCTAATTTTCTAAATTACAGTCTTTTATTCATAATCTATTCATAACGATATAATAGCTCGGTATAAATAATATTGTTGTATATAACTTATATTATATTAATTGGAGGAATAAACCAAAGCGTTCAAATGAATCTTGCTCGAGACCGTCAACCTTAATAGGGTCAGCTGCCAATAGATGTAACGATTATAGACTAATAAGTTTAATGAGCAATTAACCAATTGCGAACAAAAAACTGTTCCGTAACGACAGACAAATTGAACGAGTGAGAAAATTCGAGTATCTAAGCAGCTGGATAACGGAAGATAATGGCCCTAACATAGAAATAAGAACGCGCATTGAGATAGCTCGTTCATTAAGCGGAAAAATGTTCTATGTGACAGAAAATTAAATTCAGAAATTAAGAAGAAGGTGTTAAGACGCTATGTATGGTCTGCACTTTTATATTAGTGCCAGACCTGGACAATAAAAATATATATATATGGAAAAGCGGATCTCGTCATTAGAAAAATAAACAGATCTTGTATTAATGGAAATAATTCGAAAGCGGAAAACAAAATTCTTCGGACATTTTATAAGAGAGCCAACATATCACCTTTTGCAAACTATAATCATGGGAACGGTAGAAGGGAATAAAGAATGAACTGGAATTACAAAAGTAGGGGGAATTAGTCCATTAGCAAGAAGCCGAGACTCATTTGGTCAAATAGTGCAGTCCGTGTAAGTAGTTAAGCTATTACCCGAATCGGGTTGCACGAAGAAGAAGAAGAATGTTTAAAGTAATTTTGAAAATTATAATCCTCGCATACGGCGGAAAATAATATGCACGATCGGTGAAACGCAGTTTGAGTTCAGAAATGGTTTTGCAACTCGTCAAGCGATAGTAGATATTGCTCTTGTTAAAAAATAATTAAATAGAAAAAAACCGTTTATGCGCGTCTTGTTAATTACGAAAAGGCATTCGATAGTACCAAAAGCGACATTTTATTAACACGGTTATATAGGTTTTAAAACGATATTAACATTACATCAAACAGCTATACTGGAATCAGTCATTGTTGAAATAAATGAATCGACAACAGAATTAAAATATTGAAAGGCGTACAACGAGAATTTGTCTCCGATACTATTTACTTTGTATTCGGATTTTTTTTTTTTTAATTGGTAGATTAAGTAAAAGAAAGAAAATAAAAGTGAATGCGGTCAATTGATAACATCAGATATGCCGATTATGCAGTTATTTTTGCCGATAATATGAGGCATCTACAATATATATTGAGGAAAATAAGGCAAACCTACAAGGTGTATATGTAATAATTTCAGGTTAAGAAATTGAGAAAATAACGAAATTTAAATGTTTAGAAATCTGGAGTCCTGACTGTGAAATTAAAACTAGAATAGAACAACGTGAAGTACATTTCAAAAAATCAAACAATTACTGCACAAGAGGGAAATTACACCGGAAACAAGATGGCGAGCTACGAAATACTACGTGCAACTGTCATTATTGTTTTACGTAAGAGAATTAGACGTTCAAGGCAGCAACAACGAAGAAGGGGGTCTTTGAAATTCGGGTTTATCGCTGAATTGTTAAAGTACCTCGGGTGGATGAGGTATCCAATGAGACCATTCTAAAACAAATAAAATGAAACAATATACAAAGCAGCCTATCTTAGACATATAATTCGAAACGGTAAATACGTCATATTGCAGACCATAATACAAGGACGATTAGAGGAGATCAGATGTCAAGGACACAGACGAACATCGTGGACTAAAAATCTTAAAGAATGGTTCGAGATGTATAATACAGCCAGCTAGTTCACGCGGCACGAGATAAACAAAAGTTTTGTTAAATAATCATCAATCCACGATAAAAATACGGGCATATATAAAGAAGTCTTCCTTGAGGGGAATTTTTTTTTAATATATATTTTTTGTTTTTATTCAATAAGTCAGTACGACAAACGGTTAATTAAATATGAAATTCTAATCTATACGTATCAGACTACACGATTCAACTTTTACCCTCAAGCTCGGATAACGCGATATATGAACGTAAAACGAACATATAACTTAACATAAAATAAAACGTATACACATGTATCGCTGAAGCAGAAATAATGACACTATATCATGCATACATACATATATATATGTGTGTGTGTGTAAAATGTAGATTAGAAGAATAGAATTTCGCAGAACCCTTCATGATGATATAAATATTATATATATATATATATATATATATATATATATATATATATATATATAAAATATGTATATTATATATTCATGAACACGAATATATATATATATATATATATATATATATATATATATCATCGGAAAGGAGAGGGACTAATTATGCGGAACTGTTAATTATGTAAACTAAGTAGATACAAAGCTAACCCAAAATAGCGGGTTTCAGAGAAAAAGGCGGAAGGATTAAGTGGAATAATACTATACCATTGTTGCGTCTGCGCATATGTTATATATATATATATATATATATATATATATATATATATATATTACGAAGAGAATTTTCGACGATTTCATGAGATTACCGAACTTTCAAAACAGCATCATACGTTATTTCTATCTCTCTAAGCGACAATTTACATTCTAAAATGTCTTTTACACGTGTCTACATTATGTAAATGGTCTGAATGTTGAAAAAGAAACTAGTTACTAAAGTTAATTATTAATCTCCGTTTGAATAATGTTATCGACGTACGTACAATAAATATCACTATACCGGATAATGTAACCGATTCAAACGTTAAATTCAGTCCATTTGATTAAATCTACACCGGCATTCGTTACTGACATTCAATTAGATTATTATTAAAATTAATTATTGACTCGCTTATAATATGTCTTTCGTTTCAATTAAATTGAACAGCTTGGTTTTATGCACTGAGATATACATATATATATATATATATATATATATATATATATATATATATATATATATATATATATATATATATAAGTAGACTCCCGATTATCCGTAGTATTGAGTGACGTCGCAATCGGGGTCCACGGATAATTTTCAAATAAACACAAAAAGCTTATTTATAATATATACATACGCACACGGCACATACATACATATATGTATATATTGTGTAATTTATAAAATAAAGAAGGTTTAAAAGTTATACCTGTAGCTTTCACACTGTCACCAGTTTTTGTTTTTTCGAAATAAAACACCTCTTCTATACTTGAGATTGATGTTTTCTTAGTAATAGCGATGCATTTTGATGTTCCTCCAGATATTGAATAATCCTTTCGATATGTGTTAGAGTTGCGTCATTTATAGCCATTCGCTCTTTATTGGGCTTATGTTCTGGAACATGCTCTCAAAGGTCAATGTTCACAAAACAGCCGTGACTCCTCAGCGTTGTACACTTCATCGTGTGAATTTTCCTTCGATTGAAGGAACAATTTTCCGCTGCCCGCTGTGAAGTCCAATATCTCTTATCCAGTGGCGCTGTTTGAACCTCGTCAACTAACCTGATGATGCGCCAAATGTTCCTTCCACACCTCACATCTGAAAAAACTGTTTTGCTTTTGCAGCAATAATAGGGCCTGGAACAGGAATTCCTTCATTTCTCAATTAAGTTCACCTATTCTAAAAGTGTCTCATATAATTCTTCATTATTGGTCTTTTTCATGGGCTTTCTTTTTTTCGTCGACGAGAAATTGTCTGATGTAGATACAAATTGAATTAATTTATCTTTTCGTTTTAAAAGGTCTCTAACAGTGAATTCTCCTATTTTTGTATACTGCAAGCTAATTTGTTTTTTCGAAGCGCCATTTTCAATTTGTTTTATTAATTCTTCGAATTGATAAAACCATTTTTTTCCCTTTTATCAGTTATATAAAATCAGGAATCACGAAACGAGCACACTGCTTTAATAAACTTGGCAAAACTGGAATCTCGATTCACGAAACAAACGAGCAACCTGCTACAGCCAAGTTGACAAAACTGATGTAAACGGGACAGTGAAACGTTAAAGTGAAAAAAAGTAAGATGAGAGTGCGGTTCTGAGAGTTGTGACCCAAACGATGACTGGTGAACTTAAGTAAACAAACGATTTTTCGTTCATGTTTGTTTTTCTAGTACAAAAAAAATCCATACTAGAACGATCACGTATAACCCGCAAAGCGGATAATCGGGAGTTTACTATATATATATATATATATATATATATATATATATCTTCTTTAAGACCCTGATGTATTTCTATGCTTCTTTCCTAGATTAACAACTGGCGAAATGGTTTCACGTCTAACTTTTTTTCTACTT
Organism: Coronaproctus castanopsis; assembly: GCA_032883995.1. Classification (NCBI taxonomy): domain Eukaryota; kingdom Metazoa; phylum Arthropoda; class Insecta; order Hemiptera; family Monophlebidae; genus Coronaproctus; species Coronaproctus castanopsis. The sequence goes on from CM065052.1 coordinate 91,299,099, forward strand.
GCTACTTTCCCTAATAAAATACACAGCTTCAGTAACAAGCGGTATTTTAAACATCGGATCAAGTGTTCGAAGTACTTTACCGTTATTTATGACGTTGATCAAATTACATTCTACTCGTTAATGTAAAGAACTTGCTGGTATTCTTCGCTATTCATTAGATTTTCATAATTCACCTACACCATCATATTTCAAATACTGTCAAACTGTTTCAAAGCTCTGTAATATACACGCATATATGCATATATATATATATATATATATGGTATGTATGTATGTATGTATAAATTACCACATAAAAGAAACGTCACGTCAAATTGAAACCCCTATTACCGCTACCAGTAAAGAGGAAATAATAACACAAATACACAAATTCAAACGTCATATACAATGAAGGCTGCGATGTTATCTCACAACTAACATCATTAATTTTGTCCTAGGTGAAGATTAAAGAAAAAATTTGACGACGGTAACAAGGGGCTCAAATCTGTCCGTCATCGTAAATCGTTCATTATTCGTTAACTACATGTTACGTAGTAAAATTGAATTGGTCGATCCAAATAATTTACTCCCAAAAAAAAGTCATTTTGCACGTCAAGTTTTGAAAAATAGTTTTCCATCGTTAAATCGAATTCATGAGACCGCTTCCTCGAATTTAATTAATAAACTGTAACATTTTATGCCAAACAAATGTATAATAACAAGAAATAACTTCAGAGGAGGGGTAATCTTATAATTTGAAGGAAAACTACACGCACTACTTAGAAGAGCGAATAATTTAATATTTGAAATATATTCGCATAAATCGTTCCACGTTTATTCAATAAAGGCAGCATCTTCGACGTGACGAACGTTATACATATACGTTAGTTTGACCGATTTAATTAATCGAAAAAAATTATTAATTCCTATCTTATTTGTGATAGTTTATATACACGTATATGTAATAAAAAATACCGATGCGAGCGTACGATTGAAGTCGTCCGCATAAAAGAAACGAATAAAGCGTAAAAAGGAAACTCATTGCGAGCGCGTAGGTGCCAGATCACATGACAAATACCTTCACAAACAGCTACCTGAGAGAGAGGGGCATTTTTGCAGCTTTAATTGCTGTCTGCTTTCTTCGATTTTTAATGATAGAATTGAAGTTTTTTAACACAGATGGTTCTGCATTCCAGCCTACTTGTTGCCAGTTGTACAGTTCAATATTTTATCTCTGTCTCGTGATTCTTTTTTTTTTCTTTTTCATTTTTTAAGTCAAACTTCTATTGACTCGTTGTATATGGGGAGTTAACCTGGAAAACAAACCCGCTTTCCAAAGGCTTATACACGTAAGCACATAGGCAGGCCTATTCTCACAGTATAGTTGGGTTCCTCCTCTCTTTCCCGCATGCTGTGCTCATATACGTGAATATTCAGTTTACATGCATACATACAAACACGCACAGAAATTATGACAGGCATGTATATATATATATATATATATATATGTGTAAAAATTGTTTACGTGTTCATATTCTTTCTCTTGCGCATGTGCGCACCGTTAACATTTGAGTCGTCGCCACGTAAAGTTAAACGTAGCGTACAGTGTGTTCCTTTTCTTTGTGAATGCCTTGCCATTGCATGAAACTTGAAAAGTTACGAACATATTAGATCGCGTTAGGAGGACATATCCCTTGTTCTATGTTGGCCTCGAGCCATCGCCGAATAACAAGGAAGTCTATGATATTAAATATTTACTAAATTGCAAAGTTTCAGTTTGGCCGCCAGTTAAAGTAAGAACAATCTCACAATGCAAGCAATGCCGGTAAAAAGCTAATTGTTTTCAAAAGATTTCTTGCTTTAAATGTGCAAGGAATCATGAATCCATTTCTTGCAATCTTAAGATTCCCAAGAAGTTCAAGTGCGTTAATTGTAATAGAAATCACTCTTCTAATTATAAAGGTTGCGAAACTTACTGTAACCTGGTGAAAGCAATCTCAAAACCGAAAACGAATGTAATACAACGCGTTTAACAAAAACGTGCCTCATCTGCAAAGGTTCAACCTGATAAATCATATGCTGGGGCAACAAGGAGTACTGCAACAACGACACCTCGGAAACAGAAGCAGCCTTCTTCTCAATGTAAGAAAGCTATTAAAGAGGCAAGCCGATGATAATAAAACTCTTCAAGATCTTATTAAACAGTTCGCTACCAAAACGAATCGCATCTCCGTGCTAGAACAAGTATCTACTCCATTGAGTTAGAATCATCATCATCGTCGTATTGTTCGTTGCTGAACGTCAAGCTATTGTACGTTTATTTTTACGTACAAAATGAGATAACATTCAAGGCACTATTTATATTCAATGTTCTTATGTGAAGTGGACTGCCACTGACTTCTTCGTAATAATTAAGAATTAAATAATGATGAAAAATTTCCATATCGACTGTTGGTTTCGAACCCCCGACCATCTAGTTTACAATCGAGCACTGTAGTAACTACGCCACCGCGACATTGAGTAAGAAGGAAAATCCAAACAGAAAAATCGCTGTCTTCGTCGACGGCAGATGAACTTGAAACCTATCTCCATGTCAATAAGATTGATATAGCGTTATACTCTGAATGTCATCTCACATTGAGGGATCATATTAAAATGCACGGATATGATTGCTACTCTACACCCATGCTGACAGCGAAATAAATATAGCTGCAGCTTATTCGCCTCCGCGCATACTTGGACAAAAACATCTGAGATTCATCCTGGGAGGCGACTTTAATGCCAAACACACGGCATGGGGGTCGTAAATTACTGGCGCTGATGGCAAACGGTTCTTTGATGCTATTAAAAGTACACACTGCAATTTCCTATTGGGAAGGGAACCAACTTATTTGCCAACTGATCGACGAAAGAAGCCAGACCTAATCGACTTCTTCGTCATGAAAGGTATTGCAAATAACTACATGGTTATCGAAGATGTAGATCTCTCTTCGGATCATTCTCCATTGCTATTAACAGTAAGCGCAATAGTTATAATGAAGGGGGAAAAGTTACCCTCACAAACAAATATACCGACTGAAATCGGTTTCGTTACGAATTAGACCAATGAATCAATCTTAGAGTTAGAATCAAATCTCCTGCGGAACTCGCTGTTCAAGTTGAACAGCTTATTGAAGCAATCCAGAACTAAATAAAGCTCACTACACATCCTACTACAAATAGTGAAGTGCAAGAAATCACATATCCTTCCGAAGTTCGCCAGAAGATTGCTGAGAGAAGGAAAACCTGACGAGGAATGGCATAAGTCGCGTAATCCACGCGATAAAACCATCTTCGATCACTTGAATAACCAGATAAACAGATTAATTAAGGAAACATTTGCAGCATATCCTCAGTACGCACACTGATAAAAACTATACACTTTGGAAAGCTACCCACAGGATAAAGTGACCTTTTGTACAAGTTCCACCGCTTAAAGATGAAGTCGGAAATTGGATTAGAAAAGTTGCAGAAAAGGCAGAGCTTTTTGCTAGGACATTTCAACAAGTTATCAGACAGATCAACCTCTGAAATACTTCCAGCCTGTTTCAAAACAGTGCAAGTGATTATGCTCAAGAAGCCAGGAAATCCAGCAGAGGAGATAACGTCTTACCACCTAATATCGCTATTATCATAAATTTCAAAACGTTATGAAAAACCAGTATTAAAACGAATGAAACTATTTGTCGAGCTCCCAAACCATCAGTTTAGATTTACGGACCAACATTCTACAATCGAAGAAGTGAATCGAGTAACGACAGTTATAGAGCGAACATTCGAAGATAAACATTTTTGCTCGGCTGTTTTCCTCGACGTAGCACAGGCTTTCGATAAAAATGTGTAGCATCCTGCCAGGGAATCTATGTCGATTTGCCAGAGAGACAATTTCAGGTAGCACACGAAAATGCTAAATCATCGTATCACCCTATACAGCCTGGAGTTCCGCGGGGTACTGTCCTGGGACCTATTCTCTAGCTCCTATATACCAACGATTTGCCTACTCATGACAAAACAATTATTTCTACGTTTGCCGATGACACCCATCCTATCCAAGAGTAGTAGTCAGAAGGAAGCAACAGAGAACCTTCAACGTCATCTAGGTTGCGTTATCAGTTGGGCTCAACGTTGGAAAATCATCTTAAACAAAACCAAATTACAACGCATCGTATTCATCTTGCGGCGCGATAACTTGTCCCATCGGGCTTATTCTGCAGATCAGCCTATTCCACAAACTAACTTGGTGAAATATCTTGGCATACACTTGGACTCTTGTCTTACGTGCAAGACGACTGTAGGTGCAGACAAATAAAAAAAAAAAAAAAATGACTTTACTATACTGGCTAATAGGACGGCGTTCAACGCTCAGTATTTATTGCAAACACCTGATGTACTTGCAAATTATAAAGCTCGTATAGACATGTGGAATAGCCCTATGGGGCTATACTATGAAGACCAATCAGCAGCTCGTTCAAAGTCGGCAAAACATAATCCTACGAATAATCGTAAATGCCTATCGTTTTTCCCGCAACGATGGCATACACCGCGACGTAACAAAGATGCACGAACGACGATTACATGGACATCCCTACCTTGAAGCGAAAAAGTTGCTTGACATCGAACTCGATACTCGCCGTTTGAAACGACTGAAACCGCACGACTTGATATATCATTTTAAGTACTAATTTATATATGATATGTGTAAGTTAGTAAGAAGCCTTGCTCACTGGAGTGTTTTCGCACCCGCCATCGTGTTTAACATATTAGTTTTAAGCATTTATACCGTCGTAATAATTGTAATACTTATTTAAGCGTAGTCTTAAGATCGTATTAATTTAATAAAATAATATAATAAAAAAAAATTGTACGAAATCGTGAGTTTATTAAATAAGTACGTTTTTGGAAAAACGTCTTTAAGTTTCACTTCTTCGGGTACAGATTATTTTTTTTTTTACCAAACACCCACCTTTTGGATTTTCTCTTGTTTCGTGCATTTTCCCACTTTCGTATTCTAAAGCAGTTCTTTTCCTCAATCCGTAGATTAGTGGATTCATGATCCTAGTGAATTCAACTAAAATTGTCTCTTTTCTATCCTTCTTTTAAGTTTTGCATAACTTGCTGCTCCTGTATCTTTTATTATTTGATCTATATATTTACTCCTTGGCCTTCCTCTGTATCGTTTTCCTTCCATTTTCCATTGAATTAGTATTATTATTATTATTATCATTATTATAACTATCAACGAATTTTTCTCTCTATGGTATGTTACCATTTCCATCGATAAGGCACGGAAATGAGTTTATCTCTTATATAATTATTATTATTCAACAAATTTCTCGCATTCTCTCTTTCACCCGTACATTACGATTTCCATTAAGAAATCACAGAAATTGGTCTATTTCCACTTAAACAGATTATATCCTCTTTTCTTTTTCTTGCACTTCCTCGTTTAAATTAAACCGCCTAACAATCCGAAAAAGTTTAAATAATATTTAACTATCGTTATAAGTTTTTTATAATTATTATTCTTTCAAACGCTTATTATATACAATTCAAAGTTATTCGATCATCGAAATATTTTGACGTCACAAAATTGTATACACATATTTAAACAGATCACGTTTCGAATTTACGAAGTGTTAAAATTTCCACGGTTTATTAAAGTTTATAAAACTATTTTCGGAGAATTCAAATTTATACTTTATTCGTTATCGACTTATTATTCGTATCAAATTAAATTAATATATCCATGTACAAAATGAAAGGTAATATGTTTTGGCAATTTTCTTTGCCACTCTACCTTATAAACTCGTGTAAGTAAAATGCGTGAAATCGATAACGATAGTGAAGAACCGTCGGAAAGTACACATTAAACGGGTAATAAAGAGTAGTGGAAAAAGTCGTAAATAATACAGCATGCTTGTACACTAACCACCGACAGACTAGGATAAAAGAATGAGTAGGAATATCTCGATGGATACACTGACGTTAAAAATGAATAAACTAACTTTGCCCGTAAAGATGTTGCCGTACTTGTAGGAGATGTAACTGTTTCTCCGTGATTTTTCTTTTTTAAAGCTGCTATTAAAATATTAAAAAAAAAAAATTGTCCACCATTGCATTCGCATGCAGAAGACAAATCACATTTTCAAAACGCTTTCAGCGACGTTTTTTGCCTAGTCTGATGAAATTTAAAATGGAGTAATTTTAAACTAAATCGTGAAGTCTTTCATTGTAGTTGATGCAAACGTGAAATAATTGTTTATACAACGCATTTATGTCATTCGAAAGGACTCGTATAAAAGAAGTTAATAAATTGTTAACCGAAGTATTAACTAATACGTCCAAAATCGAACAGCTACTTGTCAACTTTTTTGAATTCTGAATGATGGAATCGCAATTTGTGGGGCAGTTGGTTTTCCATTACAGTTTGTTGCCAGTTGTTTATTTAATGTAATCTTCTTATTTTCCGCTTTATTTCGTCTGCATTCATATAGGTTGAAGTAGTTCTCCGTGCAGTATTCGTTGCGACCATTCGAATGACATAAATGCGTTGTAGTAACCAATTATTTTACGTTTGCATCAACTACAATGAAAAACTTCACGATTTAGTTTAAAATTACTCCATTTTAAATTTCATCAGACTAGGCAAAAACCGTTGCTGAACGCGTTCTAAAAATGTGGTTTGTCTTCTGCATACGAGGGTGTGTTCGTGTGTAGACGGACAATTTTTTTTTGCTTACGTGTCTATATCCCAACATTTATTGTGGGTGGCTGTGATTATGTATACACGTATATACAGTTGTATACAAGGTTTATTTTTTTTTTATATTATACATTACTTTAATGCGAGGAAGGCCAAACCACCAGGCATAACACCTTATGCACGCTAGTAACAATATAGTACAGTGCAAATATAAGCGAGGTTGCATTGTGTCCTGACAACAAAGCGATTACAATCAGTTCTACCGGGTGTGTGTGTGTGTCTGTCTACGCTAACTCCATATTATGACTGACTTGTACGCTACTTATACAGTACGATAAAATATGTATAGTGGTCCTCTACCTCCGATATAAAAACGGCACTTAATGATAATGACGAGTAGAACTATGGAAAACGCGTAACAATAAATATCAAAATAAGTTGATTAAAAACATTTGGTTAACAAGGATAATTACGTGGGATTTCATGACAGCGCTAACCTATCCATTACACAAAAAAGATCACAGACATGTGCACATAAGTATAGATGTATCTTGCTATAACCGGTTACAACAAAGTAATCCCCTTTCAAAGTAGAGCTGAGGAACGATGGAATTCCCAAATTGAGTATCCGTAGAACATACTTTCATCAACCTCGAGTCGATAACGTTATATTTGAAAAGATCGCAAAAATAGATTTTAAGACATATCAGTAGATAGAACAATGTTATTTAATATTTTCAAACAAATTTATTTGGGATTAAAAAAAAATTACAACTTAAAACGTTAAATAAAAACAAAACTATAAAAAAAGTCATTACAGAATGGATGAATAAGAAAAATATTGCCGCAAAAATAGGAAACAGGAGGGACAATTTATCGCTTAGCTCTTGCAAACGATCTGATAATAATATCAGAATCCATGTAGATCGATAAAAAAGACACATGAATAAGCGAGGAAAGTTTTGAAAACCACTCCTAAAAAAGTCGAAACTTATTTTAGTCGAATTTAAAAAGTTGTAAATCTAAATATGCCGGAGAATTAATGATACGAATGAGTAAAAAAAAAAAAGAATCTAATGAAAGCAATAACGTAATACAGGAAAAATCATCAATAAATTCCAAAAAGCACTATAGTGGTCAAACCCGAGGCAATGAGAAACTTAACAGTACGAAACGGAATACCAGAAAGTATTTTATGATCACGGAAAGTATAGAAAACGAAGTAACTAAGAAATATTGTGACTGGTAAATGATCATATGTAAAGAATGGAGCCTAACAAACTTAATTACACAAAAAAATTAAAAACTAAATGGTACACGATATGCGAAAGTTCAATATAGATGAATCACCATATTGAATATAGAGAGCATCTAGTACGACTAAAGAAGAAACAAACACGGACACCTTACGAACTGAAGAAAGTAAAAAATTATAACGAAAAGGAGCTAAAGAACAATGACAGGATCAGCTGACGATCTGATTCATTAAGGGGTTAGTTAACCTGGATACAATGTTAATCATGTGTATACACCACGCTAATATAGTTGCTGGAGCGCTCAGACGTCTCGTCATAACTATTAATTAACATGCAGCGTGCACCTGCATTGCGTATAATGAATATTTTGAATACTATTGTATGCAAAAATAATGTGTAATAGATTAGACACAATCTTTGACAACGAACAATACAAATTGCATATACATATATATATATATATATATATATATATATATCCCCCAGAGGGGTACTTTGTACCTTCTGGGGACCGGAGCTCTAACCGGTGCGGGGCGCGTCCACAGGTGCCGGATAGTGGAAGGGCCTACAGATATGTAGGTTAGCTGCGAATAAGACATTAGTCAAATAAGCAGTCGCGGACCAAGAGCGGCTACTGGTGGAAAGTCTCTGGCAGACGATTCCAGTAGTGACAGGGCAAGGAGACACGAGGACGCAGATGGACAGCTTGAGGACCTGTCCATTAAAAGTCTGCAAAGATCCTATGACTGTCCCTCCCTCGGAGGGTTTAGGTCGCCGTAAAAACCTAAAAGTCGTTACCTCCTCAGTAACAACCCGCTGCCTTGCGGTCAGAGTTTTTACTCAAAGGCTAAGGGAGACTACCCTGACAGAAAACAAATTCCACTGCCTTGTGGAAAGGGTTTTTAACCAAAGGCTAAGGGAGTAAACCCTAACAGAAAATCCGGTGGAAGGCAACGAGAAACCACTACCGTACTCCTTGTTCTCGAATAATATGACACGTACAAGAAATCATAAGTATGCTGCATCCATGGAATATGCCAGAAATGGTGTATTAGGCAATGGGCGGTCGCTTTCAGTAATGGAAGATGACTCGAGTTCCCCCGTACCCACGATGGCACGGCACTCTGCAGGTGGGAACAAACGTGTTACAAATTCGAGAACAAATTTTCTAGATTCATCAAGAATTGTTGGAAGCAAATTAAAAAAGAATCAAAAAGAGCAGCTTAATATTGCGACCTGGAACGTAAGAACACTATATCAAACTGGTAAGCTAGCAAACGTAGCTTTAGAAGCGGAAAGACTGAATATAGACATACTAGGAATAGCAGAAACGAAATGGCCAAGGAACGGCCGGATTAGTGTGAACGAAAAATATGATTTTATATTTAATGGATCAGACAGACGAGAACACGGTGTAGGATTAATGATGAAAAAGTCAATGAGTAAGATGATCACCAGTATCGTCCCGAAGTCCGAAAGGTTGTTGTATGTAAGAATAAATGCGAAACCAGATCAGTCGTTATCATACAGGCATATGCTCCAACAACTGATCATAATGACACCGAAGTAGAAGAGATGTACAATGAAATAGAAGACCTAATATCTTACACGAAATGGAGCGACGTAATATATATAATGGGCGACTTCAACGCAAAAGTGGGAGAAGGACAGCATGGTGCGGCAGTCGGGAAACATGGGCTAGGAGAAATTAATGAAAGGGGTCGAAGATTAATCGATTTTGCTGTACAACATCATTTTGTAATATGCAATACGTGCTTTAAAAATCATAAAAGACGATTGTACACGTGGAAAAGCCCAGGAGGAAAATATCGGAATCAAATTGACTACATAGTGGTAAATGACAGATATAAGAACACAGTCAAAAACTGTCATACTTATCCAGGTGCCGATTGCGATTCAGACCACAACCTGCTTATAGCCAAATGTAAAATTGTGCTGAAGACGATAATGGGGCGCAGTAAATGCAACAAGAAGTGGAATGTCAAGATTTTGGATAATCCAGCAGTAGCGGAAGAATTTAGGGAAGAACTCGATAGGAAAATGGACACCAAATACACGAAAGATGGAAGTATTGAAGATAAATGGAAGGAATGGAAAGCAAAAGTCCTGTTGGTTGCAGAAAACAACCTAAAAACAGAAAACGTGCGCAGGAATAAACCCTGGATAACGGATGAAATATTGAACATGATGAATCAGCGTAGGAAATTAAAAAATAGACATAGCATTACGTATCGAAAAACAAGCAAACAGATAATGAGGAAATGCATTGAGGCAAAAAATAACTGGTATATAGAAAAATGTAAAGAGATAGAAGATCTCGAAAAAAGAAACAGCAGCAGGGAAATGCATGCAAAAATAAAGGCAATGATGAAACAACATAAAAACAAAGCAACGAATGGGATAGTGAATATAAAAAACAAGAAAGGGAAACAGTGCATTGACGAAGAAGAAATACTTGATACATGGACGGAATATATCGCGGAGCTGTATAAAGATGATACCAGAACAGACACGGTGAAGATGAAAAAAGTAGAAGATGCTCCGGAGATCGAAATGTCGGAATTGAATAACGCGATACGAAAAGCTAGAAAAAATAAAGCAAGCGGAGAAGATGGAATAACCGCAGAAATGCTGAAATGCAGTGGGATCAAAGCAAAAAAGCAATTGCTAGATATCTTCAATCAGATTTATAAAGATGGTTTATTACCGGAAGATTTTAAAATGAACAACATCATACCAATTCCTAAAAAAGGCTGCTCAGAATCATGTTCAAAACATCGAACGATAGCTTTAATGAGCCATACACTGAAGATATTATTAAGCATAATAAATTCGAGAATAGAAAAGAAAATAGATACACAGTTAAGTGAAACACAATATGGGTTTGTAGCAAACAGAGGGACAAGGGATGCCATAGCGCTGCTGAAGTTAATCGTCCAACGTGCTATAAATGCGAACAAAGGAATCATAGTTTGTTTTTTAGACTACGAAAAAGCGTTTGATAGGGTTGGACGTGCAAAACTAATAAATATCCTACAAAAAAAATACGAGCTTGATCAAAATGATATCAAGATAATTAAAAATCTTTACTGGGAACAGTCAGCGAATATTAAAATCAAAAATAAATACTCTGAAAGAAGGATCAAAATACAGAAGGGTGTAAGACAAGGATGCCCGTTGTCGCCACGTTTGTTCAACGCATATGTTGAAGAAATAATGAAGAATGACGTGTTACAGAAAACTGGCTGTAAAATAAACGGAAAAGTAGTCAACAGCATAAGCTATGCGGATGACAAGGTTTTAATTGCAGAAACAGAGGGACAGATGCAGAAGATGCTGGATGCAATCAACAATGAAGGAAATAAATTTGGTATGAAGATAAATACAGGAAAAACCAAAATAATGAAATTTACAAAGACTAGCAGTAGTGACCCCAAAATAAAAATAAAAATCGACAACAAATGGATAGAAAATGTAACCCAATTTAAATATTTGGGAACAATAATTACAAATGATGGAAGGGATATCAAAGAAATAAGAGCAAGAATTCCAATGGCAAAACAAGCTTTCATGAACCTGGAAACCGTTTTGAAGAACAGAAAGTTGTCAATGGAACTAAGGAAAAGAATTGTACAATGTTACGTGTTGCCTGTGCTAAAATATGCGGCCGAAACTTGGATTATTAACACAAAGTGCAGAATGATGTTGGACGCGTTCGAAATGTGGACTTATCGACGATTGTTAAGGATATCATGGAAGGACTTCATTTCCAATAAAAACGTGTTAAAGAAATGCAACATAGACAGGCTGATGATAGTACAAGATATCATGAAAAGAAAATTGAAATATATAGGTCATAAACTTCGAGAAGAGGGGCTGTTTATGTTGGTAGCACAAGGAAAAATACTTGGACAAAGATCAAGAGGAAGGAAAAGATTCGAATATATAACATCAAACACTGGATTCAACAAAGTCAGGGAAGTAGTAGCTGCAGCAAGATTCAGGAAAATATGAAAATACCAACATCCTTGATGCGCAACCTCCTTTGAAGGAGACGCGACATGATGATGATGATGATTATATATATATATATATATATATATATATATATATATATATATATATATATATATATATGGGTGAATTAAAATAAAGCATCTCTCTGTATACTACTGTATACTTAGGTAAAACAACTGAATCTATGATTAAGGAACGTCTTGAATGGAGACTGGAACATCAAAACAAAATGCCAAAAAACACGGTTTGGTTTTAGGAAAACATTTGGGACAAGGGATAATATAGCTATCCTGACTAACGATATATATATATATATATAAATATGTATAAAAATCATTACATGATAGCCATCGCCTTTGACATGTCAAATGCGTACGATCTAGTAAATCTGAGTATGTTATGCAACAGGTTGAAGTAGGTATCCCCACAATGTATATTAAATGGATAGCACAATATTATAATGGCAGAAAACTAATTATAAAATATCAAAACGAAATAAAGGAGACTGAAACAAGCGAAACAGGTACAGGTATCCCCCAAGGATCAACCCTTAGTCCATTACTATACAACATATATACAGGTGAACTAGATAACATACAAACAAAAGAAAAGTTAAAATATTGCAATATGCTGATGATTACAGCTCAGCTGCAACTATTTCAACTGCTATTAAACAGCTACAACCAGCTATAACTAACATGACAGAAATAATAAATAGACTGCAACTAAAAATAAACAATGATAAGACAACGGGAATTTTGTTCACACGACACAGAATTAATCACTATCCCCCGTATTACAGTAAATAATACGTGAATTCAATTTGTTAAAGAAATAAAATATACTTGGGTATAATGTTAGATGAGAAATTAAATTGGAATTCTGAAACACAAAATATATTAAGGAAATGCAGTAATGGTACCAATCTAATACGTGCAATATCAGGAACACGGTGGGGAAGCCATCCCAAAACAAACCTTATACTGTATAAAACATTAATACCATCTCATTTTAACTACTCATGTATATTCAAAAATTTAAACTCCAGCAATACGAAAAAAATCCAGACAGCATATAATAAAGCACTACGCCTTTGCATAGGAGCAATGAATTCAAGCCCAGTTAATAATATTAGAGCAGAATATGCCGAACCAAGTATTTTAATACAACAACAATATATTACAAATAAATATATGTTAAAAATTAAATTAAATAGACAACATATAATAAATAAACAAATAAAATAATTAGAAACTTTGATCAGAAAACCTTACTGGCAATGTAAAACTTTACCACCTCTAGTGGTGAGTGCTAGAAAGTTATACAATATACAACCAATTCAAAACTATAAATTACCAATATATACAATTAAATATGAAGATTATATACAACCACTCCAATATTACAATACAATAAACCTACTCTCTAAACAAACTGATATCAATATGCAAAATAAAATATTACAACGTATATTATTCACTAACTTTCATAACCACGAACGGATATATACTGACGGATCTATAGACATTAATAGAAACCGATATCAAGCAGCAATATATCATGAAAATATAAATCTGATACGAACCTACAGAATAAAATACGCTGGCTTATCTACAAGCACTGAAATATATGCTATATACAAAGCACTTGAGTATGTTAAAAATAAAAAACAAAGAACATTTATAGTAATGACAGACTCCATTGACTGCTATTAAAACAAAACCAGACAATATTATCGCTAAAATAAAAACCATACATGGAAAGATACAGAAAAACGATTCAACAATTATATTGACGTGGATACACTGCGGTATATATGGGAATGAAATAGTAGATAACGCAGCAAAATCGGAAACGAATGTTAAAAACGATAATACTAATAGACACTATACAGAATATATCCCACAAATAAAAATAATGAAATATCAACAAATGCAAGAAGAATATAATAAACAAAAAGAAATAGGGGAAACAATATCATAAAATTCAGATAAAAATACCTAAAACCCCATGGTTTTGGAATAATTCATTACAATAATATAGTAAATACTTTTTAACAACAATTATCCGATTAAGAATAGGACATAATAAAACACCGGCACATCTAACCCGAATACGCATAATACAAAATAGTTTATGCGATAAATGTCAAGAGGAAGAGGATATCAACCCTATCATATGGAAATGTGAGAAATACAAACTAAAAAGATATGATACGGGAATTAATAAAATACAAGCACACACTTCCTCTAAATGCAGAATCAATAGTAAGTGATCTAAACAATACAGAACTAGTCAAAATCATATATAAGTTCATAGCCCAGAATAATATAGAAATATAATTAACTCAACTATAATAGTTTAAAACAAGAAAATTATCCTATAAATGACCAAAGCGACTTACAGGCCAAAAAAAAAAAAAAAAAAAAAAAAAACAGAAAAGAAATGACTTGTAATTAATTCATATATGCTAGTTTATTATATTATTATTTATATTTTCTGTGATAGTTTATTATAATATTATTAATAAATATCATGACGATGACAGTGAATGTTGTAGAAACAATTTTTAAAAATATCGGCTACTAAAAAAACGGTGATATATATATATATATATGGTATGTATGTATATATTAAACTGAACAAAATTATAATTATTAATGTTACGACAGTTACGCCATTTTCATGTTAAAATAAAAATAAAATTAATAAATAAATATATAACATTAGGAAAAGTAATATATTTAACTTTCAAAATAAATAATATATAGACGCATCTAATGCAAGACTGCGATGCTTGTCAACAAATATCAAATATTGTAACCTACAATTATAATCATCAAATGTTATTAGTATGTTTAATAAAGTATCTTTATTTCCCAATTGTATTATTTCAATTTTTTTTTCAATAATAATTTCCTTTTTTTAGTTCCATTGGTATTCAAAAAATTATTCTTAAGATAATTAAGAATATTACTCCTATCCATAGTACATAATGGAAATGAGCTATTACATAATATGAATCTTGTAAATGAATATCAATAGATGAGCACAACACCGCTGGTAATAATATGGTACACTACAAAAACACTCGGGCCTGCATTGTGTCGTGACAATAAAGGAATTACAATCAGTTCTCCCGGGGTGTGTGTGTGTGTCCACCTACATTAACGTCATATTATGATTACTTTCTAAACTGATTACACTGTACAACGAAATATGTACAGGTTAGTAGTCGCCTACCTCCGATAACGGAGACGGCACTTAATGATGTAATATTATACATTTAATTTACTTACATTCGATTTGATTTTTTTCCCCCTGTTTTAATAAATTGTATATATTATTATATTTCATTTTCTTAAGTTAATTTGATAATGGCTTAATCGCCGAAAAGCTTTTTGTGGTCTATTTATATATAAAAATTTAGTGACTAACTTTTTTGTTGTTTATTTATTTTTTAAAAACCACCAGCTTGCACACTGTTCAAAAACAAAATATGTGTTAAATGTATTTTGTTCTTAAAATAAATTGTAGATTTATTTTATCCTACGAAATTTCTAATATAAATAATAACATTTCCACGTTCGACGAAAAACGAAGTAGATGACGTAAGAAATGTCGTAATAAAAATAACGAATAAAATTATTACATATATAGAAAGTCGAAGGATATATGACGAAATTTTAAAAAATTTACCTCTAAATTCGACTTTCACCAATTTTTCTCCTTTGCATTTTCCGAGTTGGAAATCCACGACTTTCACGCTCAACGACATATTCCGATTTTAAAAGAAAACCGATTCTAAGAAGAAAAAAAATCGTCGGAAATTTTCCAGTCTTCCGGGGGGATGGGGGTTAATTAATACGTAATAAATAAAGCAACGTCGAAAGAAAAACGCAACAGGCTACTACTTCCTATCGTCGCAACTCGTTATACTCTCGACGCATTACAAAATCGCGAACTATATTCAACAGCCCGTATCAAGGGTGGCTGTTGGCCTGGCTTATTCGAAACACATCCCCCGACGAAGGGTACACTACCGATTCTCCCTTTTATTTAACTCGCGTTATAAGTTGACCTTCCGACCGGGTGTAGTAAAGTCTCTTATCGAAAAAAGACTACAAACAAAAACGATGGTGGTCCTAATTAACGAAAGCTTAATCGACGAAAAAGATTAAACAGAACTTTTATCCGCGTCTAGAATCGTCATTTACTTATTATTACATTTTTTTTCTCTCATTTTTCAAATTATCGATAAAATAAATTTTAGCGAGTAAAATTGGCACACATTTTTCCCCTAAATATGGCTAAACATCTGTTTCGTACGCATTGCATATCTAGTTGTTTGCGAGCATTAGAAAGAATAGTATAATAAGTAAAATTGCCTATCTAATAAAATACGCCAGTGGGGGGAGTATCTTGATTAAAAAAAAAAATAAATAAAATAAAATCAGAACCGTTTTTACATTTTAAGTATTTATTAAAATTCAATAAATTCAGTTACTCGTGATATAGGATGATATAATTAAATATTATCAGAATATTTGCAGCGATATGGCACAAATGCTGTTTTGTATGTATCAAAATTATATATGTGTTTGTTTTGCAGGTATTGCAAAGGATATTATATAAGTAAAATGAGCATTCCAATGATGGTCCCATCCAGTTGAGAAACTTTTTTTTGTATAGCCGCGAAATTTAAACAAAATCGAAAAAATCAAAAAAATATATATCCCAAAAACGTTAAATCTAAATATCTCAGCCTCGTTATTAATACAAAAACCATAAAACCATAAAACCCCAAGTAAACTCGAAAGGTTTAATGAAAAACTGAAACGAAAGCCGACAAAATGTGAACGGAAGCATATAAATACCTTCAATCACATTTGAACTATTTCACCCGCAGTCTTTATAATAGGTCCGTAAACATAAGACGATCAGGAATATTACTAAACACGAGCGTAAATACAATACTGTGAAAATTGACTTACCGATTAATTCTTGGAAAAAGCGCCATCTGCAGAAATGTAGAACGGTCGACGACGATAAACGCGCACTAAAACGAACACGCGGAGTAACGAAATTATCTAAATTCGAACGTGTAACGTAAAGCCGGAATGTGATGTTGCTCATTAGTAACGGCCCGTCGCTGTAACATAAAGAAATTTATTAGTCATCGAGGATGTTCATCCAGGAGTTCTAGGGGATACAACCGAGGGATGAAACAATCATCAGCTGAAAAAATTAATAATTCACGAATCGTAATGAACTCCCGGAGACATCCTCAATGTGTAGTGTGTGAGTAAATAATAATCAGAAATTTCTTACTAGGTTATAAATCGTGGCAGGAACTTGACGAGATGTAGATTCCACGAGGCGTTGAATATTTCCCGGCTTTTACGTTACACGCATCGCGAACTAACACAACGATATAACGCACCTGCAAAAAAATGATAAAAATGGATATATTAGTAATTTCATTTGATTTGAGTAAAAACTTTTCTTAATAAAATATATCTCAGAATTATATATTAATCGCTGTTACATATTGCATGAACAAAGCTTGGTGGAACTAAAGAACAGTAAGACTTTTGACGATATATATTTATGTTCGTGTACGTATTTTCTTTCCATGTGTTGCCATGAGGTCATTAGTATTCGATTTACCGTTTTAAATAAAAAATAGAAATAAATATATGCAATAGAGAATAAGAAGGCTGTGTATATGGGAGTGTGTTAGATGAGGATAATTTTTGATAAATCGATTATTAAATATAATTAAATTGCTATCTAACCGGGGCCAAATATTTGCTAAGATGCCACCATTTGCATTTCAGACAAATGGCTAAATGCAATCATTGACCGTGTGTAATTATATGGGATATTAAAGGAAAACACGTTATTCATAACGATTCGTAGAAAATTCCATATATATATATATATATATATATACATTTATATATATATATATATATATATATATATAAATGTATATATTTATCGTACCAATGATTATTCATCTCTAGATCATATGCAGAAAGAGATTAAAAAGAGAATGTCCTTAATGTAGGTAGCGTTCGTTAATTTAATGTTTTTTCCAAATAAAAATATACCAAATAATTTACAAATATATAAAAAACGTGTCTTACACGTTACAACATACGGAGTCAACAGAGACATAATAGTGAAAATCAAGAGACACGATGAATGAATTATGCCTATTATCGAGCCAAAAGGTAGAAAAACAATAATACTAGGATAGCACAGAGCAGATAAAATTGATGGATGCAGTGAAATAAAAAGAAATGTTACGTTTAGAATATTGTTATAGTGACAAAATATATCTCACACCGTTGTACATTACCATTCTAAAAGAATCAGCGGCAGACCAACAACACAATCGTAGAGATGAACTGGATCCGAGTCGATTAATAAGAACAGTAATCATTGAAAATGTCTGAGACACGATTATTATAACCAGCAGATAGTATTTCAACGTAACGTTACGACATGAATGAACTGAAGCATTTCCCAAAGAGAAAGTAATAGTCAAAAGTCGTATATAAAAATGAAACTTTAGGCTATATCAGAAGAAGAACGTAGCGATGGATTTAAAAAAAAAATGCTGCTAAAGAATAATCGCAAATGAAAATTAAGTTCATAATATTCAAAGTTGTATTAGAAAATATAATTGTGGAATGGATATTATATCAGAATATCACATTTAATGGATTAAAAGGAAGATGCTACGAACACAGTCTCCATTTTTAATGATATTGGAAATACATAGTAATAAGATGTTCTCGTATCGTGTCGTCGTGTAGTCTTTTATTCCGTGTTTCTCATTTAGATTTTATTTTTATTTATTTTATTTTTTTTAATTTATTTTGTTTCGGGATTGTTCGTTGATTATATTAGGAAGTAACTACGGGGGCCTTTATTTACCTGTTAATAGCAAGATACAAAAGGACGTTATCGTACAGATAAGCGATAACCAAAATTCACCAACGAAATAACAATTATATTAATAATAATAATAACAATAATATCATGAATAATATTAGTAATAATAATAATAATCAAATCAAATCTATATTTCAGATATTTCAAACAATTTTTACAATATAAATGCTATAATGAACAAATTAAACAAAATAATACGTTCTGTAACCCAATAATAATAATAATCAAATCAAATTTATTTTAATTTCAATACAATACAGCGATACATTTCAAATAGAAGAAATATAAATTAAAAATTAATTACAAATCGAATACAAAAAACGGATAAATAAACATTGAGAAATTGGATAAATAAACATTGAGAAATTAATTAAACTAATAATAGTAATGGTATTACACAATTCATTTGATTGTTTATATGAAACTAAAATAAAGGGAATAAAACCGCCTATAGGCAAAACTGTATGGAAGCTCCCCCCCAAAAAACACGCTAACTTATTAAATATATATATATTTTATTATTATGTTACAGCCGATTGGCTGATTCGCCCCAACACAATATATTGTCCCTAACTTATTTATATTTTCGATTACAGGGTGACCCAAAATATTCAAAACTCTCTTTACAATAATTGTATTACGATTTCTCCATATTTACAGTATTCGTAATTTTAAACTGTTTCGCAGTCAAGGTAACTCGTACCCAAGGTTATTATAAGAAAGGTTGTCTCAATCAATGGTTTTTATATGTATTACGAAATGAGAGTAAAAATCTTGTTTCGTGACGTCACTGTGTGAACTATTTAATTTATGCAAACGAAGTGGCAATTGGAATCCAAATTCGTGCCATATTTGTTCGGTTCATTTTTCAGAAACCGACTACGAACGCGATTTAAAATCCCCGCTTTTAAATCTACCACCCCAAAAAATATTAAAGAAATGTAAAATTAGCAAATAATATATCAAAATCAGCAACTACCAAAATTAGATAGTAATAGAAAGCAGAGACTGAAACTAATTGAAAATGATGATAAAAAATTAATTTCCCCGGAATCTGTATAGACATCACAAGAAAAAACTGCTAGTCTATATATAAACAAATTGATGAACTGAAAAAAATGTGTACTTTGTATAAGAGAAAATTGATAAAACAGACTCGGACAATTAATAAATTAAGACGTCGTTTATACATGACAGAAAAAGGTAATGTTAACAAAAACCGAAAATTTCTAACAAGAAATCAGCTGAATTTATTTTATAAGAAAAAGAAACAGAGAAAAATAGGAAAAACGTAAATGGTAAGTGGAAATTACATCGATATTTTTTACGTATATGTTATTTAATACAATTAAAATCACGATAGCGTGTCAATAAACTAAATTTATTAAAAAATTATAAAAAAAAAAAACACGGACTAGATAGAAAAATAATAATTATTATACTAATGAGGAAGTAATACCGTGTACAGTGGATAGTTTGGTTCGGGTCACACAGTTACGTCAAGAGAGAAACTAGTTTTTGTCCCTGATTGAGACTACTTTCTTGACTCGTACCGATGTTTATATTTCTGTTAATTATATGTCGTAATTAATTTATCAAAATTTTATCCTTATTTAAACATATATATTTTAATACTTTTATCTTACAAAATCTATTTATACTTTTTCTATATAACGCATTTTCTTTTTATTTATATTCGTAAGAACTTTTTCCAATATTGGAATTTACCGTTAAAACTAAATACATTACTCTTATTAGAGGAAAGAAGTGTTTAAACTATTTTTACTTTCCTTCATTTACTACTTTCGCTATTTTAAACTTCAAAAAATGAGAATATATTTCAAATGAATACCTCTGGACACAGTGATATTGAGAAAAATGAGATAGTGGATAGAGCAGCTCGAAAACTAAGCCGAAGTAATAGAATAGAAAAAATTAAAATACCATGGATGGAATATATACCTCGTATAAAGCAGATATAATCGAATAGCAAACGCAATATGAAAAGATCGGTGGAAATATCGGAAAGAAATACTTCCTTTTTATTTACAATCTACCCGTAGTGCGAGAAGTAAATGTGATGAAGGAACAGTAAAGAAACGTATCTATGAGGAATGAAAGGAGGAGGAAGTATTGAAGATTGTCTCTTGGCCAGTTTCTCTTCAACCGACGCGATGAAGTGAGTGGATTTGTTAGTTGTAGAATATCTGGATTAGCGGCATTTCTTAGTCTGCTGAAAAAGAGCTTGTATCTTTTTTTTTAGCTACTTCTGAAACAGTT
The DNA here is from genome assembly GCA_032883995.1 of Coronaproctus castanopsis. Lineage (NCBI taxonomy): Eukaryota > Metazoa > Arthropoda > Insecta > Hemiptera > Monophlebidae > Coronaproctus > Coronaproctus castanopsis. The sequence goes on from CM065052.1 coordinate 91,320,360, forward strand.
ATGCGTAAGTCGGAACGTATAGACTGATTTCACACGAACCAAGGAGCGTCTAAATTTGACGTAAGATTTTTGATTCCATCGACTGTAAGCGCCGGATGTTAGCTGGCTTAGCAGTGCTGTATTTAATGCCATAAGTCCAAATCGGTTTTATGGCTGAGTTTTATAATAATAGTTTGTTCTCAACTGATAGCTTTGACTATTTTCTAGAAAGGCAATTGAGCAGACCATATCGCTTCCGCGCATTCTGAATTTTATTAGTAATGCGTTGACTCCATTTAAGTTTTTTATCAAGGCACAAACCAAGATATTTAACATGGTTAATTTGGAGGATAGATGTCTAGATGGACCGATGGCGTCAGCCCTTTATGCAGAGTAAAAGTAATATGGCTGCTTTTAGTTTGATTAATCATAATTCTCCATCTGGTTAACCAAGGGCGAATTAGAGCTAAATAGTTCTGAAGTTTATTAGACACAATGATCGGATCAGAATCGGATGAGAGAATGCATGTGTCGTCAGCAAAAGTGCATAACATTGTATTTTTATTAACCGGGTATAGAACCCATAACATTTCCTCCTGCTTGAATATCATAGATTTGCGAGCTGGTTTTGCCATATTTGACACAAGAAAATCTGTCTTATATATATGATTTTATAGTTAAATAGTATGATGGATGAGTGATATCCCTCCATTTGAAAAGGAGGCCATAATGTCAGACGCGATCGAAAGCCTGTGAAACACCAAAAAAAAAAACAGCTGAACAATATTTTTTTCCATTCTAGCGCTGTAGAGATATTATCAACAACACCGTGACATTGTTGTATAGCTGAATAATTATGCCGAAATATAAATTGATGAGAAGGAATTATTCCCTTCTTTTCTAAGGATGAATATATTTTACTTAGTAGAATTTGTTCAAAAATTTTACTAACAATGGAAAGTAGGCTGATCGGCCTATATGAGGTACACAGGTGAGATGGTTTATTAGGTTTTAATACCATTTTAATTATTGAAAATTTCCATAATAAATGATAATAGTTTAAACGAAGCATTGCGTTAAATATATTACTGACCAATTAAACTATTCTGTAAGAGTTGCAGGATCTCTGATGTAAGCTCAAATCCTGGTGCCTTTTTTTTAGAAAATTCCATTATTATTCTGTTTGTTTTAGAGGGTGAGATATGTTTAGGTGCTTTAGATACAGATAGTGGACAATTCAAATATTGAAGGTGCTTATTTACATGATTTTTTTACGCTAATTATCCAGTTATCATCGTCTTGAAGGATTTTAACATTTGGACAAGAGAGGATTTTCCTACTTACTTGCCATATAATGAATTAGTGAACTTGGTGAAGGATGTAGATCGGTATTTTTGAATTATTTAATATCCTGTTTAATCGGTTCCATCTCGATTTATCGGAGGGTAGCCTTGTGCATTTCCATATAAATCTTTCCCTTCTCTTCTGAGTTATTAACTCTATGATATCAATCGGGATATAGTGTTCCTTATTTGATGTGCTTCTTTTTAACAAAGAGTAATTCCAAACAGCTTGTTGTATTTGCGATGTAAGTCTGTTTACTGCTTCATCAAGGTCATTGGAAGTTTTAAGAGGAATTTTTAAATATATTTTTTCATTTAACAGTTTTTGGAATTTATAGCTAAATGAAGTATGTAATCTGTCTGGTCGTAAAAATGAGGGAGCAATATTGTTTAATATAAGCAATACGGGGGATCTAATCTGATTAAACTACAAGCTGCCCTAGCGAACGTTTAGAAGCAATAAATACATCAAATATATCAGAGAGTTTCTGCTGGGAAGCCAGCCAACATGTGGGTTCATTGGGGGGGAGATAATTTCGTACTTATTGGTGATGGAAATTAATAATACACTTCCACGTGAATTGTTTGCTTTGCAGCCTACTGTGTTTAGCGTTATAATCGCCACCTGCAATAAATATAGGACTAAAAAATTTAAAAAAAAATGGCAACATTTGATGTGTAACTTTCTGATTAGGAGGGCGGTACACAGATGCAACATTCGTGACAAATTTAGAAGTTGAAAAAGAGAGATTATTGTTGACTGAAGATATGTGGTTGATAAGTCAGGGACATGAGTATGTTTAAGAGTATCACGAATAAGTACTGCAGTACCACGATGTTCAGTGCCACCTGGATGGTCGCTTCTATAGGTTAAATAGTTAGACATGTGAAACCTATTGTTAGCTAGTGCATTTCTGTCATTACAGCTATATCAATACGTTTTTCATGGAGTAGAACATAAAGATCATTATATCGTGAGGTTAGAGAGCATTCCAGAGAAGTATGACTAAGGATTTATGTGTGTAAGTATTCATAATTTAGGAAGTAAGGGTGTTACAAGTTGAGTTATCAAAGAAATGAATGAATTGATTAATGATCAGAATTCGTTGAAAAATCAGATAAGACATTGCTTTTGTCGGCAGAGGGTCTGGTGTTAATATTCTGTGTGGAAGAGTGAGAAGTTTCGTTGAACGTTTGAGAACTTCCGCATCAATTTATTGTGTTCTGGTTGTGCTAAATGAAGTTTAACTGGTCGATCTTGACTTTGTAGGTGAGCAGTCCCATAGTTCTTTAGTGATCGCTTTAGTTGATGTGTGAATTTTTCCTATAACCACTCTAAATGGTTTGAGTTCTTTTAGTTGATATGTATAAAATTTATATTTCGTTTCTATCAAGTATTCAACAATATTACAGTAATCGTCTGAAGTATTAGGTTTAATAGTTATATTGTTAATATTCGTTTTAAAAATAAGTTTTTCTTTAGCTAGGTCTAATAATTATTTTCTTAATTGAACAAAATCAACAACACCCTTAATATGAATCGGAGGTTGTTTAACAGAATTAGAGGCGAAATTATCTGATTTGGTATACCAGTCATGATTACCTCATGAGAATTATTTTCGCTATTTATTGCATTAGAATTGTCAGCCAAAGGAGAAAACTTATTTTTCAGCAGGCCACAGATTCTACATGACCGTTAATAGTGTCCTTTTTTTAAATTGTGGATAGTGCCTCCGTTTGACAATAGCCTTGGTTTTCTTTTAAATGGGTTTTAATTCGTATTTCTTTGTCGAATGACGCCTTTAATATTATTTTTAATAGACGAATGCCGTTTAATTAGAAAATTATTTATATCGGATCTCTGATAAAATAACCGGATAGAAGTGGAATTTTGAACACTTACAGTTTCCGATATGTTATATTTACCGTCATTTTGCGCGCCATTATTATTATCATCGGGGAATTGAACTGGGTTGTCCGCTTGATTATTTGCCGGTGATTCCGGCAGAAAACGATAAGTAGACATACTTACTATTATATAGACGCGATAGATAAATTTAATCAACGAAAAATAAGATAAACGCCGCGATGAGGAAGCATACGTGTTAAATACGTTCACACACACACACGTACACCGAACGATAATGACGACAGCGACAACAACGGCGATAGCTCTAGTAATTATTAGCGATACGTAACTTAACGCGAGAACAGACAACAGAAAACACGTTGAAAACAATTTAAAATATACTTAGAAATTTATTTAAAAAACTATACAGAAAATGACGTGGCTGACAAAGAAAATGAACGGAGAATTTTTACGGTATATATGTCAAATACGTACAGGCCATATATAAGAACTTCGGAAACATTAGGTAAACTGAGTATAATATCCAGTAATTAATGTAAACACGAAAAAAATGGTTCAACTGAACATATTATCTGGCAATGTGAAATATATAGTGACCGCAGAAAACATTTTATAAAAAAATTACTATCCTTTTATACAACTATGCAGTGGCGGCTCGTGCATAAGGGCTGCAGCCCCACCTACAAAATTACCAGTATAATTTTTTTTTCATATTCAAAAATCAATTAAAATTATCCGAAATTTTGAAATTTCGTTTAAAAAAGTAATTTTTTCTCTTTGGATGCTCATTCTAGATGCAGCTCTTTTTTTTTTCTTTTTTTTTTTGGCCTGGCTGTACATACCATTTGGCCACCAAAAGAACAAAAATAGGACACAAATAAATATAACGAATGAATTAACTTAAATTAAAGTAAGAGAGATAATTATAAAATATGAGTATAAGAACAAAAATAAATCATAAATAAATATAACCAATGAATTAGATTAAACTAAAAGAAGAGAAATAACTATAAAATATGAATATAGAGCAAGAGAGGATAATCATAATAAAATGTATCATATAAAAAGAGGAAAGGAAAAATTACTCCCAAAACAAAAACCAACACTTAAATTAGAATATGATTTATAATAATGAATTTAAATAAAACTATCAAAAACATGAACATCCAAACATATCAAGGATAAGATACAGTAAGGAAGAAAAACACCAAGGGAGAATAACTTCTCAAGCAAACTGGTACATCTCTGTTCAAACCACCCACAGCTGAAAAATAAATGGTTGATATCTTCTCTAAAACTGACGCTACTATGATTGATACAATGCATATAAGAAGGATTTACGCGATTGAAGTTCAACGCTACTCTAGAATGACCAGAACGTAGCCTACATATAACAGTGATAAATCTGCGGATAGTAGTGACTGGGATACCAGGGGGAAGGTGTTTGAACCAGGGGACCTGGGGAAAAGCACTTGTTGGCACGTTTATGAAATATAAAAAGCGTGGTTCCGCGAGAAAACGATGTTAAAGGCGCATGCGCAGTGGTATCTTTTTAAACGCGTTCGGGCTGCACAAAAACCAGCCCAATACAGTTCTCGTTCACGTGTTTAGGAAACATAAAGTGCGTGGAAACGGAACCGGACGATGAAAGGCGCATGCGCAATAGTTCTTTTTTTGCCCGCGTTCGGGCTGCACGAAAACCAGCCCAGCCAGGCCAGTGTATTTCAAGATTAATATTCCAACTGCAGAATGAAATGTTGACGCGCGCGTTCTTCTATTATTGTTGCTCATTTACTTATATTTTATTGATTGAATAAATATATTTATTTATAAGGATTTTATTACTTCGATTGTTTTGGTAGAAAGGCTAACTTTAATTATGGCTGGAAATAGCGATTTTCGTGAAAGTGAATTGAATTCGGTTTCGTGTTTGCTGAATAACAAATTTTCGCGGTTATCGTTTGCAGAAAAGTGTAACGTTAAGGCTCGTGGGAGGCCGACTCCGCAATTGAATATTATACAAATGTCATCTAGCCGAAACAATACTTTTGAAAGAAAATTTAAAGCGGATATTTATTCAAAATGTGACTGACTTTGCGGTTGTGAAATTAAAAACGCTTTCTTTTGTTTTCCTTGTCTACTTTTTGGCGGTGAAGTTTCTTGGACTCAAACTTGTGTGGTAGACTTGAAACATTTGAATGAAAAAATCAAGAAACACGAAAATTCAGCACAACGTATAAAAAATTCGATAGATTTTGGTATGCTGGGAAAAATTAATATCGCGACACAGGTAAGCGAAGCGTATAAAGTAAATATCAGAAAGTTCAATGAAAACATCAAAAAGAATAGGGATATTTTATCAAAAATCATCGACTGCCTAATATTTTGCGGTAAATTTTTGAACTTCCGCTACGAGGACATAATGAAAAAACGGATTCCGATAACCCTGGTATTTTTCGAGGACTGTTAAATTTCGCAAGGAAATTGAATGAAAATTTGAAAGTGCATTTTGAAAATTCTACAGTGTTTAAAGCTAACTCAAAAACAATTCAAAATTAATTGTTGGATTGTATGTTAGACATTTGTCGAACTGAAATTTCTAATGAAATTGAACAAGCTCAATTTTTGGCTGTTATGTCCGATGATACGACTGATATCTCTGAGAAAACACAGGAGGTAATTGTTTTTTATTACGAATTCAATGGAACCATATTTGAAAGATTCTGGGGATTTTATAACCCTGAGTCACAAGATGCAGAAGGATTATCGAAACAAATTTTGGAGCAGTTGAAAATTGTTTTAAAAGATAATACTGGGAAAGTAATTGCTCAAACTTATGATGGCGCCGCAGTTATGAGCAGAGCGCGTGGCGGTGTTCAAAAAATAGTAAAAGAAACTTACGCAAATGCCCATTTCATTCATTGCTATGCTCATCAATTAAATTTAGTAATGAGTAAATCAGTTTCAACTAATAGAGAAGTACGCATCTTTTTTAGTAGCTTGTCAGCAATTCCAGCATTTTTTTCGCGTTCTTCTCAGAGATTAGCTGAGCTTGAAAATTGTGTGTCAAGAAGAATTCCACGTGGTTCCGATACAAGATGAAATTTCAATTCAAGAGTCGTAAATACAGTTTTTGAAAATATTGAACAGCTGAAAGAATGCTTCGAAAAATTTCAGAATTCAAATAATACCCAAACGGTTAATGAAGCATCCGGTCTTCTTCGTCTTCTCAATGACAACAACTTTATATTTTGGCTTGGCGTCTTCCATCCTATTATGCCACACGTTGATTTACTATACGATGCATTTCAAAATCGCAACATTAATTCTTCGAGCGCTTTTTCATCACTGGAAAATTTTTATCGCGCAATTTCTTTAATCAGAGAAACGAATTTCGAAAACTTGGTGTCCACAAATACTGATTCTATGTCCGTATCTCGTAAGAGGAAATGTGATGAAAATCGAAACGCCGCTGTCAAAGAAGTTTGTGACACAATATGTATGCAAGCTAGGGTTAGATTCGAATTTACTGGTCATCTATCTGCAGGAAAGTTGCTGTTACAAGAGAAATTTGAAACGTACTGCAGGCAATTTCCTTCTCAAGAATTTAACGAAACTTGCCAGGCATATCCCATGCTAAATAAAAATCGTTTGCAAACTGAACTTTCTGTTCTATACGAAAGAAATTCAGAATTTTCCCTTGCATCGGGAGTTGCGCAACTCCACCAATTGTTTCGAAACACCGGTATTTACAAAACACTCGGTGAAGTATATGTTTTGATGAAAATTTTGTTAACATCTCCTATGACAACTGCTGAAGCGGAAAGGTGTTTTTCTTCCTTGAAAAGAATTAAAACATATTTACGGAGTACAATGCTAGAAGACAGAATTTCTGCGCTTGCCATGATAAGTATTGAGAAAACTCTTATCGATACAATTCCTAACTTCCACAGCAAGGTAACTGACCGGTTCGCAAAAATGAAAAACCGTCGTATGGACATCATATACAAATAAATTTTGAAGTAAGTGCTTTGAAATTACACATTTTTTAAAATTTGCTTAGAATGGCCGATTCTAAATTTTATTTTTGTTTAGAAAATTTAGAATTTTAAGTTTTTATGAAATGGTAGCCTAGCTATATGTTTTTTATTAAAAAAAAATTTCAACTAGGTAAAACTTTCAGCCCCTCCGCTTTGAAAACCCACGAGCCGCCACTGCAACTATGCCAATAATACAGATTGTGCACAAACCAGATCAAGAACCGACTTAAACCTTATATCAGTACTTAAAATGAAATAAAATAATCATATAAAATAACTAATTCAAACAACTAATTAAACAATGTAGAATGGACAGATTGCGAAAGATAGACACCGGGGAGGGTGGTTATAATAATATCATCTGTCGTGTACAGAGTATTTACACTATATTTGATCAATTGATTTATTAATATCCTTTGAACGCAAAACAACTAGCTCACTCTGGCACCGTACACACGAAACAGCCGATTCTTTTAAGCATATTTCTTATACGGATTACCAGTGTCCATAATACGTTATATTCATTAATTAAAACACACGATAATATACCGTGTCACGTTAATAACTAATATCACACTCTAAAAACTTATTTAATATCGGTCTAAGTTCTAAACTTAATAATATACGGACTCGTGTTTAATATAGTCGTTTTTCTTCAAACGTAACCTAAGAGGAAAGTGTTTTATAATAACGTCCGCATTATTGTCTCGAACTAAATGAACTAATTATTCATACAAAGGTACAACATTTAAATATGAGAAATTCTAAATAAAGTTTCAAAATTTTGTATTCTTCGAACGCAAAATTTAGTGAATTGTACATTTAAAACTGATTTAGTAATAATTTGTAACATTTAAACAAACGAACTCATTAATGCATCATAAACCGTTAATGCTTTTTCTCGTCAGTTAAGATTATTGTTTAAAAAAAAAAAAATACTTACGGTACGAAAATCAAAAGTTAGTCGTAAAACGATAAAAATAACTGACACGTGTAAGTTTTGTTGTTAGGCCGCGCTCACATTGTATCCGTTTTCGTACGAAAATCACTCGTGCGAACACGTATGAAAACGTACGAACGATCCCAATTCTTTGAAGTGGTTGAGAGCGCTCACACTGGACGCGAGTTAGTCGTACGTATACTTCGATCCCAACCTGTTGCAATATTTCGTACATGTTCGTACGTTTGAATGATATTTTTAACGATTATGGGGTAAGAGAACAAAAACATATGAACTTGCGAAAATTACTGTATCTAAATAAATTAGGGTGTACTACAAGATAACCGAAAAATGAATTGTCATTATTTAAGTCTGTCATAATATGATAAAATTCACCGAAATCGTCTCTTTTCAAATATATTGCACGTACTTATTCAGTTCTATGATGGCGTCGACGCTGCCGTAGTCTCTGATTCAGGAGAGAACTATCTAAGAGATACAAATTATTATTCATTGCGCAACAGTGAGAAAACAAGCACTATTTCAATCTACTTACTGACCGAAAAAAACACTGTTCGTACGACGCTGTCGTACAATGTGCGCACTCAATTCGTACGGCCGTTATCCAATGTGAGCTCGGCTTTACACTTTGTTGTTAAAAATACGATATGACTTATAATGATCGTTATATCGTTCATTTGAATTTAAACGTATCCGACAATTTTACTCCAAAGTTCTAAGACTAATATGCCATGCTCCTTACTGTGTCAACAAAGATACACGTGCAAATGTCCACAGTCGCTCAGAGTTATGGGGACAAATATCAAACATTTTTCTTGACAAATTAATATCAAACATTTTTTTTTTACAAATGCTACAATCATCCATTATCTTCAAATTCGACGAATCTACATGCTAATACTGCCAGACAATCCGATTCTTCGAAGACTGATCGACGAATACCCAAAGACATGAACTCTTTGTTTGCAAAATAATCTACCTTACTCACTACAGATTGAGTTCTGCTGAATCCTAATTCACAATCAGCAGACTGTTTAACGGAGGTTGTACGCTGTTGTATTTACATACGTGTGTCCTTGTTGTCAACTTGTACAGATGCCCATTAAAAATAATAATAATAATATTATATCACACGCTATAGTAGTAATAAAAGAAAGTTTAAAAACGTAGTCATAGCCTCCTTTGATTGTTTTAACATATATACTACTTAAAGTCAATAAAAAAAGTACTTATGAGCAGTTTCTTTACATTTTCCGACTTGAAACCATCGGCTAAAATAATATTTATTCTCAAGCTTCACTTATAATTATTTCACGAATGCAATGTACGCATATATTAATATATAGTTCATTTATTTTGATATTTAATTTCACAGTAATACAGATTGATCGGCGAATTAAAATATTTTTGCACTATTAAGGAATATCGTTCTAAAATAACGCGGAATTGATTACCATAATATGGTGACAAAAATTACGGCATATATCAAAACAATTTTTATCTAATGATTCACTATAACCTGTATTAAGTTAGAATATAACTCAATTTCGTTTTACTAATAACGATATAATTCTATTCGTAACTTATACTTTATACGCGAATTAGAAGTCTTCATTACAAGAGCCCACCTAGGTCACTCCAAAACCACACGTCGTCATGTCCAGGCAACCTATTCCAGTGGATTCAAACTTTAATTTTCCTCTAAAAAATCCCATTTTACCTAATCAATTCTTCAAAGAAATTTAGTCAACTTTAAACAAAAAGAAATAAAAAAAAATTAAAACATAATTTATTTATATATATCACATTATGCCTAACCCATTGCTGGGTGTAGGCATATCACAGACATTTCCAATGATTCCTGTTTTGTGCAACTTGGATCCAATTGAACCCTGCATTTTTCACAATGTCATATCACCACCGTGTTGTTGGTCTGACTCTTTTCCTTTTTGAATTCAATTGGCACCATGGATATGTTTTATCCGCCTGCCATCGCGTCTACTCACGACGTGTCCAGCCCACGCCCATTTCAATTTTGTTATTTGCTCTACTGCGTCGGTCATTTTTGTTACCGTCCTGATCCAAGTAATGGTTTTCCTGTCTTTTAACCTGACATTTAATATTATCCTTTCGAGAGTTGTTTGTATTTTCTCGATTTTCGTGATTATTCCCTTTATGAAGATCCATGTTTCTGCTCCATATATTAATACCGGCAAGACACATTAGATTATAACGTTTGCACTTCAAACTGTTCGATATATCTTTGTTCCCGGAATATGTTAGATAACTTCCCGAATGCAGTTCATGCGACATATATGCTTCTTCGTATCTCTCTCTGCATAATTTCACCTCTGTCTACACTTATTTCTTGTCCTAGATAAATGTACCGCCGTACCTGTTCGATGCGCTCCCCATTTATCTTTATTGACATATCATACGTGTTATTAATAATAAAATTTGTTTTCTGCTTACTTATGTTTAATCCTATTTTTCCCGACTCAATTTGAAATTCGTTCAACATAGATTCTAACTTTTCTGGATTTCTGCTTCTTATATATAATTCCGATAGGCTACAGAAATAGAAAATCATAACAACTTGAAAACGTCAATAGCGAACATGATTTCCGTCTATATTAACTGCTTCATTATTGAGGATAATGGGTGAAAAAAATATTTCAGGAACCATAATAATGAGTAATATTAGCATGATTACAAGGACTAATAATAGCCTCAGGAACACAGGAACACGGAGTTATATTTTAGAAACGCCTATAAAATAATTTAGTTTTCAGGGCTGCGGTAGATTCAGTTTCTAATAATTCAATTCGCTCGAATGTTAAATATGAACATAGTAATGTTTTGGGGTTTTTTCCTCAAAGATAAATATTCGTTTGTCGTGACGAATAATAAATGTATTGACAAGAAGCTTATGTTAATTACTTTATTTCCTTACAGGAACCACATAACAACCATGCACTTCTCATATATTATATAAAATTTAATTGTATAGAAATAATTGTTTACCAATGAACAATATGTTATTTCAATTTATTTAAGTGTTTCAAAACCTCTGACGTATGCAGATGTATCACATATACAAGATTACATAATTATTACTTAATTCCAATTTTATCGCAGCTATCGCGACATAACTAGGTAGAAGTAACTTGTCGAACGATATTTTGTTGTAAAATATGAAAATAAAGAACCTCGATTGCATCCAATAAAAGCCGGTGTACCGCAAGGTATAGTATATTCAGTGGCGGCTCGTATGTGTAATCGCTGTACTCGCCGAGTACAGTAGAGAAATGGAAGAATACAGCTTATGAAATTTTATTATAGTTTTCTTTTTCTTCAAAATGAAACTAAATTACATTTGCGAATGCAAAAAGTTTACCAGTGCGGATACATAATAATCTTTAAGAGTAATGGCGCATATACAGTATACACGTTTACCTTACATTTTAAATGATGCACTGTACTCGTACTGGCTGGCGATTATAACAGAACGCAGTTCGCTAGGTTGAAACGCCTTCAATTTGTGCTGTAGATTATAGGATCGATCAAATCATACGATGTATTAACCTGTACTCGTTTTGAAACGCGAGTACCGTATAATAACGCATGACCTTGTCAATACACCAGCCAGAGGAAGCGGAATGTACATCGGCAGTAATAGTTCTCCCTCTTTCTAACTACTTGGAGCATATTTCAGTTATTTTGTAGGAGTTATAATCGCTCTCCTTTAGCGAGTATACACTATAGACGTACATTGTTTGGATTTAGAGACGCGCGCCTGTACATGGTTTGTTTGATTTTTCGTCGTCTTGTAGTGCCGTTTGTAAAAATTTTGCGGTATTCGAATACGATTGTGATTTTTTAAAATTATTAACTATATAAAAAAGACATAATTATGGAACCTTTATTTGAAAAACCATTTAGTTCTCGACCATTTCATGAGAAACTTGCAATAATAAAAACTGGTAAGCCTGAACCACATTTAAGTTTAAAAACTGAAGTAAATGATGGTAAAAAGAAATATTTTCGGAATTTTCGAGTGCAGTGGTACAAAGATTACAGTTGGTTATGCGGATGTTTAAACCCTGAGAAGTTATATTGTTGGCCTTGTTTATTATTTAATACAAAAGAAGAAGATGCATTTGGAAATCTGAATCAAGGTGTTGTCGATATGAGTAACTTTAATAATTTAAGAATCAGACATGAAAAGTTGGTTTCCCATGTTAATGCTATGATTTCTCTAGTTACGTTCGGTAAGAATACAATAGAATCTTGCTTTAATAAAACTCATCAAGAAGAAATTACTAAATTTAATGAAAAAGTTACGCAGAATCGGTATATTCTCAAGTGTTTAATAGATGTAACGTGTTATTTGGCACAACAGGAAATAGCATTTAGGGGCCACAATGAAAAAGTGGATTCGAATAATAAAGGAAATTACGTCGAATTATTGAATCTTTTAGCATTACGAGATGAAAAATTGGCGCATCATTTAAAATTCTCTACTGTTTTTAGCGGCACGTCAAAAACTATTCAAAACGAATTGATCCAGTGCATTAGTACAGTTGTTAAAAATGAAATAAAAACCGAAATTAACAAGTCTACCTTCGTATCTATTATGCTGGATGAAACTGTTGATATTTCTAAAAAATCTCAGCTATCTACAACGGTAAGGTATATTTCGGATGAACATCAAGCTGTTGAAAGATTTATAGATTTTTCAGACGTTAGCAACGCTCGTACTGCTGTTGCATTGTATAATCATATCACCAAGTTTATAAGTGAATACGAATGTGGATGGAAATTAATTGCGCAGACTTACGATGGAGCTGCTGTGATGGCTGGACAACATAATGGATTGCAGAAACTGATGACGGGTAAATATGAACAAGCTCAATTTGTACATTGCTATGCACATCAACTAAATTTGGTGTTAAAACAGAGCGTCAATTCTATTCGTGAATGTAGAGTTTTTTTTGAAACTTTAAATGGATTCTCAGCGTTTTTTTCAAATTCATCGAAACGTTGTCATTTTTTAAATGAACAAATAAAACGAAGATTACCTTCTACATCTGCTGTTAGATGGAACTCTAATAGCAAGTTGGTTGAAGTAGTTTCCGCAGTAAAACAAGACTTAGTAAAATTGTTCGAAAATATGATGGATGAGCCTGATGTGTGGGATAGCGAAACTAGAGCATGCGCTCGAGGATTTCACCATAATCTTCAAGATTTTGAATTCAATTTTGTACTAAAAATTTTTGAAAAGATATTTCCACATGCCACAAAACTTTTTGATATCCTACAGAAAAAAATATTCGATATTCAGTTAGCTTCTAAAGAAGTACAGATACTGAAAACTTTTTTGAACAAACTACGAGATGAATTTCAGATAATTTATGATCAAACTTCGAATGAATGCATCTCCACTATTGGTGTAAAAAGACGACGAACTGGAAATTTTTCAAATGACGAAGATCCGGCTGTAGGATACCGACGACTTTTTTATGAAATCATGGACAATATTACAATGCAAATTGTGGAAAGATTTTCAGAGATTAAAAAACTGGAATATTTAGCGTTATTAGATAAAGACATGTTCATTCAATATGAAAGAAAGTTTCCTGATAATTTATTCAAAGCATTAATGAGACATCCTCATGGCAAGAATTTTGACATGACCAAGTTAAAATCCGAACTGATTGTGGTATACAGCACTCCGGAGTTCCGCCATTATTCAGTTCACGAACTGTATAAACATTTAGAAATTTCTGGTCTTTCTGTTGCTTTGCCAGAAGTTAAAAGATTATGTGCTCTGATTATCACTATACCAGTTACAACTGCAACGACTGAGCGCTCTTTTTCAGCTTTAAAAAGAATAAATACGTATACACGATGCACTCAGAGAGAAGAAAGACTTTCCGAATTAACTGTCCTTTCCATTGAAAAGGATGTCCTGAGCAAGTTGCGTCGCGACGTTACATTTCACGATCGTGTTATAAACGAATTTGTTAAAAATGGTAGAAGAGTGGATTTCATTTATCGATAATTTTTTAGATTAAAACCTGCCTACTTAATTGTTAGCATACTTATTATTTTTTAAATTATTTATTTGTAATTAATTTTGTAATGTCCAAATTTATTTATGTGTAAATTTTTGTATTGAAAAAAATGTTTAGAGTAAATACTTTTATTTCTTTTATGTTCGTGAGGGGGTTGCAGAATTTAAGCGAGTACATGTGAAAAAATTCACGAGCCGCCACTGAGTATATTGGGTCCGATGCTTTACCTAAGTTATACAGCAGATATACCCGTACCAAATAACACAGAAATTGCTACTTTCGCGGATGATACAGCTATTATTTGTTCAAACTCGTCTTTAGAAAATGTTAAAATTAATTTACAATCAGCAGTTAATACACTTTCAATATGGTTCAAACGGTGGCGTATAGAAATCAATGAGAAAAAATCCCGTGTAATATTTATAAATAAAAAAATTTCTAATAAAAATATTGTGATAATTCCAGTTAAAAAATCAGTAAAATATCCAGGAGTTCATTTGAACAGACAACTAACCTGGAAAAGCCACATAATAGCAAAATGTAATAATTTAACTATAAAGTTTAGGAACATGTTTTGGCTTATCGGAAGAAAATCCGAATTATCACTGGTGAACAAGATATTATTATACAATCAAATTTTAAAGCCCATATGGGCTTATGGAAGTTAACTTTGGTGCTGTGCTAAGCAGAGTAATATAGCAATAATACAACGCTTCCAAAATAAAGCATTAAGAACTATCACAGATGCACCATGGTATGTGAGCAATCTTACATTGCACACGGACGTACGTGTTACACCCATGAAAGATAAAATACAATAATTAGCTAGTGAATATGTCGATAAACTGTATTATCACACAAATACTTTAACTGTTGCTCTGCTAGATAATTCGACATAAATCAGACGATTAAAACGAACAAAACCTACGGATCTATTATCATTAATCAGCAATAAACACAAAGTATTAAAATACGTTTAGCGAAAATCCTGATCACTGGATAAGGAATTTCGCAAGTCAATCGCTATTTTTTCAAAAGTTTTCTAGGTAGTCTAGAGCTAGTGGCATAATTGTGGAATACAAAATAAATAAATAAAAAGATGCAAAGATGCATTTTTTATATCTTGAAATTACAAGGATTTCAGAACAGCAGCTTCTGTCATGTTCTAAATAATTCCTTCACTATTAGTAATTGAATTATGACATTCATGTGTACTGTCTGTTAGTACTATTCTTGATAATGGATCTGCTATATTGTTTTTCCTGGTACATGTTGAATATGATAATCAAAATTTTGTAATTTTATTAACCAATGTTCAATGCAAGCATTTGAACAAAATTCTAAATTAAACACAAATTGTTTTATAATCTGTTAAAATAACATTTAAAAAAATAAAACATAGATACAAAATTGTTTACAACCCCATACAACTGCCAATGCTTCTCTCATTTTGAGAGTATTTTTATCTGTTAGGCTTTTGAAAGCATATATTAATATTTCTGTTTTTTTATCTTTACTTTTATGGTTTAATACAGCACCTAATGCATTGGAACCAGCATTTGTCATTATTGATAGATCTGCATTTTTATTAAATACCATACTTATTTTTGTCATTCACTCTTTAATTTCTTTAAAAGCTACTTCTTGCTGGTTTCCCCACTTAAAGGTTACATTTTTCTGTATTAAACAACACACAAAGAATGTAAGTTGTGAGTAATTTGGATGAATCTGGATACATCATGCGTAAACTCTAAGAAACTAAGTAATTCAAACTTTGAATTACTTAGTTTTATTTTGTGAAATTTATGTCCCAATAAATTTAATTTCATTCTTTTTAAATACCAATTTTTCCTTATTTATTTCTAATCCGTTTACATTTGAATAATCAAATAACACATTTTAATGTTTATCATTTTTAGAAGCATTTTTACTGAATACAAGTATATCATCAAAGAATATTTTTAAATGTTGTAGATTTTGTACCCAATTTTATATTATTCTCTGAAACATTTCAGGTGCCCACTTTATTACATTTTTTTTCTTTGTATATGTGCAACTATTCAGAAAACAATAAGTAGGTTTGCTGAATGAAGTACACTCGCAATAACAATGTACATCTTAGGCATTTAACATATCTCGAGGCCAGCGGCGCCTTAATATTCTGTTGCCTTGTATATATCTTCTGCACAACCCTTGATTCTTAACAATTAAATGGTATCCATATAACTATTTAAAAGGGTAAATTCTTTCATGTGTGGTAAAAGTCATTATTTGTCATGATTCTGGTGCTAATTCAAGTTGATTATATGCAGAACGACGGTCTATATTGGTAAAAATTTGATAATCCCTTGTCTCTTAAATAATTTCACCTAAAGTTGGTACTGCAAAATTCTCATGTAGTTCATTATTTACCCTTCACATATCAGCACACATTCGAATTTTTTGTACATATGAAAATTGGTGAAACTCATGGCATTAATCCTTCTACTAGTTCAATGATATCATCCTTTATTAACTGTTTTATATATTATTTTAATGGTTCTTGCAGCTGCAAAGGAATTCTAGATGGTTGTGATACCAGAATCACTGGCATATCCATTGGCATTCTAAGTTGAAAATTTTTAATTTCCCTAGTGATTTATTTTTAACTTGTACAGTACACATTTCCTCGCCAATACCTCTAACTTTTCAAATGTTTCACTATGCAGTAAGAATTCATAATTGTTGCCATCATCATAAAACATAGCAACCATTGATTTTTTTTGTTTTAATCTCTGCCTTTATTCAATCATGAATTTGAACATTTCCTTTTTTCCATAAACTATGATTTTCCGATCTACATGAAAGCATTCACAGTAAACTTTCTGCTTTTTTTTTAGTTTTTCCATGTCTTTTTATTAATGTTACAGGTTGCCTCTGAATCAACTAATAAATTAACGTTGACAAGACCTATTTCAAAAGGTTAGAAATTCTCTTTTATTTTACTATCTGTAATTTCAAATACATATTCGGATGCAGTAGTTTTATCTACTTGTCTTACCAATTTCTTTACTACATTTTTCTTAATTCCCGTTTTTGTTTTACAACTTTTGGAAAAATAATTTAAATGACCACATTTATAACATATTTTCCTATTGCAAGACAATTCTTATTAATACATAAATAGTCATATTTTCCATATCGATAACATGGTTTTTTTATTATTGTTATTAAATGTATTTATATTTACCTTATTCCGGTTCCTTTGAGCATTAACTTGTTCTCTATTTTCTGACGATGACTGTAATTGGGCTAACATTGAGTTTATATACATGTCTTCACAATTGGCCATTTTTGGTACACGTTCGCATAAAAACGACTAATAACAAAAAAGATTTCACCGTAACTCAAAAGTTTTTAAAAAAAATTAATTTTTGTAACCGTGTTTCCAAATTTACTAAATGAACAAAATCAAAACAAAAAGCCTGTTATTCATCAGATATTTAATTTAAAATGACTAAATATACTTATTAAAAGCATTGCACATAATTAAAGTGCGATTTTTTTTAGATGAATTATACTTCTTTCAAGCTTTAATGTTTAAAATAAACAAACATTAGTGGCAATATTCTAAGATTGGTATCAAATGTTATGTTGAATTGAATATTTTTTTATTTTTAAAATTAATTGCAAATTTGTATGATAATTTAAACATTTTTTTTTCATTATGTGATTGCAGTAGTGATTTGTTTTGTCCGGTCTTTTACTAATATCATGTTATTGGAGTTTGACTTGATCACTGGCTTAGGTTAGGTTTGAGGTGTATCAAATATTATGCTGATAAGAATAGGTACTACACTTCGATCTCGCCCAACAGGCTGAGAAAGGATATTAGGAAAATCGGGTACTTTGGACAATCTTACAAAAGCGGACCTTCCATATTTCTGTTGTTAGCGCTGGTATCGCTGTTTTTAGTCACTAACCCTCTCGATCATATCACTGATACCATTCCCAATTGGAAATACCATTTTTAACTGGTTTTACACAATAAACTAAAATAATATATCCATAGAGCAATTTAGTTACTAGTTGGAAAGTGTTTTCTGAATCGATTGACACCATATACGGTAGGTTGCTTTGTTCATAAAGCGTACAAAAAAAATACAAAGTTGTATGTTCATGATCATTTACAGTTCACTAATTTTGTTGTTTTTGTTTTATATTATAAATTCAGGAAAATATTGGCACGATAAAATTCGATTGAATGAATTCAGCAAGGTATGTATTATAAAATGTATTAATTATATAATCATAATTTTTAAAATGAGGTAGTAATATTTTTTAAAGTTTTGCATTCTTAGTCGAGACTGTGATTCAATTATATAAATGATTATTTTGTGTAATGCCCTCGAACAAAAACGCGTTTTCTTCTATAATAATCAGCGGTTCAACTTTTAAATATGTAATATATACTTACTACAGTTGTTAAATGACGTCAAATTAAAGAAAAATTATTTTAATATATTTTTATGTTATTCTAAATTTCACAACTCTAAGAAAATAAGTCAAATTGTAGTTAGTAGTTAACTAGTTACTCAGTGTCGCTAAGACATAATTTATCGTGTATCGTGTATTCATAAAATTTAAGATACATTCTAGTTTTGTTATCTAATTATATATTTAAAAAACATAAATTAATAGACATTAAAAGTTAGTTATCTAATTAAATATTTTGTGTACAACAATTATTTGTTTAAATATTTGAATTAATTTTTTGTTGTGATTGTACAATTTTGAACTAAATTTTAAATGTAACGTTTCAGATGGATCGATTACAGTGCTCTGGTGAAACCTATTATTTCTGTCATAAACCGTTATAACTTAAACTATTGTATTTGTTTTTATTTATTTTTTGTTTTATTGTATTTATTCTTGTGGCATGTTACTTGTTTGTTAACGGTAATATTTGATTTGCTTGCTATGGAAATTTTTGATTTTTTGAAGGATGTAGGGTATTAGCGTAATTTACTTTTACAAGATTTGTTATTTAATTATTGTAGCTTCGTCAAAAGGGTCTTTTTCATATTTTTTATAGTATTCTTCTAGATTCTTAATAGCTTCTTGACATAATCCCTTTATATAATTAGTACGACATCCTCTTGGTATATGCCGTTTAGATACTTTTTTTTAAGCTCTCCACAAAACGATTATATCATTTCCACTTCATTATCCAAGTCATTTGCAAATTCTATCCATTTTGCTTTTTTAAAATTAAATCTAAAAGTTACCTTTCACGACACTATTGCTGCGTTTACTTCACACAGAATTGGCTGGTGCTGTGGTTTCGACATTGGATCCAATATTGCTTTAGTGTTACTTATATTATTACTCACGAAATAGTTATCCAGATTATATCCTTTACGTCATCTCCTACTATTAAACGATGAAGGTAATTTGGGATCATGGACTAAACTCAAGCAGTTTATTTCTGCCCAGTTTTCAACAGTTTCTCCATCATAATTATTCTTTTAGTATCCCCCGCATTGTATTGTGGCTATTGAAATCTTCAATTATAATTTTTGTACTTGTACTTTTATAATTCACAGGTTTCTGAAAATTGAAGGGTGTGTTTGCAGGTTTATAAACCAATGTTACACTACATTCCCCTATGTCTACTGTGATTATTTCTATGTCATTCTGTTTTGTACGTCCAGTTGATGTAGTTTCCAAATCTGGCCTAGCAAGTATAGCACTTTCATACTTTTTGTGTGGCCTTTCCATTGCAAATTTCATCCCAGGTACATTTGGTTTCCTATGTTTTGTTTCCCAAAGTATTTCTTGTATGCAAAGCTGATTTTTTTTGCATAATTCATCCAAAATATTTTCCTTTTCTGATGACAGTCCTCCCATGTTTATTGGCATTACTGTTAAACTTGGTTTTGGTCCTAAGGAATACCTTTCCTTTGACTGTAGTTAGTAGGATTAGCCAGCAAAGTTTGCATTGTTTTCAACATAGTTATCTCGCTGTTTCCAGAGGCACCATGTGGAGGTTCCTATCACGCCCCTCTTTAGCTCTGTGTTACTCTGCAGGTGAGTATGCTAGTTCAGTATGGCGGAATTCAGCACATGTAAAAAGAATTGATGTAGCATTACACGAAACCGATCAAATAATTACAGGATGTGTGAAGCCGACATCGATCGATGAAATAGAAATACTATGCGGCATAGCACCACCAGATATAAGGCGAGAAGTGATGGCCAGAAAAAAAAAAGCAAACAAGAACAAGACATAAGACATCCATTAAATACAAAAGATCCGGCAATAAGTCAACTGAAGTCAAGGAAACGTTTTCTTAAAACAACAAACGCTTTGAAACAAACGCCTGAAATTACTATGATGGAATTATGGAAGGGAGTCTAAAAGAAAATCGACTGAAATTATGGGAACAACCGAACAAGCATCTACCTCCCGCTAGTAATTTGCCCAATTGTCGATATGGAAAACCCTAAATCGAATAAGAACTATGACAGAAAGAACAGCAAAGAACATGAAACGATGGAAAATTAAAGATGACGACAGATGTGAATGTGGCATGGTACAATATTTAGAACACCTATTAACTTACTCTTTGTCGCCAATACAATGCAGCATTGAATATATAACCAAAATAAATGGAATCTCGGATGAGGCAATTGGAATTGTGAAATATTGGGGGAGGGGGAAGGCATATAATATGACTGATACGGTAAGAAGAAGAATTTAGAAATAAATTATTAGGCTTCAAAGATTAGGTTATCTAATTAAATATTTAAAATGTAATATAAAAAAAAAAAAAAGGATTTTTCAAATATTTCAGTTAATTTTTTATTATTGACTGTACAACAATAGATGATTTCGAACATTAAGTAATATTATATTTTAAATCATTTGAACAACAATCACATTTAAATAGTAATGATTAGTAGTGAAAATTTTCTCCGCAAGGTAGCGCTTATATCAAAATTTGCTCTATCATGTGCTTTTGAAAATTGCTATTTTTTTAAAAATTTTGAGATTTACCAAAAAACAATTTCACTACTACTCATTACTATTGAAATGTGATTTTTGTACAAATTTTCACTAATTTCGGACTTGGGGCCAGAGATTCATATCTCCATTTTTGATAAAGAAGATAATAAATCAAAGATATGTTAGCAATTATTTTGTAGAATGAATATCTAATCTAATGATCATATTTTGTCCATCATAAACGGTAATAAATGTGAAAGAAAAACAAGTTCTGATGAAGAAACAGAAGAGCAAAAGTATGAAAAGTAAACAATGGTCTATAAAAATTATTTTCCATGGAATAGATTTTGCGATTACCAACTCTTGATTAGAGTATCATCGTGATTATGATGTATTGGAAATACCTAAAAAAAAGATGAATTTATGCATTTTAGGTCAAATATTGGAGTAGGTTTGATTATATCCGTTTCCATAAATAATAGGAAACCTGGACAACTATTAAATAATCCACCGAAAAGTATTTCAAGCACTTTCACAAAAACAAATATTGAAAAGAAGTCGATAGCATCAGTCCAGTGTGACAAATTTGACCACTTTCCTGAACATAACTTGTAAATTTCCATCGTACAATGGAAAGAATAGATGGAAGTGTAAAAAATGCTTCAAAAAAGCAAAAATTATATTCAACTAGTGAGCATGATTTATACAAATGTTTTTTTATATAATACTTGTAAGTAATAAAATATTTCTTCACAATACTTTTTTTTTTTAATGATCATACAGGTACTTCATTTTAAATGTAATATTAGATTGAAAATATTATGGTATGCTGATTTAGTTATTATATCAATTTGTTTAATTTTATGAAGTACTAATACTGATAAAAGTAAAAAGTATTTTAGGATCCCACACAAAGGAAACTTGGTAAATATATGGAAAAATCACTTTAAGTACTGAAAATGTGTTTTTCTTCAGAATATTTTTTCTTCCAACGCTATATATTAGTGGTAGTTAAAAAAGTTACTGCCAACACTCGGTTTGTTGTTTTGTTATTCAATATTAGATATTTATTAGATATTGAATATAAAATTGGGATGTATCAACCTTTAACTAGTTTCACTCTCAATTAAGAAAGTGTCAGTTACCTGCCCCATCGTGGCTAAAAGTTATTAAGTAAGCTTTTAAAGTAAAATTTTAACAACAAAAAAAGTTTTACTATAAAAAAAAACATAAAGCATCACTAAAAAGGTTAATTTGTTTCAGGTGAGAAATTATTTTGTTAATTATTAACTTGTTTCAGAGTTTTTTTTTAAAAAAAATCAATTTTGGTGAAAAAAATTTTCGTCCCTAGTTGCAATTAATTACGAAAAAAAAAATACTTCATCATCAATACTAGCGCTCCAATCGGTGACATATGATAATTGTAGAATATTAACATTAACATTTATTTACTTTCAAAATCAAAGTTTTAAAGAAGTGTAATTTACTAAAAAAAGGTACTTTAAAATCGTGTTCAGTGCTTTTAATAAGTATATTTAGTCATTTTAAATTAAATATCCCATACATAACGGGTTTTTCATTTTGAAGTATCGCTGTTTTTTAGTCATTAACTTGTTTTACATTTTTTTTTTAAATTGAATTCGAGTGAAAAAAATTTCATCAGTAGTTTTTATGCAAATGTGATTTGTAAAATAATGATGTTTGCAGGCATATATATATAACCTCAATGTCTTGCCTGAAATTGTTTTGACTGTGACTTTACAGGCTACAAAATTCATCCCAATTTAACAATTTTATTCAAATTATGTTCATGTTCTGCGTAATTCTGCACTAATGTTCTTTACATTATTTGATCTAGAATAGCTTTCTCTATGTTTACAAAATCACATCGCTTAGCCTCATTTCATAATTTAGTAACTGATCCACGAAGTCGTCATTACCTTGAACAATTTTTCTGAATATATATGTTGCTGATACACTTTATTAATGTGTGAATCAAAATGTTTATCTAATAATAAAATAGCTTGATCAAAAACATTTACACCTTCTTTACTACTTTTTTGTCTGCTTCAGGAACTGCATCGTAAATATCTTGCAAATCTCTTCATAGATGTAGTAAGATTACTAATTGTCGTTTCGAATCTGTAATTCCTTCACCTTCTATATAAAGTAATAACGAGCTTTTCTACCTAGTTCAATTAGCACAAACTTCAGATATATCCGAAGACCCTACCAATGGATTAATGGATACTGTTTCTATTATGCAAGGAAAAATTAAATATTAAACCAGTTGTGTTATACACAATTTAAATGTACAGTATAATGTTAACATTTATCCTCATCATCATTGTATTATGTTGTACATAATTGATTAAATATACTGCGTAACCAATTTAATGATTCTTTATTAAATATAACATACACTATACATTTCACTTTTTACCAATATGTACCACATTATCATAGTGATACATCATAACCATACAGTTGTCAACATTTTTAAGTCATCATTTTAGGCAACGATTGATATTAAATTAAGTGCTCTAATTAAAAATAAAAACTCAGTAAGCTACGATGGTATTCTACTGTTTTTAAAATGTAAGCTATCGCAGTTAACCAATTTAATCATTACAATATATAAATTCAGATATTTTTCCTCTAGTTAAAAAGTTGTAAAAATAATTGCATTAACAAAACATGGTAAAGATTGCTCACAGATAAGCAATATCATTTGAATTACCATAATTAGAAACCTTAATAAAATCGGTGAAAAAATTATATAAAAAAGATTTTTGCTAATACTAATAATTTGATTTTCAAAATAAACATTCGGTAACTAAATAGACCGCAAAGGCTATGGACTCTTGTTACAGATAATTTTAATTCTATAAAAAACATACTAGTATGATGTTATTTGATGTGGCAAAATCTTTCGATGCGAACTGCTATGACAGTATTATTTACAAAATGATAATTTTTACGTTTCCCTATTATTTATTAAGAGTATTAAAAGTCATGTAAATAATAGCTCTATTAGTGTAACCTAAGGCCAAGCAGAAATTTCTACTCTGGTGGTGTAGGACTGTTGTTATTTCCAGTTTTTACACATGATTTTCTGCAAATAAATAACACCGAATTCGCTTTATACGCTGATCACACGGTGCTGTTCTGTAATTCCTACAGACAGCACTATTCATAATAGGCTACAATCTAGCGTTGATCGCGTAATTAAGTACTTTTCTATAGCTGTTAATCCTTCTAAAACTCAAAACAATATTTTGTATTCGCCATTGGCCATTTCTACTGCACAGGCTTCACATCAGTGGAATAAAAAATAGAATGGTGTGACCAGATCATTACTCCAGCGTCATTTTGGATGAGATCAACGGTTTCAAGGAATATTTTTTATTCGTTTATTTATTTATTTATTATAATAGAGACGATACAACAGCTAAAAATCCAATTATAATGTAAGCTTATAGTTATTAAATAGTACAATGAAAATTTAAAAATCAAAAGGAACAAAAGAAATACGCACAACTACAACTATACTCACAAGTTTTGACATACATTAAAATACACACAATATTTATGGTACATTTGCATAATCCTACTCAAAATACACGCGCATATTCCTGAACCAATTAATGAATAAACTATAGGCATGTACTCACTTGCTTATACATATAAACGGACAAACACACAGCACAAAATATAAATCCTGAAACGATTAAATATTTAATGTATAGGAGCAGCCAAATCATGTAGACTTTGAACATTCACTAGATCGTCTATTTTGTCTCAATACTATACTTTACCGTTACATATATCATGCATAAACTTTAATTTTGCTATTTTCCTTCTGTAGTATGACTTTATTTACATTTTGCAACATATCATAACCCATATATTTAGGGAAAGTATCTGATATATGGTAATATACATATTTAAAAATTATTGCCACTGAATTTTGTCAACTAACATAATGTATTTATTGTAATACAGATCCCACACAACTGAATAATATTCTAAAAAAACATGCACTAGTGGATTATAAAGCGACAAGTATCGATGGGTCCTGAAACACATATAAATTTCTGATAATAAACCCTAGCATTTTATAAGAGCATCGCTTACATGGATAAAGAACATAAAGTTGTCATCAATTTGTACTTGAAATCCAACACTAAAGATTTATTATCTGCTTAACATTTATGGTATAAGTGAAAGTACCTATTCTATTCTGGTAGAAACTCAAATAGACGGATTTATCAGATTCTCTAGTGAAATGTGGTACATAAATTTTGAGACCATTGTAAATAAAAGAAATTTTGAGCAAAGGTCCAGTATCTTTATTATATTTATTGAAAACATATAAATAAAAGTACAAAATATGTGTATTGAATTCAAATATTATAAATTAAACACATTTATTTTACGTATTTTGATAATTCTTTAAAATTTGGTGAATAATTGGTGACAGCACTTTTCAGTAATTCTTTGAGATGTTGATTGGTTAATACTGATAGGTGTTTGGATTTCACAAATTTTAAAGTGGAATAAAATGATTCACGTAAGTACGTTGTTCCGAATATTTAAACAATTTCGACAAGCAGCCTTTTTTAATTCAGGATACTTCGATTCTGGTACAAATTTCCAAAATTCAGTAATCGACGTCGGCTTACCTTTTAATTATAGAGCTTGATCTTCTTGCATCTCTATTAATTATAATTCTCCAGATGCTTTTTGGGTCATAATTATATTGGAAATGAAAAATTCACCTTGAATTATGTTAATTTCAAATGGATTTAGGAAAAAATCAAGCGACGATTTAAAATATTTCAAGTCTTTAAATCTATTTTGTAATTCCGTCAATATTCCTTCTAGCTTTTTTATATACTCGTTCAGTTTTTCTTGTTTAATATTAGAACAATTTTTTTTAATTCGAGGAAAATGGCAAAATGTTTTATTTTTAATGCCCTTTTGAAAAAAGTTGTAATTTAGTTTGAAACCTAAATATATAATGTTTGTTGTCAGTAATTTAGAACCCATTTTGAAACGCATAAGGAACGATAATTTTTTTAAATATAATAGCATAAAAATGAAGAGAACTCTGGTACATTTATCGAGAGCCACGAATAATCCTTCAAGGACCCGCATGTGGTTCGCGATCCGCAGGTTGGCTCGTATTGGTCTATTATATTCAATTTTAAGTTGTAGGCTTCATTTAAATGTCAACAATAAACTAATAATCGATAAGTTAGTCAATAGGCTCTTTTTAATATATTTTTGAGTACAATTTGTCTAAAATTGACTGGATAACGCTGCGCTGGGTTATTACACTAGTTCGGTAAAGTGTGTTATAGGTATCAATTCAATTCATAAAAATGCCATGTTCAGCGTAATACGACTCGTGAGTTGCGAATTAGTCGTTGCGACTAGCGACAAAAATTAAATCAACATATTTGGATGAGGTTGTTCAACGTGCTACATCTAAACGTACGACTATCGGATGAAAACATATTTTAATCATTAAAATATTTGATTTTACTCGCATTATCGTGTATTTGAATCCCCGTTTTTGTGTTATTTTATTTCTGCTGAGAAAAATGTAAAAGTTGATTTCAGAAGTTCAAAAACGTAATGTTTTATAGAACAAAAAAAAAATAATAATAAATATAAAGATAGAATAATAAATGATAAAGAGTGAGAAGCTGTGACAGAAAATAACATTATCAAGTGTCATATAACTTTTAATATGTAAAATTTTTAATTTATGCAGTATATGATACTTATATAACAAAAAAATGAATTTACATACAGATGTAGCATAATTATGCCTACAAAGTAAATAGCAATTATGATAAAAAATCTTTTTTTTTTCAGATTTCAAAAAGAAATGACGCATTGCGTGACTTATTTGCAAGAGAAATTTTAAAAACTCAAAAATTTCGATCTGGAGAACCACAACAGATTTCGTATTCTGGTAAATGGCATTATTTTAATCGCATGTTATTTTTAAAAGATTCGTCTACACCATGAGTAACAAGGAAATATGAATAATTTAATGGAACCAGAATCTGACGTTTATATTTTGTCATAAGATGATTTGTTTAATTACAGTTGTAAAGAAAATATTAATGATTATTTTCAAAACGAAATAAATTCAGAAGCTAAAGATAAGTGTGAACAAGAGCAAAATATTTAGGTTACTAATACAAAATCCTAAAAACGAAACTGGAAAATTCAAGTATGGAAAAAACATTAATAGATATAGAAAAGAAAAAAATAGAATTATCAGAAAAGCCTGGAAATCCAAACTTGCTGTTTTGTAAATCGCTGTTACCAAATGATTCCATACAACTAAGGATGCGTAATAAAATTCAAAATTTAATATTAGAAGAATTAACAATAAAAACTGCCTTATAGATAATGTATATTTAATCATTTAACATTTTTTAACCATATATCGTACATCTATTAGATTAATTCTAAGTATATATTAAATATTGTTATACATGAACTGTAGTTTCTACATTTGTATTCAATTAATTTAGATATATGTTAAATAATTAACTTCGAATTAAAAGTATATGATTAGAATTTATATTTTGGTGTCCATTCTTACAGGTAAAGTTAAATCTTATTTTGCAAAAAAAGTAATGACAAAAAATATTTCGAGTATGTTTCGCTTTTTTAGTTAGATGGTGGTTTTGTTGTCTTCAAACGTGTAAATTATGCTTATTTAAACTACTACCGGCAAAATTCCGTGGTTCATGGCACATTGACTTATACACATAGGTAGGTTTATTATTATTATTAATGTATATATACGTGTAAAATTTTTTAAAAAAGTCTGTAGCGAATTTAGTTAAAACATCTTAGTTTCACTTCTTCCCAGCGCTCCGAGGCACAGAATTTTTTCAATAGTATTAATTGCAATTGTTGATTCGAAACATCGATTTTTAATGATAGATGTAGGTGCACATGGTAAAGATAGTGATTCTGGCGTATTCCTCAATTCAGAAAAATATCGAAACTGGAACTATTATATTATCAAAATATAAAGAATTACGTAACATTGAATTGAAAGCGCTATTGGTTTTTGTAGCGTATGAAGCTTTTCCACTAAGAAAATATTTACCAAGACCAAATAAAGAATCTGTATGTTATCTAGAGCTAGGATGACAGTTGAAAATGCTTTTGGAATAAGTTGTGCTAAATTTAGAATATTATTAAAATCAATTGAAATAAGTGTTAACAATGCAGTAACCATTACAGAAGCAATTTGTGTGTTAATTTAATACTGAAAGTGATCAATCTGATCGTGGTATTTAAAAGTATACTAAAAAGAAACGAAACTTTAACTAACTTGTTCCGTAAATATCGTTCAATATATTATTAAATTGAAAAGTAAAATCGTAGACTTCGATCAACGAATACGGAACAGCCTGCGAACAAGCTATCATCAGCCACGACGAAAGGTAAAAACTAATATACGCTTTTTCTCGTTCTCGTCACCGTCGTCCGACGAATCCGTGGCTCAGGGCAAAAAACCCATTATCTTCCGAATACTATTCACACTTCGCTGTTCTAGTACGCGTCTAATTTCCCAAATTCCGTGAACATCGACAATTGTTACCTGCTTATCGTAATCTTATATACGCACAACTCCGTTAACATTTATCTGACCGAATACGTTCGAACTTCCTCATGAATATACACATAAAGATATATTAGTATATTAATTATCTTAACACAACAGAGGGTATACCCTTCTGTTGGCACACCATAAAGAATATACAGAGTTTTATTAAGTTGAACATAAAATTAACAAAAATGGTAAGTATATTTTTATTTCTCTAAGTTCAGAATTTGATGAAATTAATATAAATTTTAATTTGCTGATTATATTATAAGTTTACATCGTTATTTAATTGATTATATACCTACACATTTTGCTGTAAATGAAATTTGTTTAAATCAGTTCAATATGAAACAATTACTTGTGACAAATGTTGCAAAATATGAACAATTGTTATAGTGAAACAATTGGAATAACCAACGATAAAAATTAAAATGGTTCATGCACATTTGCGAATTAAAATTTATACTAATTTTACCAAATTCTGAGCTTAGTGAAATAAAAATGTACTTACCATTATTGTTAATTTTGTATTTAAATTAATAAAACTGTATATTCTTCAAACAAAATGATCACCGTAATATTAAAAATCAGAATAAAAGCACAATTTCATACTGAAATAAATAAACATTTACTTACTGTTATAAATTATTTATTAAAATTAGTAAAAAATTTTGTTATTTATTCTGACGCTAAACAAAAAACGCTTTTTAATGTTATACAAATTCTATAAGGCGAAATAAAACGCTAATATTATGAATAGCGAAACGTATACATAAAATAATACAAATATAGTATGCTAAATAAATAAAAAACCGTTTAAAAACACCAAATTAAACAATAACTGTATAAAAATACAATATTAATGTTATATAAACTCTATTTTAAGGAAAATAAAACGTAAATAATAAACAAATATATAAAATAATTAAAATAGATACACTAAATAAAAAACTGTTTAAGAACACCAAATTAAACAAAAAATGCATAAAAATACGTTTATACAAGCCATTAAAATATATCCAAGTACATTATTGGTCTGAAGACATAAACATTATGCAGATTATTATTATATACTTTTGCAAAACATATGCTAAGGCATCACAAGTATCTAAAACCGATGTACTAATGATGGCTGAAATATTTCTTATACCGAAGTACAGCTTCATTTGCATATTACTATTTGCTTTTGTAAAAACGGCTGTACCATCTTAATTAATTTTTTAAATACTACGCCGGTCATTTGAAAATAGTAATTTTCACTACCACTTAACCAGATTTCACGTAACAGATTGATGTGAGAATAATTTTACAGTTTTTACGGTCAATTTTTCATCCACATTTTGCGATGAACGATACTTTGGAAATAAAGTGCAATATTCCTATACAAGCTTTTCTCTTATTTTTCATATTTAACTTACTTTTAAATAACATGTACGCACGAAGAAAGGACTGCTTCGCTTCGATCAAAAACACAAACATTGACTGGATTAAGTTTTCTACACATAATTTCAGTGTTGCGTTTTGCAACCATTATCAGAGCTATCATTCTTAATTAGCAACTTATTATTTAGTCTTTTAAATTGTTCAAGGTAGATTATTATCATCCCTTTTGGATATTTTCACACTTATGAAGTAAGATGTTTCACTTTTAATTTCCATGGTTCGATCTTCCTTTTATTTTTATACGTATGAATATTATTAAAAAAAAAGAAAATAATTGTAATTCCATATACTCATTTTGTTTTAACATCATGTTGTTTTTCTTTGTAAAAAATTGTATGTATTTATTTTATAAGATTTATTTTTTGTTTATGAATAAGATTTCTTTATAATTTTATTTAACTTGGACAATATAAATGTACAAATTTGTTAGCAATAAGTATATTTTAATTTCATTGTTCTAATTTCTATCACGTATTCTCACAAATTCACCTTTGCCCACACATACACAAATCATGGATGACGGGACCATGTAGTTCATCCCGTCACCAGCCTATATATTAAGTACACTTAGCAGAGAACTACTACATACACCATGTTTTTATTTTATTTTCAGATACGCCTGCACTTTTCTATATAATTATAATTTTTCATTTTAGCACTCTAGTCCTCTGCCCCTCTGTAATATTATACCTAGTTATTAAGCAATAAACTGTTCTACTAGTATATCACCATTGCCTACGTAATTATTATTTTACTTTTAGTTGTTTGATGTGCTGTCATTACTCAATCAACATCAACAGATTTTCTGCACTAGATTACTTTGCACAAACTGTCCCATATTAAATTATTTAATTAAATTTACTTCTCTTGAAAATTGGGAGCTTAAATTTATATTTATTCCTCTTCCCATAATCCATGTACATTCAACATGAACTTTAAACTTTTTGTTATTAACTGAAAACAGAATGAAAGAATTCTTCACATATTGAATAAGACAACTCGGTCAAACATATGCTAAAGAATGAATGATACATACACACACACACACACATATAAATATATGGTTTTTGTTATAACAAAATTGAAACAAAACATATATTAAACTCTGCTTACTATGTATACAGCTTTTATTGTTAAATTTAAAAGATTTACCGGGCGCTTCCAGATGCCGATGTTCATCAATATAATAAAATGCACGCAAACAATTCCAATGAAGAAGTACAGGAACAAAGTGATCTCTCAAACTTCCACCTATAATAATATACGGGTTTGTTCAATATAAAGAGATGGTGAGGTTTATTTTCTCAGCTTTAAAAAAAAACCCAAGAAATTCTTGTGTCAGGCCTCAATAGTAAAGTTAAACTAAACGTTAACAGTGCTAATAGCTATAGAAAAATACTAAAAGTTTTAAGGGATAAAGAGGTGCTACGCCATACATACCAATTGAAAAAAGAGAGGGAATTTAGGGTAGTTGTTTAAAATGTTCACTACACAATGCCCACTGATGACATAAAAAAGCAATGGAAAAAGATGGTTTTAAAGTCAGGAATGTAATAAATTGCGAGCATTCAGTAATTTTATTCAGCACAGTTTGTAGACTTTTTGTTGTCTTTTCTGGACTGCCATGTGTTGTTATGAGCACCATATCATCAGAAAAAGTTGCTATCTTCAGTTTCTGACATATCATATGCTAATCAACAAATTAACCTATCATCAAGTAACTCTAATCAAAATGTGAATGAAAGCAATCCTGCTCAAATTGATAGGTCCGTGAAATTTACTTATGCCTCCGTACTATGTGGACAAAATACTAATCTTAATCTAGATAGACCAATTGTCAATAGTAATAGCAGTAGTAGATAATAATACCTGTAATAATGGTTATAATATAAATAAATATAATAGCAATGAATTAAGTGAATTCCTTTCCAAATTCCAAAATATGTTCAATCAGCTAATACAACAAAACAGTATGATAATAAATATGTTATCAACAGTACTCAATAAACTACTTTCAAAATGAATAAATTTTTACGTTTAGCTGCATGGAACATCAATGGAATGTTGAATCATTCCTAATAAGCAATAAAATAGATATACTGTTGATTTCCGAAACTCATTTTACTAACAAAAGTTATGTTAAAATACCATGATACACTATCTATGATACTCAGTATCCGGATGGTACCGCAGGAGGGACTGCGATCATTATAAAAAAGGATTTAAAACACCGCGAAATGAGCAACTTTGCTAGAGTATACTTGCAGGCAACTACTGTCAAAATATAATCTTACTTTGGTACTATCGCAGTTTCTTCCGTTTATTGTCCTCCTAGGCATATTATAACGGAAGAGCAGTTCAATGAATACTTCATAACCCTCGGTAAAAAATTTATTTCAGGAGAAGCGGAGAACCTACTTATTGGCCTACTGACAACAATAAGATTCCAGATTTGCTTGACTTTTTTATCTGTAATAGGATCAACGCAAATCACCTGCTTATTGAATCGTGCCTGGATGGTGTTTCTGACCACTCTCCAGTAATTATGAATTTTAGCTGTGCTGTCATTTATGCTGAAGCAAAACCAGTAGTGTGCAATAGACCAACTAAATGGAAAATATATCAACATTTAGTTGAAAATAAGATTAATCTAAATATTTCACTAAAATCTAAAAATGATATTGAAGCAGCGGTAGAAAATTTCACCAGATGTGTCCAGCAGTCTGCATATTTAGCAACACCTAAGAAACAAAATAAAGTCTTACAAATTAAAGGTCATCCAAAGGCAATAAAGGATATGATACAGAAAAAAAGGAAATTAAGACGTATATGGCAGAACTCCAGAAACTCCAATGACAAAACTACGTTTAATAAGGCATCTAAAGAACTAAGAAACAAAATTCTCGAATGGAGAGATAGTACATTTAATAGCTACGTATCTTCATTAACCTCCTGATGATAATACTGATTATTCCCTGTGTAAAGCGGTAAGAACTATTAAAAATAGTCATCAGCCACGACTTGCACCTATAAAGATTGATAATAAATGGATGAGAACTGATGAGGAGAAAGCAGAAACATTTGCTAAGTACTTATCACAGATATTCAATCCACACAAAAGTAATACAGCAAGTGTTGCAGAAATAGGAGTAAAAAATTACCTGCAATCTCCACATCAAATGTCTTTTTCAATAAGATCTATGTCACCTATGAAAGTAAATGGTTTTATACAAAAACATTTGAATCTAAAAAAATCCCCGGGGCATGATTTAATTACAGCCATGATGGTCAAGAAATTACCAAAAAAGACTGTTACACTATTAGCATATATATTCAATGCAATGCTTCGCTTAAGCTACATTCCTATACAGTGGAAATTTTCGGACACAATTGTTATACTTAAACCGAGGAAGCCACCGATTGAGTTGGCTTCGTATAGACCTATAAGTCTGTTTCCTATTTTTTCGAAAATTGTTGAAAAATTACTGTTAAGAAGACTGAAACCTGTTCTGGCCGCAAACAATATAATACTTCACTATCAATTTGGCTTTAGAGATCAACATAGCACAGTAGAACAAATTCACAGGGTTGTTAATGTTATCTACAGAAGCTTTGAAGAAAAGAAGTTCTGTTCCGTGGTGTTTCTGGACATAGAAAAATCGTTCGATAAAGTGTGGCATGATGGCCTACTTTATAAAATAAAACGCAAATTACCGGTTCCTTATTACTTATTAATAAAATCTTATCTCTTAGAAAGATCTGTCAATGAGTCAGTTTCTAACATCTACCCTATTCCATCAGGAGTACCCCAAGGTGTACTTGGGCCGATACTTTATCAAATATTCTCTTCGGATTTTCCGATAAATGACACAACAACTACAGCTATGTTTGCTGATGACACTGTTATGTTATCTGCTGACTGTGACATCGAGTTAGCATCAAACCGATTGCAGAGACATCTAAAGGAACTAAAAAAATGGTTCACGTATTGGAAGATTAAAGTCAACGAAACTAAATGTTCGCATATTGTGTTCACACTGAAAAAAAACTATACGAATCATCCAGCATTAACGCTTAATGAAGTAAAAATCCCCACCACAGGTAGTGTGAAATACCTTGATGTGCACTTGGATCATAAATTGACGTGGAGAAAACACATTTATGTAAAAAAAAAAAACTCAACATAAAATTTAGTAGTATGTATTGGTTAATTGGAAAGAAATCCAAGCTTCCAATAGAAAGCAGTCTTATTGTATAAGGCGATCCTAAGACCTATATGGTCTTACGGGATAGAAATTTGGAGTTCAGCTAGCAATTCGAATATCGATGTCATATGGTCAACTGAAGATAGGATATTGCGTTGGTGCGCCATGGTTCGTGTGCAATGATGATATACGAAAGGATTTGGAAATACCATCAATCAAAGAAGTGATGAGCAGTCATAAGGAACGATACATGCAACAGCTAGACAAACACATTAACCACCTGGCCCATAATTTGATTGTAAACCGGTCCAGATTCGTACGTTTAAAAAGGCGTAATATTATTAACTAGCATATCCCATAACGCTGCGCCTAGGGCTTGCGTACCATTTGGAAAATAGTCTAGTCATAAGATAAGGAGCTGCGCCACTGGGACACGCTTCGTTAAATACATTTATTTTTAAAAGTTATCCTCGCCGCTTATTGCCTCATATAGGCAGATTGCGAGCATAAAAATTAAAAAAATTAAATAAAATATGTAAACAGCAAGCATAGGAGATGACCAAGTACACTCCCCTGAGGGACACCTGCTTCAATTTTGTAGATTGATGATTCATTACCATTAACCATGACGAGGAAGTATCTGTATTCTAAGTAAGATTTAATAATATTGTAGTACTGACTTGATAGTATCTTGTTGCACTTGTACAATACTCCTGGATGCCAGATTTTGTCAAAAGCTTGCTGTACATCGAGGAAGACAGAAGAATTTACTATTTTCTTTTCAAATGTTTCTTCAATTTTATTTACTAAACGATGTACTTGCTGTACTGTTGAATGTCTAGTTCTAAAGCCGAATTGATGATCTGGATAAGTTGCTTCTCACCAATGAATTTTTGGATTTTATTTTTTAGAAGCTTTTCAAACACCTAGGATCGAGAGGAGTGAGATTGGACGAAAGGAAGATACATTTTGAGAAGGTTAACCTGGTTAATATCATTATTAAATTTGCGAATTTCCATAATATGGGTACATATTGCAGACGTAACATAGCGTTATAAATGTAGGTTAGCAATACCAGCGATTTCCTCGGTAGTTCTTTCAGAATTCTCCCGCTTATTAGATCATAACCGGGTGACTTCCTGACATTCAGTTTTTTTATTATCGCATATACTTTACTTGGCGACCTAAGCTTAATTTTGTTTATTTGATAGTTTAAATATTTATTAATATCCTGTTCCACAACGTTTTCAACAGGCGATTTTACATTATGATGTTTTATTGGTTTTCATCGGTTCACTCCTATATATCGTTTTTTTTTTCATGTTTTATTGCTCTTCACAATGAATAGTTATTATCCTTCGTTATGAATAAATTAGTAATAATTTCCTTAAAGGATTCGTTCTTATAATTTTGTAACAGCGACTGAAGCCTTTTGATCTGTTCAAAGCTGCTTTATCAACGAATGGAGTAGAAATCCCCACCCCAGGTAGTGTGAAATACCACGGTGTGCACTTAGATCATAAACTGACGTTGAGAAAACATATTAATGCCAAAAAAAACTCAACATAAAATGCATGTATTGGTTAATCGTAAAGACATACAGGCTTCCAATAGAAAGGCGATCTTAAGACCCATATAGTCTTACGGGATACAGCTACCAATTCGAGTGTCGATGTCATACGGTCAGCCCAAGATAGGATCTTGCGTTCAATAGTCAGTGCGTCATGTTTCGTCCGCAATAATGATATACGCAGATTTGCAAATACCATCAATCAAAGAAGTGAACTTCAACCGTACGAAAAGATACATGCAATGGCTAGAAAAACACATTAACCACCTGGCCCGCAACCTGTTAGTAAACCGGTCCAGATTCGTACTAAAAAGGTGTAATATTATTAATTAACTTATTCTATAAGATCGTGCCTAGGGCTTGCGTACCATTTGGAAAATAGACCAGCCATAGGATAAGGAGCTGTGGCCACTAGGACACGCTGAACTAATAATTTAATTTGATCCTTAAGGCTTAAACGTTATCCTCGCCGCTTATTGCCTCAAACAGGCAGATTGCGAGCAAAAAAAATCCGAGTAATTAATGATTTCATTTCGAAATATCCTGTACGATTACATAAGAATAACTTCGGCATCGTATCGATCACATTTATATTTCGAATTTGAATTTTTTTCTTCATTTTGTTTCCATACCTCAAATTCTGTTTTAAAAAATGTTACTTTCTAGTTCCACAATAAAATCTTAATATGTTATATTTTTTAAAAATTATTTATCAATAAAACTATATTGTGTGAATATATAAAAGTTTAATTTTAAAATTGTAGTAATTTAAAGTGGACACACCATTAATTGTAATGAATATACAATAAAACTCACTAATAATAGTTTCTCGTTAATTGGAATACAAATGTATATATTTTACAAATTACATTCCATCATCAAAGACTAACTGTATAAAATGAGCTAAAATTCCATTACTATAACCGGTATAAACAGGGTGTTCCTTCTTCTTTAGTACTAGTTCATATTAATTTTTGTGGATATAGTTAAAATTATAATTAAATAGCCAATATAATACTAACCATTCTAGGAATTAAATGTGATTGATTTTTTGTATACATATGCTATGAACTGATGTTAAATGATATAGGTATATGTATGATAATCAAATCCTGTTACACCCAATTCCATGTTACACAATTTTATGCCGTTTAATTTCGTAATATTCAAATTTTTTGCTGCAAATATTACAATCCATATTTTTCCTTTAAAATAAATAGACGTGTACACATCATCATTATAATAAATTATGATCGACGACTATTAAAATTAATTGTATATTTAAAACATACTTTTTTATATTACGTTTTAAATATTTAATTAGACATTAAATACACGATAAATACATTTTAGGAGTACTGAGACTACTATTTTCTTTAATTTCTTAGGGAACCATAGTGAAATATCGCGGAATTTAGAATATCATAAAAATAGATTAAAATAATTTTTTCTGTAATTTTACGTCATTTAACAATTGTAGTTAGTATATATTAGGTATTTAAAAGTTACACCGCAATTGTTATGACAAAAAATTAAGTAGTTTTATTTAGGGGGCTCATTCTTTACATTAACAGGGGTAAAATAGGTTGAATGTGTTGGGAAATTATTATTATTAATTAAATATTATTAAATTTTATTTATAGAAATATACAAACAACGTCAGTGTGTTAATGGTTAGGTGTAACTTTTATTAATGTTGCATGTATAAATTATAAATTCTAAATGGTAAGTTGGATGATTAAAAAGTGTGATGTATACAATGTAGTTCTTATTATTTTTCAAATTTAAATGATAAAAGAATTAATAAATTGTTTAAATCAATTAGTAAATTCTAATAGAATGTAACATCAAGAAATACTAACTTCGACTTTAAAACAATCATATGATTACTGTCAACATTTGACGACTTCAGTTTCTACAGAATACCGACTGCTTTCTGAGCTAAAAATAATATATAATAATATTACATATTCCACTTTGTAAATAGTTATCGTTTAAATTTAAAAATATACTCACCCAGCATATATGTGGAACTTATTTTTTTCGCACTGTATTATCATTCTTTTAAATTTTGTTCATTATTCGATTAGATTTTTTTTTGTAAGTTTAGACATAATCTAAACGTAAATAATTACAACTACAAAATCTTTCGTTTGAAATATTTAAATAGACGAAAAAATAAATAAAAATACCCGCATTACTGGCCATCATTCTTATTAAAACACCAAAACGAAAGTAAAGAAAACTGTTTCATACGAAGGTTCGAAAATGTGCCAGGTCCAATAAATGTACTTTCGGATATAGTTAACGAAAATTATACAGACGTGGTATATCACATAACCTTTTCTCTCGTAAGTATGCATTTAAAAGTTAATTTAATTTATTTAATTGATCTTAAGGTAGATTCGTAGAATACTTGTACACTCCCGACTTTTTTTTTTTTTTTAATATCAAAAATTACTATTTTTAACGAGTTACGAAGTTAAAAATCCGCGGAAACCATTTTTGAAAGTCTCGTTTTTTCTTTTAATTCTACTTCTAACTAGCCGAAATAAACCTGACCGATTCTAACCTAACCTAGGTATGTTTATAAACATACTTATAAGTAAAATTTAAAAGGTTGTAATTTACAATTAAAAATTTGTTCCGCGTTTTTTTTTTTTTTTTTTTTATTCCGCTTAAGGAAGCAAAACACAATTTATCCAAGCCCCAATCGATTCTGAGTTGTACAAGTATGCTACGAATGAGCCCTTTTGGTAGTGCCTTAGTAAACTGTGTTCAGCTGTAAATACTTTTTCACAAACATTTCATTTCCATTCAAACCTGTGTAATATTTTTATGCCAAAGTCATCATTCATCTAAGTAAGTAAGTAAGTAAGTAAAAGTGTATTTACAATAATTAAATTTACATGAACAACAAACTTAGTATACTACGTGTATCGAAAATTACATCTCATACCACGCACAAATAACAAAATAGATAATTATACAATTTTTTTTTTTAATCAAACAAAACAAAATATAATTTCAGGAAAAAACCACCACCAAAAACTGAATACACATTATACCGGCCTCTTAAATAAGAATAATAATACTTATTATTAGAATGCTAAAAACTAAAGTAATAATAAAAATAAAATAAAAATAGAATAAAAAACGCTGGTACGATCCTATAGTAAGGCATTATCCTCTTATGTTTGTACCGTTTATATTTTAATTGCAAACTAGTACGATTATAATCGCCAATATTATTAATAATGGAATCTTGATTGAGTTTACAACCTTCAAAAAATCTCTTTGTGTGTTGGATAATAATATCCTCGACATACGATAATTTCAATGTGTCATGCATACTATCAATTCTATTGTACAGAGGGGCTTTAAGTATTATTCTACAGCACTTATTTTGAAGTCTTTGTAATTTGCCTAAATTAGAACTACTATACGGGACACGCGTATAACATTTTCGGGATAATAATACTTTTATAAATAATTAGTTTGTTAACTGAATTAACGTGACAACGTTTATTAAAGACCGGATATAATTTGAATAGGGATGCATGAATTTTATTTGATACGTATTCAATATGTTTCGAGAAGGTAAGTCCTTTATCTAATATTACACCTAGATATCTAACATGAGTTTTCCAATCCATAGCTTTATTATTTATAAGGACTGGAGTAAAAGATGGCGGTCTTCTTTTAGTGAATAAGATAGATTCCGTTTTTTCAGAATTTAATTTAATTCTCCATTTGTTAAAATATGAATTTAACCTCTTATAATAACCTTCTTCATCTAACGCGCTCATATAAAATTAAGGTTAAATATAAATATAAATATATTACAATTGGTTAAAATCGCAAAAAATATAAAATTAATTATTACTTTCTGAAATCCTAAAAAAAAAACATCTAAATTACAGCTTTAAAAACAAAACAAACAAACAAGACGCTCAATTTCTATCACATTTCTGTTCAAACTTGAAAGTAACTTAACATAATGCTGCTTGATAATGATACGTTACTAGTAACGGTACTGAGTAACGATACTGATTGGTACGGCATGCGTCATTAACGGTACCAGCAAAGAACCGTTATTGCTATCACTAACAAATGAATAAAGAAAAATACGAAATACAATTTGTCTATAGTATAATCTCATAAAATTGGACAAATATGGAAATCAAACGAAAACATTTCATTACGTCATAGCCAAAACAGCGGATTATAATTTATAATCATAAATAAATACGATTATATTGAAAATACGATTGCAGCGCACCCAAGACGAACCGTTTCAGAATTAAAAGGTCTAGCTTTTACTCCTTGTAAATATAATATACGCAACAATTTTTTTATCAGTTGTGAGCGCCGTAATGTAATCTTGATAGGAAATTTCGATTACAAACAACTAATGGTGATACTAAGTATAGATGTCGGCCTAT
The DNA here is from genome assembly GCA_032883995.1 of Coronaproctus castanopsis. NCBI lineage: Eukaryota > Metazoa > Arthropoda > Insecta > Hemiptera > Monophlebidae > Coronaproctus > Coronaproctus castanopsis. Next base: position 91,360,929 of record CM065052.1, read on the forward strand.
GATTAGAAAAACCGGATATTTTAAAAAACCGAATAATGGATAACTAGATGATACAAAAAACCGGATAATTATTCAGATGATTTTCATCCGATACTAAATACTATTTTCTCTCTTCTGTTTCTTTTTACAGTGTTGTCTGTTTTATAAAACGTGTATTAAAGTTTTATGTTTGTAGTTTTCCCAACTTGCTTTTTGTTGTATTTTATTGTTAAAATTTTTATATCAGACATTTTTTGTTGCCTTTAATAATTGTTTTTACTAAGTTTTTAAAATTATGCAGGGTAAATACACTAAATATGAAACGGATTCCGAAGTATTTTTGTACACATTTTTGTCATATGTTAATAAAAATAACACTTTTTAAAATGTATTTTCTATATATTGGTTGATACGGAGAAATTAATTTGAATGAATATATTTTTAATTCGTAAGCCAAGTTTGCGACTTAAATAATTAATCATCCGAATCAAATCATTCAAATACGTATATATTTAATAATTGCGGCAAAATTGTGTATACAATTAACTTTATGAAAATATTGACACAGCTATTTTACGAATTCAATATGTCCCAATATTGTGGAAATTTGCTAATGTAACAATGGTCCTAAAATCGGGTAAACCTTCACAAAATGTCTCCTCTTATCGGCCGATTTCACTTCTTTCAATTTTAGCTAAAGTACTTGAAAAACTTCTGGAAAAAATAATACATACGTGCTTAAGCAGGAAAGATATAATTCCGAATCATCAATTTGGTTTTCGAGCTGGCCACTCAACCGTGCAACAAGTGCACCGACTGGTTAACAAGATTGAAGAAACGTTTCAAAATAAAACAGTAACCTCGGCTGCCTTCCTTGATGCAGGCTTTTGACAAAGTTTGGCATCCAGGAATTCTTTACAAGTGTAAAAAACTATTGCCGACTCAGTGTTTCAATATCTTGAAATCTTATTTAACAGACAGGTATTTCCGAGTGGTAGTAAACGGAACTGAATCACAAATACAAAAAATCGAGGCCGGTGTACCGCGGGGAGGTGTACTCGGTCCACTATTGTATCTACTGTTTACCTATGATATGCCAGATGCTGATGACGCACTAACAGCAACGTTTGCTGATGATATGGCAATTATGTCAACACATGCGAACCCACAAAAATCCACAGAAAATCTACAAAATAATTTAAATAATATCCTGACATGGTTGAATAAGTGAAAAATTTCAATAAATGAAAATAAAAGCAGTCGCATCATTTTCACAAAGAAGAAAATTGAACGTAATAATTACCATATAACTATAAATAGCAAACAAATAAACACATGTTCATCTGTTAAATATCTTGGAGTACACCTAGATGAAACACTTACATGGCTGCAGCATATTAAAACCAAATTAACAGAACTCAATCTAAAAACAAAGCAACTCCATTGGCTGCTTGGACCGCGCTCTCAATTACAGGTTGCAAACAAAGTGTTGGTATATCGCATGGTACTAAAACCAATATGGTTGTACGCAGCCGAACTATGGGGATGTGCGTCCAAAAGTAATATTAGTAGAATTCAACGCTACCAAAACAAGACGCTGAGGTCGCTGGTGGGAGCACCTTGGTATGTATCCAATTATACGTTACATCAAGATTTACAAATCAAGTACGTTACAAAAGAAATAAAATTAGCTGCCGCCAATCATTTGTCGAGACTGGAAGGACATGAAAACGTTCTTGCACTAAACCTTTTACATCAACCAGTAGGACGCAAGAGATTGAAAAGGAGAAACGTTGTTGATCTGGTGTAAATGATTCAATTAATAAAATCTAGATCGTGCTGATGGGCTGATCTTGATAATCATGATCCTGTCATCACTACTATCTAGTAAATGACTATTATTAGTCAGTTCTAGATGTGAAGGAAGAAAAAAAAAATTTAAATCTAAATAAAAAAATGGCACAATAACAGCATACAATAACCTAACAATTAAAAAAATAAATGGACGAAGTAGATATAGAAATCAGTAATGTGCACGCGCGTTTCAGATAATTTCATTCGATATTCGATAATTATCTATCGTTATCGGTAATTTATTATCTATTTATAAACATCGGATACTGATTACAGATAGTTTTATTACTCGAAATTATTCATCGTTATTCGTTATTCATTATCTATTTATAACCATCGGACATCGGATACTGGCTACAGATAGTTTATTCAAAAACCAGATAGTTTATTCAAAAACCAGATAGTTTATTCAAAAACCAGATAGTTTATTCAAAAACCAGATAGTTTATTCAAAAACCAGATACAGATAGTTTTTTCAAAAACCGAATAATCGGTTATTTTTCATTCAGATGATATCATCACCGGGCCTACCATAATTTATTACTCATCATGGCATTATAAGTTATTTCAACTTTTTCCCGCTACATTGTACAAGATCTTTAAAAATTTATATTTACAATTATTTTACTTTGTTTTCTTTGTTTTTGTTTTATTTTATTTTTCATCATACCTCATATTTATTATTTGTTAATTTATGTAAAAAATTGTTATTTCATGAATTTAGAGGGAATTCATTTCAACACATACATTACCGTCACCGATCCGTTCCGGTACGAAAAATCGAATCAACATCAGTGAAATAAAATATTATTTTAGAGTAATTTGGTTAATGTTCGCACCCTTCCGGTTTAAGCACACCTTCCATTAAAATTCAATATCATTGCTTCCGATATTTTTATGTTTACTGGATCAGTGTTTTTGTTTATAGTTGAGAATGGATACAGAAAAATTAATAGAACTTGTTCGAAAAATGACATTTCGTATAATTTATCCCATTAAAAGTATATGGACGTTGGTTTAAAACAAAGTATTTGGTTTAATGTGAGGAATTGAATGTTTCTGATATATTTTGACTGCACAGCGGCTATTCTTTAAAATTTGTATTATTTGTGTGAACATTTGATATTAACATATCCCATTTTAATTTTGAACTAGAAATTCTAAAATATGTACATTCAGGTTTCTGTCAACAGATACTTCCGTATTATTTACGGATATGTATGAACATGAAACATGAACAAATGATAATCACGGTCACCAATGAAACTGAACTGAACCGGAAATGTGTGTGAATGGACCTTAATTATACGTTATTCTGACATTTATATTTTTTCACTCATTGTCAAATACACAAATTTTCTTTCTTTCTCTTATTTACTTGCATTAAGAAAAAAACATTTTCGACAGGATATAACATTTGCTATCGATCCCAGGAAATAACCATAGGTAACACCATAAGTAAAATGTACGATTATTTTATTTTAAAATTATTGTTAATTATCAATAAAAAGTTATTAATTACCATACCACATATAATTATGTTTAAGTAGAAATATTTTTTAATTACTCTAAATATATTTACAATGTAGTCAACAAAATAATCATATACTTTACGATACATATTTCGTGCGAAATCAACTTAATAATTTAAACACATGATAGTATTTAATACGGTGTAAAAAAAGCCACTTAAAAATATATTCCTTGTTTGAGTTGTTCCCGCGCACATTTTCTATTTCTTATTGGTTAATAGCAGAGGATCTGTTTACTGATTTTTCTGGAGCACCAGCCAGTAAAAAATAGAAATTCTACCTGTTTAATATCAAATATTCAAATAGTTGACTTCGATGTGGTGGTTTATATATATCGTGTATATTTCTATTTCTAACAAATTAATCATAGACGAGTAGGTTGTATGATGTGATATATATATATATATATATTTTAATACTTTAAAATTTTCAATTTGTATAACTGATATTTTTTGTTATACAGTATCTAATCCATGTACACATAGTGTGGTGTAAATACTGCTATAATCATGGAGTAAGTTTGAAATATTTGTACTATATTTACTATGTAATTTATTTTGTAAACAACCATCATGAATTTTTTATCGCTTTAATTAAATACATATTTACTAAATATGTTTTAATTGCATACTTTGTAGAATGAATGAAATACTAGAACTTATGAAAAATCGTGACCCTCGATGGCAAAACTTGTGGAAATCAAAAATTTTGACTTACCGTGATATTACTTCAAATGATTTATCCACCATAAACACGGTATTATGTGTTATAGAACATGCGTTTAAAGTAAGTTATTTTCAGCAGTATATTTATATATTTTTAGTATTTTTATACTAAATTTTTATTTTTATTAATAGTGCGTCATTGTTGGAAATGAGCACATTTCCATTATGTTTCAAGGATATATATAAACCAGAATTCGTGAAGTCTCTTATATAATTATATAAAAAAAGGATCTTATTATTTTATAGCATATTTCCTATTTCTTTATTTGAATACTTAGTCTTTATGTTCGAATTCATATACTGGTCAAAACAAAAAAGGGTAAATAAATATGTTTATGAAGATGAAAAAAATAATGTTTACTGTGAAATCAATATCTGAAATATAGGCTAAAGAAATGTATGCGATATAATTTTTTTTATTATTAATGAACATGAAATTCACCCATAGTAAATATATGTATTGCGAAAACTATAATATGTTAATATAATAGTAGTTAAGTGCAGATGTATTTAAGCTTATATTAACTGGGAATAAACTGTGAATTTAACTGGACGCTATATTCCGAAATACATAATATTCACGGAATAGAGAAAATTGTTCTATTATTTTTATTGATTATATTCAGCAATTTCATTTTTATACATCACCATATTACAAGTAAATATTTATTTGTCCCATTTGTGTACATATTCTAATATAATTTTATGTTTTGAATTCATTTTTATCGGTGTATTTGTGACTCACCCGAAGGGGATTAAAAAATGTAACGCTATAATGTAAAATTAGCAGTTAATTATTAGTTTAACTGAAAAAAAAAATATTAAATATTCCGTTGATTTATAAAATATGTTATTCGATTTTTTTTAATATTACTAAAGCATATGATGACAGGCAACTAAACAATTTGTTAATCGTTTTGAATGAATTTTTCTTTATATGAAACAAAGTGTGTTATACAAATCGTTATAGTACATTTTGCATTTATTCAAGTTTTACAAATATAGTAGTCACTCCCGGGAATCAAACCGCGAAAGGTAATTCTTAAATTCTCTTTACAATCATTATTTTTTTCATCCATTTTAACATAATTTTGGTTTTAAAATGCCTCATTGTTTATTAAAGTCCATATATAAAATCAAACAATCCATAAACTTATTCGAAATAGTTCAAACGTGTTTGGATGAAAACGAAATAGGTGTGTAAAAAATAATAGATATCGATTATATTATGTTATAATTGAGGACCTTAATTTAATTTTTAATGCGTCATTAATTTGAACATTATTGTGAAATCCGGCTCATTTTAGGGGCATAAACTACAAGATAAAATATTGTTCAACAGTTTTTTTTGTACACGCGGTTGAAATCTTGCTAAACATGATTTGATTAGGTTTAATCATTATAAACCTGTACGTACCAGCTACGACATTACACTTACTATCCTGTATATTTATAGTAGAACAGATTTTTATCTAGATTTCCTGTATCACCTTGTAAGTTATTCATCGCATACTGTTTATATATATTTCACAAACAGCAACAAATTTTTATGTACAAAAAATATTGAAATCAGATGCTTTTTGTTTAGTTCTAGAACGGTAAATATATCTCACACTAATCGTTCTATAAGTTTATTGTAATTATTGCTCTATATTATCAACATTGGTGATGTAAGGCGCGAAAAGTCGTACGCATTATTTTTATATTTTGGTTACATTTGTTGTTACATTATTCTTTGTAATATTCAATTTTATTTGTTTTAGAGTAAATGCGAAACTACAAATGTACAGGGATTTTCATGTTGGCAGCATTTGATTGAACACTACGATGTTCTCAATCTACCGTACCAAATGGACGATTTAATTTTAGTTCCGTTGAAAAATGTAAATTCGACATATTCTGTTGCGGATGCTAAACTAAAGGTATATTGTACTTCTTTAATAGCTCGGTAATTTCTTCAACGCGTTTAAATTTTCTTAGGTTATCAATTATTTATTATTATTATTTAAAGTGGACTTATACGTGTGCATGGAAATTTTGAAATTGATCTGTGACTTGGCTACTAAATAGAGAATTATTTTCCATGATTTATCAAGAAGTGTATCAAATGAGTTCGGTTAAATTCTGAGAATGTGGTTTGGTTTTACGTAAGCATATGATTTCTTTTGACAGGTTATAGTTATTTTTCACGTAGTCTGTACATAATGATGGCTACGATTCTAAATGAAGTGATTTTAATACTAACTATAGAATAAATATTACGGACAATAATATGAAAATAAGCATGTGATAATAGAAAACGGTATTTCAATAATGTACAATTTTTTCGTAGGTACAACCGATAATATGTGATGAAGTCTTATTACTAATTAAACAATTGAATTTGATTCGTTTTCTTAGAACAATGTCAATTACGATTTGTTCTACGATCGAAATTTATATTTCAGTTTTTAATAAAACAAGACGAAGTTATTTATTTGTTGTATCTGTGACATATGAAAAATATGCCATCGGAAATGCGCAACCATAATGTGATTTTGTGAAAAACTTGTTTCCAATTTTATACTCAATGTAATGTTATATGAATTTCGGTAATGTACATAATTTGATCTTTGAATTAGCATAATTACAGGAATATATGATTTGATATAACAATAATGTGCGTTATTTTTCAATAATTTAAAAGTTATTTTAATTTATATTTGAGCCGTTTACTTGTTTATCTGTCTGCTGGTTATAGTTTGTATAATTTATTTTATTAAATGTAAATTATCTATCTGTATGTTAAAAAATTGTATTCTCTATTGCTTTTATTTGGTTCAATGTATAATAATTCGTTATGATAATTACTTTATTTTTATTGAGTTTAATTACATTTTAAGTGTTTTCTAATATTATTAATTGACCTTATGTATTTGTTATTTATTTCGATATCATTATTTAAAATTTAATTTCAAATCAGGTTACTTTAAACATATTTTTCTGAAGGAATATTTTTTGTATAATATCGCTAAGTAATACTTATCTACTAAATACCTTAATCATTTTTCCACTTTTTTAATAAACTTTTCGTCTTAATTCGTCTTTGCTAGGAATATGTACATTATTTACAAAACTTTTATACCACAAAATTTTATGAAACATATTTGATTATATTTATAATTAATATTATGACGTTGTAGTTACTTCTTCCTAAAATTTGCGTTTTTTTTTTATTAATGAAGTAAAAAAAAAAGACAGTGAACGTAGCTTTTAACTAGTTTAATTTCAAAATTAACTTAATAAATTGTACCGTATTGTAATTGCCTTTATTTTTATTCGCCATTTGTGATGCATTTAACGATATCTTGTATTACAATAAAGTAAATAGTGTTCCGTATTAGATTCTCATTATTTCTTTCAACGTTAAAATCATCGGCTATCGACTAATATATTAATTTTAAAGTGTAATTAAAATTACGGACAATGGTACTTCTGAACCGTATAAATAAGATTAGAAATATTAGTAGTAAAATGATTGACTATTGTAACGACACTTCACAAGAAAATAAAATTATAATTATCTAATATTTTGATAATTTTTCTTTAACAGACACTGATATGAAAAATATTCGGAACCGTTTAAATAAATTAATATAATTGTATAAAAATTAATTAAACGTATATTTTTTTTCTTGTTGAGTCAACAACGTGTACTTTTTTATGGCTTACCGTGAAATTGTTTATATTTTATTTATGAGGTGGTAATGATTACATCCTTTGGTTAGGTGTGGGATTCGTTTTTGAATTCATCTTTATTAACCAAAAGGACTACATTTAATAGAGCTCTTCCTTATATGTTAAAGTTTTTGTATCATAATGCGACAAACGTCAACTGTGCTTCATCGTATCCTTTTTTAATCGAGAAATGCGCAATAGTAAGTGTTCAATAATAATTTATATATATATATATATGTGTGTGTGTGTATGTATGTGGGAAAGATAGTCGCATCAGTTGGTACACGATTAAGCATTCTGTTTCGGATACCAACGGTGTCGCGTATAAGTATATGTTATTTAGTTCGTTTTATTTGCTCACAAATAATATAAATAAAAACCAATGTTCTTTATAAGGTAATATTTGATTAATAATAAATTTTTACCTTGCTTCATTGTCAATTACTATATCAATTATCTCGGCGTTAAATGTCATAATTAATATGTAAGATGGTTATGTTGGCCCGCTTAGACATCTTTATCTCTAATACGCGCATAACTATTTTTTCACTAAACTTGAAATATAGCGTTATCGGTGTTTTGTGTATATGCATATGTTATGCATATGAAAGACATGTTCGTTCATTCTGATTCGACTTTATGAGTGATATATATATATATATATATATATATATATATATAAGTGTGTGTACTATGTGCAAGTTTTTATTACATTAACGTTTTAAATTGTATTATAAAAAATATATATTTTGTACAAGATAAATGGAATTGTGTACTTTAATAATATATGCACACTTTATAATCTCTTAATTGATGTATTATTGCACATTTTATAATCCCTTAATCGATGTATTATCGTTATATTTTCAATTAAAAACGATTATAAAATGTATTATTTCAGCTATACTTTAAAGCATTAGAAAAGGCTAATAACGCGATTACGAGATCTGCGACTTTTTCTTATATGGATAAAGTAATAAAGTCGTTGGATAAAAACGATGAATACAATAATCTGGCCAGTCAGATTTGGTTAACCATGCTCGGTGCGTATAATTGTTTATATATATATTGCCCGGTATTACCCATTTAGCCAGTTTTCTTTGTACTTAAATATTTTCAGTAACTAACAAAGTTTATAACAATCGATGAACTTTAATTTATATCTTAATATTATTAATCTTTATAAATCGATACAACTCCCCAGCCACTCTTGAAGTCGGTTCGCTAATTATCTGACTAATATGTACTGGCAATGTATTGTATGTTCGAACAATTCGTTTTTCCAGTTTTTCTCTTCCTATATTTCTTATCCCGCAGTTCCAAATTATATGTTCAATGGATCCTTTCTTTTGTGTATTCACATGAATATGAATTTATTATTTTAATTTGTTTTAGTTTTTTGGGAGTTAAATTATGTTCTGTCTGCAATCTTGTCATTGTTTTAATGTAATCTCTACGTATTTTATTCGAAAACCAGGTTTCTTTACGTATTTCCTTTTGGATACTGTAATAATATTTTCCACAATGTGTACCATGATTTCTGTACCTCTGATTCCAGTCTATTAAACTTTGCCCTTTTAATTTACTTCTAAATTCCTTCCAAGGATATTTTATATTAATTTGCTGGTACATTCTTTGTACGTTGATCTACAATGCAGTTTCCTTGTATTCCTATATGCCCCGGAATCCACTTAAATACTACTTTAGTATTATATTCTTTAAGTTTACCGCATATCTTCACGATATTCCATATAAATGTTGTGTTATTAATTTTTTAGATTGCTGACATTAAATCTGTTAATATCAATATATTTGTGTTTCTTGATTTGGTCTTATACAATATTGCTTTCTGAATAGCTATCATTTATGCCGTGCATTATGAATATACCGGTCGGTGGGATTTTATCCGCCGAATAGTAGTTTTCGTACATATTTATCGTAGCATCTGTACATATACATTCGTGTTCCGGGAATTGTCTGTGTATTATTTCCTTTAAAATTGCATTATTTATATTGAGGGTATCATTTATGCAGAAAACATGTGTAGAAAAATCTATATTCATCTTGTTGATAATGTATTTATATAGTGTATTGTTTTATATATATATATATGCTATTTGTATTTTTGATTAACGCGATCAGTAATATTTTCATCCAGAATTGACGCAATATATATTATACGTTCCAAAGAGTTGTAAAAAAAAAAAATTAGAATAATTTTATTTACAACGTGAAAATATTCATTTTGCTTGAAATTATTAGTAAAATATTTAATATTGTAATGGATGAGTGTCAAATTTATATTAGCTTGTCCATTATATTCCCAGTTAATATTTATTCATAAATTATACCTTATATTATAATAATAAAATTTTGATTTCAATAATAAAAATCTAATTTACATCTGACTAACCCTTGTTATTCCACCTAATAATTTTTTTAGGTTTATTGGTAAGTGGAAAGGTACGTAATTTATAGTGTTACGTATATTTATCAAATTTATGATTGCAGTTAGACGAATCCGTTTTTTAATAAAGATGATTTTTCCTTTTCTTGTAGAAAAAATTAACGCTAACAGTTGGTATGTAGATGATATGATTTATATAACTGATACATTAAAGAATAATCAAGGCACGTTGTTACCATTTTTGTTGACGTCATTCATCAATACTTACCCATCTTTTCCCAGTGAGTACATTCAAGAAAATTTATACTTGTTCGTCAAATGGATATTGCTTTCTCTTACTTCGGAGTGCCTAACGTAAGTAGTCTGCGTTTAATAAATGGAAGCACATAAAACCGTTTTCTCCTATCTATATTTCTTTTATATATATATATATATATATATAAATATATATATAATAACTCAAAATACTTGTATAAATCAATAATTGTGTATTTAAAAGAACAAAGTAATCATCGAGTTAATAATTTAATTAAAAAATTACACGTGTAAGATAAATTTATTTAACGACAATTAACTTAAACTAAAAACAATTATGTTCAAATATAAATTACTTAATCTGATGTCGGAATATATGAGGATGTGTTCACAACCACGTTCAACCAATCAGTATGTTACTATCATAAATATCTAATCATTCTAATGTGTTTTATTTTAATAGAATATATTTATAAAAATAATAACTCCGTCATTTACAATTTTTAATATATTTTACGTATAGATACAATTTTAAGTTTTCGTAGTTGATTTCCACACCTTCAAATTTTTTCCCGTGTAAACTATGTCCGATTTTTTCAATGCGGCGTTTCGAAACGCATAGAAATATGGTCGTGATGTATACAACAAAAAAATCTTCTTTGCAGAATAATCACTTGATTCTGTATGTATGTGTAACATTGTATGTTGGAATACAATATTTTTTTATATTAGAGAACACCATAATGTTTTTCGGCAAAACTGATAAATAGATCGATATGAAAATGTGTTGTTATTTTAGCAGTTATTTTTCAACAAAATTATTTATATTAAGTAAAAATGTATTAAACAATTAACTGAGAAATATTCAATATCTTAACATCGTTAACGTAATAAAAATTTCAAACGTGATTAAATCTCGAATTGCGCGTGATATACAGAACTTTTGTATAGTGCGTAATATCGAATGCATCCCCATCATTTTTCGTAACGATGTTAATCTGAAATTTTGAATTCGATGATATTTTGTCTATCTTTTTATCGTTTTTATTTTTAAAATTCGTATCCAGTTGACAGTTTTCAATCAAAATTTGTGATTTCGTTGTGAAAAATGTGTCCTTTATATATACATATATATATATATATATAATTAATTTTGCCACAGATCTGAAATGATAACACGATTAGCGAATAAGTACGGAAATGGGAATAATTTATTCGACAGAATTCTTTCGCAATTAGCTGTAATATCATCAATGAAAGACACTAAGTACGTATATAATATTGATGATGATGATGCGCGTAATGCTACATTAAGCGTACAAAAATATGTTTAACATTCGTCAAGTTGTAACTTTTATTTGGAAATTGTATTTTGATATATTTTAAATAATATTAATTCTAACATATTTCACATTTACGCTTCCATCCAGAATTACCAGTAAATATTTTTATATAATTCGATATCTCGGACACATTACACATTTCTCCATAAATGAAAAAGGTCGGTATATTCATGTTTGAAATGTGAAATCGTGTAAAAACTCTATAACATTTGAAAAAAATTGCGTAAATATAATTTAAAATCTTATATATTTTCATCAATCTGAAGATTGGTAATGTATCATTCAATGGAATTTGTCATATATGCGGTGTCTTGACATTGTTTTTTTTTTTTTTTTTTGTTTTTTTTTTTTTACTTTTCCATTACAAAACCAATTGAAAGAAAGAAGAAAGAAAAATAATTATACGCAGAAACAGCTAATAATAGATGTTGTTTTATGGTTCTGAAAATTATGAATTTCGTAACCGATAAACTTAATCATAACTTAAATTACGCGAAACTGAAAAAATAAACTTATTAGCTAGCTGTATTCCATAAAAACCCTTTAATTAATAACTTAAAAAATAATTAAAGTAAATAATGTATAGAGTTAAAAATATTAGCCTGTACTAATATAAATAAATTGCTTAAATATTGGAAATAGCGCATTTTCATTTTTTTGGTGCTCTAAAGTTACATCCATTTATATGCTTTGATCTAGTGTAACACCCAGATATCTAACGTCGAGTTTCCAGTCAAGGTGCTCATTTTTGATTTTAATATAGTTGTTTAAAGCCGGCTTGCGTCTTGTAAATATTATGGTTTCAGTTTTGTGCGTGTCCGCTTGTTGGGACATTTACGTTTTATCTATCCGTACTCGGCATACGTACGTTAAAACGTGTCGATATTATCGGTTCGTGTGTTTCCACACGTAACCACCTCGCCTGTTATCGTATATTATATCCTATTTACGTGTATTTTTCTTGTCAGTGCTCGTATATAGTCATTCATATCCTTACACGCGTAATTATCGCACGGGCGTTGCTGTCTCCGTGCAGCTGCACACTTACATAAAATGATAGTTCGATCGCGAACCCCGTCACGGCTATCGTCGCGTGATCTCCCCGCGAATGGTTCTCCTCAACCAAGTAATAATGTTATCATCTCCGTCCGTAATAATGAATCCGCAATAAATCCTATTCATCTATCGAAAACTAGCGGGGATTCCTACACAATAAGAAGATTACATTCTTCTTCCGGCGATTCTATTAGCGATAACTGTATATGGCAGTTTCCTAAACATACTGCTAAAATGCAAAAAAAAAAAAAAAAAAAAACGACGACATTAAAAATAGTAAAACTATCTATAACGATCCACCACAGGATAACGAAATGGACATTGAATTAAACAATAAAGCTTCTAATATCCCAACTATCTAGATTACCAATGTACTTAATTTCAACATCCTCAGACGTAAATTACTAGAAGTTGTAGGTAATAATATACAATTTAAAACATTAAAAAACAATATAGTCCTCAAAGTAGCCAATGCTGAGGATTATAGAAAAAGTATCAAATTTCTTGAGGCAGAGAATGCTAAATTTCATTCTTATCCGCTACCTGCTGATCGTTCCTACAGGGTCGTTGTCCGTAATCTTCATCACTCTACTCCCTGTGTTCTTATTGGGGAGGAACTGACCTCCCATGAGTATGTGGTAGTTACAAATGTCTTGCAAGCTAAAACAAAAGAAGCATTTCCACTCTTGTTTATGGATTTAAACCAGCAACCTAATAATGAATCCATATTTGATATCAAGTACCTACTAAACACGTGCATTAAGAGGAACCACGTAAGAAAAAAATTGTCAGGCTTATGGTCATACCAAGAAATATTGCCATTATGATCCACGATGTGTGCGTTGTGGCGAAAACCACACACATCATGAATGCAAACAACCACGAGATAACTTGTCTTATGTAAAGAAAATCATCCTGCCAACTATCGAGGCTGTATTATCCATAAAAAACTGGCACTTCACGTAAACCATCACATAACCATATGAGAATACATGAAGCCCCAAATTATGACAGACTCACTGAGAAATCGCCCTTAAATCCTCCAGCAGTTTCCACATCCCATGAATCATTACTCACTAATACTTATGCTGAACTAGCTGCTCGTCATCACCAAACTTTCCATACAGACCATTCCCAAATATCATCTCAAAATAAAACACTCCCGCCAGTTCCCCAGTCTCAGCAAACTACATCTTCAGCCAATCAACCGTGTGATACATCAATGTTTACAACGTTCCTTAATGAATTAAAAACTATAATTAAATTTCCCTGCTGTCAACACTACTTGCAGATGTTATTCCTCGATTACTTAGCAAATGAGACCATTCACACAACAATCCCTATTAATCCTCCTATGGAATGCACATGGTCTTAGTAAGCACTTTGAAGAAATAAACCATATGTTACACGACAAACGTATAGATATTGCACTTATTACTGAAACTCATTTTACTAGCAAAATCAAATTCTCTGTACCTAATTATATTACCTATAGAGGTGATCATCCTGATGATGAACCACACGGTGGAACAGCTATATTTATACGTAACCCATCAAACACCATGTCATACATTCAGTTTGCTCTCCAGCAATCCAGATTACCATAGTTAACATTACTGAAGAATTCAGCTTTCATATAGCTTCAATATACTGCCCTCCAAAGTTCAAAATCTCATCCAATGAGTTCCAGTCACTTTTTAAACAATTTGCTCCACACTTCATTGCAGGAGGTGATTTTAACTCAAAACATCAACAATTTAAATGTAGAGTTACTAACCCACGAGGAGTCCAGCTTCTCAACTGTGCACTACAAAATAATTACATAATTACATCCTAGCCTACGTTCACCAATAAGAAACTGGATATTCTAGTTATATTTGTTTCCTCAAGCCACTTTAAAGATTCTTTAGAAATAAATAACGATTTTGGCCACTGCTCTGATTATTCACCTGTATTGCTAACTGCACATCGACATCCCCATTTTAACCTAGGGCGCATATCTATGCGCGTTAACTGGGATGTATTCCGTAAGTTATTAGACCAAAAAGTATCACTAAACGTACGTCTTAAAAATCCAGATGAAATTGACACAGCTGTTCGTAATATATCACATCTGATATTCAGCATGCCACTTGGGAGGCTAGCGATTATTCTTCCTTGTCGAAATTTATACACCGGTATAATGTTCCTATTCACGTCAAATAGCGCATCAATAATAAACGAGTGGCCAGACGTGAATGGCATCGAACTAGGTATCCATCGGCCGAGCAAAAATATAAAACCCTTTGCTCTTTGCTTAAAACATGTCTCCGGAATTTCAGGAACGAACAGACTCAAAACCACACAGCTCACCTGTCAGCGACAAATAAAACTTTATGGTTAGCTGCAAAAAGAATGCTTGACTATCAGGAAGGTTCCCATCCACTGCAGCTAGAAAACGGCTCATCGACTAAATCACCCGAACAAAAATCTGAAACCTTCGCTAAATACCTCTCTGAAGTGCTTACTCCTCATCCGAATATTACTGGTAATCAACATTCTGTCCTCATTTTAAAATAACTAGATGTATCGCTCCAGTTATCTCTACCTATTGCACCATTTAGTCCAGCCGATGTAAAGAATATAATGCAGCGTTTACAAACAAGAAAAGGTCTTTGACTGCATCACCTCCGAAGTACTTAAAAATCTACTTAAACGAGCCATCATCCTTCTCACATACATATATAACTCGGTGTTAAGGGAAATGTACTTCGCACTTGAGTGGAAGTTTTCAATGGTCAAAATGATACCTAAACCAAATAAACCTCGCCATAATGCATCATCATATCATTCAATTACTTTACTGCCCCTTTTAGGGAAGGTACTAGAAAAACTACTATTAAAACGCCTTTATTCTATATTACAGAAACAATGTGATTCCTGATCACCACTTCGTTTTTCAAAATAACCAGTCCACTGTTCATCAGGTTCACCGTGTTGTTGATATCATCAACCTTTGAAGAAAAACAGTATTGTACTGGTGTATTTCTGGATGCGTCTCTAATCGTGTGTGGCACGAGGGACTTCGGTTCAAACTAAAGGCAGTCTTACCCCATGCTCTTTACTTATTACTCAAATCTTACCTGTCACAACGATATATCTGCATCAAAGAAAACTACGCTTTCTCCACCCATTACAGCCTCTGCGTTGGGGTACCCCAAGGCAGTATACTCGGACCAATACTATATGTGATCTATACAGCAGATATACCCCGGCATCCTGACAGGCTATTGTGTACATTTGCTGACGATGTTGCTGTACTATCAAGACATGAAGATCCTGTCCAAGCTTCAACTACCTTACAGCAACATGTTGATCTACTCGAACCATGGTTTATGAAATGGCGTATTCGCCTAAATGTCAGTAAATGTCATCACTCACGTTTACACTTAAAAGAGGAACGTGCAATTCCATACGTATCAATAATGCTATTATTCCTAGCTACGATCGTGTCCGCTATCTTGGCTTCTATCTCGATAGCCGTTTAACTTGGAGATATCATTTAAATGTTAAGAACCAAGAGCTACGAAAAAGATACTCTGTGTTGATGCGGCTACTTGATCACCGATCCCGATTAAATGCTACAAGCAAAATCCTTCTATATAACAACTTACTAAAACCCATTTGGCTGTATGGATCCGAATTATGGGATTGCTGTAAATCATCAAACACGAATCGTATCCAAAGTGTACAATCAAAAATATTAAGAAAGATAATTAATGCTCCGTGGTTCGTTTCGAATAAAATAATTCATCGAGATCTAAACATATCGCTTGTCACAGAGGTTGTCATGACCAGATATAAAAAATTTCACAACATGTTGGCCTACAATAGTAGTAATGCTCTAATATCAGCCTTAGCAGAAAATCAACTACCGCGTACGCGAAGACTAAAACGCCGATGGTCTCGTGATATACTGAGTTCCCATGATTAGCTAACAACTGTACGACGCTATGGAAGTGCGTTCATTGGAATGATTCTTCTTACATTTATAATAAGCTATGGTAACTCAGCAAACGCACTTATTGTTCCTTAACAGTTGCGCGTATAAAAGTAAAAATAAAAATAAATAATAGTTTCCATTTATAACAGAATTTAGATAGCTTTATGATTGCATCAGTTAGTCTGTTACTAATGGTATCTGTGCGATATGATGATGTTAATAAGGCGGTATCATCCGCATATGTGGACATTGTCTATAGTAGGAATGTAGTTTATGTATACAAACCAATTGGATGGATAGCCTACTTGACCAGAAATTTTCCCGCGGAAATCCTCGTTCCTGGTGGGATTCAAACTCGGCTCGTACGAGCAGAGCCCTTAAATTACTGCTACATCAATACGCTTTTTTTTTTCATGGTATTTTGTTTCTTGATCGCGGGGTATATAATTTATTTTAATTACTAAATCTCTTGATCGAATTTTCTGATTCGCCTAAAAATGGAAATTGGTGTATTTAAATTAAAACGAAACTGCCGACTGGCCACTGTCCAGTTGATTGTCGATAAATTAAACATCAATTTTGCTACTATGTTCATTGTTTATATTGCTATATTTCGCTGAAACATATATATATATATTAATATATAAAATACTGAAACGTGATTTTCAGAAATTTAGACACGATGTGGTGTAAAATATTAGTAGCATTTTCAGACTGGTTTGAACGTGCTGATACTATCTCGAATCGAGAACATTGTGCGGTTGTCGTGATAAACTTGTTCGTTTTCCCGATCAATCACTTTTATTCAAAGGTAAAAATCTTTTAAAATAAATAATAAATTCGGTAAAAAAATGTATGGAATTCTAAGAGCAACTAGTCAATTCCGCCGATGCGTTTATTCTTATACGCTATTAGTAATTTTGTATCGTCATGTACCTGAAGGTAACCATTTTTAAATATGCAAAACACGTCTTCATTTCTACACATGATTCGATTTCGAATCTTGAGTATATTACCGGAGTTATGATGTAAACGTAAAAATGTTTTAATTTTTTATAATACAAAATCTGTCTTTAATATTCAAAATTTAACTAAAACGATGATATTTATCTTGAAAAATTCGATAGAATAAGTTAGGAGCGGAACATTTTTTTTTTAAATTTCCGCAATTATGCCACTAGCTCTAGGCTATCTAGCAAGCTTTTGAAAACGCAGGGATTGACTTGTGAAATTCTTTATCCAGCGATAAGGGGATTTTCGCTAAACGTATTTTAATATTTTGTGTTTATTGCTGATTATTCATAATAGATCCGTAGGTTTTGTTCGTTTTAATCGTCTGATTTCTGTCGAGGTAAGCAACAACTAAAGTATTTGTGTGATAATACAGTTTATCGCCATTAGCTATTTCTTGTATTTTATCTTTCGCGGATATAACACCTAGGTCCGTGTGCAATGTAAGATTGCTTACATACCACGGTGCATCTGTGATAGTTCTTAATGCTTTATTTTAGAAGCGTTGTATTATCGCTATATTACTCTGTTTAGCACAGCCCCAAAGTTGACTTAAGCCCATATAGGCTTTAGAATTTGATTGTATAATAATATCTTGTTCACCAGTGATAATTCGGACTTTCTTCCGATAAGCCAAATCATGTTCCTAAACTTTATAGTTAAATCATTACGTTTTGCTATTATGTGGCTTTTCCAGGTTAGTTGTCTATCCAAATGGACTCCTAGATATTTTACTGATTTTTTAAACTGGAATTATCACGTTGTCGAAATTGATATTTTTGATATTAGAAATTTTTTTTATTCGTAAATATTACACGGGTTGATTTTTTCTTATTGATTTCTATAGGCCACCGCTTGAACCATATTGAAAGTGTATTAACTGCTGATTGTAAATTAATTTTAACATTTTCTAAAGACGAGTCGGAACAAATTAACAGCTGTATCATCCGCAAAAGTAGCGATTTCTGTGTCATTTGGTACAGTTATATCTGCTGTATAAATTAGGCAAATCATCGGATCCAATATACTACCTTACGGTACACCGGCTTTTATTGGATGCAATCGAGGTTCTTTATTTTCATATTTTACAACAAAATATCGTTCGACAAGTTAACGATTTAAATAATTCAAAAAACTGATATTAGAGGTGGCACCGGATTTTATAAAGCAATCCTTCGTGCCACACTCTATCAAACTACTGTTTAACATCGAGGAAAACTGCGTCACATATTTTTTTAGACTCCGAGGATTCTTCAATAATACTGACTATACGGTGGACTTGTTCCACAGTTGACCAACTTTAAAACCAAATTAGTGTTCCGGTATTAGGTTTTTAATTTCTAAGAAAAGTTTCATTCTTTTAAGTATTAGCTTTTCATATACTTGAGAAAGAACTGGAAGCAGAGAGATTGGTCGGTATGATGTTAGTTCATCTGCAGGTTTTCCTGCTTTCTTTGCGGAACATATAAATTTAATTTTGTGGAATAATACTTTGTAATTAATTCTTTGTTTTTTTTTTTTTTTTAATTTTGCTTTCGTATAGTATTGTATAGAAGCGATAAGAAAACAGTGGAAGATTTCATTGACGCGATGTTTAACAGCGTACTGGGAACCGAACGCGTTAAAAAAGCGATTGATTATAAAGATTCAGGAAGTTTTAACCGTTCATCCTGCTGTTCAATCGTCTCTTTTCTTGTATTCCGTTTTATTGATGGTGAAAGATATAATCGATGTGTCGACCCGCGATTCAGGTTATTATACATTTTTTTAACGTGATTTTTCAAATTGCACGTGTAATATTTTTATTATAATTTAATCGGATAAAACTTTTTACGATGACTGTTCTTAAGCGTAAGTTCGCACAAAATGTTTACTACGTTATGTATTTTAGGCGTGGGGCTGCAATTAGATATGTTCGTATTTATAGAGGAAGTTCGTGTTCGTCTGTTTACAGAATTGTATTTTGCCAAAATAATATCGTATCGTTTAATAAAATATAATCGAACAAACGGTCTATTATATTCTTTTTATTAAGTAGTCGTATTAATTTTGATTGATGAATAAATTTTTACTTTTACGCGTATAAACGATTTTTTTCCGCGGCTACAGAAGTGTGTATTTCTGCAATTTTTAAGATGGTAAAGGATGTATTACTATATCGACTAAAAATTCTAGAACTTATCATCGCGTGCTATAAACAACGTGATCAGTTATGGATGTTGTTTATATTCATGTTTTCTTACCAGTTGTAATTGTATCCATCTTTTTAACATTCGGTAACCACAATGTTAATATGACGCTTCAATAATTTCGTGAAAGAATATTTAACTTCTTTAATAGAAAATCGACTAAAAAAAAAAAACTTGCAATTATCCAAGTGAGAACAATCACTACCATTCAGTGTCTCGGTTGCCCTGTAATTACTTTACCCGCTGCATATATATATTGTTGCATTACGCAAGCGACAGATGTATGCGCTATTAACGTTATCCTAAGGAGAGGAATTTATGATGTGATTTGTGACGCCAGAATCTATAAATGTAAACAAATGTCTAAAATCAAATAAAACTGGTTAGATCGAACGTAATAATAAAAGAAATAATTTTAGATGAATCTGAAATTTC
This sequence comes from Coronaproctus castanopsis, assembly GCA_032883995.1. Lineage (NCBI taxonomy): Eukaryota > Metazoa > Arthropoda > Insecta > Hemiptera > Monophlebidae > Coronaproctus > Coronaproctus castanopsis. The sequence continues at coordinate 91,381,414 of CM065052.1, forward strand.
CGTATTTAGACGCGTGGTGTAAAATAAGTTTAAAAAAAAAAAAAATGCATTACACGTTTGTTATAATACGAATAAAAAGAAGAGACAAAATCTTTCCGTTTTTTTAAGTCGCCCGTGTAATCATTATTATTTTTATATACATGTATAAAAATAAATTTTGTATGACCTTGGAATCCTCATGTTTACTGTTTTCAGAAGAAATTGCCACTTCTCTTGAAAATATTTTACTCGATTTGGCTAATCGATCATCAGTAGCGAATGTGGAAGGAAGTATGAAAATAAAATCGTTGATGATACAGTATAAATTAACGTTAGATCATTTCATCAAAACTCAACCTACGTTTAGTGCATCGATAATAAATGAATTAAAAACACTAACAGTACACGATGAGATTAAACATTTTGTCGACAACAAGGTGAGTTATTTTCATTGAATCTTATTAGATTCCTTAATTACTGATTTCTTTTTTTATTTAAAAAAAAAATAATACATGCCGAATTGATATTTTTAACTAGAATCATTCGATAGATTTTTATAGATCCACTACTTCCGTGCGAGCTCTTTTTTTTTGTTCTTCGTAAAATAATTTTTACTAATTTAATAAAATTTTTAATAAACAACCAAAAAGTAAAACAAATTTTTTCATAGAAAAAATAATATATTGATTTTAACTTCTTTTTTGTTTGTTTTAATTAAAAAATTACTACATTCCGCAATTCTTCAAATTTACATTATTTTATCTTATGTTATTTTAGTTACAAATGATTGAATTATTATTAGCTTTTTAAAATTTATTTATTTTTTCAATGTATACATAATTTTTTAAATATAGTATTCGGAAATGAGGAAATCAGCTAAATTCAGTTCAAGATGTAATAAACAATCAGATATTAGAATGTTTACCCGGTAAGTTAAATTTGTTTTATATTTCTTTCGTCGTGAATGAATATTTTTAATTATCATACGTCGAATTTTACGAATATGTAATTATCGCAAAATAAAGCGGTTTAGTAAATTGCTTGTAACTTTTATATGATAAACATCAGTGGATTAAACTACGTATTTTAAAATCATCACGATAAAAACCGTTTTCCTTTTGGTATTTTTGCGGGGGGGGGCAAATTTTACACCAGTGAGTTGCGAAGTAAGCATATCAGTTTCCGTCCAAGTTTAATGTTTATTCGATATTTTAAAAGTAATTGTTACAATACTGTGGCTAATCTATACACCATATACTGTTATTCTTATTATTTGTATTTTAATGTAAATTCACAATGCTATATTCGAAACTTTGCATGGTGTCAAAATATATTAACATTATTAGAGAAATATACAAACTTAGTAGGACTCATATTTTGAAGAAAGTAACAGAATATTTCAGCAACCTAGGAGAACGAAGCAAAGCAATCTCCGATTTCGCCTATACTTTTTTCAATGTGATAAAAACTGAATTGGCGAAAGAAAGAAATGAATAATGTCGATATTTATCGAATTTTAGATTCGTAGGCGACATAATAATTTTATTTTTGGGATCTGTCAGCGAACTATCACAAATTCTGGAAGAACTAAATTGTAATACAACAAACAAACAGTCTTAATGTAATAGAATTGGAATATGCGCAAAAAACAATTTACTTGTACATATTATTCGACAAATGCGCGAACAAAGAATTAATAAGAATTACTGTAGCGCAGAATAACTTTTAGCGTTTAAAAGGAAGAAGTTGGAAAATCAATTTGATAGAAAAAGTGAATATTCTAAAAATATAGTTTGTTAAACGCGGCCAATGAAAAATTCCTATCTCGACGGGATTAATCGGGCACAGAAAGCAATAACGAGATCGACTCGTGTAATTAAAAGAATAGATAGAATTTAATGAGGGGGAATCGGGAAAAAAATTAAAATGAGGGATGTAGCGAGGAAGGCAGCTCAGAATAGAAATAAGTTGATCACATGATTCGTCGGAATCGTCTGGCCGCGAGTGTAATTAAGTAGATCCCTATTTACAACAAAAGTACAGGCAGGCTACCGATAAGATTGAGCATATGAATTTAGGCAGCGGATGGGTTTCTGCTTGACAGCGATTATGTTCAGATAAAACGGCTTGCAAAAAAAGCCTTCCAAGCTATTGTAAGGATATTGATAAATAATTTTAAAGAAAAAAATGCATTTTTATTTTGTTATGGATCCTTATGCCGGTAATCGACGTATTAGGCTTATTTATTTATATGTAAATTGCGAAATATACCAATTCTTCTTCCTGTCCATCAACGATAATTCCAATACGAACTCGTTCGGTACACAGTATCGATTATATTTTGTTTTGCTTTAATTTGTGCGCATAAAATAAATTTAATTCGAATTCATCAAAATTTAAAGTAGTATGTGTGTATATATACTATGTGTTTACGATTTAATCTTCTTTTTGTTTTATAATTATTATTAGAATTCCTACCGATGATAATAAACCGGACACAGATGCCGAACGTAATTCCGCCGATAGTAATGACCATAGTATAGAGGAAACCTTTAGTTTTCCGCATTCGAAAAATAATACATTTCCAGATAGTAAAAACGAAAATAAAATATCGATTTCGTGTTCTAGATCATCCGAAAGATTGATGAAAAAGAAATTATTGAAATCGAATAAAATCGATGGCGCCCAACTAGAAGAGACGACGACATCCGTAATGAAAACGGATTTTAATGACGTGTTATCCGGTAATCGCGGTAAATTATCCGCGATTAATCCGCCATCGATGCAGTCGTCTACTTCGAAAAAATATAGAACTACCGACGATTCGGAAAGTAATCGTATTAACTCGAAAATTAACGTCGAAAATCGAAATATTTCCCATACTAATACTAATACTACTACTACTACTACTACTACTACTACTAGACGGAGCGTTAAGCAATTATTTACGAAAAATACCGGCGAACAACGTCGTTCCGAAATCATTAATTTGCCTCCTCGACCGATTGATAATTTGAACGACGTGAATAATCACAACGATCGCGTTGAAATCGACGGTACGATAGATATATCATCGCGTCCTGTTATGCCAAAAAGCAGTGACGATAGTCGGAAAAGTAGTCGCAATAGTCGGAAAAGTGTCAAAATTAGCCAGTCTTCGGAAGTTATAATTAAAAAGTCGAAAATTTCTCATTGCACCAAAGAAAATAGCGGAGATAATGTAAAATTAAAGAATAATACTACTGCGGTAGTAATTCCGTCGTCGCAGTCTGTTAATATTGTAAAAAAAAGTAGTCGGAAAAGTGTTCGAATTAGCGATTCGTCGGGAATTACCGCGAAAAAATCGAAGATTTCTCACAGCGCTAAACAAAATGCGGAAAATACGAAAAAGAAGTCGATTTCTACCGATGGTAATAAAGAAATGATTCACGTCGAAATTTGTAATAATAGCGAGGCTAAGACGCCGAAAGAAAATAATCGTCGGAAAAGTTCCATAATTAGCGATCGTTGTTCGAAAATTGTTAAAAAACGAAAAAATTCACACGATAATACTAATAGAAAAATACTCGAACACGATGTAAAATTAACAGAAAACGTCGAGAATAATTCTGCGAACGTTAGCTGCCGTCCTGTAGATATTGTTTCGGATAGCGTCTACGATAACGATAGTAATAAAGAAATTAACGGGAACTTTCGCGTTGAAATCGACCAACGTAATAGCGAGTCTGTTGCAGATTTTCCGTCGTGGCAGTCTGTGAAAAAAAGCAGCCTTCGGAAAAGTTGCAAAATTAATCTTCCGTCGGAAATCGCCTCGAAGAAACGGAAAATTTCCGCCTGTATCGAAGAAACCGTTCAAGCTGATACCGGATTCATGGAAAATGCGAAAAAGCGACAACTCGATATACCGCCTTCGGGAACGGTTTCTTCGAAACATCTAAACGTTGACGACTTGGATAAAAATTGTCGCTCTGAAATCGAGAATAACGAATGTTCGGAAAGTACAACTTCGGAAAAACACATTCACTCTCGTACGAAGTCGACACTACTAGCGACGAAATCAAATGTAAAGGGACGAAAATCGTCCGTGGTTGACGGACTGTCGTCTAACGATTACGTATCGGAAGTTAAAGTCGTCGATATTTCGACTAGTAACGACGAATTTAAAAAAACTACAACCAAAAATAACGACGACAATAATAATAATCGTAGGTGGGGTAAACGTTTCGAAGAAACGGTTTTAAATCAAGATAAGACGAACGTGTTGAAAAAATCGAATGTTATTAATGATGATAATGGTTCCGCTTCAGTCGCCAATAATCAGGTAATTATTTTAAGATATAAACGCAGTCAGAAATTATCACCGGACGTTGGCAATGCAGAAATATCTCCTAATCGTGCAAATTTCATAAATACCGACTGTAATGATGATGATAGTAAAAAAAAACGGGTCGAGAAGAATTTCAATAATAATTCCTCGTTCGCGTTAAATGATCACGAGTATACTCCGCTCGCTCGTTGGTGTAATAAAAACAAAAAATTTAAAGCCGAACACGACGATCGTAAAACTAATAATTCGAAGATTTCTGTAGAAGACGTCGGTGAAAATTCTAATAATAATAATAACAATAATAATATACCGTTGATCAGTCCAAAAGTTCGTAATTCTCGAGGTGCTCGTATGGTAGAATTATGCGATGGCGTGTCTCCAGTGAAAACGGCGCAAACCCCGACTAATTCTCCCAGACGTAAATTATTTTCCTCTTCCACTCTACTACCGTCATCGGCGTCGTCTTCTTTATTAGTAACCTCCGAATCATCTTCGATAATCGATAAACGGCGAAATAAATATGCCAGAATGTTAAGCTTCGACAATTTACTTGTATCAAATGAATTCTCTCAACTACAACATCCACCGAATTATAATAGCGACCAAATCACCTCGCCCACGGAGTAAGTATGAATTTTGTATTTTTAATTATTAATTCTCATTTGTAATCAGCCAGTTGTGACGAGATCTACTATGAGATAAGATAATCACGTTGGAAATATGCATCCGCTGATGAAAATAATATATTAGTTATTTTAAAATACATTCATATGTACTAATGACACTGTCACTAATCATATGAAATTCTGCTAGACTTCTTAATAAAGATAATTTCTATGGTATCTACGTCCAAATCTTAATGGCTTAATTTTGACCGATTAAACGCTACCATAACTTAATTTTTCTCTCTTTAAGTCATTACCGAACTAAGATTGGCTATTCACACGATGTAAGATTTTTGACACTGCTGCCCTATCAATTTCAGAGAAGACTCCAGTTGATAAAAATTCACGAGTCCCTACTTGATGACAGACAGATTTTTTCCTCGAAGAAAAATTATATATATATCTCCTGTGTCCAATGACACGCGTGTCAGGTTGTCCAACTTGTGCTTCTTGACTACGTATTCTATAAGAAAATTTCGAAGGCGTCTAATTCGGTCTCCAACGTTTTGGCAAGTGTCCATGCCTGACATCCATATGTAAGAACATATATTATATACCGTTTTCAATACAGATTTTTATATCAGTATTGATTTTTCATTGTATTATACAAATCAATATAACTTATTTAATTTCAGGTCCTTTTATCGTGTTAATTTTATATATACACCATGATATTTTATTTCGTGTATTTCTTCATCGTAGTTTTTTCCATTACAATATAAAATACGTTCCGATTTTTCCGGATTTATACTCAATTTCCACCTCTGCGTCCGCTGATATAATCTGCCCCGGTTATTTTGCGAGGCAGTGATAGCAACGTCAGCGTTTGTATTTGATGCAACTGGTAAACTAAATGTTACCATCTGTACTGTATTTTCTATTGGAAAGTTTATTATATATAACGTATGTAAAAACGGTCATAACGCAATCTCTTATGTGTGACTCCAGCTATAATGAGATATCGGATCGATTGTTATCATCGTGTATATAATCTGAATTTTTCTATTATTTATGTACGACAAGGAATAATATTTTATGGGCAATACAGTTTTGATTTTGTGTATTTGAATGTCGTGCCATCTTTTACCGAATGTATTTGTTAATTTATTATTTTATTCAGTCATACAATAATTAAGTTTGCAAGTGTAGGTATTAATGATAGCGTGTGACCGATTACAAATTTTTCTCATTCTTATGTTTCCAAGTTTGACCACCTTTACTCGATTTTAATATCATTAGTTATCTGCAATCATTTACATTGAGTTGGAAAATATGCTTAATACTTAAAAGTTTTATATATTTTTTAACTTCTGCAAGTAAGAAAACGTTATCAGCATATGAAACTGGTTCTTCTTGAATGTTACTTCTAAGTTATTTTTTTCTGAATGCGTCGCTTAATTAACTTGTTACCCATAGTGTTCAATTTATTTATATTCGAGTAAAACAAAGTATGTAATCTTTTATTTTTTGCGGTGTGCTGCTATAGTAGTTGTTGGACAAAAATAAAATAATTACTATTTTCTATGCGAATGAAAGATATACGGACTCGATTAAAAAAATCTGTGCCGCGTCAGTTCGGCCGAAATAGGATTTCATGGTGACTGAAGACATTCGTTTTGAAGGTCCATAGTATCACGATATCCGAACCGAGCGACTGATGATAGTGTGTGTAAGAGGCATGCGATGATAAAAAATAAAAAAGTAATGTCTCGTATATATAGTTATATAAATTACGATATTGTATTAAATAGTTTTAACTTTTAATATTGTTCAGATTTGTAACATGTTTCGATTGTTATATATATATATTTTTAGGACGCCCGTGATACCGTTTGTTATAAAACCTTGTACCAGTCCTGGAATATTAAAGAAATCATATGGCACACCTTTTATGTGCAGATCGCTGAAAGTAAGAATTTTTTAATTTAGCAAATGAAAATATGTAGTTATAACGGTTAAAGATGAACTCCTTCAACTAACTCCAAAATTGACCATTTTTAGTATACATACTACATTCACAGAAATTCAATTTTTAGAACTGTGTTTCGAAATTTATAAAATCAACAAGATCAAAATAAAAAACTGGTTATTAATCCCATTATTTATCTTATATTCTATTTAAAATGACTAAATATATTTATTAAAAGCACTGCAAATAATTAAAAATGCCAAAAAAAAAACTTTTAAAAAAAAAAATACTTCTTTCAACGTTTAATGATATTTCTTTCAACCTTTGATCCTAATATTCTAAGATTAGTATCGATTATCGATTGTTCGATTTGAGCTCTCTAGTATTGATTATAAATTAAATATTTATTATTTTTAAAATTAATTTTATATATGTATAAATATATATATATTTTTTTTATTTATATATATGAGGTTATATTAAGCTGATGTGGACACGTAACACACTTCACTTTAATCCGTTGCCCAACTGGTCGAGAAGTGATATTAAGTAGCACGAGATGAGCCTCCACGCATGCATTTTAACAAACGATTAAAATGAAAAATACAATGCAGCTGGCGCTCTCTGGAAACAATATCATTTATGATATTGGCCAATCATCAAATCCTATTAGCGTACGGGACCACATTTAACAACCACAATAAAACCATTCATAATTTTGTCCGTGAACATCGAATGACTAACATCGACAAAATAAATAATTTTAAACAGCTTCGTGAAAGAGGAGAACATACTGATCATTCAAGGAACCCACCGCTCTGTAAAGAGCTCTAAACATAGAATAGGTGTGGAATGAAAGTAGTAATAGATAATAAATATGACAGCATAATTATCGCTAAATACAACATAAATATAGAGAAAACTACTACATTAGAAGAAAATTGAAATATTATTATCAATATACGTCGGAAGTTGTATTATTACTTCAATTTATAAACCGCCAGATAAAATATTTGAATATCAACAAAATTTGCACACAACTGAAATCATAATACAGCGTTAATTAGGGTTATGTTGAAAATGATTCAAACTAGAACTAATATTTGACACAAAATTACCGGCATCCTTTTATAGCGGAAGATGGAAACGTGGCTATAACCCAGACAATATATTTATAACAGAACACATGTGCACGAAGGAAGTTTCAAACTCAATTTCCAATACACAGCATAGACCTATTATATGTTGAGTCGTATCAAGCCAACAATAACTACAGATACAAGAATACGTTACAACTTTAACAAAGCAAATTGGCAACGATTTAGTAAAGAACTGGATGAAATCGTTAAAAATATACCTGCAACTATCGAATATTACGACAAATTTGTTAAAGCGGTAAAAATTGCATCTAGAAAAAGTATACCACGAGGTCTACGTAAAATATATACAGGGATGATCAAGAAAATATTAAATCAGTACCCGAAATCCGTGGAAAAATTAAATGAAAATCCATTTGAATATAAAACAACCAAAATGGGCCTGGAAATTGCAGAGCAGATAGGAGGCATAAGAAGGAACGAATGGTCTAATTTGATTGAAAATCTGGATTTTAAGAAAGATAGTCGAAAAGCATGGCTTCTATTGAAAAAACTAAATGGCGAGAAAATAAAACACTGGAACTCCAAATGTAACTGCAAATAGAATTGCTCATCAAATACTGTTAAATGGAAAGACTGGACTAAAGGTTAAAAACAAGAAATCTATAATCACATACCAACATATCTGAAATGAATCATTTCGCCAACCCGTTTACAGACACTGAGATTGATGATACTATTAAGACAGCAAAAAATAAAAAAGCACCTGAGATCGATAACATGTTTGTTGACCATGAAACATTTTGGAGTAGCAGCAAAAGCATGGATCCAACAGATGTATAACCACTATTTAGAAAAACAAAATATACCTAAACTTTGGCGAAAAAGACATGTTATTGCTCTCCTGAAAACATGGAAAGATCCAGATGATGCCCGATATCTTTACTATGCCATCTCTACAAAATATTTGAAAAAGTTGTACTAAACAGGATATTAAAAACTATTGATATAAAATAAATACCGCAACAAGCAGACTTCAAAACGATGAAATCTTGCACTGGAAAATATTGAATCTGTACAACATATAGAGGACGGCTTCGAAAAGAAAATGATTACAGAAGCCGTCTTTGTAGACTTAACGGCGGTTGATACAATTTCTCATCGCATGCTTATTAGAAAGGTATACGAAATAACCCGAGACTTCAAATTTACACAGATAGTTGCAATATTGTTAAAAGATAGAATATTTTATGTGTCCTTATACGGAAAAAACAGCGCTTGGAGAAAGCAAAAAATGGATTGCCTCAGAGCAGCGTATTGGCCCCCACACTGTTCAATATATACACCAATGATCAATTGGGGAAATTACAAAACATTTTATTTTTGCAGATGATCTTGTCTTCATAGCACAAAACACATTCGAGACTGTAGAACAAACCCTCAATGAAATGATCAAAGATCTCGATAAATATTACGTTGCTAACCAACTGAAACCAAATTTAACAAAAACTCAGACATGCACCTTTCACCTCCGTAATAGTGAAGCTAAATGTCAACTTGCAAATCACATGGAATGACATGAAACTCAGCCACACCGGCAACCCTAAGTATTTAGGAGTTACATTAGATGGAGCGTTAATATGTAGAAGGCATTGTGAAGCAACAAAAATGAAAATAATGATAAGAAATAATATCGTTGGGAAATTAATGAACACTAAGTGGGGACTAAAACTACACGTACTATGAACATCAGCACTAGCACTTTGTTACTCAGCAGGAGAGTATGCGTGCCCAGTTTGGAGCCGTTCAGTACATTTCGATTAAATTTAAAATCTATAAACAAATAAATCGCGATTCTTTCTTTTTATTAAAATTTACTTAACATATCCTTTAACTCCTTAATTTATTTTTATACGGACTCAATTTATCCTCCTTCCGTAAAAAATAATAATGTAAACATGTTAAAAGAAATGAAAAAAAATTAGAAACATGTTGGATAATTTAAACAACCTCAAAGTTTAGATTCGTCGTTAAATGCTCGAAATGTTGACAGTAATATAAATTTTCTTCTTTAAAAAAAATTCGAAAAAAAAACATTGAATTGAAGAAAAAACTCGTCTACAAATATAATTATATTTGATGGAGATGATATTTCAAATAAACGAGCGAAATTGAATCATGATATGTATTTATTAATTTCGAATAATTACATAAAAACGGAATTTGTATAATACCTGTTTGTTACACATACACATGTGTATATATATATATATATATATATATATATATAATTTTAATTCATATTATGTTTTGTTTTTTTATTTTAGAATGTTAATTTCGCTCCTGTGCTTACACATACGCGCGAATATATAGTGGACCGTCGTAAAGGTAGGCGAGGTAATAGTAACAAATTTTATTTTATTTTTTTATTATTATGCGAACATTTTTAAATTATATTTCTAGCGTAGCTAAAAACAATGTTCCAAATTTGATGTAAAAAATTTAAAGATTCTAATATTCATCCTTAATTTAGTTTTTTTAAACTTTAAAATCATATTAAATGTTAATCGTGTTTCTAAAATATCGGATCATTATTAGTGATACAACAGTTTTAAACTATAAAACGAGATATTTTGTTGTTTAAATCGACAATAAAAAGTATAGCAAATCACTTGTGATGGAAAAATATGATTTCCTATAAGATAAACTTAATACATATAAAGTAATAGGAATATAAAAGTCTTATAATTACAAACAGGAAAAGTTTTAAAAACCTGATACAAGCATTATTACCGATTTAAGTTATAATAAATTTAGCAAATGCACAATAAAATGATATAGCCAGTGTTCTAAGTGTTCATTGATGAATTTACCAATTTAGAGAGAAACAAGAAATGCAGAATATGAAATATGTTTAATTCGTCTGTGATTATACTTTTTGTATTAAGGACTGATAATCGTACCTACATATATTATTTATGATCATAATGTCAGAAAAAGCACAAGAATCAAAGAATTTAGTTGCACGTTCTTTAATAAATGGGAAATGAAGGTAATCATATGCGAGTGTAGTGCGGCTTATTTAAGATAACTCTAAGGCAATGATATTGTAGTCTTTGGAGTTTCATTAAGTTAATATGGCTGGTTGAACACCAAACTGGAGCAGCGTATAATAACGTAGGCAATATTACTATTTCATATATCATAAAATGAAAAAAAATGTGTGTGTATATATATATATATACATATTATTTTTTTTTAAAGATGACACGTTCGCATCTGAATTGGACGAAAGTGAACAAAATACGATTGAAGAAGACAGTTACAATTTAAGCGGTATGTGTACGCTTTTCGTTATAGAATATACTGTTCTCGTAGCTTTTGACTCTTCAGTCAGTACGAATAATTAATATAGATTGGTGTATATAATGATGTTTATGGAAGTACCTTGATAATAGAACCATTTTCTAAAATATTTGATATATTTTCATTTTACGTCTTCTTGTATTTTTTCCGTATATACCTTCGTCAGGATCCTATTGATCCTATGGTATCAAACGTCTGCCTTTAAAAGAAAACATATGTAGGTCTTCTTATATTTACATTTATAGTTCTATCTGAAAAAATATTACGCCAAATCGATTAAGGAATAAAATTGATATTTATAAGTTTCTTTGATAAATGGAAAAACTTCATACAAATTAATTTCGATGTGTATAAATGGAATTTGACAACCAGCTTTTCATACAAGGAAAATGACAGAAATTATCGAATCAGCGCTAGAAAAAGGGAAATATAGATCAACGTTGATGTATGCCATCTCCTGACAAGAAGAAGCTACAAGATGATGATAAATGAAATTATTATGTTACTTAAATTTAATTTAAAGCATACGATAAACCATATTTTTTCGTATTAAATACTTTTATACGTGTGCTAATGTCGCGAATAAATTGATTACTCTTTTACTCTTCAGGAAGAGAACATACAACCGAGTCAATATCAAACGATGAAAAGTCAATAGTTGAAGATGTCGGTATTCCTGAATCGTCTATTGAAAAACTTGACTATGATGAAGAGTTGGAGTTAAATAAGACACAATTTGAACGTAACGGTAAAGTATAATCAATGAATCAATGCTATAGGTATATGAATGAAATTTCAAAACGTGAATTGTTACAGTAAGCGATAATCAAAAATTTCAAGGAATTCTACGAAAAACATTTGTTCTGTAGCATGTTATACACGCGTTATTAAACAAATGTTAATTACGTCTAATTAGAACATAATACAGAAGATTCTATAATTACGTAAAACGTGTTAAGTGTAATTGGTATCGGAAATCGATTTTATATTCGAAAGTTTTTTAAAAAAAAAAACATATTCATACGTTTCAGTAAAATGAATAAATTCGTTAATTTCATATAGCAACGAAATATAAATTTGTCGGTTATTTAAATGAATTAGATTCACGTTCATTTTATACATGTAAAATATGTATGTGCGTGTGCTGTTTTTTTTTTCCCATTTTAGAAGCAAGTACTACAGAGTCCATATCGAACGATAAAAAGCGTTCAGAAAAAATAGATACATTTGAATCGTCTTTTGAAGAATTAGATTACGATGAAGGGTCAGACTTGGAATTAAATAAGACACTGTTTGAAAAAAGTGGTAAAGTGTATTCATTTTTCTATAATTAATGCATAAATTTGAAAACCTAAATCATTATAGTAAACGGTAATAAACATTTTTAGAAAACAAAGTTTGAACAGTTTATGTGTTTGTGTATTTATATAATATATTCGTCTTTCCATCGGAAGAGAAAATGCAACTAGAATTTTCACACTACGTTTCTGCCGTAAATAAATTCATTAATTTCATTTTAGTGCGATCGAACCTTGGCTAACATGCTCTAAAACTATTCGCAACAAACTTACCCCTAGTAAATTATGCCAGTCCATCAGAATCTGTAACCAGGTTGTCTTTTTTCTTCTTCATGGTATTAATTTTCCCCTACATTAGCACACAGAGCAACCGCTAATACTTCAGTTCACGATATTTGACTTCTTTTACAACTTCCTAGCATTTTATCATGCGTCGCAGTACTTCCGTGTTGCGTATTTTATCTGTCCATTTTATGCGAAGTATTCTACGTTACAACCACAATTTGAAGCATCCGTTTATGTTTCATCTCATTTCTGATTACGCAGCTTTCAGAACCGTACAACAGTACCGAGAAAATGTAGAATTTCATTAACCTGATTTTCAAATTTAATTTTATATTTCTACTACATAATATTTGCTTTAGTTTTAGGAATGCGCTTCTCGATTTTTCAATTCGAATTATTACCTCTACACGTCCCATCGGTCATTTATGTTGCAAACGAGGTAATCGGTACTTTTAATGTTCTCCACTTCTTTACCTAGCCCTTTCCGTAACTTCATGTTTGGCTTCATCACACACGGGGCGGTAGCTACATCTAGGAATTGTAATACTTTTAAATTATTTACTATTATAATCGTATCGTCCGCATATGTAATACTATTTACTTTATGTACATTCAGCTTAATACCTTCTTTAAATTAGTTCAGTTGGAGTAAACATTAAAGAGGATTTGGGACAAGATACAACCTTGTCCTACTTCCAATTTCGATGCTTGCTGACTATTGTCGGTAAAGATTTTTTATTTTATATATCATTAAAATGTGTATTTGACAGTTACTTAAATTAATAGGATCCAAACTTCATTTTTCTTCCGATTTTAGAAACAAGCAATATGGGATCAATTTCGAACAAAAAAAATTGCGCAGAACTTGAATCGTCTATTGACAAATTAGATTACGATGAACAGTCAGATTTGGAATTAAATAAGACACACCATGAAAAGAGTGGTAAAGTGTACTCATTTTTGTACGATTAATACTTAAATTATAAAGCTTAAATCATTATGTACTAAACGACGGTTAAAAAACTTAAAGAAGGAAAAGCAAATGGAAAATTAAAAAGAGGAAGATCAAGAACCATATTTGTGAACGCCATAATAAAAGAACAGAATTATGTGAAGATAAATGAGGCTTGCTCATGCCAGAAAATTATCTGTTTAGCTGCGGGCCATGTTGTCCACCAACCTAGTGGTTGACAAGAAATGATGATATAATATTAGTATTTTCCCAGGAATATTACTTTCAGCTTTTTCTATATATATAGAGAGATACGTAAACTAATATATTCGTCTTCCCTTTGTAAGAAAAGAAAGTACAACTAAAGTTGTCACACTTCCTACGTTTCCCTCATAAATAAATTCATATTTACTAATTGGACCTACATTTTATTTTATGTATGTTGTGTGTGTGATATATTTATTTACATATTATTATTTACAATTTAGAAGCAAGTAATATGGGATCAATTTCGATCAATAAAAATCGCGAAGAATTTGAATTGTCTATTGACAAATTAGATTACGATGAGCAGTCAGATTTGGAATTAAATAAGACACAGCATGAAAACAGTGGTAAAGTGTATTCATTTTTGTGCAATTAATACTCATATTTTAAAGCTTGAAACAATTATTGTAAACGATAATGAAATCTTTGGACAACTTTCTAAGTTTAAATGAAAAATAAGTTTATGTATGTACGTACACACATGCTAATGTATGTATATATATGTATATATATATATATGTATGTGTATATATATATGTATGTGTATATATATATGTATATATATATATATATATATATATATATATATATATATATATAAAAATTCGTCTTGAGAGAAAGTACAACTAGAGTTCTTACACTTCCTACGTTTCTTTCATAAATAAATTCATATGTTTAACTAATTGAACCCAAAGTTTAGTTTATATATATATATATATTTATTTATTTATTTGCATTATATTATTCTTTACATTTTAGAAGCAAATAATATGGGATCAATTTCGAACAATAAAAATCGCGAATTTGAATCGTCTATTGACAAATTAGATTGCGATGAACAGTCAGATTTGAAATTAAATAAGACACAGCGCGAAAAGAGTGGTAAAGTGTATTCATTTTTGTACGATTAATACTTAAATTATAAAGCTTAAATCATTATGTAAACGATAATAAAAATTTTGGTAAACTTTTTATGTTTAAATAGAAAATATGTTTATATGTACGTATCCACACGCGCATATATGTGTTTTTGTTGTGTGTATATATATATGCCATGTTGATACAAGGAAAAATAAATACAGTAGTTTCTCGTTGTCTCCCACTGGTTTTTCTGTTAGGATTTACTTCCTTAGTTAAGATGGTCCGGTTATTAGAGGCCGGATACTCGCTTACTCGCTGTAGATTGATATTTATCAATCCGACTAAGGCACAACCTCATAAACGAGTTGCTCATAGTTTGCTGTTATAATGGCAGTACAATGCTTTAACGGTATTTACTGGCAAGAACAATCTCGACATGTGAACCTTTCTCCGTTTTCCTATCAGCGATGTAATGTGAATTCTGATTTACTTTTTCTAACGAGTGGCTAAAAAACTTAATAGAAGGAAAAGCAAATGGAAAATTAAGAAAATGACCGAGAACCCGATTTATGAACGCCATAATAAAAGAACAGAATGATGTTATGAAGATTAAAGAAACTGCTCTTGCCAGGAAATTATTTGTTTAGCTGTAGGCCATGTTGTCCACCAACTTAGCCGTTGAGGAGAAATTATGATGATATATATATATATGAAAACATTCGTCTTCCTTTTGTAAGGAGAGAAAGTACAACTAAAGTTCCTACATTTCCTACGTTTCCCTCATAAATAAATTCATATATTTAACTAATTGGATCTACATTTTATTTTATGTATGTTATGTATATCTATCTATCTATCTCTCTCTCTATATATATATATATATATATATATATATATATATATATATATATTTATGTATTTATTGACATGATATTCTTTACATTTTAGAAGCAAGTAATATGGGACCACTTTTGAACAATAAAAATCGCGAAGAATTTAAACTATCTATTGACAAATTAGATTACGATGAACAGTCAGGTTTGAAATTAAATAAGACACAGCACGAAAAGAGTGGTAAAGTGTATTCATTTTTGTACAATTAATATTTAAATTTTAAAGTTTAAATCATTGTTGCAAATGATAATAAAATTATAACTATTTAAGTTTAAATAGAAAATAATTTATATGTTTGTGTACATACGCACGCGCACGTATATATGTATAAATAATAATAAATCCTTTATTTCATTTAAATGCACCAAAATATACATTCATAAAACAATTAAAATTAATGATAATAATGAAAGTCCAAATTGAACCAAGACTCTTTTTTTTTTTTTAATTTGAAGAAACATATCCAACACCCATTTTCTTCCAAATTGTTACATCTCTTGCTTTCCGCATCTAATTGATCCCGACATATTTAACAATGTCGTTTTTCCATCGTCTTTTGGTCTTTGATCCTATCCAGCGGAATCCATTCTATACATTTTCTGGCCAGCTATCTGCTTGTTTCTGCATGGCATGACCACACCATGTCCATTTAATTTTTCTTGCTATCTCCATTAGGTTATCAGTCCTTGACTGTGCTCTTAATGCCTTGTTGTTTATTCTATCAAATTTTGTAACCCCTAACATTTTCCTTTCCATTGCTCGCTGCACAATTTGTAACTTTTTTATTTGCTTAATGTTATATTACCATGTTTGTGATCCATAAGTAATCGCCGGTATGATACATGTATTACTTGTGCTCTTAATGATGGACTCATTTTCTTGTTAAAAATTTCCTTCAAAGCCCAATACTTTTTGTTTCGGTTTTCAGTTGTTAAACAATTGGGATTCTTAAAGAATCCAAAAACGAAACAACAAAAGAGAACCTCTCGAGCGGATGGATATTTAGTGACCTCAAAACATCGTGTAAAGGGCAAAGCGAATTATCATAAACACATCCAATACACGTATCCACCTATAGTAAAACAAAAAAAAAAAAAAATACACCTACTAAAAAATTCACGCGTAATAGTTACCGGAACCCGGATAAGGATTAGTCTGAATTAACTTTGACCAAAATACAAAACCAGTTATCAACCTACGTAACCTTGACAATAAAGCGCGCATTAACAAACAACTTTCACCAAAACTCGCCATATAAAAGACCATGTAACGTTCGGCAAAATATCAGTCAATTCGATAGTGAATATGAATAACGTCGCGTATTTCCTTGTCTGTGTTGTCCTTAAATGAAATTAGTAGTCAAAGATGTATAACTTCTTCAACCAATTTTAATTTGTTCGAGTTAATGGTAACATTTTGCCGTTTTTTTTTTAATACTCAGTCTGTAATATTCCGTAGATACCATAATTTTCTTCCTTTCATGTTGTATAATGTTCTTCTTGTCCATCACTCCTATAATTAGCTTTTCCTGTGGCATAAGTTTTCGTATTATTCTCACCGAGTTATTGTGCCGAAAATGTTATACGCGTGTCCCGTATGGTCTTATGCAAGTAGTTCTAATGTAGGTAAATTACAAAGACTTCAAAATAAGTGCTGTAGAATAATACTTAAAGCCCCTCTGTACAATAGAATTGATAGTATGCATGACACATTGAAATTATCTTATGTCGAGGATATTATTATCCAACACACAAAGAGATTTTTTGAAGGTTGTAAACTCAATCAAGATCCCATTATTAATAATATTGGCGATTATAATCGTACTAGTTTGCAATTAAAATATAAACGGTACAAACATAAGAGGATAAAGCCTTACTATAGGATCGTACCAGCGTTTTTTATTTTGTTTTTATTGTATTTTTTATTTTTATTATTACTTTATTTAGTTTTTAGCATTCTAATAATAAGTATTATTATTCTTATTTAAGAGGCCGGTATAATGTGTATTCAGGTTTTGGTGGTGGTTTTTTCCTGAAATTATATTTTGTTTTGTTTGATAAAAAAAAAAAAAATTGTATAATTATCTATTTTGTTATTTGCACGTGGTATGAGATGTAATTTTTTGATACACGTAGTATACTAAGTTTGTTGTTCATGTAAATTTAAATATTGTAAATACATATACTTTTACTTACTTACTTACCGAGTTAGAGCTTTCTAGAATATTGATTATTATATCTTTATTCCGTTTATCTATAAAATTTCTGATTTTGTAACTTTGTAACTCATTACTTTACACATGACATTAAATTCTAGTTTTTCCTTTGATGTTTTATTTTTTATTTGTCTGAGCCGTTCGCGCTTTTTAATATCCAACTTTAGATACTCCAGAAAGCTCCTCTTTTTTTGTGTTCTTTTTTATGACTGATGATGTTGATTTCTTAATGCTTTTAACGAATATATAATAATCTTGTACATCTTTACTTGTTTCTTCTATTTTATTAGAATTCATATAATTTTTTAAATTTTCAATAAATTCCACGGTCTGTTGGCTGTCTATTCTTACTCTAGGTTCCTTTCTCGCTAATTTTCTTTTACCTTTTTCTACTTTTAGAGTTATTGTGACTAATCTATGATCTGTCCGGAATTATCTATGTTTTGTACGTATCTAATATCCTCTATTAAAACGAAGTCAATTTCGTTTTTATAATCTCCGTTTGGTGACATCCTGGTCCACTTTTTCCCTCTTCTTTTTTGAAAATATGAATTAACGATTTTTAAATTTTCACATTTGCAAAATTCCAACAGCTTTGACACTCTAAGATTCCGTTTTCTATATCCATAAGGGCCCATAATTTCTTCCTCTCCTTTCTGTCTAAATCCACAATTTTGCTGTTAAAATCTCCTAATATTAGTATTTTCCCATGAACAATTACTTTTACCTTTTTCTATATAATATATTAATTAATATATTCGTGTTCCCATTTTAAGAAGATAAAGTACAACTAGAGTTCTCACACTTCTTACGTTTTCTCATAAATAAATTCATATATTTAACTAATATTTTATATATATGTGTGGTATATATATATATATTTATTTATTTATTTATTTATTTGCATGATATTCTTTCCATTTCAGAAGGAAGTAATATGGGACCACTTTCGAACAATAAAAATTGCGAAGAATTTAAATCGCCTATTGACAAATTAGATTACGATGAACAGTCAGATTTGGAATTAAATAAGACACAGCTTGAAAAGAGTGGTAAAGTGAATTCATTTTTGTACAATTAACACTTATATTTTAAAGGTTGAAACAATTATTGTAAACGATAATGAAATCTTTGGCGAACTTCCTAAGTTTAAATGAAAAATAGTTTACATATGTACGTACACACGCTCTTAGAGTTCTCACACTTCCTATTTTTCTTTCATAAATAAATTCATATATTTAACTAATTGAACACAAATTTTATTATATATATATATATGTGTGTATATTTATTTGCATTATATTATTCTTTACATTTTAGAAGCACGTAATATGGGATCAATTTCGAACAATAAAAATCGCGAAGAATTTGAATCGTCTATTGACAAATTAGATTACGATGAACAGTCAGATTTGGAATTAAATAAGACACAGCATGAAAAGAGTGGTAAAGTGTATTCATTTTTGTACAATTAACACTTATATTTTAAAGGTTGAAACAATTATTGTAAACGATAATGAAATTTTTGGCGAACTTCCTAAGTTTAAATGAAAAATAGTTTACATATGTACGTACACACGCTCTTAGAGTTCTTACACTTCCTATTTTTCTTTTATAAATAAATTCATATATTTAACTAATTGAGCACAAATTTTATTATATATATGTATATATGTATATATTTATTTGCATTATATTATTCTTTACATTTTAGAAGCAAGTAATATGGGATCAATTTCGAACAATAAAAATCGCGAAGAATTTGAATCGTCTATTGACAAATTAGATTACGATGGACAGTCAGATTTGGAATTAAATAAGACACAGCATGAAAAGAGTGGTAAAGTATATTCATTTTTGTACAATTAACACTTATATTTTAAAGGTTGAAACAATTATTGTAAACGATAATGATACTTTTGGCGAATTTCCTAAGTTTAAATGAAAAATAGTTTACATAAGTACGTACACACGCTCTAATACATATATATATATATATATATATATATATATATATATATATATATATATATATATATATATATAATATACCTGTTGAGAGTACAACTAGAGTTCTCACACTTCCTATTTTTCTTTCATAAATAAATTCATATATTTAACTAATTGAACATAAATTTTATTATATATATATATATATATATATATATATATATATATATATATGTATATATTTATTTGCATTATATTATTCTTTACATTTTAGAAGCAAGTAATATGGGATCAATTTCTAAAAATAAAAATTGCGAAGATTTTGAATCGTCTATTGACAAATTTGGTTACGATGAACAGTCAGATTTGGAATTAAATAAGACACAGCATGAAAAGAGTGGTAAAGTGTATCTATTTTTGTGTTATGAATGCTTAAATTTTAAAACAAATTATTAAAATAAATGGTAATAAAAGTATTCTAAGAAAAAATACAACTGAGTACTATTGTTACACTATTTGGTCAACATCGAATGATAAAACGTGCATAGAGGAAATCGATGTGTTTGAATCGTTTTTTAAATCGCGATTAGAAACTAAATTTAGAATTAAGTAAGACACAATTTGAAAAATGTTATGAAATACAATTGAATCTAGTATGATCCTAAATTTAATTTAAAACACAACACTTGTTTCAGTGTTAAATATTTTATATTTGCTCATAATTTACACATTCCATCAAAATATGGATTTGTTGGTCACTTAAAATAATTGAACCAACATTTTATTATATTCGTATATATATATATATGTGTGTGTGTGTGTGCGTATATATAATGTGTGTGCATGTAATATATATTAAGTGTTTATATTTTCGTTTTAGAAAGTAACGTTACAACAGAATCAAATGACAACCGCGTAGAAGAAATTAGTATTTCTGATTCATCTTACGATGAGCAAGTGGGCTTGAATATAAATAGGACACAGTTCGAAGAAAACGGTAAAGTGTTTTTTTAAAGCTTAAAGATGCGTGCAATCTGTTTGGTTGATCAATAGGCAGAACTGATCTGTTTAAAAGCTATAACGGGATACTTCCCAACGGTCGTATCCCTTAATTTATCTTAGTATTATTATACAATATAATGTAATATATGATATATAATATATAAACTAGTTGATCGCTACGGTCGATTTCCCAATTCGATCTGACTGCGTCTCTTCAGTCGTTGGAATTGCACGCCGTTACGTAGAACATTGACTGCTAGTGGATTGATGTGGGTTTGAAGTCGATGCAAGTATCTTCCAGCGCAGCTTTTGACTACCTCTTTAACAGACGGTATACGGAGATCTTTGTGTATGTCGTCATTGCGGACATACCATGGCGCTGACACGATATTCCGCAATACTTGAGATTGAAATTTTTGTACTATGTCTAAGTTAGAGTTGCTCGTTGTACCCCAAATCTGGATACCATATGACCAGATTGGCTTCAAGACTGTTTTATATAGTAATACTTTATTTTCATACGACAGTGTTGAATATTTGTCAATCAGCCAATAAATATTTCGGTATGTAATGCTGAGCTGTTTACGTTTAGCAATAACATGATTTTTCCAGGTAAGCCGTTTATCAAGGTGTAATCCAAGATATTTTACGTTACACGATTCGGAAATTGTTTGCCCATTTAACTTAATCGGTAAATTTTTGCTTTTATTTAAAGTAAATAAAACTTGCTTGCATTTTGATTCGTTAATATTGAATTTCCACAGTCTAAACCACTTTTCTACGTGTTAGATGGTTTTGAAGTTATTCGGCCGCTAAATTATTATCACGATGAGTCGAGAGAATAGCGGTGTCTTTGGCAAACATAGCTGTGTCTGTATTTTCGTTAACTGGAAAGTCGTATGTATAGAGCTGGTACAATGTTGGTCCGAGTACACTGCCTTGAGGTACTCCCGATTGTATTGAATGAATTCGTGAGTAATTCCCGTTAACATTAACATGGAAATATCTTTCTGTTAGGTATGACTTCATTAGCTGGTAGTACTCGTGAGGTAATTTAAGTTTTAATTTGTACAATACGCCAACGTGCCAGACTTTATCAAAGGCCTTTTCGATGTCGAGAAATACCGCTGAACATTCTTTTTTCGAAACTTTTGTTTATGATGTCGACTATTCTATGTACTTGTTCAATGGTGCTATGGTGATTCCTGAATCCGAACTGATAGTCTGGTATCACTTTATTTTCTTCAAGAATTGGTTTGATTCTCCGGAGAAGTAGTTTTTCCAATACTTTGGAGAGAACCTGTAACAGGCTAAATGGCCTGTAAGAGGACACTTCATTTTGAGGTTTACCCGGTTTTGGAATCAATTTGAAAATATCCCGTACGAAGGATTGCGTTAAAAATGAGTGTTATTAAAGTAACAGCTTTCCTCGGTATTTTTTAGAATTTTTGCAGTTATCAAATCGTGTCCGGTAGCTTTCTTTATATCAAGTTGTTTTAATTGTGCATTTATTTCCATAGGCGATGTTAATTTAATAAGGAGTGACATCTGCAATGGTGTTTCTAGATATTCCATTAATTTCTTTTCATGAATAGAATTTTCATTTTTGTGTGGTTCAAAAATTCCTGCTAGGTATTCGGCAAAGACATCCGCTTTTTCTTGTTCAATTCATACCCATTCTTTGTTTTTCATTCTTATAGGGGGACACTGATAGGTGTGATCTACTTTTATATTTTTTATAGCCCTCCACAAGCTGTAATCAGTTGTTTTAGTCGGAGTTAGATTTTCTATATACTCTCGAAATGTTTCGTTTTTTAGTTCTAGAAGGTTTTTTTTAATTGTCTAGCTGCTCTATTTAGAATAGTTTTATTAACGGGATTTCTATCGATCTGCCAAATTCTTCTCAATTTTCTTTTCTCCGAGATCATCTTCTTTATTACTTTCGGATGTTTTCTTATAATCATTTTATCTTCATTTACAGGCGTGGCTAAGTATGCAGACTTCTGAATACACTTAGTAAGGTTTTCTACAACTATTTCTATATCTGTTCGTGTTTTCAACGGGACTGTAAAGTGTATCAATTTTTGTATGATGTTATATATATAAACCAAATTTTTAAACCATTATTACAGTGAATGACAAGGAATAAATATGAAAAACTAAAAAATTTATCTTTAAAATATGCTATATAATAATTGTCAAACCGTTGCATTCTCATTTTACACGTACTTTAGAATATTCAAATTTCAATCTTAATTCAATTCATTAATGTTATACATTACAAAATGTGAATTTGTAGATTTATATATATATATATCTCTACAGTCGTATATTGATGATAATTGACCGCCGTGACCATTATGTAACAATCAAATTCCTCCACAGTTGTCGATCATCTGCCGTGTGTACCAAATCTGGTATTGACAGTTTAACACGTCGGCATATTTGTTTCGTCCATCGGGTCATTGGCCGACCTTTTCTTCTATGTCCGTTCATTCTTCCTAGTGTGACTGTCCTGTCTAAGTCTCGTGCACGCATTATATGACCGAAAAATTTGTGCATTTTATCGCGTATGTCTTGTGACAATCGTTTATCTATATTAAGACGTTCGTTTGTTTATCGTGCCATTTTATACCCAGCATTATGCGCCAGCATTTCATTTCAAATGCATGAATATATTGCTGATCCGTGGAGTTTATTACCCATGTTTCGGAACCATAGGTAAAGATGGAGAACACCGTTGTATTTTTGTAGAATAATTGATATTTCCATCCCGCCAGATACGTTGCAACTTATTTATAGCATTTAGACTCATCGCAGATCGTCTCCTTATTTCTTTGCTTGAGCCTCCTTTATTGTTGATCCGGACACCTAGATATTCAAATTCGTTGACGACTTCATATCCGTGTAATTGTTGTGAAGTATTAGATATGTTTTCATTATTATGATCCACTATCATAATTTTTGTTTTATTTTTGTTTATACGCATTCCGAATTCATGGCTTACTGTCGTCAGTTTATTTAAAGTTGTACTTAATTCTTCCATAGATGATGCAAAAATTGCCGTGTCATCGGCATATCTCAAATTATTAATTTTTTCTCCACCAATTGAAATACCTCCTTCCTCTGCGGCAAGAGTACGTCGCATTATATATTCAGAGTATATGTTATATAAAAGTGGCGATAGGATACATCCTTGTCTAACACCTTTTGATATTTTGAAAGGTTTAGAGAAATAATTATCTGCTCGTACTGTATTATAATTGTTTTCGTAAAGTGATTTCACTAGCATTATAAGATGATTAGGAACACCTATTTCGGACAAAATTATTCATAGCTTGTCCCATATCACGCTGTCAAAAGCCTTTTTATAGTCTATAAATGCTATATATACAGGCACGTAGTATTCTCTGGCTTTTTCTATAATTTGTTTCATTTTCAAAATCTGATTCCGTGTGCTTTTTCCTGCGACAAAACCGGCTTGTTCTTCAGGAATTTGCCAATTAAGATAAGACTTTAAACGCTCATTTATTACGTGTAATAATATCTTAGAAGCGTGTGGAATGAGGGCGATTGTACGATAGTTATCGCAACTTTTTGTAGACCCTTTTTTATGTATCGGTATTAAAATTGACGTGGTCCACTGACGCGGCCATTCACATGTATTCCATATTTTACCGTATAATTTATATAGGTAATCAAAAGTGACTCCCGATAATATTTTAATTATTTCGGCAGGAATTTTGTCTTCGCCTTCAGCTTTTCCATTTTTTAGCTTGACAATTGCTTGTTTTACTTCATCGCGTAAAGGCATAGGTTCTTGTTCAAATTTATTGTCCTTTATTTGCGTTGAATTTCTATTTATATCTGTATACAATTTTTGACAGTAATCACGCCAAAATTCCGTTATTTCACGTATGTCGGTTATTAACGACCCGGTGTTGTTTACAATACCCCATGGTTTGGCTTTAAATTCTCTAGTAACTATGCGTATTTTTTTAAACATATCTTTATTTTCATTCGTTTCCTTGTGAGCTTGTATTTGTTTACATAGATCTCCATAGTATCTATTCTTATCCTTTCTGCATGCACGTTGGGTATCTCTGCATAATTGCCTATACTCCACATCATTACCATGGATTTTTGTGTTCCTACGTCTTTCAATTAATTTTATTGTGTCATCTGTTATCCAGGTTTTCCTTTTCCGTATACTCATCGGATTTGATCCATCTTTTTTTGCCCGTTCAATCGCTGAGGTCAGTTTCAGCCAAATATCATTAGGCGATTCATAATTTCGATTATCTTGTTCGATATTGTTATTTACTGCGGAACAGAAAGTATCCGGCTTATTTATTATCGTCCTATCTTTATGAGATGTGCATACAATTCTTTTCAATCGCATTATAAATTTCCCTCCTAGTAAGTTGTGGTCAGTTCCACATTCAGCACTAGGATATGTTGTTGCATCCAATAATGATGATTTCCATCTTGATCTCACCAGTATGTAATCTATCTGCTTTCTCGAATTTCCAGATGGCGATTTCCATGTATATAATCGACGTGGATGTTTTCTAAATCCAGTATTTGTTATAGGCTATTTGTAATACAGAATTCTAATAATCGGTTACCCCTTTCATTTCTTTTTCCTAATCCAAATTTACCTATTACGTTACGCAAACTGTTCTCTTTCGCAGTGTCACCGATTTTGGCGTTAAAATCACCTAAAATTAACATAGGTTCTCTTTTACTGATTCTATTTATAATATTTTGTAGATCTTCATAAAAACAAATCAATTTCATCGTCATGAGCTGATGCAGTCGGTGCATATATTTGTAGTAAGTGTAGAGGCATCGGTTTAGTCAACAGTTTTAAATAAATCATTCTATCATTTATTGCTTCAAATGCCACTACATAATTACTCAGTTTTCTATTAATTAAGAAAGCCACACCCTTTTTGTGTTCTGTTCCGCCTGCATAATAAATTTTATTACCTGACGATGTTAGAAAGTGGTTAGTTTCGCTTAAACCAGTTATGCTGATTCCTAGTCTTTCACATTCTCTTTCTACTATAGCTAGTTTCCCTACCTGGTTTAACCCTCTTATATTCCACGTTGCAATGTTTAAAATCTTTTTATCCTTCTTGATTCTTTTAGGTTCAGTCACATATTTTACACTGCAAGTCTGAGCCATGACCTTGCAGCGCCGATCGTCACTCGGGTCGCATGACACGGTCGCATATTTCACATCCAAGGTCCCGTTGTAACCTAGACGCCGATTGTCAGTCGGATCACGTAACAAATCTGATTCTGAGTAATTCGTGAACATAATGGTTTTCTTGGAAATAATTAATGAGGTAGTTTTCCGTTGCTTTCCTCATCGCAGTACCGTAGTCGATTAAATCAATATGTGATTTTCGCCGTACGATTGTCCTAACTTGAGCCTTACCGACATCATTTGTCGTCCGCTCCAAGAAGGTATTGGTAACAGCTGCTTCCCTGTACCAAGCCTTTGGATGAAAATCCTAACCGCAAGGCAACGGTTTGTTACTGAGGAGTAACATTTATTTAAGGTTTTTACGGCGACCTTAACCCGCCAAGGGAGAGACAGTCATAGGATTTTTGCAGACTTTTAGTGGGCAGGTCCTCAAGCTGCCCATCTGCATCCTCGTGTCTCTACCCTGTCACTACTGGAATCACCTACATGAGGCTTTCCACCAGTAGCCACTCTTAGTCGACGACTGGTTAATTAACTAATGTCTTATTTACTGCTAACCTACATATGTGTAAGCAGTTCCACTATCAGCCACCAGTGGACGCGCCCAATAACGGTTAGAGTTTCGGTCCCCTGAAGGTACAAAGTACCCCCAGGTGGGATATGTATATACTTTTTAGGAAATGAAAATATGACTTAGTTAACTCCAAATGATCAAAAGCTAGTGAAACAAGTCGGAATTTCTCAATCATCTAACGAAAAACTAGATTATAATGAGCAATTGGTTTTAAAGTTTGATGAGAGAGGTAAGTATGCCCATTTTTAAATGTTGAATATATAAATAATTTTAAACTACAATACATCAATATTGAACAAGAAAATAATTTTTCCCGTGGAAAAATTCTGTGCAGTGAACATGAGATAAATGCTTTCATTTACATTTTATGCGTACTATTGAAACTTTTTTAAACGGATGTTGATTACTTCCAACTGAAAAATATATACAACAAATCTCATAATTGCACAGAAATGTTACTTGAAAACAATATAGAAATTAAATTTATTATTTCATAATTTTGTAATTACAAATAACTGCAACTCTGGATCAATTTATTTTATTTTCGTAGTTTAAATTTTAGCATAATATGAAACTAATTGATATATTAGTTTTACGCTGTAGATAGATAAATTAATTTATCATGTTATTGAAATATCGATTTGCCTGATATTTAATGTAATTGGGCCAATATTTTTTTTATATATGTACATTTATATATTCGTCTAATAATATAATGATGATGGAGGACATCAATATTTCTGCGTCATCTAATGAAAAAGTCGACTATTGTAAGCAGTGAATGGGTACTAAACAACATACAGTTTGAGGACAGCAGTAACGTAAATCTGTTTTTTTTTTTGTTTTTTTTTTATTAATTATATATGTATACATTAAATTTCTAAACATTATGTGGAAGTGTTGCTTGAAACGATATAATCAAAAATAAGATATTATTTTGTACGTGTGTACCAGTGTATGAAAACATGTTTATAATTCCATTTTAGGACGAGGAACTGTAGCAATAGTCGATGTTAAAGAATAAAAACATTATAGGAGAAATTAATAATCATTATTAATCTTTTGAAAATTTCGATTACGATAAGCAGTTAGATTGGGATGTAATAAGACAATACAAATAACCAGATAAAGTGCATCCATTTTTGTAGGATAAGTGTGTTGGAAAGTTTCATCAAGTTAGAACGCAAAATAACATTGAGTATGCTAGTCAATCAATATGCCTGATCTTCGCAGTTTTATTATACAGTCGCTTCGGAAAATTATGATTAATCTATCATAAATTACATCCCGTTTGAAAAATTCAAACATTTCATAATTATAAATACATTTTACGTGAAGACTATATAAGAAAAAAAATTCATTATTTGTAGTTGATGAATTTCACGTAAGTTGATGTTAAATTATGTTTAATGCATACATACGAAATTTATCCTGTTATTCAAAATTTAATTTTTGAAATATAAGATAAAACATGTTTTTCGTGTTAAATGTTTTTGTACTTACATAGAATTTTCAGAATTCACGAATTTTCCCTCTAATTAACTTTATTAATTTTATGCATTATCAAAATCTGTGAATGCTAGTTGTTTTATGTAACCGACCAACGTTTTATTTTATATGTGTATATTTATATGTATTCCTATTTAGGAAGAAAAAATTTAACTGAGTCAACTTCAAATGATCAAAAATTAGTAGAAGTCAGAATTTCTGAATCATATATCGAGAAACTAGATTATGCTGAGCAACTGAATTTGGGCTTAAATAATACAAAGTTTGAAAAAAGCGGTAAGAATATTTATTTTTAGTATAATTAAGTTTACAAATGAAAATTTTAAACATGGATTAGTAATAAAAAATTTGAAGATTTATTAAATTTGATTTTTTCTTTTTTTTTTGTACCTTTTTAAACCGATGTGAGAATTGTCTTCAGTTGGGAAATAAATAAAAAATCTTAATTATGTCGAAATAAAGTTTATTAAAGGTCTTTTAAACCGACGCGATTTATCTCTAAATAGCATATAAATTAAAGATATCTCAACGTATACAAAAGTTTTATTGGAAAACTATAAACAATATTTTTTATTTCGAAATTTCTAATTAGAAATAACTGTGATAAAAAAGCCTGATAATTCGCAATTAAATTTGCAATAGTTTATACGGACGACGATGTCTGTTATGTGGCTTCAATTAAATTTGAAGCACAAAATGACACGTATTTTCCGCATTAAATATTAATGCGGATTTGTCGGTTATTCGAAGGAATCGAATAAATATTCTTTTTTATATTCATGCATATTATATTTATATATTCACGCTTCCATTTTAGAGGGAGAAAGTACGACTGATTCCGTGTTGGGTAAGATGCTGATAGAATACGTCGATATTTCGGACACATCTGTTGAAAAAATGGACCAGAATAAGCAATTGAATTTGGAAATAAGTATGACCGAATTTGGAGAAAGTGGTAAAGTTAATACATTTTTGTATAAACGGTAGATATAAAATGAAATCTTAAAAAACATGCGTTATTACAGCGAAGAAAAATTTTGAAGAACTTTATTAAATTTAATCAGAAAATAATTCTCTTTGAACCATAGTAGCCAGTTATATACATTTTCATTTTGTTCTGGCTATTGAAAATCATTAAATCGTCAAAATCGTATCCTATTAGAACATACTACAAAAGATTCATACTTCTACAAAGTGTTACTTTAAACCCGTATACAAATGGAATGTATTTCAAAATAATTTCTAATCCTGAACGAAAAACGAATAAAATTTCACGATTGGTATTTACAAATAACGTGTCATGTGTTTCCTAAATTTAATTTATAACGTAAAATGAAAATATTTAATCTTCAATATTTTCATATTTGCATAAAATTTTAATACTTCATATCGATTTCGCCACAAACTAATTCTTATTTTCGTGCATTATGAGAATGTGAATTATATTTGTACATATAATCTATTTTAGCAAAAAAAGGTATGACTGAATCAATGTTAATGAATCAAAATTTATTAAAAGAATTCTGTATTTCCGAATCGTCTATTGAGAAACTGGATTACAATGAGCTGGTGGATTTAGGATTAAATAAGACCCAGTTTAATGAAAGTGGTAAGTATATCCATTTTTTATATAATTAATGCTGTGTATGTATATATAAATTAAAGTTTGTAACATGTATAATCTTAATGATAATAAATTTTTATTAATTAAAAAAAAAAACATTGAAGCGTAATTGCTAATCAATATGCCAGTAAAACGTGGATTTGCCATATATGCCTTGTTTTTATTTCTATTTTAGGAAAAGAAAGTATGATTGATTCAGTAGAAAAGGATCAAAAGCTGGACAAAGAAGTCGTTATTTCTGAATCATCTACTCTGAAATTAGATTATAATAAACAGACGGATTTGGGGTTAGAGAAGAGAAAGTTTGAAGAAACCGGTAAGTGTATTAATTTTTAATATAGTGAATGCTAAATGTATAAATGAAAATTTTAAACCTGTATTATTACAATGTGTGATTGAAGAACTTTACTATTTATTGTTTTAAAATATAATTTTTTTCCGTTGAACTATGCTAGTCAATATGTCACACGTATTTATATTAATTTTACACTAGTTACCGAAAAATATTTAATGCGGACTATGTATAACTGGAATAGAACATCCCATAATTATGTGGAAAACTTACGCGAAACCGGTTTTTATGAATTACATCTTATGTTTTAACTTCTATTTAATATTAACCTTTAAAATCGTTAAAATTGGAATAGAAATTAATCCAAATACTATGGAAGTTTGTATGTTTTTGGCATAGAAAATGTAAATAAAATTTTACAACATACATCAATGTTGTTAATGATTGGAAACTGTTGTTCTATTATGGTTAAAACAATGTAGTTTTTAATCAGTAATATATTCATTTAATATTTCAATGTCATGTATTTTTTTTTTTTAAGAATTGAAAAAAATATATATAAAACTTCATAACTCGTACACACGGTCTATTTCCAGTATTTAACAGGAGATCAACGTTAGCACCCATAAATAAAGTTCTTAATATACAAACAAGTAATCGCACCTAAAATATTATACGCTTGCCCTGTTTGGTCTAACACCGGCCCGAGTAATATAAATAAACTACAGCGATTGCAAAAATCACTGCCTCAGAATTATACTGAATAAAATTAGGTATATGCGCATTAAAACTATGCGCGGCATTTTAAATTATCCTTAAGAAACAATTAAGATCGGTACTTTAAAATTTTTCGATACTTGCTGTATGTCCGCTGATAAAAACGTTAATGAAATCGGTGATTTATGAATCACTACGACACGGGTACAAAAAATACATAGACAAATAGATCATATTTTACTTTGATATGATAAAATATAATTTTTTCGCAAATTCCAATTATGCTAATATTTTTTTTAACTCTATACTACATTGTTTACTTTAATTATTTCTTAAGTTATTAATTAAAATTTTGTCGATGCAGGTTTTTTGTGGAATTTTTGCCTGCGAAATAACAGCTAACTAATAAGTTTCTGTTTTCGGTTTCGCGTATATTTAAGTTATAAGTTTATCGGTTATGAAATTCATAATTTTCGAAACGATAAAACAACATCTATTATTAGACTGTTTTCTGTGTATGATTATTTTAACAACAAATTTTTCTTCTTCAAAATTAAAAAAAAAAAACTTAACAAAACTGGCTTTGCAATAAGTAAACTATTCCAACACCACCTCAAAGCCAAGTCTTTGGTAAAATACATTTATATTTTACAACTTTGGTTTAATATTTCTTCGACAGGATATTTTTCATTTATTTATCCGTATGTATTTTCAAATTCTTTTCCATAGGTGTGGATTTTTCCTTGAGATGTTCCAGCTTATAGTCGTGAATCAATCTATTAATAATATTTTTTTGATAAACTTGAATCTTTTCTGGTGTTATAATAAGGTTCATTCATTCCTAAAATTTTTTGCGTGTGCCTAGGTTTTTGCAATAAATAAGTTTTCTAATTCTTTTATTATTTTTTTTGATTTATCGCCAATTTTTGGCGTGTTATCTACATAGATTGCTGAGTATGTATTGTTAAATATATATAGACATTCATGGTATGATGATTTTTTTAAACTTATAGCAGTCAAGGGTTCATAGAGTTTGGTTTTTGCATCTAGGTGCTTACTTAAGGTCATAAATAGATTGTTTTAATTTCAACATAATTATACTTTAGTTCAAAACTGGAGAGGATTCATATAAATATCTTCTTACAATTTTCCATTTAGGAATGCTGTTTCTACATCTAAATGGGTAATTTGTAAATTTTTTTCATTAGCCACACTTAACAAAAAAGTCTCATATGTAAGGATGGGAGTATAGGTTTCATTAAATTTATTAGTTTGGAACCCGTTTGTTACCCCAGTCTGGTTCTATGTGTTCCATCGTATTTTGTTTTAACGATCCATTTTGAGTCTATACACTTTTCATTTTCTGTTTTTTTACGATTTCCCAAACGTCATATTTATATATATTTTCCTTCTTTCCAAAACGTTTGAAATATTTATATTTAACAGTTTTTTCGGATCATAATTAATACGGAATTTGATTATCTATTGCGCTTGTCAGTGTTCTATTAAAAACTACATGGTATGATGCTTCATTTAACCATTTTTCTTCTATGCCAGATTGTATTAACACAGCTCGCAATTTTTCCAACATCGTTCGATTCATTCTTTCGACGAAGCTGTTCTATTCAGAAGTATGAGGCGCCGATGGTTTTAAAGCAGTGTCATTGTTTTACATAAAGTTTACTATATTTTGGATCTCTGCTACCATGCTCTTTGCTTATGGTTAAAACAACGTAGTTTTTAATCAGTAATGTATTTATTATTTAATATTTTAACATCGTAACAGATGTATATTTATTTAACAAAAAGGAATTCTAAATATACCATATAAAACTACATAACTCGTATACACGAGGATAAAAACAATAACCTATAACAAGATTGGCTTTACACTAATTCTAACATGTAATATTGCGTGAATGCTCGTATAAATATATATTATTATTATTATTATTATTATTATTTAAAAAAAAATAGAGTATTTATAAAGAAATATTTTTTTTTATATTAAAAAACTATTATATATTTATTAATGAATTAGTTATAAAAAATAATAATTTAATAAAAAAATTTACTTGAAAATAATTAAAAAAAAAAAAACTAACCTGACCGGATTCGTAATTACTTGTCAACCATCCTTCTTCATTTAATCCTAACTGTCTTGATTAAGAAACTAACAACTGAACTTTTAAACTGAAAAACTAGAACTCACTTGAAAATAAACAACCATTCCTTTTTATACCTTTTTCTTAAGCCTTGTTAAACAAAAAATTACTCGATTCTCTTCATTAAATTAATTTTTACTGGCTGTATTAACTAAAATTATTTGGTCAAACTAATTTACCGGTTTTTTCCATTAACTAAAATTAATTTTAATTATTGTATAACAATAGTTTGTCTACTACAAATCCGGTCTTGTTTTACTATAATAATTTTAATATATTTTACTTTCATTAAATAAATAATTATATATATATATTTTTGTTTTATTATATTAATTAAATTAAATATTAGTTTTCCAACTTCAATTTAATAAATTTAAATTTATTATAACGTAAACATACGACGATCGTCGTAATATATTTATTATTTAATATTTTAATGTCATAACGGATGTGTATCTATTTAATAAAAAGGACTGTACTCGTACGCACGAGCATAGAAACAATAGTAACAAAATTGATTTTACACTAATTAAACTATTCCAACAGAGATACTTGAAAAATTTTACTTAATTGAATCAGAAAATTTTATTTATACTTCCTCTTGGATGGCTTTATAAAATTGACATTATTAACACGTAATCGAAAGATAAGCATTAAACACTTTGGAATGCTGTGATGATGATATAACCCTAATTTCTATCAATAATGTTTAGACTGTACATAATGAAACTGTTATCATAATTTTCCAACCTCGAAATATCTCAATTTTTCAACGTCGAATTTCGTACTTTTAAATGTACGAAATCTTTGTATGTAGTTCTTGTAAATTACGTACTTAAAGCTCTTACCACATATCTAGGGGGGGTTTAAAACGGACGTCAACTTAAAAATCACACGAACAAAACTGATTTTATAAATTAAAAAATTCAATTATTAAATATTCATTTTAATTAATCTAAATCACTGCCTAAAAAAAATCGAACAAATATAAATTAAAATTACAATTAACGTCTTACTTTATAGCGAAAATTTAAGGACACTTGAATGAAAAATTGTATGTATTTTTTAATGATAAGTGGCACTTTTAAAAATAATTTTTGACCAGTTATTTTAGACTTGTGTGACAGCCAGTAATTTTAAATTACTAACATAAATTAAGTTTGTTGTTTAATTGAAGTTTACATTATATATGATTCGGAATCCCCGGTAAATGTGGTCTCGGAGGTGATTCATTTTGGTATATAATGCGGATATATAAATTTATTAAAATTGTTATATATCTTTTTGTAATATATAGATGACGATGATGCCAAATGTGACGATGTTGCGAATGAAATTAAATCTAGTCTGGACGAATTTATTGGTAAGGATTAGACTAGTTATTTTAGATTTGTGTGACAGCCAATAATTTTTGAATTATTAAGAACATAAATTAAGTTTTGTTTAATTGAAGTTTACATTATATATGATTCCGGAATCCCCGGTAAATGTGGTCTCGGAGGTGATTCATTTTGGTATATAATGCGGATATATAAATTTATTAAAATTGTTATATATTTTTTTGTAATATATAGATGACGATGTTGCGAATGAAATTAAATCTAGTCTGAACGAATTTATTTGTAAGGAATATTTTTTCTTCGTATTAACGTAATAATTGCCGAATATATAATTCCCTATTAGCATTGTTAATTAAATATTAAATAATTAGCACGTTTGTGAATGCTTTTTTATTTTAAATAATCCATAGAAACAGCGGACTATCCCGATCCTTGGTAACATAGTGTAAAATATCAGGTATTGATTTGATAATTAAATTAAATAAAATAGAAGGTAAAAACAGGACAAATATTAATAATACTGATTCTCACGAATAGAAATATTGTTCGAAACAATCTCTTAGTTTTTGGAATTATATTTCTAGGATCAAATTATAACATTTCGCGTGAAGCACGCAAGCATTAAGATAAGACAGTACAAAAACTTTCGAAGCACATTACACTACGCGTTATTTAATTAAATCGTTGCTCGTTTATTTGATGTAGATTTGGCTGTAGAAAATGTAAAAGATGATAACGTTAGTACAGTCGAAAATATGGGTGATCAGACTGATTTGCAAAATAATGAAATTCAGAATCAACAAAATGGTACGATAAAATTTATTTTTCGAATTGAGTATACTTTGCATTTAAAATTGTTCGTCGCTTTAGATGTAAATGTGCTTAAATATTAAATTTATTTAAGTTTATTTTTATCTCTATGCTTAATTTTGAAGCATTGGTCGCACTTTAGTAATTTTTATCGCGTTTTTCATGTTTAAAAATTATACTCTTAATAACGCTAATTTATGGAATATATTGCTGACTTAACAGAAGATTGAAATGTTTATCTTTAATTTTCTTTAAAAGCAATATTGTTTTACCACAATTAGTATTTAACATCTCGACATGTAAAATATTGTTACGATTGAGGTAAATCATAAATATGTAGGGAATGAAAAATGATAAATTAAAAATATTTATGCTTAATGAATTTTAATTTATTTATACAATGAGTACATAAGTATGACACGATTACGTTATATGTTCGTGTAATAAGTATTTAAATTTTTCAGAATACGGTAGACATTTAGAATGTTACGATATTACTAGTAGCATTGAATCATCGCAGGCATATAATGAACTAGTTGGTAACGAAAATGCTCAAAATATAGAAATTACCGACGAAGCAGTTTTGGAAGAAAATACTGCGGAAATTGAGTCTCTTTATAAACCTATTTTAACACAAAATGATACGAACATGATTAATGAACTAATTGACGAAACAGAAAGTGAACGAGTAAAAACGGATACCGAGAAGGAAGTTATTAATATTATAGAAGAAGACAATATGGAAATAAAAATGATTCGTGAAGCAGCTTTAAACAGAAATGTAGCTGATTTACTTATTGAACCTGTTTTACAAAAGATAACAGTTTTAAATGGAAACGCAAAAGAAATGTCTGCTCCAGAAGAAATATCAAAAGAAATGTCAGCTCCAGAAAAAATAAACGAAATTCCAGCTCCAGAAGAAATAACAAAAGAAACTCCAGCTCCAGAAGAAATAGCAAAAGAAACTCCAGCTCCAGAAGAAATAGCAAAAGAAATTCCAACTCCAGAAGAAATAGAAAAAGAAATGTCAGCTCCAGAAAAAGTAGCACAAGAAATATCAGCCTTACAAGAGAAGCCGGAAGAAATAAATATCTGTAACGAGCATAATTTGAAAGAAAGTTCTACAAAAATGACAGTTTTTGAAAAAAATGTAACAGGTATATCAATTTTCAAAGATAATATTTTATTTACACTATCTTGAATAATTGTAACAAAGAGTAATTTTATAATTAATCTTGATATATAATGAAATTCGATAGTTAAATATTTATTTAAGCGAATTTTGATTTATATTTTATTATTCGTTATAGACTGTTTCTTATTACATGTAATAAATATCATCAGTGTTTCAGCCCATAAGCTGCCTCGTCCGATGCACTCCGTATTTTCATTTCAGTTCTATCAGATGATTTCTTCTTTAATTTTTGAATACTGCATTCCGCTTTCTATTTACGATGTCAATAATAGTGGCTAGTCCATTTTGTTTCAGCGTCCATATTTATGTATCATACAGGGTAACTGACCGTACGAAAGCTTTCGCTCATTTGTCACGTATTATTAAGAATAATCATTTCTAGGCAATCAATGGATATTTGTTTTTGAGAACTTGTTTTATTATTGCGGCACGACTGATCATTTCGTAAGTTCAATTATGTTGTCCCAGTATTTAAATGTTTATTTTTTTTTCTTCTAATATTTAATTTTCTAGTTTTATCTTGATTTGTTGCTAATCATTGTCGACGGCCATAATTTTTGTCTTTTTATTCTTGACCTTCATTCCATATATTTTCAAATATCAATTAACCTACGCTGGATCGTCGATGTTTAGACACTGACAGAAACCGGGCCATCAACGAATTTGATTGCGTAGACTCTTCTGTCACTAATTTTAATACCGAGCTTAATTAAATTAGTTAAAAGATTTTATAATAATTTCTGCAAATACATTAAATAGTCGGGAACGCTCAAAAATACCTGAATTACTTTTTTCTACACACTAGTCTTGCCAGAAATAATGCTACGAAATTTTACATGTATACCATGTAAATTACTAATTACTAGAATTAAATTCTTCGAGCATCCTATTTGAATGAAAATATTAATGTACATTATCGAAAGCTAATAATCTATTATAACTACATACAAATATCCACTTCAATTTACCATACGTTATTCTAATTTATGTAATAGCAGTTGCGTCTTGTGCCGAACAACTTTTGTTAAAATTGCATCATTTTTATATATATATATTTTTAAACTGTTTTATTTTCCTAGATGCTATATCCGCACGGTCTTTGTTTAATTTTAAATTTAGCCTATAGAGATTTCCACCGTTATTCCTTAGCTTTCCTGCACTCTGGATTAATCTTATTTCTTAATGTATTATAATGTAATATATATATATATATATATATATATACTAGAGCAAAGTCACTAAGTATAATAAAAAAAATGTTATTAATTGTAATATTTTTATTTTACGGCAGGTGATGAAATACAGACAACGTCCACGGACTCCAGTTTATCTCTGCCGACAGATTCTTTACACGTAAAAGTTGCTAAAATTATTAGAAAACTGGATGACGCTAATAATTGTAATCAGTTAATTTTTTTCGTTTGTGTGCCGCGTATATTTCTAATCGTACAATTCTAACATTGTAATATAAACCATTAAAATAGTAGCGATGGTAATTTATTGTAACTCGTAATTTTAAAGAAATACTGAAATTCGTGGTATTTCCCGAAATTTTAACGTACATAAACAACGAAACTAAATTGTTATTTAATTAATTTATTTTTTGAAATAATGTTACAAAACTCGGAATTTTTATAAATTCATTAAAAATCGGAAGATAATTATTATTTCTTCGAAATTTTTGCAGTATCATTTAAATGGCCTTAGTTAATAATAATTTCTTACTTTATGATTTGTTCTTGTTTTGTTAAAAGCTTAGTCGAATTTTTAAAAATACGTGCTATTCTATTTTCAGACCTACATTCGAAGAAGAAAAATGAAGAATTAGAATTTATTTATAACACAATCAGTAGTGTTCTCGGTAAGTAAAAAATTATTTATACTAGAAATATTACATTCAACGACAAGTTCGACTGCTTTAAAGATGAGTAAGTGTATAGATTAGTACAGTAGTTACTTCATTGAAATAAATTTATTTCTACGTAGTAAATATACAAACCATTTAAAATTTGACATTTAATGCACAGTAGTTAGAATGTTTGACCACCTTTATGAAATGTAATTGTTTATGAGTAGGTCATGCTGTCTATATGTACTGCATAAAATGAATTCATTCGATATCCACAGATTTCTCTACTAGTATCATAATCCAGACTATGATTTTCTGTAGCCAGTATATGAATTGATAGGAGACATAATAATGTAAAATTATTTCCATCGATATCTTCGTCTAACTCCGTTACCCAAAATCGATTTTGTGCGGATTTCTTTTACAAAGTATCAATCTATTTGCGTAAAATCTTGAACGTTTATCTCTAATACAGCCAGTAAAGTATTCGTTCAACAACTTTTCATCAGTGAAATGAATCAATTCATCAACATCGTTCATTTCATCCTTCTTCTGAATTGAGGAAGTTGAATGATAAGTTGACGAGAGGGTAAGAGTGGTTATTATGAACGAAGTGAATTATTGCTAAATACTACAAAGCGCATGCGTTGAAACATATTGGCAACTACACGTAAAACTTACAGTTTCAATTGTATTCATATAAACGCATTTTTACATTACGTGTGCAATTAATCTTTTGTGAAAATCACTCATTTATCAATGAAGATTGTTTTTCTTATCGCTTTGTCTTGGTAATAAATTGTAAAGTTGACAATTTATATCTGATTTCTAAGTGATATTTTATTACATATTTGATTATTGTTTTCTTGGATATATAAAAAATTAAATTTTATAACTCTACTGAATTTAATCAGGTTCTGAACTCAGAAATATCCATTATATTTACGGAACAGAATAAGAATATATTATAATTATACGATCTTATTCGTGTAAAAATTAAATTACGCGGAATTTACATATAAGCAAGATACTCCGATAAAGGAACATGTAGTTTAAGTTAACCTACCTTTCAAAAATATACAACTTTATTTATAACGATGATTAAAAATTTAAAATGTTTTAAGCTTAAAATTTATGTTATTTTATTTTTATGCTTAAAATTATAACTACGTATCCCACATAAAAAAAAATTAAATTTATAAATTAAAATTTTACAGTTTATAATTTTAAAACAATATTCATAATATTTCTTAAAAATTATTGTCGTCCGGTTAAATATTTTCGTCAATTATTTAAAATATTACGCGATTTACTTTTTTAAAAATTAAAACTAACCGCAAAATTCAATTCTAATATATATTTCACTAAAGCCAAAAATATTGAAATATATATGTAACATAACCGACAATATGCCACTACGCTGACTCTGTTACAGATATCAACGAAAAGTGATATAACTCACTAAGCATGTAAAATTTGTTTTGCGCTAGACGCATTGTATAGCTATATTTCAATTTCTACAGAATATCTGATCTGATACCTCTATATCTGGTTTTACACGTGCAGGTGATGAATGCATTTAAGGTGTTTCTCTTAAATAATAATATACACTTGATTACAAAAAACAGTTAAAATCGTTGAACTTTATTTATTAAGCAAAGATTTTCGGCAACTACGCCATTATCAAGCTATATATTGTAACGACCCGTACGATATACATATAAATACATATACATATACATACGGATCGCTACATATATATATATTTATTTACGTTATAGACTTAAATATTTAGATATAAATATTGAAATCTAACGTTACCGACTTTCTGATTTTGAGGTATGTCCGGGATGCCATGTGGGTTGGCCCACGACCGTTAATATAATAAAATAAATTAATAAAAGAATAAAAAAAACGCGGTTTTTATTTTATTAAAGATTTATTATTTTTTTTTTTTTTTTTAGAAAAATATAAAATTAATTACGGATCTCGAACGAGCGCGATTTTCGGCTACGTTTATGTTTACTATTTAACTTTTTAAAATATAAACGAGGAAATTTTCTAACAACTTATTAATTTATTAATATAATGTAATTTACGGAACTAGCCTGGATGGATGGGCTTCACGATCGAAGTCCCGACGATCCATCCTCACTTCTTAACGTCACCGCTATTTCGACCTACTCCTAGACGACTCAAAAACTGACTGACTCGACTGACTAAATTCAACCGACGAACGAACCTGGCGAACTAAACTCCGACAAAACTCGTATTTTTATTACTCTCCAGGACTCCGGAGGCAACACAGGTATTTTATCATTATTATACTTATTATTTCTTTTACTTTTGACGAAATGCCGGTTTCTTTTCAATTATTGTTTTATGGTTTTTTATCTATTTTCGACGAAAATAGTTGAACCAAGGACAAGTTCCGTTGTCCCTTATATTTTAAGGTTATATACATATATATATATATATATATATATATATATATATATATATATATATATATGTATATATATATATATATATATATATATATATATATATATATATATATATATGTATATATATATATATATACATATACATAGTTATTAGTACGGCAGCCAGCATCAGGTAACATAACAACATATACACATATACTCAAAATACTTGCTTTTTTAGGAATTCTATAGATATTGGAAATTCCCTAAATTGACTGTTTTCGGCGGAACCCTCCGATTTCTCTTTTGGGCTAGCCAATCAGAAAATTCGGAGCTGTTTCTTTTAGTCTTTGACCAAAATACCGACTGAGCCCATTTTATGGCTATATTTACCTTTTTGTTTGCTCTTGCCATGTCAATCTTTAATTTATTATGTATATATCCTTTCGGCATTTTTTATATACTAACTTTGATGAATCTTTTACAACTCTGATCTTACCGGCGCCAGTGTGCTTTCCCCAATACATATATATCTATACTTATATCAGTCTAACTCCATTCTATTTCCTTTTTATTATATTTCCTTTGGGGAAGTCACGTTCGCGACGCCGACCGGATGTATATACACACATACATATATATATACTATTTCTTTTTCTTTCATCATCTTCACGTATATATATTTAATTTAAATTTCGATATATAATTTTTAATTCTAATTTCAATCTATCACTTTTAACTGCTCACTAACACAAACAATGTAACAAGCATGGTTGTTACAATATAAATAAAATTAAATATATAAAAACATCAAATATTAATTTAAATCTAAGTTCACAATTTTTTACATAATAAATGAATTATAAATACTTAAAACTATCTGACAAGGACTGTGGTAAACAACACAATCAAATATCAGTAATATAAAATTACAGAACAGTAGCTAGAAAATAATTATTTTATAAAAATATGTATTTGAACAATGAAAAATATATTTTATGTAATCAAAAATCAATAGCTAGGAATAATATAATTTTTACAATATACTTTTTAAAATTAATTCTTCCTCAAAATTTACCATTGAATTTAATAAATTATTTTTATCCCTTTCTTTTATTATTTCCATTTTTTCAAGTAGTTTTCTTTTTTTAAAATGTATTTCTGTGTGTAAAATTTTATAATTATGATTGTGTTTTAATCCTATACAATGTTTTCCAAATAATGATTTTTCATCATTATTTGTATATGAGTTTAAATGTCAATTCATAACAAGATTTAAAAAAAAAATACGGTATCCCAACTCACTGGTGCAGCATTTCATATTCCTACTTTAAATTACACCAAACTGTTTAGATTCCCTAAATTTTGTAGTGTGTTTACATCAGAGGCTTTTCCCATTCTCAAAGCCATTCAGTATATCAGAGGTAATTAGATCACAGGGAAAATATTAATAGCAAGTGACTCTCTTAGTGTTCTTAAAGCCCTGAAGAAACCTAGGTTACCCTACCATAGGGACTACATTCTGTTATCTATAGTAGAAAATTTAGTTTATATATACAATAACCATGCCCTGGTATCTTTCGTTTGGGTTCCCGCCCATGAGGGTATTCAGGGTAATAAAGTAGGTGATCGGGCTGCAAAACTTGGTGCATTGGAGGGTATTCTCATTCCGAGGATTCTCTCCTCCTGTTTAGTAGCATCCGCACAAACAGACCGTCTTCATTCTAAGTTTTGTAAATGACGGTTTAACTTTTATAGATCCATCCAACCTAACCTCTCTTACGCCTCCTAAAAATCTCTCAACTCGACTTTTCTTTTCAATCCTGGTCAGACTTCGTTCCAACCACAATTGCCTTCCTAGCCATTTGTACTCTATCAATCTCACTCCATCTTTATACTGCCCTGTGCATGCGGGAAATATATCCGATGCTAATCTTGTGATTTATATTCCAGAGGTTGAGATACCTTTATCAAAAAAATGTTACAGTTAAATATTTACCCCCCCCCCCTGCTCGGTGGCTTACTTATTGGCCCTGAATAACAACGATATCTTCACGGCTCTGGCCACCTACGTCTTTATTTCTAAAATTAGTCTAAGTCGTTTCTTCTTTTCTTTTTTTTTTTTTTTTTTTTTTTTGAATTTTTAACAGTGCACACAATTGGTAATTTTAGTTATTAGACTTAAGCCCAATTATTGTAAATAAATAAATATGGTAAAAATAAAAATATATATATAAAATGTTGTAATTACTACTGTTACATATTTTTCTAATACAAAATACTTTATTTTTATAGAAAAAGTTCTAGATAAAGATTTGCTAACGGCAGACAAATCTGTTGAAAATGAATTGAATTACGTGCCTGGTAAGTTAAAAATTAAATTTGTGTTTTGTTTTCATTTATTTTTTTTTTTTAATTATTATTATTTAATATTATTGTGTTGATTCTGGTACGTATTACTGAACAAAATTTGAATTTTCCTAATTCAAATCTCATATACAGGGAAAACAAAGATATTAGAAGTATAGATTGAACTGAGATATGGAGTTGTTAAGAATTAAAACAATTGTTCACATTCTCGATAATACTCTTAACGGACAGGAAACTGTTGAGGTTTTTTCGAAAATGTGACGCGCGACGTAAGTTCTCTACAATGCTAAAAACTAAAAATGAAGATGAAAAGAACACAAGACGGACAAAAAATACGTTGGATATCAATTGGAAGCTTACGTGAAACAATGGCAGCTCAAGACAGATTATCGTGGAGAACTTAACCACCATCACGTCTTTCCGATGATACAAAAAAAAAATAAGATAGAAATTATTATATCATAACGTTTTGCTATTAATTTATTTAATTTATAGATAACCAGAATGAAATTGACGCCAGACGTGCGACCTGTGAAAATGAAATACAATACATGAAAAGTATGTATTTTAATTACGTCGGTAAAATTAAATTATTATATTTATCAATTATTAAATAG
This sequence comes from Coronaproctus castanopsis, assembly GCA_032883995.1. Classification (NCBI taxonomy): domain Eukaryota; kingdom Metazoa; phylum Arthropoda; class Insecta; order Hemiptera; family Monophlebidae; genus Coronaproctus; species Coronaproctus castanopsis. The sequence continues at coordinate 91,425,184 of CM065052.1, forward strand.
CGTGTAAATTATTTATAACAAAAAAATTATAGGTATAAATATTAAATTGAGACGCGAATTTCGTAACCTCATTTTTTAATATTATATTTATCTGCTCGGCTTCGTAGACATTGCATCATTTTTAAAAACGAAATTTAACTAAATGCCTTTGGTAATATTGCTTAAAAATTGTTTAATATAGAAATCTCTTTCTTCCTAACTATTTTTTACTGTTATAATATGGCATGGAATAGTTTTTTTTTATTAATATATATATTTATTTATTTATTTATAAATTATACATTTAACATATCAACATGAAGCACGTTATCATGTAATGCAAAAAAAATATAACAGATAGAAAGTTTACTTTGTATCATTTTAAGTATCGATACATAATCGATCTATCAACATGGTGCCTCAAAGTAAACTTGGTATACAAATGTGTAAGTGTAAATATTACTTTAAATTCAATTCATTACAAAGAGATTTAAACGATTGAGCTGGTAATTCCTTTGTAAAAATATCAGCAACTTGTTTTTCTGATGGAATATGAATTATTTCAATTTCTTTTCTTTCAATATGTTCCTTGATGAAGTGAAATTTCACATCAAAATGCTTTGACCTCTTCAGGTTATCAGTTGAATTTGCAATTCTTATAGAACTAACATTATCCTCATACATAGTAGTTGTTCCGTATTCAATTCCTAATTCTTCTAATATTCCTTTGATCCATATCAGCTCCTTTACTGTTTCCGCGAGTGCTCATACTCTGCTTCAGTGCTAGACAATGTGACACTAGTTTGCTTCTTCGTTTTCCAGACTACTGGTGTTCCAAATACTTTTATAATATAACCTGTTGTTGATCTTCGATACTTTTCTATTCCATCTAATTCAGCATATGATGCATCTGAATATACCACAACCGGATCATCAGAACTGTCATCAAAAACCATTTTTTGATTTTCAGTTTTCTTAAGATATCCGGCAATTCGTAGTACATATTTATAAAGCTGATTATTGAGAACATCCTTGATAATAGATTTGTTGCAAAACAGATGTCTGGTCTAGTTCCTTGTGCAAGATAGAGTAATGATCTAAGAATTTCTTTTATATTACCAGTACTTTGCAATTTTCATTTGTTAATTGTAGGTTGTTTCCCATTGGTGTGTTTCTATTTTTTAGGTGCTGTAACTTATGTTCTAAGATTATTTTTTTAATTATATGTTCTTGGTCAATATATATCTTGTTGTCTCTTATATCAATGTTTAATCCAAGAAATTTTTTTTGGTGTTCCTAAATCTTTTATAACAAATGATTTTTTTTTTATTTCAGTACTAACTTTATCACTGTCATCTCCTATAACTAAAATATCAAACAATATTCCACACTTTATATCTCCTTGCATTCAATTTCATTTGTCATAGCTTTAATCCAAATAGGTTCAATATTTCTTTCCTTTTCTTTATTTAATTTTAAGGTCATAACATAATCTTTTAGATGACTTGGTTTAATTATTCTTTTTGTTGTGCATTCTATTTGTTCACAATCTGTTTCTTCTTTACTAGTGTTGTCATTTTCATCACTTGTTTCATATATATTACTTTTATTATGGTTATCACTATTTAAAAGTGTATGTTCCGTTCCGTTTTTTATCAAATTTTCATTTAGAACTGGAAAAACTTTCTCTATAAACTTTACATTACGAGAAATGATTATTTTTCTTTTAAAAATGCTCCACAACCGATAGGCATTGTGAGTATCATTAAGAAAAATACATTTTTCACATAATTCATTTAGTTTGTTTGTTCTTTTTTGTTTTGGGATTATACTATATGCCAAATGTTTTTAGATATTTATATGATACATTTTTACACGTCCATCTTTCAAAAGGTATTTCATTATTAATTGCTTGCGACGGAATTCTATTTAAAGTAAATATTACATGAAATAAAGCTTCGTGCCATAAATTTTCTTGTACACCGGACTGAATTAATACGGCTCTTAATTTATCTAAAATTGTACGATTTATACGTTCCGCTAAGTCATTCTGCTGTGATGTATATGGTGCCGAAGATTTAAGTGTAGTTCCATTTTTGGACATTAAATTAATTACATTTTTATTTATGTATTCACCTAAACCATTATCACATGTAAATATTTTTACTTTACGATCAAATAGATTTTGTACTTCATTAAAATATTCTTCTATTACTTTAAATGAATCATATTTTGACTTTAAAGGGTATACTTTTACATAGTGTGCATATTCGTCAATTAGGGTTATAAAATATTTGTATTCACATTCCTTTTTTATTTCACAAACATCAGTGATTTGATTGCTAATTTTACCTTTTCTTTATTAAAACTAGGTTTTGCAAATTTTGCTTTGATGCATACTTCACATATTTTGTCCTTATAATTTTTATCGATTAAATTTCTTTCACATAAATGTTTTAGAATGTTATTTTCTGGATGATTTAGCCTGTTATGTCAGATCATGTTGACATTAGCTAATTTAGCTTTATTACTTTCTAATGTGTACATTCCACAATTTGTGTCAAAATTAAATACTTTATAGAAACCATTTCCATAGATTGTTCCTTTATTGTTACTTTTAAAACTAACGTTAAAGCCGTTTTTATTAATTTGCGATACAGAAATCACATTTTTACGCAATTGTGGTACATATCATACATTTACAAATATTACATCTCTATCAAAAATAACATTACCATATCCATAGGCTAATAAAGACAAACCTTCTTGAGCCACATCGACCTGTGCAGGGTTTTCAAATTCTTTATAGTTATTTTTAACAAACTCGTATTATTAACACATGATGTGTTGCGCCAGAGTCAATTAAAAAATGCATGTTCGTTTGTTGTTTATCCTTACGCTCAGTTACATATTTAACACTTTAACTAACATCGCTGCTGATTTGTGTTTAGTTTTTATCGTATTTGATTTTTTACAAAATTTGACAATATGGCCTTTAATCTTGCAATTTTCACATATTTTATCTTTAAAATAGCATGTAGCGTATTTATGTCCTAAACGACCACAACCATTACATTTAATAGCGAAAACAGCTTTATTTGGGATGTTTTTATTTATCGACTTATTTTTAGTACTTTCTATTATTATTTGTGTTTTAATTTGTTCATAACTGATATCTTTTTCACTCTCAAGAACTGTAATTATTGTTTTAAGTTCATCTCGTGACTCTAATGCTGCGAATAAGTTCATATAGATAAACTCTTGTTCCAAATTTAATTGTAAGTTTGAAGATTCTTTTAAAAGATCATCATAACGTTTAGTAAATTGATCTACACTTTCAGACTGATCTATTTTAATATATCGAAACTTTTTATATATAAGATATTTCCTATTTTCCACATTACCATTGAAGTGTACTTTCAATTTTTCCCATATTTCAGATGCACATTTACATTTTGAAATCATTTGCAATACTTCATCTTCGACAGTACATATAACATTTTTTACCTGAGGTTCATGTTTATCATCCGATTTTGTAATACCTCCTGTCCTTCCTTTGGCATCAATATACGACGATATTCGTAATTACTATAATGTATAATTTCCATTCAGGTTCAATTTCGGAATCCATCCAAGCTGTTCCATATTTCAGTAATTTTAATAGACCCGTATTCTATTAAACACTTCAACGCGATAGTAACCTTTTTTTTCTTTATTATTACTATTGCTACGAACCACGGAGCTTTGCTACCATGTTATAATATGGCACGGAACAGTTTTTTTATTAATATATATATATCTATTTATTTATTTATAAATTATACATTTAACATATCAACATGAAGAACGTTATCATGTAATGCAAAAAAACAGATAGAAAGTTTACTTTGTATCATTTTAAGTATCGATACATAATCGATCTACCAATATTTACTTATAAACATCTATAAAAATAGATTCAGGAATTTTATCATCAATTTTACATATATGCGTTATTAACGCTAAATGTTAACAAACCTTTTTAGTTACCTGTCACATTTAATTTTCTACACTTATTTAACGTACGATGTTTAGGGTAAATACTACTAAATTGGTTTCAAAACTAATTTATACTGAACTAAATAAAAAATTAATCCGGCTATCAAATTCGTTAGGTAATAAGAAATAGAAAATCAAATTTGTAAACGCTAAGAATAATCTAGTAAATCGTTCTTCCAGTGGAGTAGTAACAAAACATATATATATATATATATATATATATATATATATATATATATATATATATATATATATGTATGTGTGTGTTTTATCGCCGATTTTGTTATACATTTCGTTGCAGCTATAAATTAATGATTACTTTCGTTCAAGTCATTTTACAAGAGGCAAGTCCTGCTCTGGTAATATCACATTATGAAATCAATCTACGTATATGTAATAGTTAGGTGTCGCAATTCTGATGCGATACATTTCATTGCACAATCACATTACTACATACGTTGTCTTATTGTAAGAAGACAAAATTGCGATTGTAACGGAAGTATAACATTTGAGTCACAGAGACTCTGACTAGGCAATATCGTTATATGCGTTAAGTAATCTGCTTTCAATAAATGAACAGTTGCGTCAAACTGTTATTACTGTCTCGCGCACCTATTGAACGTTAATTATACATTAAACAGCCTCCTATAATGATTAATTATTGCAACATACGGTTTAAAATTCGACCATTTATATACGGAGCTTGTTTTAAATTTTGCGTCATTAATTTTCATTATAGACGTGTTTATTTGTTTTAAGTATGTCATATTATTAACTATTCTCCTAAAACACGTGGTATCGGAAAAATCGCGGCTTTTTTTCAATACTATTCTTTTTTCTTAAACTTATGTTTATTCGTTTTATATTATTATTATTATGTGTCAAAAGTTATGGTTGTTTTTCTCCAGATAATCAGGATTAACTTTTGTAAATTATTTAGCGCGAAGCTAAAAAAAAAAATATTTAAATTTTATCGTCGGATGGAAATTTTCATAAATATTATTCAAAAATATATTTTTTATAAAAATATTTTAAATATATTATTTTTTTACTTTTCTTATTTGAACATTTTCTTTGCAGATAAACTGAATGACATAGATACAAGGACGTCTCATGTGGAAAAAGAAATTCAATACCTAAAAAGTAAGTTTGAAAAATCGAAATTATTAATACGTCAACGCTTGCAAGATGAAATTTTGATAATTTTTTCGTACTGACAGTTTTTATCATTGATTCGACGATAGAAATGAATATCCGATATATGTTGTTACATAGTTGAAAAATTAATTGTATTTTTCTGCCTTAATGTTAAAAAAAAAATTAAAAAAAAAATAGTTTAACTCGAATAAATAAAAGGTCCTCGTTGATGTCACATAGATTTGACGCGCTTTAACCGAAATATATTTTGCGGCATTTGATACCCGACGGTGTAATTAATAATAAATTACTTTCATCGGCTAGTTTATATTCTTTACAAACGAATCTTGCTTAAGAAAATCATTAAATCGCGTCAAAAATAAATTTTCTTTTACGATTGTTTCTCGAATTGTATTATGTCTATATTTCGATATTTCGACAGATTTATCTTTGCAAATTCAATCAAACCCACTGCCGTCATTTTCGTTAATATCGGTATTTATTGTAACAATTTTTTATTATTGTTTCGACACTTGTATACCTACATTTTTTTAACGTGTTTTTTTTTTTAGAACATTGCTCAGTTTCTCGAATTCACAAAATTTGTTTTTCATGTTTTTTGCATTACTTCCTATTATAATTCTCTGTTTCAAATGCATCCATCGATCTATGTATATTCATCTGTTTTTATCGGTGGTGCATTTGTTATTATTTTCGTCATTTTTTAATACCATTAATCCCACTACTTTAAAACGATTGTAAAGGTCAGTTATCGTAGTAAGGTGTCAGCATTGCTACCGATTAATACAATAACACGGACAAAATGCAAGTTGCTACTTTTTATACGCAAGCACGTGTGTGTGTGTGTACATGATGTATCGTAGACTATGAATTAATAACTATTGCAAAATTATCGAGTAAAGTTTAATAATAATTATACATCTTAGTTCCCAACACTTTTATTATATATATAATAAGTTAAACAACTTTGTTTTATTATATGTGTGTGTATATATAATACTTTTATTTTATATATATGTGTGTGTGTGTGTGGTGACAATTAACACGAAATGAAGGGGGGACTGAAATATTCTTTTGCGTTAAACGTTATTTTAAAAAGTACACGTACTCCACAAAATTACGTTTATCAAAATATATTTTATATACAACAGATATGTGTGTATGCACGCATTTAATCAAAATCAATAAAACATTATTAACAAGAAAAAATTTAGTGAAATTTAATACGTACATAATTTTCATATGTAAAAATTTGATTTTTTTGGGAATAATTGATTTTATTTTGCATCGTATTCTTTAACTTCGAATTTTCAGCAAATTGTTCGAATCATCTATTTTGTTATAATTTCACCATTGTAATGTGCATCTAAATATCTGCGCACACTTTTCACGGTGTTGAACATTTCGGATGTTGTGGGAACAGAAAAGGCATTGTTCATTTTGTGTAATTTGTCATCGGAATCGACAGTGTCCAAATTCTCTTTGCCATAATTGCGACTATAAACACATCAACTATTGCAACAAATTCTTCCGCTGGATACTGTATCAACAATATACAAGCTTTTCCAAACATTTCATTGAATGTCTTCTCAGTTTGAACATCATCTTTCTTCATTCCTTTCGGCACCAAAGAATCTACTATCTTTTAGAATTCTACATGACGAGAGTAATCTGCAATTTAGAAATCTTGCGAATAAATATTTTCGAAGCAGTAGCTTTGTATAGTAAAATTTTAATTTTTGTATAATATGTTGATCATGTGGTTGTAAAACTGTTCAGAGAAGAAAAATCTTTTCATGTTAAGTGATTTTTATTTCGTGTTAAGAGAACAAAAAAAATGTACGAAGTCAGATGGCAGTTTGTCGGGACTGTTTTCACTATATGTATATATACTGTGTATATATATATATATATAAATTTCTGCTTCAGCTAAACACCGTTTTATTTCGTTATTATTATAAGTTTAATCTAATTAAATATGTATTTAATTGTACAGCTACACGAATAAACACCGAAATCGGCAATGATTCACTAAAACAGATGATGAACAATATTTTTCCTTCGATATTTGCACCACCATTCGCTCATGCTTTTACTCGATGTTTAGAAGAATCGGGTGCAAACTTCGATCGGTGTTTAAGAAAGGATTAACTAATGTTGAAACTTGTACCGTTCCTATCAACAACTAAATAACATTGTAACGTGTATGACATATTTCTTATAAATGTCGCTCAGCCTAATAATGGTCACTATATAAAGTTTAATGAATATTTATATATATGTATATAAATAAAGTTGTTTGGGCGTTTGTATTTGTGTATATACATATGCGTGCATATGTATTATTTTATATTATTGTCTTGCTGGCTCTCAGTTGTAATGGACATATATATAACAATTTATAAACATCTGTTACGGCTAAAATCAATTTCTAAAATTAATTTCGAATGTAGTAATCCTAGGCCCTTTCGAGCGAAGGTCTCTCCCAAGTTTTCCCAGTTGCGTGCCAATCTATACAAAGCGCTTCTGGAACCCAGGAATTTTTTGAAGTCGTCATCCCAACGTGTAAACGGTCGCGACTTTTTTCTCTTGCTGTACGCCAGGAACCATTCCGTTACTTTCTTCGTCCACCGCTGATCTCTGTATCTTATGACATGTCCTCCCCACTTCCATTTCAGCGCGCGGCATCCCTATTATCACCACCTATTTGTTCCTTAATCGTTTTTAATTTGACTCTATCTAGTTTCTTGATTTGTAATATTGATCTTTCTAAATTGTTTTAGTCGGTTCTTAGAATATTTTCCTGTCTTTGCGTCATGGACCATGTTTGGTAGCCGTAAGTTAAGGATGGTAGCAGGCAGCTGTTGAACGCCACGCTTTGGAATATTGCTCTTAAAAATTGATTTCATCATCCAGTACTTTTTCCATGTTATTGTCACTCTGCGGTGTATTTCGGCTATTAATTTGCTTTTAAATGAAATTAGTTGACCTAAATATATAAGTTCGGTGGACTTGTTATTTCCTATTGGTATAAATCCACTTTTTTCTTGACATAAAATTTTAGTTTTTTCGCTATATTGCTATTTCCTATTGGTATAAATCCACTTTTTTCTTGACATAAAATTTTAGTTTTTTCGTTATTTATTTTTAATCCCGATTTATTTCCCTGTAGCTTCAGAGATGTGTATGTATGTGTGTGTGTATTTATATATATATAAAGTTATTCGAGCTTTTGTGTTTGTGTATATACATATGTGTGCATATGATTGTTTTATATTATTGTCTTGCTGTCTCTCCGTTATAATGAACACACACACATATATATATATATATATATATATATATATATATATATATAAGTTGTTCAGGCGTTTGTGTATATAGATATGTGTGCATAGGTATTATTTTATATTATTGTCTTGCTGTCTCCCTGTCGACGTGGATTGCTTGCATAAGTTTGTAATATATAGAAATTTGCATTTACTATTAGTATGTGTACTTGATTTCTTTTATCTAAGCATATAATAAGTTTGTTACGAAACATTGCAGTTTTTATAATAATAATGTACATTACATAAATTGTAATAACTAGAACAATTCTGTATTGTGTTACGTCAATCGCAATTATTGTGAATGTTTAAGCGAAAATTAACAACGAAGATTTCCGTACTCAGCATTACATGCACCAGTAAAATTCGTGGACGTTATTATTTCTCATCCGAAACACGAGATTGCGCTAGTAATCTTTATTTTACATGCAACGGACGCATACGAGAAAGCTACGGTCCATTATTTTACCGATAACGTCAGTCTATCTCATAAAAAACCGGCATCTTCGTCTAGTCCCTTCTATATTGTATGATGGCTGTTTATATTTTTACTGCTCCGATAATGTGACCAAAATATTTTAATACCTTGTACGGACAACTACGAATAGTCTATTCTGTATGCCAGTTTTTGGTCAGAATCGAGTCATTAGTTATTTTATAGATCCAGGAAACAATCGGTAGTTAGCAATGCATTTCTAAAACATCTATCTTCTTCCTATCTGATTCACGGATTGTCCGTGTATCATGGAAACCTGTTATATTTTGAATAGGGTCGAAAGAAGTGAAGGAAAAAATAAGATTTTAATGCTCGACTAAAAATAAAAAAAGAATACTAATTGGAATAGAGAAAGGCTAATAGTAAAGTAATAATATAATTATGATATCCGCATTTTAAAACTTGTCTAGAAAAGACAAAAACATACGACGTCACCAAACTCAAAATTGGGAGAATTTTGAATAGACCGTGTGATAATATAAAAAACAACCATTAAAAAATAGAAAATATAAAGGTAGTAAGAAACAGCAAACTTAATTCAGTAGAATAAATTTCTAAATTTAAAATTAAGTTGCAACTGGGAAAAACGAAGGAACAATTTAAAACCAAAATTAGCAAGTATGACATCGTGAAATTAAAAAAGCGTCTACATTGAAAAAGAACTAGATACTAGGAATGGACCAATTGAAAGAGATAATACGAACGACTGAAGAAGCAATTACTACATTAATCGAAGTAAGAAAACATATATATGCTCGAATTATGAGTGTGAATAGCTGTTGCAAAACAGACAAGCGTATGGAAAAATGGAGTGCACATGGAAACATACAACCGAATGTATTTTAGAAGAAAATATTACAATGATCAACTAAGTAAAATCCAACATGATTTCCAGAAAAACAACAAGATAATTTTTGTAAAATATTCAAACAAAACAAATATACCTTTGGTTAAAGCTAGTAATCAAAAGATAACGTTAGTAATAGCAGAAAATTGTGAAAACCCAATATTAACATTTACTTTAAAAAAAAAAAAATGGCGGTACGAGGTGTACCATATAAAGAAACTACTGATTTTATTACATCTCTTGAGAACAATAACGTATAATAATAGAACTATGGTCGTCGGGATAACGGATATACAGAAGGTGTACCGAGTTCGAATACGATCGACCACGCAAAAATTATCATCAGGAAAATAAAACTATAAATAATTTTGACATCGTGTGGAATAGCCAACCAATATGCGCGAAAGTAACAATATAGTACACCTGCAAAAACACGTGGGATTGCATTGTAATTTGACAATAAAGCGATTACAATCAGTTCTTCCAGGTGTGTGTATCTGTCTATGCTAGCGCCATATTATGATTGCCTCGTACACTACTTACACCGCACAATAAAATACGTATAGGTAAATAGTCGCCTGCTTCCAATATGGAGACGGCACTTAATGATGAGTAGAACTATGGAAAACGCGTAACAATAAATGTCAAAATAAGCTGATTGAAAATATTTAACAAGGATTATTAAGTAGGATTGTACGACAACGCTAACCCATCCATTACGCAAAAAAGAGCGCAGACACCCGAGTATAGATCTCGCTAGCACCGGTTGCAACAAAGTAATCCTTTCAAAGTAGAGCTGAGGGAATTCTCAAATTGAGTATCATTCGTGCTTAGAACATATTTTCAACCTCGAGTCGATAATGTTATATTTAATAAAAAAAAATTACAACTTAAAAAAACGTTAAATAAAAACAGAAGTACGTCGCCTATGGTTTTTCAATTGCATACTTAAAAGTCATTACAAAATGGATGAATAAGAAAAATATTACCGCAAAAATAGGATACAGGAGGGACAATGCTTTTGTAAACGATCTAATAATAATAATAATAATAATATCAGAATCTATAAAAAGACACACGAATAAGCGAGGAAAGTTTGGAGATAATTAGTGTCAAATTTTAAAGGTTCGTCAATTTAAATACGTGGGAAAATTATTAATGATACAAATGCGCAAAAAAATAATCGAATGATAGCAACTTTTTATCGAATGAAAGAAATGACGTAATAAAGAACACCATTAATAAATTCCAAAAGGTTCTACAGTGGCCAAACACGAGGAATACTAAAAAGTATTTTATGATCGGCAAAAAACTACTTCGGAAAGTATAGCAAAGGAAATAAAGAACGGGGAAATGATTTAATTACACCAAAAAATTAAAAAATAAATATATGAGAAGTTCAATATAGAGGAATGACCATATTGAACATAGGACTAAAGAGCAAGCAAACACGTACGAATTGAAGGAAGTAAAAAATTATAACAAAAAGACTGATGACGTAATTCATTAATGGTTAACTAAATTCAATCGTTAATCATGTGTATACACCACACTTGCTGGATCGCTCGGACGTTTTGTCATAACTTTTAATTAACATGTATATGCCAGCACCTTTATTTTAATTTTAACTTGAAAATGGCCTAACTGTAAAGCTTTGTTATTAATTTATAATATTAGTAATTTTCACTTTGTTTCATTTTTTATAAAAAATCAATTCTCTTTCCCTTCCCTATATATATATATATATATATATATATATATATATATATATATAACATTCGTTGTATAAATTGTTTTAAAATAATAACGCCATAAACTATTTTATTTGCCGAAATAAAAACTGTGTTAAATTAGCGGTTTAATTAATGTTAAATTAAGCGATTAAAAATATCAAATTTTTATATAATTAACGGAATTCCGTTTATCCGGATACTAAGTGCGTACGAGTTATTACATTACCAGCCTGATCTAGAATTCCGGTTGTTTGCAAATAATGTTTCACACTTTCGATTACATCGTTGCCAAATTTTTCCGGTTTATTTTGCATATAACGATAAGTTGCTAAATCGGTTTCGACAATTCGGAATTTTCTTCCGAAAACGTCTATAATCGCGCCTAAATCGGATTTCGTTACATATTCAATTAAACGGCCGTAATACTTAGTATCGAATATTGAAAAATTACTCTATAAATATAATATTGAAAAAGTTTACGATAAAATTAAGTAAATACGTTCCTCAAGAATTATTATAAATCGGAAACGATATTTAAAAAAAAAAAACTAAACAATTAAAACTGTATATTAATTTTATTAAACGAACAGTTCTTGTGTATATATTATCTCGGAAACGTGTAATTTTATACATGTCTGTAATTTATTAAGTAATTAAAAATTATCTGTATGGAAGTTACGAATTTGGTAATTTTAGGTCCAGACCCTGAGTACACCGCAGCATAAAATTTAGACAAACATAGCTGCTTGTGTAATAAATAACGTTATTTAAGTAGATGATAAAATACTAATTGCGAAAATAGAGAAACTAATATATATAAATTAACATATTATAAATAAAAAAATACGAAAATTGCAAAACAAAATCGCGAAATTCACTAGACATAAAACTAGAGAGAGAGAATTATAAAAGTGAAAATAGATTAACAAAAATGAGAACATTTTAAACAGTAAAAATATTTACAAATTCTGATTACAGCGGATTACCGTGATAGTAAAGAAATACAAAAAGAGTTCTGAAATTTAGACTCCAGAAACGAAGGAAACTACGTTGGTCCCTGTTGCTTTATTCAGCGGGACGTTGAATAATAAAAGCAAACTGTAAAAGAAAAATCAACACTGATGAAATATGGACATGTAGACACACTTGCGAAGAAATGTTCTTATTTTAATACACTATGCAGCGGGTGGGTTATTTCCAATAATTTGCCTTGAATAATCTACCGAAATAATACCTCATTCCCTGGTGTTTTTTATCCGTATACTTTTCTCCTCCACCTTGATATGTTACTTGTTTTTTTTTTTTAATATCTTTTACGAGGTGCCCATCTCTTTCCGATACATTATTATTTGAAACTTTTTCGGTCCTTTAAATTCTTAGTAGCCTTGTTAGAAGCCGCATTTGTGTAGCACCTTAAGGGCCCTTTCACGTTATCCGGTTTATTTCAGACACGGGAAAAAAACGTGATCGTAAAAAAACCGTGACAGCGCAAAACAGATGGAATGCAATGGATAGCGTCTAAAAATCGTGCGCGGTAAATAAATCGTAGACTACAACAAGAAGCTGTCTCGGTAGTTTCACGATTTGTACATGGGAAAAAATCGTGTTGAAGGTGGAGACATGGTGTTCTAAATGAGCGCCTTCATGTTACACGATTTTTTACACCGTTTCCTATCCAGTGTTTCTACATCTATATGAAACATGTCTGGATAACATTGATCCAGAACGTTTAATTTCATTAGTTGAAAATCATCCGGTTATATGGGATAAAACGTTCGAATATAATGAATTTTGAGCGTGCCATACGAGGAAGTTTCTCTATAAAAGACACGGTTTTTAATCGTGTTACGTGAATGGCTACATCTTCACGGTTTTTTTAAGATTACGTTTTTTTCCCGTGTCTTAAATAAACCGGATAACGTGAAAGGGCCCTAACAGTGCTGATACACGTTTACACTTCGCACAAAAGTACTGAAATAACGTAGCAGAGCAGTCTATAACTTTAAATCTTGGCTGGAGTGGCAAATCATTAACGAGCATATTTCAATTTTTCGGAAGGTTTCCTTCGATATATTCTACACATCTTGTTCTTATTTCTTCATCGTTGTCTCTAATTATCGTTTATTATCGATCCGACATATTTGTATTAATTCCCCCGATTAAATTATTGTTTACGTGCAACTCGTATCGTTTTGATCACCAACCACCTTGAATTTAGTTATTATGTATCGCGAATACCATTAGACAAATAAAACGACCAACGTAAAACGAAAAAAATATTCAAATCCGAGTAGAACGGGCTTTTCAAAACCAGGTAAAATTTGAAGAAAGGCTTAAAATAATGAAACCATCGACTACTGTTAGCGTAGGATGATTTTCAACAATTAATTAAATCAGCCAGATACCGATATATATATATATATATATATATATATATATATATATGGCGTTCGTGATGCGCAACTTTCTGAATAGGAGTGCTATTTTTTCTGATGATGCACGAAACAAAAAAAATTATTTGAAAACAGTGTGGATCACGGTGAACGAATTAGCGTTTCATCGCTTTTTTTCTACCTGTTATTCCAATAAATTCGTCCGGTACGATTTAATATACTCGACATAATTTATTAAGTCCACTTTCAGAATACTACCTGGTACATTAAATAATTTTGTAAAAAAAAGCCCCTTTTATAAAGTTTGTTTTTCTATCAAGACTATTTTTAATCGTGTCTACACGATTACAACTAACAAAACGGTTCTATTATTGCCGATTTTTATTTGAAAGTCATCCAGAAATTTAAAAATTTACCCGTTTAATATTTGGGAACGCTGCTTAAAGTAATACGTACGATCAGTTTTATTATACACTTACTAATTTTTTTTTATATTCAGTTCTTAGATGTTTTTTTAAATTTCAATTGGAGAAAATTAATAGTTAGAAATAAAACGAGAAACACAATTGTGGTTATTTGATATTTAGGATGGGGAAATATTTTAAACTAATTTTGTAACATAAATTAAATATAAAATATTCAAAATGAATTTCTAAGTTTTTACAGTTGTCCGATAACTCAGCTATTTGTGTTACTGCAACTATAGTGGAAGATGCTGTTAAAAAAAGCACAGAAAGCACTTCTTAATGTAGATGGGATCCTATAACACTACTTCATTTTTTTTAAAAATGCAAAATTTGATCAAATACTTGGAAGTGGTATTTGATAATAAATTGTCATCTAGTGCGAAAATGTGATGAAGACCTTAATCTGCTTCGGGCCATCTCACTCGTAAAATGTAGAGCTCATCCATTAATATATTTATGGATTTACCAATGCCTCATCGGATCCTATCTCGACTATATAGTCCCTTTATAAACCTTAACACACGACTTCGAAACCTACAATTTAAAACAAAGCTCCTCGAATATGTTTAAGAGCTATATCTTCCATTGCAAACTTCAAATGCTCAGATGGCCGAACCTCTCCTAAAAATAGAAGTTGTAGCGAGTAAATTTTACCTCGATGTGAAAAAAAAACCTGACGTGATATGTTTATTAGGACCACTGTTAAGTTTCTGTTAAATAAAAATCAACCACCTCGTCTATGTTGAAGGCAACTGAAATTATTCAGAATGTTTTACATCCCTTCTATAGTTTTTTTTCGGTGGATGTTAAACATCATTCAATTATACCATTACTAGGACAGTTTCTATTGCTGTTAACAACGATAAGTTTATCCAAGACGTTCATTCACTATGAAATTGTATTTACAGATAGATCAATCGACAAAATACGAGAAAGATACGTTTTTGGTTTATATTACCGAGAAAAAACATTTCTAACGTGTTTAGAAGGCAAATTAAAATTTAGCTTCCTAGAACTAAAAATATTCAAGTTAGAATTTGACATGAGACATTGTGTCATATAGCTTTCTGATGGTGGTTCTAAAGTGAAATTTAACGTGATCCCTTTTCATCGTAGTATCACCGGTAATGAAACGGTAGATAAATTGATACATTATAATTCATCAATTGCGTACCTATGCGAACCTTAACAATAGGGCTGATATATTGCCCGATATTAAACAATTTTTACCGATTTATTTTCAATATTACATCGCTGAAAGTCAATACAAAGGAAAAGAATACTTCACTGTGTGGCACACGCTTCTTGCAAGTATCGAACAAATTGTCGCTAACCCTTTCGTTACAATCGACTTATATAAATTAATCAAGTGACATTAAGATTTAAGAATCGTTAACTAGGTAAATGTTTAAACTGGAATTGATTTTTTGCATCTTAAAGAAAGTCCTATTGTACATTTCTAATTAATTTCATCGAAAAAATTTTAATATAGACAACGTACATAAACGCACAAATGTTCATTAACATCTTCTACAGTTAAAACAACATATAAACCATATTTATTCGTGAAATTCGAATCTGGTAAAATGCGTATTGAATATAACCAATTCAAAACATTAAAACAGATACATTCAATGGACAGGTTCTCAGTGCATTCTATGAGAAAATAGCTAAAAGATGGTAGTATTATCGGTGTTAAATATGAAAAAGAGCAGTTAGTTAATTTTATAAAGAAACATTGTAACAAAAATGAACATTTTTGGAAAAACTAAATCAAAAGTCAATAGAACTTGAGTATTGCGGAGTAGTTTTATTAATACACCACGATTAAAAAGCGCGTCGAAAAATAAGATAGTAAAGACTTTAATGATAAAAATTAAAATAAGTTTTCAGGTTAAGTTAATATCCCACCAGCGATGTATATCTTATATTTCAAATATGAATTACATTATTAATTTAATTAGTAATTACGTTTCATTCAACTGTATAATATTAAAAACATCTACAATATGACTCTATGATAAAACAACTTATATTATTAAGTTAAAAACAATTTTATTGGACGAGTTAATCGGTAACATTTAAAAAATTATTTTTATTAATTTTCTTAACTAAAACACAATCACGTTTCCCATATATATATATATATTATATATATATATATATGGCCTTGAACGTAATCGAATGAGAAATATTTCTACAATTAAGTGTCATTAATATCCTATCCCACCCTGTAATAACATACTTAAACCGTTTAATCAATAAAATTTGATATATTAAAAAAATCTATATGTTTCGTATCGATTACAATATAAAAATTTTAGATTTATTAAACAAATAAGTAATAGGTATATTTTATTCCCGTTGTAACTATAATAAAATCGAAAATTAATAAGAGTTTTAATCAAATTTATTAGTTTAAAAAAAAATAATAATAATTTTGAATAAAATTAAATTTCAAATTATATATTAAAATAAATTAAATGTTATAATAAACGATTTACGAACATAACGTGCAATTTCCAAGGAATCGTATAATTACCTATTGAAAAATCGCCTGGCGAATAATAATCGAATTCGTTCTGACCAGATTTTGGAACTAAAGTCGATTTCAAAAAAAACCCAGCCGTAAATCCGGAATTAGGAATTTGATTTTCGTATATAGATATCGTCGCACTGGCTACATTGTATTGCAATACAAAATCTCGGTCTTGGTCGTCGCAAATATCAGAAATTAACTTAATTTTATATCGCAATATCTGCGCAAATTTTTATACATTAAATGACTAATCTTAAACGAATTAATAGAAACGGGTCTAAATTATCTAAATAAATTAAATTAAAAAAACAAATTTCATACGGAAAATTATTTTGTCTCGTCCTTTTCTTAAAGATAACTACTTCTCTCGATATATATCCTCGCTCGAAATTTGTGTGATTTTTTAAACCATCGCAAATATTTTAAAAAATTATACATGTATACGACTAGTCTAAATAACTTCAACGAAAATAATTCCCAGAAATGAAATTATACGTTTAAAAAGAAAAATAATATCGCGTTACGTAGATAACGAATCAAAATAAATTAGCTACGTACTATTATATATATAATATATATATATATAAAGACTGTAAACTTTATAGCACAAATAAAAAATTATTGGTCGAATAAAAATATTAAATATAGCGGTTTTATTTCGTTGCCACTTCGGCCAGTTCTTTTTCCACAATTTTGCGATATTCGGTAAATCCACCTTCGACACTTCGTACAGTTCTTTCGCTGCATACCCAAAGTTCTTTACAAACTTTACGTATAAAACGTTCGTCGTGGGATACTAATATCGCACCGCCGTTATACTTGTTGATAGCTTTAGCCAACGCTTCTATCGTTGAAATATCTAAATGATTGGTAGGTTCGTCTAGTATCAAAAAATTCGGTAACGATAAACACATTCTGGCGAAAGCTACCCTAGATTTTTGACCTCCGGAAAGACTGTGGACAGGTTGTAACGCTAGATCACCGGTTACACCGAAGGATCCTAAATGACGTCGGTATTCTTCGACCGGTTTACCGGGTAACGTAGACATCAACAATTCCAAAGACGAAACGTTCATTTCCAATTGATCGACGTGATGTTGACTAAAATAACCGAATCGAACGTTTCGATTTACGTATATCGTACCCGAAGTAGGTTCTAATACGCTCATGATCAATTTCAATAAAGTCGTCTTACCAGCTCCATTATCGCCGACTATGCAAATTCTAGATTCTAACGTGGCGGATAAACTGACATTCGTCAAAACGGATTCATTTGCGGTAGGATATTTAAAACTGACTTCGTCCAGTTGTATAATAGGCGGTGATATTTTATCGTTGTCCGGAAATTTGAATACGATTTCTTGTTCTTTTTCGATCGGTTTCAATTCCGGCATTTTTTCCAACATTTTAATTTTACTCTGAACGCTAGAAGCTCGGTTAGCGTTGTATCGGAATCTGTCTATAAATTCTTGTATATGAGCTCTTTGCGCGATCTGAGCGTCGATTTCTCTTTGTTGATTTTTCAATTTTTCCGTTTTAGTCTTCTCGAATGTATCGTAATTACCACGGTAAGCGTCGATTCGTTGCGAATGAAAATGTAATATATCAGTCGTCACAACATCTAGAAAGTGTCTATCGTGGGAAACGACTAATAAAGTGGTCGGCCAATTTTGTAGATAGTTTTCTAACCATATGATCGCCTTCATATCCAACATGTTTGTCGGTTCGTCTAGTAATAATAGATCAGGTCGCGAAAATAATGCTCTAGCCAATGCTAATCTCATCCTCCAACCACCCGAAAATTCTTTCGTTGACTGCTTTTGCATTTGAGGTGAAACTCCCAATCCGGCTAATATGACGGAAGCTCTGGCCGGTGCTTTATCCGCTTCGATATTTTCTAAAGCGGAATATATTTCGTTTAGTTCTAAATTTAACATAGTATCCTGTCCGTTACTGTTACTTAACTTAGCGGTTAGAGTTTTCTCTCTTTCCAGAAGATTACTACGATTAGTATCCGAAAGTAGCACACTTTCTAAAGCGGGCGTGTCATCTCCGACAACCTCTTGTTCTACGTGTAAAATACTAATGTGCGAAGGTATACGTAATTGTCTGGTGGACAGTAAACGTAAAAGTGTCGTCTTACCTAAACCGTTTCGACCGACTAATCCGTATCTACGATTGCAAGCCAAAGTTAAATTTGCATTCTGTAATAATATTCTTTCGCCGAAAGATATATCAAAACTTTCCAAACGTATATCTTGCAATTTATTATTTCCCTTCGCTTCTAATTTAGCTTCTTTTTTACTAGTTACCTGCGAAGCGGTAGCGCTAAATCCGGATACATCGTTGCGCCCATTTTCTTTTTTACTTTGTTTCTGTTTTTGTTTATCTTTCGCTTTGAGCAATTTTTTTGTATCAACCTCTAAAGAGTTATTTTTCTTAACCGACCACATACTATTCTTTTCGGACGGCGCATTATCTGAATCGGTCATAACGGATCCTAAACGTATTGGACAATCCAGTACTCTATTACCGTTGCTTATCCCATTTTCACTGATTGGCTTCATTTTAGATAATGTTTCGCATATACCTTTGATATCTGTTACCGATTTCGTATTATCAGATTGAAGTAGAAATTCGCCGATAGCTTCGTAAATTTGATCACTACAATTGAAATCATCTACGCTACTTTCTAGTATACCTTCAACGTAATTATATAATTCCTTGTCCATGCTGGGAAAAATTTTCCTAATATAACTAACATAATTCGTCATAATTAGGTCGTTTCCGAACAGATAAATACACAATAAAACCACTTTAAGTTAAACAATTTGCTATAACATATTTTGAACTGATAATTTAACTTTTACGTATACATTAAAAAATATATATTTTTTCAATATTAAACACTGATTTAATATTAATAAGTAACAAACAACAACCACAAGACAAAATTAATTTTACGAATTAACAATAATTCAGTCTAACAAATATAAGCACGCAAAAAGATGGTACACTACAGTGATGCACGTAATTCGAAATTTTTTAACACAATCGTAATAAAAAATTTATTAAAATTAATATTATCTACTAAAATAATATAAAGTTCACTTAAATTACATTTAAAATGTTAAATCGAAATATAAATTGAAAATTATTTTTTTTATTAATCTTTAAAGATCATGAATATTTTGTTAATTTCTGACTCCGAATTTGCCTGCTTTCTTAATCAATTTTTGTTCTAGTATGTTGTGACTGGTTAAAGGGCAAAAATCAAAATATATAATTATACAACATGATTGAATGAAATGTAGTCATATATATTATATATAATATTTTGATGTGTGAAGTAATAAAGGAAAGGTATTTTTTTTAACACTTGAATGTTCTAATTTAACCTTAAATTCATAATTTTTAATAAATAACTCTAAATGATCAATATAGGCGGAGATCGAAATACAATGATCATTTATAAGCAATTAAAATAAATACAACGAAATGCGAATAATAATTGAAGCTTATCTTCGCGGTTAATTTATTCTACGCACGTAATAGCTTCCTGTAAAATATATGAATTCTGTGTTTTAAGTTTAGATTGTGGAATGTAGTATTTTATTTATACTTGATTACTAAAAATAGTTGAAATCACTAAATTTATTTAATTATGCAAAGCTTTTCGACATTTACGCCATTATCAAGCTATATACAGTTAAAATTAATTATATAAAAACATAAAATATTAATTTAAAACTAAGTTTACAATTTTACACAAAAGTGTTTATAATTCATTTTTGTGTAAAATTGTAAACTTAGTTTTAAATTAATATTTTATGTTTTTATATAATTAACTTTAATTGTATATAGCTTGACAATGGCGTAAATGCTGAAAAGTTTCGCATAATTAAATAAATTTAGTGATTTCAACTATTTTTAGTAATCAAGTTCTGTGTTTTAGATTTATAAATATATATCGCTTAAAATAGGTTATTTTTTGTGTATTTTAAATGTATACAGATTTAAATTTTAAACACATCCGAAAATAATTACTATTCCGTACTGTCTATAAATGAAATGAAACATTTTTCGCGACGAATTTCATACAAATATATGACTCCATTCTAATAATTCTTTCTACTAGTCATATTCCATGTAACCACGTAACCAGCGCCTGCCGTATTGCAATGTAATACATAAACTTTCTCTTTTAATTCAATATAATTCGAAAGTGACTGAATTCGTTACTTTAATTTATTGTGATATACCCGCTTTACGAAAAACCGTTGATTTCTAGGCAAAATCACGTATCACTAATTTTTAGTCATAAAAATTTTAATTTTGTTATGTAATGAATCGTAAAAGATATATCTAATTTGCAAATGTTAATAATAGTACCTTATTCGCATTTTCAATATAGTGAATAATATCCTTTTTAGGTGGTTTAGGAATAATTGATAGACATGTCTGAAGCGTATCTTCTGGCTGTCCTATTCCAGGATGCGGAGGAATCACCTAAATCGTATTAACAGATTTTGAAACACAAACTTTAACACATGATATCGAAATTGTATTTACAATGGAAACGTCAGAATAATGACAAACCTTTTCAGTTTGTACCGGAGGCGGTTTTATAATACAAATAGATTCCGGTTGTTCCTTTTTCACACAGTCTTGAAAATATCTACGAGTAAAAACGTCACAATCATAGATAAAAAACCTAGATAAAACAAAAAAAAAATTATTTCAGCCGATAATTTAACTGCAAACATACAAAATGAATGAGGCCGTTAAATGTGTTTTAAATAATTGTAGTGAATTATAGCATTGTTTTTATACACGAGAAAATATTTCTTCGAATTAACTTTATTTTCATTCCGAAATTTTGTAAAATATCATTTTATAATTATTTTACAACTTTAGAAGTAGAAAGAAAACAAAATTATTTTTTGTCTTTTCTTTATAATGATTCACACGATGAACTATAAAACCATCAGTACAATAGATAACATATAAATGAATGTATATACACGTGAAGATAATTTTTTATTACTATTACACTTGGCTAATGAACATAATAATAATAATATTAAAAATAATAATTTACTTTCTGTTAAAAACCGAAACTGTGTCCCCGATATTAAAATCGCGTGGTTCGTAATATTCTGTTTTGACGGCGTCAAATTTATGAACTGTAAATTGCAAAATAGAACGAGATTATTTCTCCATCAAAAAAAAAAAATAAAATCGGTGATATTGTCATTTTAACTGTACACTTATTGACAACGTGAACAATGAATTAAAATTCTTATCGTTCCTACTTTATATGTAATAATTATAGACATTTATAAAATCACTTTTTGAACGTACAGCAATATTCGCTAATGAATGAGAGTAATCTATATCGTAATTGAGAAAATCCCAGGGTTGTCACATTAAATATCCATTAAAGGTATACATAAAAAAAAAACAACGGCCAACTAATTGCTATCCTTTTATTTTTTCAAGCTATAACTTGTCTAAATTTAGCGTATAAATAAGAGTATATTGCAGGTTAGCTATCCTGTAAATTTGTAATACTTGAATCAAATTATTTTATGTGTACTAATTTTAAGAATGAATTTGTATTTATTTCATAATTTTATGAACTTCGTGGACTAGCGATAATGCTTTAGTCTTTTCTATTCGGTAACCCGAGTTCGAATGCCATCAGGAGCACGAACTTTTAATGATGAAACAGTCCTCTACCTCTTAAAGTAAAAGTAATTGGTCGGTAAATGGACGACTCTTTTTGTGAAAGTAATAAAGCCAAAGGAAACGATGACAAACCATTCAATATTGCACTGCTCAAGATGCGTCATTCGGCCGATCTATGTAGCGTATTTAAAACGTGTTATCAAATTTAATTCAAATTAGTTATGTGTAATTTTCAAACCTCAAAATAATTTTATCAATCTTTATTCAAATCACTTCAATAAGTACGTTTTTACGGTATATTGCAAACCTTTTGGAAGTCGTACGCGTGCCAGGAAACGATTAAACGGATATGGCTTTTTTTGTTGATTTTCGTCCGTTTCAAAAATTTCGACTGTATTGTCAATCAAATGATAATGGATTTTATAGTATCTCAAATCACCGCATTCTTCATTAGTCCCATCCCATATAGCGAAAAATCTGAAAAATATGATGCATGATTTCAACAGAAACATTCTGTTGAAAATTTATTCCAACATTAATTTTACAAATGTATTGAAACTTGAAGTGAAGATATCAGGTACGGTTGAATAATGCTGAATGCCGGTTATATATATGTGTTCGGTTTCCTGTGTTTATTTGAACACAAAGTGTGATATAAATAACTGATTTAAATCGTTTAACTAATGAAATAAACCGTGTATTTCGGGAAAGATATCATTTATCGTTTTTTTTTTTTTTAGTGCGTGTTCTTGCATATATGTATAAAATTATATTCCTCTTATAAATATCTAAAATATTCGCGCAATATTAGTAAAATTACTCGTATTTTGAATATGTTTAATTTTTACAATCTGACTAGTGTTATGACCACGAGCAGGAACAAATAATTAGATTACTTTTACCTTAAAACTTTCTTATCATATCGTAAGAACCTTTGCAATTTGTCTTCGTTCAAAGAAGATGACATTTCATTTCTTGTGGACAAATAATCATATTTATTTTTGAGTTTATTATTATCATCTTCCTCGGGTATTTGTTCCGGATCGTTTACTTCTATGCCTTGGCTTGTTAAAAATTCCTGTCAACGAATAAAATGTCCCACATTCTGATTAACGTGGATTTACATTTTATAATGAAAAAATGATAAAATAAGTTACAAAATCACTGTAATAAAAAATGTAACATCGAAGACTCAGCATTTATTCCGTTATCAGAAAAGATATTTAGTATATTTTTTTATTTTGGATAGCTGTGAAACTATTAATATCGATCATTTTAATAAAATATAAAATTTAAAATTACTCGCATTTGTAAAATTTAAAATGTTTGTTATCGTCTTTATTATTATAACAACGTATAATTTTATCTACTACGTACGATGATGAAACTATTTCAGAATAAAATCTCAATTAATTATTTATTCAACAGACGAAACATGAAACATATTTTAAATTATATTTATACAACGGGATCTTCAGACGCCATCCATAAGATATGTCAAAAAAGGATAACTAAACAACAGCACACTGATGAGGAAGCTGTACAGCTGCTTAATACGGAACAGGACAATCGACATCTTAAGCATCGGCATCCTGATGACCTAGTCTTACAATTAATATGTGGAGATATAATGAAAGTATGATTAAGGATCACGTCATTGGACTAGTGTGCCGCAATAATTGTACTTAGTGTGAGTATCGTCTATTAGTGCTTAGTTACTAAATTAATTATAATGTTATTTTTTAATATATATATATACGTATACGTATTTTTATAATAAACGAATAGAATTGTAAAAATATTACCCACACGTTTAAAAATTATCATTTAAAAGCGTTACACAATAATGTTAAATTTAATTATAATGAAAGTGAACGTTAGGAAATTGCACTCAGAGCAAGCAAAAAATTAGTTGTCTAATGTATGCAAAATGTTTCATATATTATTTGACAAACTTGTCTTAAAAAGATTGAAGTTAGTACTTGATGAAGAAAAAATAATTCCAGACTGGCAGTTTGGTTTTAGAAATATGCATAGTACCGTAGAACAAATTCACCGAGTAGTTGATATTATAAACAGGACCTATGAGCAAAAAAAGTACTGCACATCCGTATTTCTCGACTTTGAGAAAGCATTCGATAGAGTGTGGCACACACGTTTACTCTGTAAACTGAAACAAAAATTGCCTCACCCATATTACTCAATATTCAACTCGTATCTAATTGAAAGGGGCTTTCAAGTTGTCGTAAATGATGCACATTCGCAAATTTATCCTGTACAAACAGGTGTACCGCAAAGTAGCGTGCTTGGCCCGATCTTATATAGCATCTATACTTCTGATTTCCCAGTTAACGTCAATACAACAACGGCCATGTTCGCTGACGATACAGCCATATTATTGACAAATAGTGATCTTGCAGTGGCAACTAAGCATCTTCAGCAACACTTAACTCACTTAGACAAGGGGTTCAAAATGTGGAAGATCAAATTAAGTGAATTAAAGTCAGCTTGTGAATTATTCACATTAAATAAAGGAAAATATGTACATATTAATCTTAACGGACAAGTGATTTCTCCCAGACGCAAGGTTCTGCATTTATATTAAAGATTAACTTGGAGGGACCACATTACTGCTAAAAGAAAACAGATTGATATTAAATATCGAGAAATGAATTGGCTGATGAATAAGCGTTCTACATTATCAGTAGAAAATAAAAATGTTATATAACGTAGTCTTAAAACCTATTTGGACTTATGACATCCAGATCTATGGTACAACCAGCAATTCTAACCTTAAAATCATTGAACGATTCCAGGCGAGGGTTTTACAGAGTATAGTGTGTGCACCTTAGTTTATCAGAAATGACGACCTGTATAGAGACTTACAAATTCCTACGGTAAAGAAAACCATCAAATCACTTAGTCAGAATTATAAGCAACGACTTGACCATACTAGCTGCCAATCGAATAAATAATGGTATGCGGTTCAGACGTTTGAAGAGGATCTGCCAAACTGAACTGCACTACAGATCCTGATTTTACAAATTATACCCAGAGAAGCTATGAATAGCTGTAACTGTACAGCGTTCATTTGACAACTTATTGTCAGCAGTGCTGCTTATTGTTCTACAGGACAGATTGCAAGCAATTTAAAAGAGAAAAAAAATAGAGTAAGATAATACCATGTGACATAAATAATAGGTGAGTTGAAGAGCTAAAAAAATGTATAATCTTGGAGCCATGTTGAATAATGTGGTAATGTACAATAATAGATATCACGTAATATACTTAGTAAAACATATGAGGACATAATTGATTAATGGAGTCGAGAACAGATATTAGATTTAAAGGTTTCGAAGAAAAGTATTAATTAATAAATGTTATGTCTAATCACAGACAGTGTTGCCAGACTTACCGTTTTTACGGTAGATCTACCGTTTTTCAGAGTTTCCTACCGCCATGCTGTTATTTCTCGAAATATTTCATAAATCTGCCGCTTTTTCCAATATTTACGTTAATTCATTAATTTCCGTGTTTTTTATACTTTGAACAATTAAAACGTCCATTAATCATTTTTTCAATCACTATTTACCTTCGTTAAAATATTGCCTATGTGTTAGTGTATTAATTGGAGCGGAGATATAGAATGACAGAAAATAGATGATTCAGCCGGAAGGTTAGACAGTTCAAGTTTTTATGCGCTGATCGGGATGCGACAAAATACATATATAAAAAAAGAGAATGATATTAGAGCTCACTTTTGATGTTGCAGTCAGCGCAACAGAAGGCGCCTACAAGACGCGACCCAAGGAAGAAACACAATCGAACAAAAAACACCGGACAAATACGATTCATTCTTTAATAAGTTCGGTTTTTGTGTTTGTATTTCCCATTCGCGCACTCCACAATGAGCACAGCCTTTATTACAATTACATTCTAGCCACAGGTCTCCGCTGATAAAACTATGTACCTGTCAACTCAGCTTAAATATTTTGGTAAGTAAACATACATTCGCATGTTTTTAATTCCACATTCTAATTTTATAATAATAAAAAAAGTGGTATGTAAAAATAATGAATATCTGGTTAAGTAGGTTCTACTGCTTCTATTGTGTAATTATTTGATGAAACACATTTCGAAAATTGATTATTTTATGTTTAGAATGAAATATTTCATAATTTCTTGTAAGGGAAGATAAACAATATATTTTGTGTTTCCCGATTTTGCAATGATTGTGGGAGTATCGTATTCTACCGTTTCTACCGTTTTTTTGTAAGGTCAACTACCGCTTTTTACTTCAAAGCATCTGGCAACACTGATCACAGATCGTGGTAGAAGATAAGAAGGGATTGACGGAGTGATATTGGGTTCATCTGAACTTTTTCTTCGGCACAAAGAGAAAAAAATATTGTTTTTCCCTTAGTTTATTTTATTAGATGATTGTTTGATTAAATAAAATTTAGAGAACATAATATTGTAATGGAATCCTTACAATTAGTGTCTCGGATTTTATATATATTTTATATAAATAAAGAATAAAAAAAATCAAAATCAATAGCGAAGTAAAACAAAAAAGAAGAGTTGATGATAAATGCAGACTGCTGAAAGTGACGAAGATTTTGAATGGTAAATTCGATGCATGGTATAGATGATTTTAAATATATTATTAGAAAGGCGGAATTTATTTAACATAGTTTCGAGTTTTCGAAGAGTATTATATATGGAAATTGCGGTTGCGCAACATTTGAGGATGAGGAATTATATTTAATAATACCAAACTGTGGAAAAGTTAATATATCCTGTGATAAGTGAGAAGGTTTACATAATATAAGGAGTACGGCGAATGTCAAATATAATGAAGCAGAATTACAGATTAGCCTCAAATTAAATAGTTCATAATAATCCAATCGGTAAAGAGTAATTATTAGGTTTTGTCATTAGAATAATTTTTCGGAAGTCGAATTTTCTTTATAATAAATAAAAACACTTTTTATACAGTAACGCAAAATTTTATTTACAATTTAAAAAAACATCAAGATAACTAGTTCTAACATTCCACCGAAACGAGTCGACTCTATTTTCTGAAAATTGTGTAATACTGCATAAAAAATGTTTTTATTCATTTATTTTTTCAATGTGTACCTATCACCAAAGAACTACACATATATTTTATATTATTTTTTATAACGTTTTTTTTTTTCATTTTATTTATATCTCACATATATAAGTCTTCTTGTTTTTATTTACCTTTGTAAAAGCATCGCATTTGTATATGTGATATATAACACCGTAGATGTCGGCATCGGAACCGATATTTAAATCTTTCCAGTGCCAAAATGTAACGCTGTTTGAACCTGGTTTAGGTAATAAACCGCGTTTTACTAATCTACCTTGCGTGTAACCCGAATTCTGAAAATTTCATTATATTTTGTTATTTGCACTAAATAATCCAAGAAATATGCTGGGTTGAAAGTGTTTTTTTTTTTTTGGTACCGTATATATATTATAACGTGATTATAAAAGATGGTGGTGGCTCATCACAAGAAATTAAACGACGAAATGGTAAAGCTGAAGTGCTAGACCAATATTCAATGCATTGACGCAATTGAAATGCACTGTTAAAAGAGAATTCTAAGTAACCCTTAACCGTTGGGCTGAAAAAAAATAGTAACATCGATATTGGAAAAAGGTCAATGTAAATCACAGGCTGCAGCATGTTGTACAGAGATGGATAGCGATCTTCTCTGGATACATCTAACGACAAAACGGACTTAAAAATTATTTATTGATAGGAATGGTAAGATGTCGTAAAGATAGTTGGTGCCGGGCGATTACGTGAGATGAACTATTTTGAACAATGGATTGACATGCTTTTTTTATGACAATTATATATATATAAAACATAATAAATATATAATATACCGTCATAGCCGGTTCTAAAACTGTCATGCTGTTGTCTTCCAAATAGTATATAATGTTAACTTTTCTAATTATGTATTGTTCTTTTCCGTAGAAATCGCTCGTTGGGAACTTGAAATAAGCTCTGAATGAAAGACATTTGCGGTCATATGTGACGTAATGTGGTTCAAAAGTAGTAATATTTGTCCTTTTTCGCCTCTCCTGAGCTAATAATTGTTGATATCTATACACGATATAGACATATTAAACAATTAAATTGCTTTTTTTATACACGTTTATTAATTGATCATTTTTATAGGATGCGGAAACTTTTTGAAATAATTTTTTCATCTTTTACAACTAGTAATAATGTAAAATATGTCGATAATCATCGTATAATTAATTATAAATAAATATAGAATCAATTATCTAAAACTTATTAGAAAATAAAGCGAGTTCTAATATGTAACTTTATTAGTTTGTATAAACAGTAGAAACAGGCGTTCTTTTGAAACGAGACAGGATATATCAGAGAAGCGTTGCTTACCGCATTCGTTCTGTACAGAATTTGATACAATTCATTTAGATTGACATAAGTAAATTAATTGTAAAATATGTTATTAACGAAAATACGAAAATCATCTTTTGTGAGTCCAAATTGCAAATTTTAGTAGAAGGAAAAATAACTTATAGTAATGTGCTATTTAGTGATAAGAGCAGGATTTTATTTTTATTGTAATAAAGCATAAATTGAAACACCTAAATTTTAAGAAAAGAGCACTGTAAGTATACCTTGAAATTTCAGGTTTTTGATATGTAACAAAATTATACAATGCAGACGACGTCGCATGCTCATCTTTTGAAATGATGTGACCGTTTTTAACGTTAAAATAGTGACCCAAATGATGATTGAATTTCTGTTAAAATATTACATGAAAACACATAGTATTGAACTACATATTAAGAATCGTATTTAGTGCACATTTTAATTATGTTCTAATACAAAATTGTGTGAAAGTATTTTTACGTATAAAGCACCGCTTGTAAATTATTATAAATTTAAGTGATAGAGTCTTATATTTCCAGTTCGACAAAAGTTTCGAAATAAAGTAAAAAGAATATTCCATTGTGCAAAGTAAATTTGATATAAAATATGTTCATAGGCACGGATGTCTGTTTATAGTTATAATGAAATTTTATGTTTTCTAACTATGTTGATACTTAATATAAAATATATCAAACAACGTAAATTAAAATGGAAAAATTTACTACATTTAATTCGCTTAACTAGTGCTTCAGTATTATAGACGATGAAAATAATAAATACGTGCATGCAATAAATGTTGCATTTTACATTTTATTTATTAATTTTAATAATTATAATCTACTTCAATAGATTAATGAATAAAATTTTAATAAAAGTAGCTCATTTTAAATAACAGTGTGCCCGTGTAAAATTGTAATAATTAAGTAATACAGTAATAGTTACAGGATAGTGATGAATGTATTTTGTGTATCCCGGTAAGAGCGGTAAATTGTTTAAATTCATGTTAGGCGATAATGAAAATTATTTATTTTCAGAAAGATAAGTTTTCACATTATTCACATAAAGTTACGTATATTATTTTTTTTGAGTTGTCATAACAACTACCCCCTATTATAATAATTTTTTATCTATGAAATTACATTACGTGATTTTTATGTTGATCTTAAAACACGAGAAATTAATATATTTTTCAGGAACTAATTAAAGCGAAGCGAATGAAGGATTAGATTATTATTAAATTAGATTAACGTGAAGTTTACAGCTACTAACGGCTACGGGTCCACAAGGATTAGAAGTTTCATATAGATTTATTTATTGTCCTTAGACAATGTTTTTCATATAACTTTGCCTGGAATTAATGCCTTTTGAAAATGGGCAAAAGTCTAAAAACAATTTATTGTTATTATTTCAAGTTTTGTTTATTACTAATTTTTAACTTTGATTAAAGATAAATTTTGCGTAATTAAGAAAATTAGTTTAAATATTTCTATTCATGATATATCGGCAATACTATTCTGTCGAAATTTATTTAAGAATTATACTGAATTTAGGATTCACCTATGACGTCTGATGAAGAAGATGAACGTTTGAAATTTGAAGTGACTGATTATGATTTAGATAGTGAACTTGGAATTAATCGACGCCGCAAATTAACCAAAAATCAGGTTATATACGGTATGTTTGGAGATTTTTGTTGAGCGTACTGTATCCATGTGTTTATTTAAAATTAATAACCTTCACGTATGTATTTTCGTGTAGGTGTTTTTGCGGATAATGAAGACGAAGATGATAACCATAGATCACATTCCAATTTTAAAAAGAAAAAAGATTACAATGCCCCTGTAAACTTTATTTCTGGCGGAGTTCACGTTGCAGGAAAGGAAACCGAGAAGGAAAATGAAGACTCTAACCCTGATATTGTTGATATTTCTAGTGACTCAAGCGAGTAAGTTGAAACGCTTAAACTTATAAAACAACATTTTGCTAATTTTAAAGCGAACAGTGTAAAATCTGGCAATTATGATAACGATCAAACTATTAAATCTAATAGTCACTGAAATGTTGTATTTCTTAAGAAAATATATCGGTTTTTTATGGCTTAAACTTACAGCCCAATCGAGGTAGATTCGTAGAATACTTGTACACTTCCGACTTTCGTTTTTTTTTTAAATATCAAAAATTACTATTTTTAACGAGTTACGAAGTTAAAAATCCGCGAAACCATTTTTGAAAGTCTCGTTTTTTCTTTTAATTCTACTTTTAACTAGCCGAAATAAACCTGACCGATTCTAACCTAACCTAGGTATTTTGTTATTCTGGTTTAAATGTGTCATTCTCGTTTTTTCTTTTAATTCTACTTCTAACTAGCCGAAATAAACCTGACCGATTCTAACCTAACTGAATTTAACCTAACCTGGGTATGTTTATAAACATACTTATAAGTAAAATTTAAAAGGTTGTAATTTACAATTAAAATTTTTTTCCGCGTTTTTTTTAATTTTTTATTCCGCTTAGGGAAGCAAAACACATCAATTTATCCAAGCCCCAATCGATTCTGAGTTGTACAAGTATGCTACGAATATTTAACGGTTTCTTCAACTGTGTATGCATTTTTATTTAAAAAAACATTGATTCTTTTATATTAAATGTTTACTATTGAATATAATACGGTTTTTGAGTATGAAGTGATTTATTCCGAATATTTTATTCATTATACAATTAATATTCCGAACAATTATGTTAATTTCCAAATTTATCATTAACATTAATAATTAATTTCATTACAAAAATTAGTTAAAATCACTAAACGTTTATTTTCTTGAAAGCTTTTCGACAAATAAACCATTATCGAGTGATATTTAAATTAAACAATAAAGATTTAAAAAATATAAATTTAAGATCACAAATTTACAATTATAAAATGAAGAGTAGATACTTAAAATAATCTGACATAGTATGTTCAGTATGGCGAGGTTTTCTTAATGCACTTTGTATAAGAGCTGAATGCTCCCTGCTATAATCGGGTTGTGGAGTGAAGACTGTTTCAAAATGTTTAGCGAAAGCTTCAGCCTTTTCTGTATCCGTTTTAGGCCATGCATCCTCCACTCTGTTATATTGTACCTCCGATTGTCTCAGTATTTTTTTAGTAACTGACCATAATAATTTATCGTTGTTATTCAAAGCTTGTATACGATGATTTAACATTGTATTTTTATATTCGTTGATTTTATTTTTTAAATTATTTTGAGATTTCTTGAAAATATTTTTTAATAATGGGTAACGGTTACGTTGCCACTTCTTTCTGGCTGCTCCGGTTTCTTTTATGAATTTTCTTATTTCGATAGGTACATAAATATTGTTATTGTACTTTTTCGACTCGTAATTCGTAGAATTTTTACATGCATGTTCGATGAGATCGGAAAAATTTTTGACTGCTGGGTCCATGTTTCCTTCAGTTTAACTTTTAAATATATGTTGTTTTCGACTATATCTGAAAATAGATTCCAATTTGTAGTTTTATTTGTGAGTTTCCATTAACGTTGTATAATTTTTGGATTTATATCCAGACCAGCAACCACAGGAGCATGATCGGAAGATAGATCCGTAAGTATCCTACATTCCTGGTTGTACCTACGAAGGCCATTAATGATAAAGAAATCTAATACGTCGGGAGTTCTACTAGAGTGTAGTGGCCAGTATGTAGGAGTCATTATAAGATAGTGAGTGAATTTGCTTGTATAACTGTATACAATTTCGTACCAGATGAATTTGTAATTCTCGATTTCCATGCAGTGTTTTTACAATTCTAGTCTCCACTACATATGAAATTTTTTCCTAGTTTCTTGAAAATTACATTATATTCTGACTCCATGACAATAGATCACAGCTACTGAGAAATTTACAAGCGTTTCTATATTCACTGCAACGATTTGGTACCCAAATGTGATGTGCATAATATTCATGTATTGCTTATAAATGTTTCTGATTAATACGATTGAACCACCATGAGCCGTTCCATTAGAATGGTGAGCTGAATATGATGTATATCCATGAATGTTAAAACTGTTTTGGGTTGAGTAATATCTTACGGTACGTAAATGTTTCTAAACACCAGCATTACTTTAAAAATATATAGGTATATAATATGGATTTACGTAATTATGACAAATTAGTATTTTTAAATGAAATTAGAAAATAGTTATATTATATATATTTTAATATGAATTTTATTCCACAGCAACACATTCGTAATTTATGTTACCAGTTTTTATTTCATATTATAGTTATAGCCTAATGTGTCGGTTCAATTTTCTTACGCGCCTTATTTATTGTAGGATTTGTTCCAAAAATGTTTTATTCAATCTAAATTTTTGATAACATTTTATTATGATACGAGATGACGATATCTTAAAATAGAATATTACCAAACATTTTAAGTATTCATATCTGTTAGTATATTATACAAATTATGTGTCAAGAATGGTATTGATTTCTTAAATATACACATTTTCCACCAAATATAAAAAATTCGCAAATTCATTCAAATGCCCTTTAAAATATTACGACGAAAGAATTGTAATATATACAGAACATCTCCATTTCTTTTATAAATGCACTATTTTAAAATTATCTTTTTAGGGATGAAATTAAAATTCCAACATCCTACTCATCAGCAAAAACAAAAACTTATGCAAATGAAGAGATTGCTGGTCTACGGAAACGGTCAAATTTTATTAATGATACTTTTCTTACTCAAAAAGGCGTCGGTAATTGGGAAAAACATACAAAGGGAATTGGCGCTAAATTATTATTACAGGTAATTTATTTACTTTGATAAACATATAAGAAAATATTAAATTTTTACCGAGAAACTTCACGTACTTACGGTGACTTTAATTGCGTATAGTTTAACACCATATATTTTTTATAATATATAAAATGTAATTATGTTATCGTAAAAGTTCATACTAAATATTTAAAAAAATGTTTAGATGGGTTATCAACCTGGAAAAGGTCTGGGAAAAGATTTACAAGGTATCCAGGCACCGATTGAAGCACATTTGCGGAAAGGGAGAGGTGCAATAGGTTAGTATATACAGTATATTCGAGCCTATATTATAAGTTAGTATTTTGAACGCTTTCCAATGATGTTCTTTCCTTTTTGTTAATGTTGCGGCATACTTAACAGTTATTGATTTAATAATAATACGTAATTTTTTTCAAAATTAAGTAAACATCGAGAAATGTAATAAATATCATAATAAATTTTAATTTTAAAAGTCGAGTTATATAGTAAATTTAACTAGACATTTAATACACAATTATATATGCGATATAACGTTTTATTGTAAAACTTGTTAAAAGTTTTCATTAATATATTACAGTGTTTCTACTGGGTTACGATGTGCTATAATTGAGTATACAATGTAAATAACTCGCGATTAGATTAATTTATATTATTGTTTATTTATTTTTGAATACAATTAGCGTTACTTATGTTAGATTAAGCGATATTTACCTAGGAACCTGAGTTTAATGAAAGGACGAAGAACAGAAATTAAAATGTTTTGAATTCATTATAAATTTAAATGTTTTAGTTTATTACGTTCAAGTATTGTTCTCATTTTTTTTCGTTTTTGAATACATTATTGATTTTTTTTTTTAAATTTGGCATAACAAATTATTTATTTACTTCCGTAACAATATTTTGACCCACTTTAATCTTCTTTTCAAATATCTGTGACACATACATTTTCATTGAATTCAGTAGTTCACACATATTTAATTATATATTCGTAAAATGTTAAAATATCGAAAGAATGTTCTCCGCTCATTCAGTACAGATATCCTTTGCCTTCCTGCACATCATCTATTCAATTTCAGAAAATGAATATTACTTCTTTTCTTTCCAGTTATTTTCTTTTCTTTTTAACAATAATGATTGTATTTAAATGTTACAAGACTTTTGGATTATAGTGTTAACGCACTCTTCATATCCGCATTAGGTTCGAATTCCTTCCAATGTACGTAGAAAGCTCTAAATCATCTATGTGGATGCAGCTTTCATTATCTGTTCATTCCACATTGTTACAGAAAGTTTACTGTTTTGTGAACCTCTTCAGTTTTTACCGCAGGATAAGTAGCCATCCTTCATATTCCGTTTCATCCTTTCAAATTAATTCTCTCGAAATATAATCTT
This sequence comes from Coronaproctus castanopsis, assembly GCA_032883995.1. Classification (NCBI taxonomy): domain Eukaryota; kingdom Metazoa; phylum Arthropoda; class Insecta; order Hemiptera; family Monophlebidae; genus Coronaproctus; species Coronaproctus castanopsis. Next base: position 91,460,498 of record CM065052.1, read on the forward strand.
TTCAGGCTTTAAAAGTTGTATCTATGCCTTAAAATTTTCACGATATTCTATTATTTCCCTTCTTATTCTGCTACAGGATGGTATAATCTCCGTTAAATTTGTATGGATCCCTCTGGTCACTGCCGAATTAGAGGCAACTTTATCGCTGACTATTATGTCGAATCTCCTACTTTTCGGTTATTTATCGCTTATTCACCGTGTATTCATCTGCTCTCCTTTATTAAAGCTTCCTATAAGGAATATTGGAAAGCGGTCTGGAAGAATAATTTTTCACGTTATTAATTGTTTCAAACTGATCTTCCATGTTTACCCTGGTTTTACAATACAGAAATACAAGTTAATCTTCTTCACCCCTTTACTGATGCTGTATGTAGACCACTGTTCTGAAAAACCCGTCTTCCTTCTTCACAATTTAAAATACATCTTACTATCACCTTTCACTGCGTATATCCTGCAGTTACTCGCTGTATTACGGGAGCAAACCATTGATGTTCTGTAACATTTTATACAATCGAGTCAGATCCTTATGATTTCCTCATAAATATGTATTTCTTGTTAGTGACTCGTAATATGCACGTTTATATTTATCTATATATGTTCATTCGTCATTGTAATTTGGCGGTATAACTATATCTTTATTATTTGTAATATTTCATTTGTGAAAGTTTAAACTAGAAATTAAAAAAAAAAACTGCAGCTATTTTGGAATCGATATAAATGTTACTGATTCGTCTTGAATATTTTCTATATCGGAAACATACTTTATATATATATATATATATATATATATATATATATATATATATATATAAAATGCTAAAATATGTATTTGGAAGTTTGCAGGTAACTATTTAAATATTTTCATTAAATTTCGCTATAAGAATTTCTCAAAAATTTTTAAACTATATTTTCAGTTAAAATAAAGTCTGTAATTTACAAGTAATATTTTCGATTTCATTTTCAAAATTGTACTGTGCACTTATTTTAGGAGCTTATGGTCCTGAAAAAAAGTCTAAAGTTGGCAAGGTGCAAGAAAAGGAACCGAATGCCGAAGAAACAACGGTAGATCGCAGCGTTAAAAGAATCTCGCATTGGAGAAAAGAGGTCGCAGAAACACCCGCCAGAACGATACATTACGTTTATAAAAGCGTCGATGACATTCTTGAAGAAAATAAGAAACCCGGAAGAAAACGGGAAATAAGGTAACATTCGTCGAATATATTTTATGACGTCGATATTAATCGATGTTGGTAGTTAATTGTATAACAAATACGAGTAGCGCCGGTATAGAACTGTCAACTTTAAGATGGTAGTTCAAAGAGTATCGTTGAAGACACTAAGTAAGGGTGATAATTTATAAGCAATGAAACACATCGTGCGGATTTCAGTGTACTATTAAATGATGTCATAGAACAGATAACTGAAAAACATAAACATAAATTTGTAAAAATAATGCAGTCGAAAATGTACTAGATGATGCGACGGAAGTGCGTCGGTTAAATCGTAAAAATTTAACTGACATATAACATCAAACAGTAGCAATTTCGGTAGTTCATCATTGGATAACTCGTAACATCTATTTTTTAATCTGTATATATATATATATATATATATATACCGTATGAACTGGTGATAAGCGCTGGAGAGGAGAAAAAATGTTAAGTGCCATCGGATATTTTTTGTTTTTAATACGCATGTATGTGTCTATGTGTACAAATTTTCATTAAAATTAATAATATTTTTAAACATATTTTTTCGCTCTTTTTACATTGTTATTTTTATAATTTAAGCGAATTGAGTAAAGTGAAAGTAATCGATATGACTGGCCCTGAACAACGGGTGTTGTCAGGATATCATGCGATTGCCGGTGTGCAAAAACCCGCCGAAGAATGGGAAGTCAGAAAAGAAAAGAAATTTGCTAATTTCTCTTTACCTGAAATACAACATAATTTAAATTTACTAGTCGATCTTACCGAACAAGTGAGTTATTTTCGTTTTATATTATTTTAAACCCTATATTGTATCGGCGCAGAAATTCTGAGAATGGTGTGACCACATATTCAGGATTACCAATGTTAAATACTACAAATGAAGTTCGAACAAGACTCGTATAAATGTCGAGTTTTATATAGTTCTGTCAAATTTATAAATTACATTTTCATATACGTCAATAAAGTCAGTGACTTGGTAATATTTCAAGTACAAAATGTATGTAAAAATAACGAATTAACACGGCACCAAATGGGTAGATACATTAGTAGCTACATTAAATTTAAATTCATTATTATAAATGAAAACAAAAATATTGCAATTAAGAATTTTTATATTGTTACGCTTAACTATTATATACATGAAATATTGAAAATCTTATGCTGGTTTGCGGTACATTGTAAATTTCAACTTTTTGATTTTATTAATAATAATTTAATCGTTTAAAATAGTTTTTCATTATTAATTTACTCTGCAATAAGTACGTTATAGCGATGCGTCGTCGGGTTATCTAGTATGTGTGTGTGTTTTCTGAGCGTATTTTATGTATTGATAGCGTGCACGTGTTGAATAAATTATTAATGCATAATGAAATTCGAAATAGTAATATTATGTTCTTCTTTTCCTCAATTTGCAGATTGGTGGATAACCTTTATTACTCGTGATTCTAGTGAGTTCAACTAAAATTGTCTTTTTTCTGCTCTTCTTTTAATGTTTGCATAACGTGTTGCTCCCGTATCTTCTAATTTTGATATATATTTACTCCGTGGCCTCCTTCTGTATCGTTTTCCTTCAATTTTCCCTCTTAAATAATTCGAGATTCCCAGGATATACTACATCGTGTATATATATATATATATATATATATAACGTTATAATTATTTTTTTTTTAGATTGTGCTATTTATTTTAAAATATATATGAACGCGTATTATCGGTAATAACTATTTAATAAATCTATTATAGAACTGAATTCTAAACGACAACCGAGATTTTTAGTAATAGTTTTATTAAAGTATATTTAAACACATCGCCTTCGTAAACCCAAGGTTTGAAATATGACTTTACACAAAATGGCGCACTCGTATTGAGGATTGATCAGTGTATTTTTTTGAAACGTTACAATTCTAGAAATTAACGACGTCGTGTTTCCGGAAACATTTTATTACGAATTCACACGCGAAAATAATTTTAAGATAATTATATATGAAAGTTAACTTTTAACGAACCTTACTGTTAAGATTTTTATTTATTATTTAACAATTTTATAAAAACTTGTCTAAAAATTCGGTTTCCTAATTAAGCAAATAAATTACGAATAAATTTAACGAGAGTACACAATTTTATAATCGCGTTTATGAAAATTTTACAAATGTTTTAATTTTTTTTCTAAAAAATACATTAATTTGTTGTGATTTTAGGCGATTGTCGACAATGATCAAAAGTTAAAACACGACGAGGATAAAATTGTCTTATTAGAAAATCGATTGAAAACTATGACTCATTCGTCGACCAGCGAAAAACAGCTAATGGATAATCTTACAGAAATTTTGCGTGTACTGGATTCCACTGTGGCTAAAATTAAGGAAAATAATTTAACGTTAGATGAATCGGCCACCATATTTTCAGATTTACGGGTAAGGCTAATTTAGCGTCGATATTTTTAAAATAATTGCATGATAATAATATTGCTTCCGTTTAACTTGTTATAATTACCGTTGTTTTACGCTATTTAAATTTCAATTTTTCGTACCTGGAACGTTATAGTCGTCTGCATCTGGGTGGGCACACAGGTAACGCGTGAAAATTCTGGAGTAGATTATAATCGAAATATATATTGCACTGACATATGAGATGTTTAACATTTTCTTGGTAATTATCTTTACAAAATAGACTTTTTTGTGGTTTCTTTATACCGTGTAATAATATTTTTTTCAGCGTGTAAACTAACCCGTTCATTTTTAGAAGGAAAGAAATTTCGATATAAAATTCTATAAATCCGAAATAATTTCCGAGTATTCTTAAACTTACCTTAGCAGCTAAATACAAACAAACGACTGTACAAAAATAACAGAGAAAATAAAAGTAAAATAACAATTGAAAAAATTTAAAAAACCTATTAACTCGCATATTAAATATAATTTAAACAATCGTAAAACATATATTAAAAACTAGTTTAACACATATCTGATCTGTACTTAATACGACTATGCTTATATTTAGTGTAAAAGCGTTCTTCGAGTACCTAAATTAAATTATGGTTATCATATACATTTGTTATAAAACTTCTTTATTTATAAATATGTGAGCAATATTTAGCATTGAATGCACGCACTGTATTTTAATTCATCGAGGAGCACTTAATAATATTCCGCAACATCGGTTTTTGTATTAAATATGACATAATGCCCGTAATTTCCTTTTGCATATTTTATTTTATTCATCGACAGGTTAATAAAATGCATATAATTCTGTTATTAGATACCTGCTCGTCGTTTTGTTGTGTGTAGTTTTTTCTTTCTATATTTACCTGACCTATTCTATATAGATCTGTTCGTAATTTTGGTATTTTTTTCCTACGATGTCTAATGTTTTGGTAGATTGTTTCAGATTCAAACATTCCTAATGTTAGCGTATTTAAATAATCAACGAGATTTTATATTTGGTCGGCTTTATTAAATGGATTTAAATCGATTAATCGACCCCTGTCGTTAAGTTAATACTGGTGTACTTTTATTTGTCCGCTAATTATTAATAATGAATTTTATTAACCTTAATAATAGACGTATATTTCCTTTAGTTTATATATATATATATATATATATATATTAGTGTATATATATATATATATATATATATACACACTAAAAACTAAAGGAAATATACGTCTATTATTAAGATTAATAAAATTCATTATTAATAATTAGCAGACAAATAAATATATATATATATATATGTATATATATATATATATATATATATATATATATATATATATATATAATTGTCCATTTCGATAATTCGTACATTACCGATATAAATTCGAAATATTACAGCTAACAAAACATGCTGGCTGTTAGGTTAACGTCAGATAAATGAAGAAGAATCAACTACAATTTATATCGTAAATGCTCGTAATATATAACATTAAAAACCATTCGTACATAACTAATAACTATTTCCATCGTATAGAATTTCGTTTCATAAATATCCGGAGTTATAACCAAAAATGTCAGATTTTTGACCAATATCGGAATGTGTGTTTTTTAAAAATAAATTTTGGAATTTTTCGATCGGATTTTTTTCCTTTAAAATAATTCTTTCACGAATTAAAAAATATTTCCGGAACATCCGATACCTTAAATCGAAATAAAATTTATTTCTTACAACATATACGGTAAAAAGTAAATTTCTAAGCTTATAATATTAGAACGGTTAATGCGATAGAGCTGAAATTTATCAAAATTTCCATCAAACCATTTTTAATTACTTAATAAATTACAGTTATGTACAAAATTTCACAAAATGGTTAAAGGCGTTTCCGAGATAGCCAATTATATGTATATCGTATACCAATTGCTTGTTTAATAAAATTTTATATATATATATATATATATATATATATATATATATATATATATATATATATATATATATATATATACACTAGAAGTTACCCATCGCTTCGCCTGTGTAATTATTTTAAAAAAATACAATATAGTTGTCTCTTTCTTTTAACTATATATATATCGTCCGTTATTTCGGCCACGCCTCCAACGCAACAAAAAGTGGTTTTGTATTGCGGGTGTTGGCAGTGAAGGTACATTCGAACTGGAAAACGTGTTAAATTTTAAACGCTTTGACAGAGATATCGCTGTCTCATACTTTTTAAAACTTTAAATTATTGTAATTTCTGTCCTAATTGTGATATCAATGTGAAACAAAGCTTAGAACGAATCCGATAATATAGGCTATAATATAGGCTATAAGCTGTGTGAATATCATCATTATTGGTTTAATAGTTTTCGAGTTAAATCGGAACAGACATACATACTAAAATTAAAAAAAAAAATAGGTTATCTGTTTATGTATGATAAAAATAGCCCAATGCAGTGATTATAATGAAAATATTCGCAAATCACAGACAACGCTACAGTTTATATATATATATATATATATATATATATATATATATATAGTATATATAACTCGGTGATATAGTCTGATAACTGAAATACTCTGTAACTGTTTATATTATACAGCGGTTTTCAACATTGTAATTTATTTGTTAAAAATATAAACAAAACATCATATTCGCGTACTCTAATATCAATCGAAATATCGTCGAATAAATCATAAAATAAAATATTTTACAAAAAAAAAAAAATCAAAAATAAGAACCGAACAACTTCGAAAAAGTATATAAAATATGGTCGACGACTATTGTGAGAAATGTAGCCTAAAATGGACTGATTAATTCGCCTTATATTAAATCTAAACCGTATTATTTATTTATTCGTAGTTTTATTTAATTATTTCTTTCCTTCGATATTCGCAGGATAATTATTTTAACGAATTCTACGCTTACGAGATTTCATTCTTAGCCGAAGATATGGTCAAATCGATAATTAGCACTCATTTAGAAGAATGGAAACCATTAGAAGATCCATCCAAAGTAATGCCGATCTATAAGCGATGGAAATCGATATTAAAACCGGAACATAATAACGGTACGTTGTCAGTTGTGGACGCTTACGGAAAACTAATATGGGATACGTGGTTTCCTCGCGTACGGAATGCAGCCGAGTACGTCGTATTATTATTATTATTATTTTTTATTCCACGGTTGTAAATTTATTATTTGAAACGAGACGTTTTTTTTCTTATAGTCGATAGAAATTTAATTTAATAGACTAAAAACGCGTACAGATTATAATAGGTGCTTACGTTTTTTCGTCAAATTCTACGAACTTGTATTGTGTATCGTGTTCAATTTTTCGTATTGTCTATCGTTTTCATCTATTTGTTAATCGACTACGCTAAACGATGGTATATTATTTTATCTTTTATCGGGATGTAGTCGGACGTACCGTCTTATGCCACTACCCCAATCATCACCACTGAACCGCAAATCTTCTATATATGAGAAGACGACACGCGAAACTGATAAGAATGCTGCTGTTTCCAGTATAAGTGTATTGTGTGCTTTCGGATCGGGTGATATAAATCCGAGTATTAACGACATTACTAACTGCAATACCAGGTTGACCCGTGATAAGGGTGGGCAAGCTCCTAACTCCTGAAATCGGCTGGTCTGAATAATATTTTCACGACATTCATTAAAAACTTAACTATTAAAGGTCTCGTCAAACTTACTGTAATAATTAATTACACGCTGCTACTCGCACACTTAGTCCCTGGAACCTATCAAAAATAATTCCCATACCTAAAGTGGGTAAAAATATTTCAGAGACCCAACGAATTTACGTCCTATATTACTATTGAGTAAAAATCAATAAAGTCGCTGAAAAGATTAACCTGAGCAGTTTGAGAAATTTTGCAGAAAATAATAATATTTTACCAGATCAATAATTCGGTTTTAGAACGAACATGTCCACGACTATGTAGATAGCGAGAATTGCCGATCTGGTTACCGATGGATTTAATAAAAATATGCATACTGGTTTACTTTTATTAGATATAGAAAAAGCGTTCGATACTACCTGGAATCTTGGTTTAATTTATAAACTAATTAAAATGAAATTTACTAACTATATCATAAGACTCATCAGAAATTATTTGACTAATAGGCATTTTTTAGTTAATATAATCAATGCAAATTCCAGAATGAAAACTGTTCTGGCTGGTGTACCGCAGGGAAGTATTCTCGGGCCTTATTTATTCTTACTATTTATAAATGACATCCCAAAAAAATAATAATTTAGAAATTGCTTTGTATGCAGATGACACTGCCATATATTTTACATTTTACAGAATAGATACTATCCAAAGAAGATTAACTGACGGTTTCCAAAAATTAAACTCTTATTTTAAGAAACGGAAAATTAAAATAAACATAAGCAAAACGCAGGCTATATTATTTACTAAAAGAGGGCCTTTCGCAACAGAACTTCTCATAATAAATAACATACCCGTACACTGGAAAACCGATATTAAATATCTAGGTGTAATTTTGGGATAAAAGACTTGTTTTTTCTAAGCGTATTGACTACTTGACCAATATTTAAACTTTACCCTGTGTTTAGTAAAAAATCTTCTGTTAACACGCTCAACAAATTAATAATATATAAAATGATTATAAGGTCAATACTTTTATATGCGTGCCCTATATGGTCGTATACAAGTACTTCTAACCTTTCTAAGTTACAGCGACTTCAGAATCAGTGTTGCAGAATAATACTTAAATTGACGATATATGCTAGAATAGATCTTACGCATACGACTCTGAATTTACCCTACATATCTGAAGTAACAATACAATATATTTTTTCGACTCTTGCGTCAGCAGCAAATATTCAATAATCACTCAAATAGGGGACTACAACAGAACTTCTTTGCAGTTAAAATATAAGAAATATAAGCGCCAGAGGATCAAACATATATTACTCTAATTAATCACTTGCATTTCTCATATTTTTAACGTATATAATAATGTTTATTTCATTCTATCTTGAACATATGTAGTCGTGTAATTAGTATACAGGTTTTGGTTGTGATTTTTCCTGTAATCTATTTTATTGTATTATTGTATACGGTTATTACACTCGTGGTATACGCAGTAAAAAAATCTGTTTTCGGGATGCGCAAATTTTTTTATTTTTTCCTTTTATGTTATAGTTAATTCTGTTTTTCGAAATAAACTTTTTATTTATTTTACATTACTAACAATTCTAATAATATGAATATTTCAAATAAAGATAGTTTATCGTTACATAATATTAATAATAATACATCACTAACACAGGTCATGGAAGTAACGCATAAACCTGTTTATACGAATATTTTATCGCCTATTACCGAATGAAGGAAATAATTCGTTGTAAAGCTCTATACAAATTGAAGATGTTCAATTAAAAGGCCAAGGCTGTCAGCAAGTCTCAAATAAGAGGAAAAGACAAAGAGAGTATGCTAGAAGCAGCTGCTCAGAGACCAGTGAAAGAAAACTAATTAAGCAAAACAAAAATAGATTTGCTTGCTTAGTAAATGATTCGCTGGCATTAGGGTTTTTCTATCGACTATTCCCTGTTCCTTATCGCTTTCATTACCACTGTGTCTTCGTTTATTACTTTTTATACTTTACCATTTTTCATCTTCTTCGTATAAAATAATATCAATAAATATATATATATATACTTAATATTCGGTATTTATTATTTCCTAAAAAGTATACTTATTTTTATTTATTTACTTTTTGCTTTCTCGATTGATTTGTTGTAGATTTTTTTTAATACTTTTCCTCGATTGCGGTTTAAGTGTATATGGTAAATTTCAAACGGACGTATTTGTATTAATTGCTAAGGTTATTTTTTAGAATATTTAGATTGTTCGTTAAACTGAATAAACGCTTCTTGTAAAAAGAATATAACGACGTTTCCTTCGATCTCGTTATATATATACGTTGTATGGAGTTATCTTCGAGAAATTTAAATAATTATAAGTCTTTGTAATATTTCTTATCGATTCTGCACACTTGTTGGTTTATATATATATATATATATATATATATATATGTTTAATTTTCATTATTTATTATATCTCGTTTGTGGAACTTTTATCGATCGATTTTTATTTCGTATGTATTCAGTACGTGGCGGTGTCGTGAATGGGGTCCGATGGTGGAATTTATTACCCATTGGATACCGCATTTAGCGCCTTGGATTTTGGACGCTGTATTAGAAATTGTAATATTGCAAAGACTACAAAAAGAAGTTACCGAATGGGACCCTATGACCGATTGCGTACCAATACATTCGTGGATATATCCTTGGATTAATTTTTTAGGTAAAATATTTTCTAGTTATTTTTTTTTCCTTCTTTAGGAATTACATTTTTCAATTTTTATCGATACCTGTTACATTATTTACGAGTTAAGGCAAATTCAAAATGTTACAAATTGTGCGAAATTAAATAAAATTCGTAAATAATTGCGTGTTTATACGTTGGATACATTTTAACGAATTAAACTATAATGTGTAAATTCACATCATCGCGTTCTTAACATTATAACAAAATTTATTTGATTGTAAACAAACGAACAAATACTTCATTATTTTTAAATTCAAAATATATCTACAAAATTCGCTGTTACGTACAAGAATAATATGTTACATAGATTTTTAGAGTTTGAAAAAATATATATCGATACATGTATCTCTGATTTTGAATTGGAAATTATGGTAATTGTACAGTGAAAAGTAGAAGACATCGCGTATTTAAATTAATTTTTTGCGGATATTATGAAGTATCGAAATTTTCGACTTTTCCAAAAACCATGTCGATCTTTCCAGAACTTCTGAAAATAGAAACTTTCTAACAACGATCATTTATCGCGCGTAATGTTTTCTTTTTGTTAAAGATTCTCCGAATAATTTTTATAAAATAGGATTCCAGGAATTCCAGTTAACGAACATCAAAATGATAGTTTGTTGAAGAATTGTGATTGGAGGATAGGAATTTGTGTTTATCAAATTATTATTATTATTCACTAAGTTTCCACGCACGCTACGGTTTCAGTGTGAAATTCAAGCTATAAAACTATAAACAAATGATCCAAAACGAGGATAAAATGAAAACAACTCTGATTTCATTTAAAGTCTGGCTAATTATCCCATACCCGGTCGGCAAAAAGTTCTATTTTTAGGTTGAAAAGACTTTACAGAATGACGAATTCGTTTGGATAATAATAACGCCAGTCAAAAATATAATTTTATCCTATATTATTAAAAGTGAGAAAATTGGCATACTTATCCTTCAACAAACCCATCACACCGAAACCATTTGAAGACCTCGAATAGAAGGAATGATATTAGCAGTCAACAGATCTCAAAGCAAATATAGTAGCGCTATTTTCATTAAAAAAAAAAAAAATAAACAACACAGCAGTAAAATCTATCAGGACGTAATGACATTGATATCCGAAGCAGGTATTGTAGTACCTGTACAGTCACCTCGATATATAAACCACAACACATTATACAAAACTGAACTTATTTTAGGTGACTATAATAGTTACAGTAATAGTTGGAGCCATAATGAAGACGATCTGAACGGAAAACTTATAGAAAACTGGGTAAAAAGAAATCGCCTAAGCTTAATAATTGACCCAAAACTTCCGGCCTCTTTCAATAATGGAAGATGGAAGCGACATATTCGTCGCGAGTAATATTGCTCACGTGTGCACAAAAAAGTCTCAAATACAAAACCACACACGCAGCATAGATCAGTAATAGGTGAAGTAAACGTTGCCATAATACCCACTACATCCAACGATTCTAAAATGCGTTACAATTATTAAAAAACTAACTGGACTTGTTTTACAGCAGAACTGGATATTCATGTTAAAAATACACTGCGAATAGTATAAAAATATGAGACTTGACAGTAAATGTATCCCGCGAGGTATGTGGAAATTATAAATATCTGGCATGTTCAAACATTTGAATGTACAATAGTACGTTCAGAAATTTAACGATTTTTGTAAAATAAAGATTTTATTGGGACTGTAAAATTAATTACATTTACCATAACTAATTAAAGGAGGATGTAGTTAAATTATTTTATTAAAAATAATAAAATTAAATATTAATAAGATCCAGCTGATGTTTTCTTTTCAGCCGACGGGTGTCATTAAAATCATCTAATGGCAAAACTGCTTAACAGGAACTGGATTGATTTTGATGTTCGAGACAAACCAAGGTGCTCTTGAAATCATACGCATAAATTTGTTTTAAAATTTTTCAAAAATTTCGAGATTTGGCTTCGGATCCCCAGACTTCTGTGTCATAGCTCCATGTTGGTCGGAAAATTGGAGTATAGATGAGCCTGTTGCTTTCGAGACTGAACTCAGAATGAGGCTGAAGGAGCCATCGAAAGTTGGAGAGCAGAAGGTCCAACATGTTGCGTTTTCTTCTAATATGCTCATGACAATTATTACAGTCAAGATGCAGACCTAAGTAGCGAGCAGAGTTAGAAACTGGAACCGATTTACCATCTAAATAAGTTGGAATGTATCCATGGTGTCGAAGAGAAAAGTCTACTCGTACTGACTTGCTGTCATTTAGTTTAATTTTCGTATGAGCCCAAGTTGAAATATTGTGTCTACAGTTGTTTGAAGGATACATGCAGCTGTATTATAACTGCGACTATGTGAAATTATTGCAGTGTCGTCAGAAAAAACACTTATTGTTGTCTCAGGTGTTTCAGGAATATCCACAGTATAAAGTAGGAAGAAGATAGGACCAAGTACAGAGCCTTGTAGAACACCAGCACGAATACTAATATAGTGCGTAGTAGCTGGTCCAAGATGTATATATAGAGCTGTCGATGACATGAGTAGTCTGCAAAAGCCCGGTGAAAAATAGTTTTTAATTTTGCGAATTAAGTCAAGGTGCCAAACTTTATAAAAAGCAGCATTGACATCTAGAAAAACTCCTGTAGAAAATTCTTCGTTCTCAAGTGCTTGAATTGCAGTATGTATAACACGGTGAATTTTCTCAACGGTTGCATGATTTTCACGAAATCCAAACTGAACATCTGGTATCAAATGTTTGTTTACAATAACTGACCGAAGTCGCTGTGAAATAATGTTTTCAAAGATTTTCGCAATGATAGGTAGTAGGGAAATGGGCAAGATCCGGGATCCTCGGAAGCTATCGTCCAATATCGTTTCTATGCTGTCTGTATAAAATATTTGAAAGATTTATTCCTAACAATAAACAAAACAATTGGTCCAGAAATCATCCCTTAAATAGGTAGGATTCAGACCTGGACAATCGTGTACGGGCAAACCCTGCACTTAGTTCAATATATAGAAGATGTTTTTGAGGAATCACAGGAGTAGTCTTTGTAGACCTAACTAGTCTTTGTAGACCTAACTGCAGCCTTCGACACAGTTTTACATAGAATATTAATAAAAAAAAATGTGTGATATTATTAAGAACTTCAAATTTGCCCAAGTAACTTCAATGTTGCTGAAACATAGAATATTCTATATGTCACTAAATAGAAGAACAGCGCATGGAAGAACTTGGAAAACAGACTCTCACTAGGAAGTATTTTATCTCCAATGATATTCGATATTTATATCACCAACCAGCCAATTGGAAAAAACATCAAGCACTTGATATAGGCAGATGATTACGTAGTAGCGGCTGAATATGAGACATTTGAGAAGTAGAGAACAGAGTAATTTAGAAACATGATGGACCATACTAGCTCACAAATTAACTGATGTCAAATCCCGCTAAGACCGAAACAGCCGTTTTCAATCTCAGAAATCGAAGTGAAAATTGCCGAGAGGAACTAAATTGAGTCACACTGACTATCGTAAATATCTCGTGTTATATTTGACAGATCTCTTAACTTTATACGTCATTGCGAGACTACAAAAATGAAAATTATTTCAAGAACAAGTATATTTGTAAATTAATACATTGTAGCTGTGGAGCAATGTATTAAAAACGTCATCCATGAAATTCTGCTACTCTGTGGGCGAATATATGCGTGCCCGACTTGGAGTCGTTTTGTTCATGCACAAATGTGGATACTGCTCTTACCGAAGTATGCAGAATTAATTGCCGGTTGTTTAAAACCAGCACCGTTTGGAAGACTATACGAACTAAGTTACATTGTTAAAAGAGCAATATAAAAAAAAAAGAAAAAAGAAAAAATGAAAAGCTACTCATGACATACATGGATACAAAGAGCTAGCTGAAAACCGTCTAGAGTCTGGCGTAGTGGTACAGCCAGAATGAAGCATAAGTAAAATGAGGTCTGACAGAAAATGTTCAGTTCGACTGTGGTGAACTGCAGTACGATAAGCACGTATTTAATTGTAAATTATTCGAAGTTATTGAAAGAGAAAAACTACATCAGGATACTGACGAGAAAACTGTCAAGTTTCTAAAATTTTAGACGGCAGAAGGTATTTCTATGACTGTCGCTGCAACTGCAGTAATCATGTTGTGATGGCTATTGTTTGACATGATATTTACTATCCGGTCATATGCAGTTTTCATTATATATGTTCTTTGCCTTCCTTTTGACATTTTTTCTAAAATTTTATTTTCTAATATATTTGATGAATCATTTTGTCTTATTGCATTAACTTAGCAGATTTATTTTACATTTATTCATAACATTAAACCGTTATAAATATTAAAAAAAAAATACAGAAAAAATAATAAAAAGTAGACAGTTGAATAATTTCCGATCTAAGATTTCGTTATTTCTGTATATAATAAACGTATTATTTGTGTTGTCTGTACACGATATAATTGATTCCTTTTTTTTTTTATTTTACGAGTTAGTGATTAATATTTCCTAAAATATTAACGATACTAGATGTTTCTATGGATTTTGTTATCAGGTAAACATTTCGAACGTACAATCTACCCGATAATAAGGCAAAAATTAAGCGTAGCGTTGAACAATTGGCATCCGTCAGATGGTTCGGCTCGTCTTATGTTACAGCCGTGGGTAAGTGTTTTCAGGGATGGACAAATGGATGCGTTTATCGTCAGTAATATTATTCCAAAGTTACAAATTGCTTTACAAGATTTTGTTATTAATCCTCATCGACAACACTTAGGTAAAATAATCTTTTTTTCATTTGGTCTTTCTTGCTTTAATCCAAATTTTTTTTTTTTGCCTTTTTGTATTCATTTTTCGAAGCTGTAAATCGTCACTAGTTTTCATTTATTTACATACACGTAGACAGACATATGTATTTGCAAATCGGCAAAAATATGAAATTAACGAAAAACTATGGACATTGATAATTATTTTACAGATAATTGGAATTGGGTAATGGAATGGTCTGAAATGATTTCGCCTCTTTCGATGGCCGTACTTTTAGATAAATGTTTCTTTCCGAAATGGATTAAGGTATTAAAATTATGGCTCGGAATGAATCCGAATTACGACGAAGTTAGAAGATGGTACACCGGATGGAAAACAATCATACCAGAATCACTTTTATCACAACCGTTGGTAAAGGGTATGTAAATTAATCATTGTACATACGTCTCGAGGATCATTTTTAATATTTCACGCTTAACTAGAAATTGGGATTTCATAATTAATACATATATATATATATATATATATATATATATATATATATATATATATATAAATCAATTGAAAATTAGTTAAATCACTAATATTTATTTTTTTAAAGAAAACACAAAGCTTTTCGGCATTTACGCCATTATCAAGTGAAACATTTTAAAACATCATAATTTTAAAAATATAAATTAAATATAATTACTTAAAAATATGTGATGATGATTGTGAAAATATACTCGAAAAATGCTCTGTCTATTTTTTGATTTGTTGAAATTTAATATCAATATATTTGTTTATTAATTTTGTTTTTTTATATTAATTTTTTCTTCAATACTATTTTCCGGATTCTGTAGAAGTTGTATACTGGTGGAATTTTAAATTTTTCATTTACTGTTGCGATGTAGGATGGCAAAGTAAAATATAAAATATAAAAATATATGAACACAAAATTTTTAAAAAACAATTTTACAAGTAAAATGAAAATAAATATTAAAAATCTGATAATCTGTTGCGATGTATGATGTCCAAAAGTAAAATATAAAATATAAAAATATACGAACACAAAATTTTTAAAAAACACAATTTTACAAGTAAAATGAAAATAAATATTAAAAATCTGATTATCAGATTAATTCTTTAATTTAACAACTTTAGAACGTAGTTTTGAATAAAATATAAATTATCCGAAGAAGAATTTAAAATCAAATAATGCACTAGTATGATGAAGCTCTTTTAACATCTTTTGTCTAAAAATTGTGTCCGGCGGAAGGGTATAATGTTTACACTGTTTTTTTTTTTTTTTTTTCTTTCAAAAATACTACTTATTAATTTTTCCGAAATTAGTAGTGCGAGATACGTGAATATTTTCGATTAAAAAAAAGTCAATGTTAAAATTAAAATGTACCGTGAAACTAATTGTAAGTTTTAGAAAAAATAATTGAAGAAAAAACTGAACTTTATATTAAATAAATAGGCATGCTGAAATAAAGTGATACGTTGATGTTACTGTTTCCATATATATATATATATATATATATATATATATATAGGTAAATCGCGTGCATAGAAATGAAACTTATTTATATAGTACTTATGTATGATAAGATATTTTTTTGACAGATGCGTGCGTTATCTTATGTTTGCGCCTAAGTCTGTTATCGACATTTTTTCTCAGTTCTCTATGTAGCACTATTCTAATCCACTAATGACGAGGTTTTACACACTCTATTCGCTTTTCGACATATTCACACACGCACATACATACGCGGATATATATAATCTTTATATAATAACACTGTTCATAATAAAATCCTTAATAATGAATTATCGTCTAAAATTTCTTAATTATAATTTATAGGCAGGATACAGAACGTCGTTATTATATATATATTTGATGTAGTCTCATTATGTAGTATATCTCATATACTTCCACACCAATAACGGAAAGAAAAAAGTAACATACATTTGTAAAGGTAACAAATATGTATAAAATTAAGTTTAAGTCGTAGTCTTCTAGCAGGTGCAACTTTATGAATAATTAAAAAATAAAAGGATCAATAATAATAATTGTCACAGGAAAATTAAAAATCCGTATAATTTCAAAAGGCTGTATATCTAAGCTATACTATATAATTTGATTATTAATATTAATCGCATATTTCGATCCACTGCTAGACATAAGCTTTCTCCTAATTCCTCCATACAATTTGGTCGTTAGCTTTCATTTATTTTACGTATATCGTCTTCGCACTCAGCACAGGGTCTACCAATGCTTCTCCGCCCTACTCTATGGGTCCACTCCGTAATCGGTTTGGTTCATCTATTATCTGTTCTTCTAGCTATGTGTCCTGCCCAGTGCCACTTCAGCTGCCCTACTCGTACTATAACATGTAATACTTCCGTATGTTGTCAGATGCATGTATTTCGTTTTTTATTCACTAGTTTGAGGCCCAACATGAATCTCTCTTGTGCACGCTGTATTACATTAAGTCTTCTGAATATGGTCCGGTGAGGATCCACATTTCCGCACCATACGTCAGCACCGACGAGTTATATTGGTTGTATACCTTTCAAGAAAATAGGGATCTATTCCTTATTCTTCCAACTGCAATCCGGGTTTCTTTATTTCTGTCTGCATAGCGTTTTTTCCCATGCTAATTACTTTACCTAAATATGTATGTTGGTTTATTTTTAACTCATATTCATCTAATAATATACTAATTGGTTGTGGACTATTACTCATCATTTCGTTCTTGTTAATATTTAATTGCCAGATCTACTGCTTGAGAGTACTGATATAAATTCGTAAACATTTTTCGTAAATCGCCAGCCTTATCGCTTAATGCCGTCCGAATTTGATTATTATATTCAAAGTACATAACTAAATGAATATAATATAAAACTAAACTAAGAATCAGAGAAATAGGTAATGCTTCGGCCTAAAATGTTTAACCTATCATTGTATTATTCGTTTCCAAACGTGGTAATTAACTCCATATACGCTGATTTTTTTCGTATAAAGTGTATTAACATTCAAGGCGCGCAACGCAATGGGGCGCGCGTACCTTATATACGAAGTAAGATACTACTACTTTTTACGTGATAATTGAGAGTTACGCGATGATGGAAAAACTTTATTGCCGCTAGTTGAGATCGAACCTACGACCATAAATATTTTTTCCCATCAATGCATTCGCCATTACTTGCCAATTCATATAGGATGTAAATATTTGGCCGGAAAATGCATTCCCAAATATTGATGTAAAAAACAGTATAAATATTCTCTTAATTGTTTCTGAACTGTTTCCTATCTCTATATTGTCGTATTTAGAATAAAATTTTAATTTACACCACTCCGACATTAGAATACCTAACTGCTCAGAATTATAATTCCCTACTGCATTGATGTATTTATTTTCTTCAAGATGACAATCGTTAAAAAATCGTCGGGATATGGACGGATGGTAATTTAAATAGATTATGCGTATCAGATAGTTTAGCAAAACGAGGCGTTGTTATTTATATTCAGATAAGATATATTGTGGAAAATGGCTAAATGGAAGACAACTTTTTATTATTTCCAAAAATGGTAGTAAGAATTGCGCGCTCGTTAAATGTTAATTTCTGATCGATTTTAGAATATTAATATGAGAAACTAGTGAATTAAGTGCGAGCAAGTTTTTTAAATTTTAATAACTCGTCAAATGTGGTGGTTGATTTCGATAATTTATTTTATTTCATTGTATGCATACATATTATATATATATATATATATATATATATATATATATATATATATATATATATATATATATATATATATATATATATATATATATGTAATAAATCTTTATTTATAATTTATCATATTACATCTGTTTTCTTTTGATTAGATCACTTGCGTAATGCTTTAGAAGCAATGAGTTCATCCGTTGGAGGACCTACAATGACTACTGCGTCAGATATAGAGCAAGCTAACAAAAAACGTGCTCAGGAGGTATGAAATTGCTTTATCGTTTCGATTTTTCATGAGAATATTGATATGATAAATTATTGTTAAACTCGCTATCAGAACTCACACCTCGGTGTGACCGTGTTTTTACAAATAAATCGGCTAATATATGTATTCGGAAATTGTTATTCTACGATTTAGAAATAACTCAAAATGCTGCGTAGACGAATAATCGGAACAATTTTTCGAACGACGTTAATAAATTTCGTAACAATACTAAATGGAAGAACTAAAATATTTGCCGACATTTTTATATATACACGTATCTGTAATGAAAAAATTTGCTGACGAATATACGCATATTATGTCAGGCAAAGTGTTTTAATTAATCGACGTGCGAACAAAAAAAAATACGCAACAAATTATAATAAACACGTTTGTTAAAAAATTGCGAATTAAAATCATCTTTCCTTAAATAAAAGTGTTTGAATGTCAAAGTATAACTCGAAAGTAGGAGGGAATTTTTTTAAAAAGTCAAGTAGGAAAGCAACAATACTTTAATCGTAGATTATTTACAATTGGGTGTAGTTCAAATCTAGGCAACGTTATATGTTATACGTTATATATTATATATTTGTGTGTCATTTTTGTTGTTTTAGAATCTGGCAGAGGCTATACGAACTGCTTCTCAGATTCCGGAAGGATTTAAAGACTTAGTACAAAAACGATGCGAGGAAAGAGGAATATTGTGGATGCCGATCTCGCATAAGTATATGGAAGGTAAACAGGTGTACCGTTGCGGTAAACATCAAGTGTATATAGATAGAAATGTATTATTCGTTAGTCAAGATGGAGGAGCATTTGTACCGATGTCAATTCAAGAATTAATGAATATCGTTGCTTGAGTAAATACATGTTTTATTTTAATAAACGTTATTTTTTACGTATCTGTACGTTATTTTATGTGGAACGTGCTTCTATTCGTAGTTACGGCACGCGAAAGAAAACTTTAAAACGGCATTTGAAATTATAATATTTAAATAAAAAATAATTAAAATTTAATAATATTTATTTATAATAAAATTTCCATACGACGATATAAATAACACGTTCATCCGATTTCGAATATCTCGTATTTTAATGTTGACGGTTTTTATTTTTTTTTTTTAAATATTTTAAGCGTTAATTTTAAATTTAAGTCTAATGACCTACTATTTCGCGCATCGACGCTGTTATCCAACAAATTAATTACCAATAAACGTTATATATGACGATTTATTTAATAGCGGTTTCGATTTCGTCTTTTACGTGTGCAATATTAAAGTCTCGATGTGACGTATGATTCGTAGCAAGGTAGATCAGGCGAATAACCTCGTTTTGATACCCGTTGTGTTCTATTAAAACGTTTATTTTCTAATAACGACAAGTCATTTAGCCTAGAAGCCCCATTTAACCGTAGTGCACACTTAAATATTTGACATTGCGATTTTAACGGATACGTAATTAAAATTTCTCATCGAGCTAGCATTTAACGTAACACTCAAATTTAACGTAAGTATTTTCTAGATCTCGAATCTAAGAGACAGTTTAAAAATTTCGACTTTCACGATACGAGATACGGTATGCAGTCTACAATTTTTCTTTTCAATCAATTTTTATTTACTATTTTTTTTTTTTTTTGGTTTGAAGAATAAAATTATAATTTAAAAGTTCATAATAGAAAATAATGAAAATAACGATGATACTAATTATCAATTTGAAACAAATACGGAATTAATAATAATTTAGATATTAAATATCTAGGCCTGGTACTTAGACCACTAGTTAACGTAGGGGTAAACATTTAAATTATTAAATGTTGAATATTTTGAAGAGTAGTAATTTTATTAATTATAAACCAAACAAAATATGACACCGTTTAATCGCTAAAAGTTTTTTATTGCGAAGCTTTTCGACAATTACGTCATTTTCAAGCGCGCACGAATAAATATTACATATTAAATATTTCTTTGTGCGTGCTTGAAAATGACGTAATTGTCGAAAAGCTTCGCAATAAAAAACTTTTAGCGATTAAACGGTGTCATATTTTGTTTGGTTTATAATTTAAATTATTAATACAAAAAAAAAAAAAAAAAAGGCTGAACTCAGAATCAGAACTAACAAATTATATTGTTTAATAGGAAAACGGTCCTAGCTTTCGTTAAAAATACAATCGAATACACGCTCCGATATATAAATATAGTTGCGAGTTGTGGAGTTGTAGTGTAAAAAATAATGTCGTTATTCGCTCTAACGCCCCATGGTACGTACGGAATTAAATCTTACATAACAATCTTGGATTACGTACCTGATGTAATTAAAATTATGGCAATACGTCATCAGGAGCGGGGTTATATGGCCATAGAAATTGGCCTGCAATTAGCTTATCGGACAATTCCGTGCAGATAAGCAGATTTAAACTATTAGATCTGACATGACGGTGAAAATTTAAACATAAACTACTGATCTAGTTATTGGACTGCGAACCTTTCAAGTTACAATGATTCGTCATACCATTTACTGATGATGAATAGATTTTAATAGATAAAACAAAAGTAATGATATAATGACGTCGCAAAAGATATAGACATAGTCCTCGATGGAAAACGAATATCTCAAGTAAAAGAATCTTCTTATCTAGGCAGTTTAATAACCTCAAACGGAAGAATAGAGAAAGAATATAAAAACGCTTATATTAAAAAAAGACGCTTATTACATCGAGAAATATCCCATTACGCATAAGGAAGCTGTACGTTAAAAAACTTTTGTCCGGATCGTTGCACTGTACGGCTGTGAAACATGGACTTTACGGAAAAAAGAAAGATTAAAACTTCAAGCTTTTGAAGTTTGGTGCTATCGAAGGATGCTGAGAATATCATGGATGGATAAAATCACAAATAAAGAGATATTCGAAAGAATGGAAGAACAACCAGAGATAATAAACACGATTGAAAAGAGAAGAAATAGTATGATCGGTCATCAAATCAGACATTGTAAATGGCTAAAAAACTTAATAGAAGGAAAAGCAAACGGAAAATTAAGAACAGGAAGACCAAGAAGCCAATTTATGGACACCATAATAAAAGAACAGAATTATGTGAAGATAAAAGAAGCTGCTCTTGCTAGGAAATTATTTATTTAGCTGCAGGCCATGTTGCCCACCGACTTAGCGGTTAAGAACTAATTCGTCCATACTCCAAGAAATAAAGGTGGATCAGAGACTACAAGTCATAGTACAGAAACGGATAAAAACCTTCGCTGGACATATCATACGACGAAACGGACTAGGAAAAATAATTATGATTGGTATGGTGAAGGTCGTCGAAAAAGAGGAAGACCTCCAACGAGGTATCTTGACAGAGTTAAAAAAAAATGCAGGAGTTGAATCAATACGGGAAGTAGTAGACCGGGCAAAAGATCGGACCCGATGGCGGAAGAACACATTTGTTTATGAAGATCCATAGTATCACGATGCTCGAGCCACGATGATGATGATTATATATATATATATATATATATATATATATATATATATATATATATATATATATATATATATATATGTATATATAAAATAATAACATAGTAAAAATTCGTTTTCGTAAGGATAGATATAATCGTTGAAACTATACGTCCTCCATTAATTTTTCGTCTTAAAATTAATTTTTGCTAACATGTACACGGTTAGTCGAGCAATTTTCTTAGAAACGAAACTTCCTCTACGAAAATAATTTATTTATAATTATGTTTAATACTATAACCGAATAAGGTCTCTAAATATTGGCTGCATTATACATTTTTCACGCGCACTTTCGCATACATATACACGCGCACAAAATTGTCCCAGTAGTAGTTTATAAATACTACTATTATTACTACTACTGTTATCGCGTTTATTATCTATAGTATTAGGACGAAGGGTAAAAAAAGGAATTAGGGAATTTGATTTGATGAGATATACGAGAGACGTTGATGTCAGCAGCAGCGTAATTAGCGGTTAAGATGACGGACTTACTAATACGGGTTCTTTATTCCTGTCCTGTATAGTATACAGAATTCGGAATGCGAAGATCGGTTAATAGTAGTGGTCGTTAAGGCGAACGTTGCTTATGCTTATCGTTGTCAAAATCATCCAACTGGAAAACCTTCTTGTTCTAAGTTTTCCGTTAACCTACCTCTCATTAACTTTCTCCGGCACATAATTGCCTCTTATTAATTACATTCCTCTCTGGACTACTAAAGTTTCAGTTTGGTATTCCTCTACATATATATATATATATATATATATATATATATATATATATATATATATATATATATATATATATATATATATATATATATATATATATATATATACTATTACTACCACTTATTATTATTGAAATTATTATTATTGTTACTACCACCACCACTACAGGATACTATGTCGTTTCACAACGTCCTATAGTTGTTGATACACACAAAATAAACAAAAGGTAAAAAAATGAGCCTAAGTTATTAGAACGGTATTTCGATATTACATACGCGTTATCCCTCGAAATGGTATCTGAAATTTGACGAGTAAAAGTTTATAAAGTTGAAGCTTCACTGTTTCCTTTACCGGAGTACGAATTCTCTTTCCCTCTTTGATTCGACACCTATCCCGAACGTTTGAAAATGCAAACTTACGCGGAATGTATAATAATAATAATATTTCTAAATACTATTCATCGTTCATTTGTAATAACGTATTTTTAAATTTAGAAAAACCTATTTTTTTTTTTTTTAATACGTAAACGGGATTAGTTTAAAATATATTTTTTGTACGAATTTTTTAAGTGTCTATTTCCTGGCGGATTTTTTTTTACGTTAAGGGCTATTTCTAAAAACGAAAAGAAATAATTGCGTGAGACGTTATTATTTATCGACTTATGAAAATGTTAGATGAAATGTTAGCATTGAACATCGCACTTATCTAAAATCAATAAAGGCCTCTCATGTAGCAACCGTATTACTTTTTTTTGTGGGAAAAGCAAAAATATAGATTGAGGTAACAAAACGATACAACAAAAGTAAAAAGTACACTACCGTGTGCAAAATATAAGACGACTTCTTCTTCTTCCAGTGCATTTCCGTTAACGGATGTTCACGATCAAATCAGCTACTACGATTTCGTCCATTGCTGTTCTGAAGAATTCTGTGGATGTTGCTCCAAACCATGTTCTTAAATTCTTGAGCCAATATATTCTTCTTCGTTTCGTTATCTTGCCTTGAAGAATTATTTGCAGTAATTCATATCTTCTTTCATTTCTCAGTATGTGGCCCAAGTAGTCTAATTTCCTGAATTTTACCGTGTTCCGGATTTCCAGTTCTTTGTTCATCTTCAATAAAACGTGTTTCTGCGTCTAGGGAATTTTCAGAATACGACGATATAACCACATCTCAAAAAGATTCAGCTTTTTCGACATGCTTTCCGGCAAAGTCCATAATTTCACTCCATATAAGAGTATTGTAAAAACATAACATAGTCTAATTTTTGTTTGTAAATTTATATCTTTACGATTAAATATCGATTATTCGAAAATAGAATTAAAACTGTGGTTATGAGATTTCTATTAAACAACTGGATTGTACACTCCAGATGCATTAGTGCAATGAAAAAAAAAATGGAAATAAATAATCCACCGGCGACTAAATTAATAATAATAAAAAAAGTAGTAAATGATTAAAAAAATTATCTAAAAAATATTAATCGCTACAACTACGTTAGTTTAATTCTCGTATATTTTTACGTTACCGTTCCCTGTCATGATTATGGTCACTTGTTGTACCACTCATTAAAACTCCCCAATTGAAAATAAATGAATAAAAAAAAACCCCTGTTAGTTTACTAAGCGATATCTGTAAAATTTTCGAACAAATAGTACACGAATTAGATTAAGAAGATACAGTGACGTCAATAAAATTATATCGACAATTTTAATTTTTTTTTTTTTTTGTTGGTTCCCCATTCCGCAATTACGCAGTGGGGCAAATGTATTTGAAAAGATTGCGAGTATGAAGGTGCAGGAAACTAGAATACTTAATAAATAATTGTGTGTAAGTTTGTGTGGCTGAAAAGTATACATGTAAATATAAATTTAGACGTGTGTAGTAGTTCCCTACAGTGTGTGTGTAACTTAATATAAATGATGATTAAGGGATGAGAAACATAGTCCCTTAAGCTACCAGATGTGTGTGAAGGAGGTTTTTTTTTAGAATAAAATTATTATAATAATGGAATAAAAATAAATAAGAAACATAATATACAACAAAAATAATAAAAGAAAAAAAAATCGCATTGAAATCAAGAGTAAATGAAATGCTATGTACAAAGAATTTAGGAAAATTAAAGATATTATTAACAATAATAAAACAGCAAAATTTAAAAAACTATTACATTTCATATACAATATGTACAAAAAAGGACACCCGTGCAAGAGGTGAGAACCACCTAAGGTTAAAACAGACGCGGAAACGTATAACGGTCGATTTAATGCTATATTAAAAATATATATACACGTATATATATACATACACACACATACATATATATATATATACATAAAAACTAATTGTTACATTGGAATTTCCTACGCATTGCAGACTCCATATATGATAATAGATTTTTAGAGTTATTCTTACCAAATAATGATCAAGAATCATTAATAACATGAAACATACAACGAAGATCCTCAAAATTAATGCAGCAATATAAAAGATGATTGATGCCATCCACATCATCATTGCACAAGGTACAAGCCAAGCCATCAGTAAGATGGAACCTATGGAGATATTAGGAACCAAATTTACCATGGCCCGATAGCACCTGAGCATTGTAAAAATTAATATCTAAATTCTTCAGTTTAGAACGACTAGAAATATCAGGGAAAAAAGGGTAGGTCTTCCTCCCTGTCGAACAGCAATCCCATCTCTCCTGCCAAATATTTATAATAGAATTGTTAACAAATTTCATACTAGGTTGATCTCTCAGGCTAGAAAAGTCAGAATTGAGAAACCGACAGTTAGAAACCTTGGTGAAATCTCTAATCACCCGGAATTTCGACATGTTTGAAGAATAAAAAATAAATCCACAGGGATTATATTAAAAATGACGTTGGCAGCAGACGTGGGGCAGGTTTTAAACAGGGATGCAATATTTAAAATAAACTTTCTTTGTTGTTTATTTAAAACAGAAAGTATCTTATTATTAATATAAATGAGCGAGCCGTACCCATAAAGAGATTGAACAAGTCTTTTATATATGATGAGCCTCTTCCTGTACTTTAAACTTTTATAATTATTCCTACATTTATTCTTTTTTTTTCTAATAGCGTTAATTAAATTTTTAACCATTTGCAATGTATTAAGTATAGGAGCGGTAATGTCAACTTGTGATAATCTGTTGGATCTTAGACAAATAATCATTAAATTTACAAACAATATTATTCAACTTATCTGATTCTGAACAGCTAGAAATAATATTTTGGACATTATTTAATATTATTATGGTTTAAATTATATGAAAATTTAACAAAATCAAGTTTCTTAACCGTATTTATCGGGACTGATTTCATTTTTATTGATAATATAGGTGATATATTCTTATGAAAAGTAAAACCAAAATCATTTATAGAAAGGTTACCATTTGGTGGACACTTATATGAACTACTAGATAATCATCAATAATGCTCGTACCATTATAATTTGAAAAAGTGGGTGTTTTATCATTCTTAATGACTAAGTATTACTAAGTAAAATATATAAAACAGAAAATTCTATGCGAGAAAATTTAAAATAAGAAATCAATAATCGTACACGTATTAACGTGTCTTTAAAAACTCACCATAAATCGCCATATACATAAATACATACGTGTATATGTATATTTGCACTGTTAGTAGCATTACGCTGATAAAACTGTTCTGCTGTCATGTTCATTCCGCATATACATCATTAGCAACTGAATAACTTATCGCTGAAATCTAGTTATTGCCGCAAATGAAAAATTAAAATCAAATAGAAATAGCGATGTTCGTAACATGGATAAAAAAAAATTATTCTAAAATTAAAAACCATTACCCAAATTGAAACCCAGCATCGGGTATCTGAGGCTTACGAAAGATATTAAGCTTACTTTTAGGAAAAACGGATGTATTTTACAAAAACATAAGAAATAAGTTTTAATATATAGTTTTTTTTTTTGTTTTTTTTTTTTTAATAATGCGTCAATATGTCGGTGGACTATGCCAGCCGAAGTAATATAGATGACAAGTTACTTTTTAATTGTGTTCATTGAATGTAAAAATGTATCTAGAAGTATTTACATACGTTTTCGTGAGTTTACTTTACTACAGATTTAAGAAAGTGCAAACTTTTCAACTCCGAAATTTTATGTGACTTGTTTATATTCCAACCTGTTTTTGATGAAGAAACACATAAAATAATTTCGGATACTTTTCGTATTTTCAAAATAACGATTCTTCGAATAACCGTGAATCCGCAATTAAATGATGAAAAGTTGTTATCGAGATTTTGAGCCCTGTGTTATTTAGTTAATGTAGTTTGAAAAAACCGATTACATTCGTACGACAACCTTCGAAGCAATTGCCTCATTTAAAATTCATCGAGTAGCTCTTGGTTTATAATGATTTCCGAATATGTTATTTTTTATTTTAAATTATGCATAAATATTTGTTTTCAATGATTCATTATTAGCTTAGTAAAATTCAGATCACTTTTTCTCCCCTAATGATTCAATATTTTTTAACAACTTAGTAGAATTCAGATCATTATAGTCTTTTTTTTTTTTTTGTTAATGTTGCAACGCACACAATATATACGCATTAAATATATGCTTTGTGAACATTCTTACGTTAAACTTGTCAAGAATAATGAAGAGATATAGTTGCGTGCAAATTTTGAACAGATTATATAAAGGTGAGTAAACGGAGCGTGTTGGTAATAATAATGAGGAAGAGATTGCGGTAGATTTGTTGGGCACAAAGTTAAATCAGGAAATGAGGGCTTAAGAAAGTAAGCAGAACCACCCTTTGCTGCCGGTTGAAATTAGGGTCTAGTGTTGTTCGCTAATTAAGAGCTAATATCGTCATCTCTTTTCTCTCGTCGTGGTAGGCTAATTATGTTGACAACAACAAAAACCGTTCGTTACTGTTGGTTGTGTGTTGATAGAAAATTGAGAAAGGAGCCAAACTTGTCAAGATTACAATCTTCCACCTCCTCCTAATGTAGCATATAATATATTTAAGATTATAGGAGCCTTTTCTTTCTAACGGACACGTAACTCGTATTTATAGTTAAAAAAACTTTATACCTCTATCAACCACGGAAGTATATATATATATATATATATATATATATATATATATATATATATATATATATAATATAAATATATATATATATATATATAATATATATTTATATTATATATATATATATATATGTATATATTACGTGTGTCTGTGTCTGTGTGTGTAATAAACTCGCTCAAAAACATTTTATCCGTCTGTATAAATATTGTATAACGAAATAATTAATATGACCAGTGTTTAGTAAAATCTTGGTCAGCATAGAACATAGCACAAATCTGCCCTAGGATTAAAGTATAAAAAACAAGTGTGTACTAGACTAATTAAGTGCTACAGACGGAGATGATAAAATTTCTACAAAGGCTTATTACTTACATATTTATATTTATAACGATCTTTGTAACGCTCTAGATTATAATTATTTATTATCTTATTTATGGTGCCCAGTATTAGTAGTAAATCACATCGTGTTTTCTATGAACCACACGCTGGTACAAATCTAGATTAATAATTCGCCACTTGTATCCTCCTTGCGTCTATATAATAACGTACTAAACATTCATCCGCACTTAGATATGTATTTTGATAGTCAATTTATATATAATAAATTTTTTAAAACTCTATATTTGAGTTCGTTTTATGCGATAAAACACATTTTGACCGTATTGTTTATCGCCGTTATCGATTAACAGTTTCCTTGCGTGGGGATATGTGCATATGAGTTCTATTCCGTTCTGTTTTCTGTATTTTTGTGAATTAGCATGTCTAATGTGAGTGTCTCTAGGGAGAGTTTGTTTACATGGTAGTATGGTTGTGTATGATTGGTATTTCTGTTTTTTGTTCTGCTTATATATATATATATATATATATATATGAATAGATATAGATATAGATATTGTATTTCATTAGAAGTGGCCTAGTTATATTTTTGTTCATACTTTTACCCTTTAAGTGCATACACTGTAATTGACATTTTGCTGTTGTGTACGCCGTAATGTTTTGTAAATAAATAAATATAGGTATTCAGGTAAATACAGTCGAATTAGGTAGCGCAGGAAGAGTTAGCTCTTTATTTCTTATTAATTAATAGGAATTATCGTTTCTTTCTCTTACTCGCGTTTTATTAAAAACTCTTTGTGTGGAATTTTCCGTCTTTGATACGCGTTCGTTAATATTCGTACAGTGGACTCTGGTCGTTAGATAAGCCGAAAATATTCATGATTGTCCAACGTCCTGTCGTCTTCTTTTATCTAAAGATAAAACAACCCTTACCTGTCGTTCTTTGTACAATGGCATTTTCGAAATATTCTAAGTTGGTACGTTTCACAATCTTAAAAGCGAATTTATTTGCTGGACCGGAAAATGCTTTGTCTCGAATTTCGTGTTATTGTAAACTAATTTCTCAACAATAACGACAACGACGAAAGTTATGTAATTATGTAAAAAAAAAGAAAGTCAATAGTCTGGTAAGTGTGACCATTTTCTTTTTTTATATAATAAATTAAAACCAAAGAAAAAAATTCTTCCAACGATAATTTTAATTTTAGGTTGTAATGGTAATTACGTAACAAAAAAATTCTAGAGTTTTATAACAGATTAAAATCTAAAAAGCCTGGGGGATAATTTTAATTTTTAACTTCAACGAATTCGGTGTTGAACACGTTATAAGTCTGTATCCTACTTAAATTAGGCCGATAGTCGTCAGGATAGCTTAGTAACTAGAGCACGGACTTCTATACGGAAGATATCGAGTTCGAATTATCACCAGAAAATAAAAATATAAACTAATATTATCGCGTGGAAGGCAATGGTAAACACCACGCACAGTAACAACATGGTACACTACAAGAACACGCGGGACTACATCGTGTCGTAACAATTAAACAATTACAATCAGTTCTGCCGAGGTCTATCTACGCTATCGCAATATTATGATTGCCTCGTACGTACACTGTACAACAAAATATGTATAGGTAAGTAGTCGCCTACCGCCGATACGGAGACGACACTTAATGATATGACAATTAAATTATAATTTTATATATTAACCTAAACACATATCTAACTGCGACGAATAATTATTATAGCGCTTTTTTTTTCGACGATAATCGCAATCATTTATAGCTTGTTGCTAGTAGAAATCTCTTGTTAATACCGATATAACTTGGTGATATATATATATATATATATATATATATATATACTGGTATAAGAATTGATGGAGAATACTTGAGCCACATAATATTTGCAGATGCTAGCACTAATTGGTGCAGAAGAGTTTCAAATTATGTAACTGAATGAAGAATAGAGTCAAATAAAATAGGGCTAAGAATAAATTTACATAACACCTCGTGAAAGTGTACGAATGGAAATAAATAATACAGCAGTAGAAACGGTCATAGAGTACTTGTACCTCGGACAAAAAAAATTACAACTGACAAGAAAAATATGATGCAGACAGAAGTTCATCGCAGATTATCGCTGGCATGGATAGCTTTCGGGAAACTAAGTTAATTATTTAAAAACAATGAAATACCAATATGTTTAAAACATAAACTATATAATCATTGTGCGCTGATAGTGTTTACATATGACAAACAAACACGGACTTTCACGAAAACAAATATTAGGATAATAGCACAAGCAGCGCAGGAAAGAATAATATTAAATATAAAATGAACCGACCGGAAGCGAAATCCTCGATACGGAAGAAAACCGGACTAGGAGATGGCCAGACTGAAGTGGACCTGGGCAGGGCACATAGCCAGAGGTAAGGATAATAGATGGATGACGCGAGTGTTGGAATGGTGGCCAATTTATAAGAGAAGAAACATTGGCAAACTGCTAAATTGTTGGTATGACGATATAACCTAAAAAACTCAGAACCGGAATGAGCGGAGGAGACTGGGGTCCAGCAGGGAACCGATATAAGTTAAAATATATGTATATATATATGTATATATATATATATATATATATATATATATATATATATATATATATATTGTAATGGAGTCCACAAAATAGCTAAAATGCTAATTATATATAATTATTAACTAGTACAATAAATAATTTAAAAATTATAAAGAACGAAGAAAATACAAATAAAACTACATGTATTCACTAGTCTCACACACACATTAAAACACACATTATTTACTCCCCATTTACATAGTTATAGGTACGCATCATATTCCTCAACAGATTAATAAATACAATATAAACTTTTACTTACATATCGAGTGTACATCAACAAAGAAACATACACGCTCTGAACATCCGCCACGTAAATACGGTAATATCGAAAACATGTGTAAAGTGTCTTTTATCGTGATTGAATAAATGTCGATAGTAATCGTGTTTTCCAAGGGTGCGATATAGACGTGAATATGTCAACGATTAAAATTACAAATTTATTAATGAGATGATTGGTTAAGATCAAAACTGGTACCGTTTTTAAGGGGCGCCATCTATTTTGCATTTTGTTCATTGTATTATCAAATTCTGTGCGTTTAAGCTTATCCAGTGCAATTATTTCACGGCCACCGATATTCACTTTATGGTTACATGGAACTTTACCGTAGACGACTAAAATCTAAACTCAGTTATACTGGAACCCCAAGGAGTAAAAATTATTTCCAATTTGAACGCCGGTGGTAACGACGACGCAGTATTCGATTGGTAATCATCTAAACTACAACTTACGGAAAACTTTAAATCGAATCTGTAGCGCTGCAGCGCATACAAGGTACGTACAACATACATAAGTGATTGATGGCTCAAGGTGATCGGCAGTGTGATTGTGGCGAAATTGAGAATAACCAACATCTATTTAACAATATTAACGAAGAAACATTAACTTTTCTGAAGCATCAAGCGACGAATAGATTGTAATAGTCGACAGATTGGATAATATTAAAAAAATATATATATATATATATATGAACAATCGCAAGCTACAGCTCAGACGAGACACTGAGGACACGGGTGTAAAATATAACGATCCAATTACGAGACAGCAGACTATTACACTGAGGGGTGTTCTTTGCAGGTTTTATATAGTTATTGATAAAATCTTAATTTGCGCATAATACGAATTAACGAAAAAATTAACTTAGTAGGTTGAATTTGTTATGGAAAATATTACATTCTGCACAAATCGCGAGTTAAGGTTAATACGCGTGTAATTAAATTTTCAAATGCACGTACTCGAAAAACCTCTTAAAATCCCAAAAAGAAAATTATTACTCGGAAGACGATTTATGTAGAGTGAAGATTTATTGTTTTTTTTTTTTTAAACTAAATACCGAAAACGCTTACTCAGACCTAATTAACTAAAAAAGGAGGTGACAAGAGCAGTTTTAAATTTTGAGACAAATTTGTTTTTTTTTTTATCTCGAGTTGGAAGAAAATAAAATATGCTTTTTAAATCTTTCTTAGGCAATCGGTTGGTTAAGTATCCTTAAATTATTCCGTTGTTTTGGGCTGTGACTAATCGTTATACAGGAAATCGTTTCACCGTTTCAAACGAAAGAATTATTTATCGTCGTTTTACATATTGATCTTTTTCTGGGCGACAGTATCTGTAACGGAAGATAGAAGCGGTTAGGATTTATGACGCCCGGTCGTTGGCTAATATAAACTTCGCCGCCTAAGTCGTTCTTTTATCGAAGCTCGCTTTTACCCTATCTGACGGTTGTGGAACCGGGATGAGGGGTAATGCAATATAATCCGAGGAACTGCCATCAATTTGGATTGTTACTATTCGCAAAAAACTTAAGGTGATTTACATTTTTTTCTTTTCGAAAAACATTATATCGCGCACCCCATTCTTTATTTTTTTTTTCGACATGGGACAAACGAAGCAGTCCAGATGAAAAATGTTATAAAAAAAAAATGTTAATCGCGCTTTCGTCTCGGTTGTATCCTGTTTTTTTATTTTTTTTATTTAATAAGTAATTCTAAACCAGAGCGTTTATTCACACATGTACACAAATCTGTAATGTTCTTCCTTTTGTTTGTAATTTGAACTATTTATGCTCATTCTCTCTTTACGTTTTATTTTTATTATCACTTACTACGCTTTTTTGTTTATTAAGCGTTTTTACGTAAAAATATAATCCGCTCAAATACATACGTACTAGCATTTTATAAAAATATTGTGCAAACTACGTTTTTTTTAATTTTACTTGTGTTCTTTAATTAAAAATAAGCGTTTTTAAGATGGTTTCGTGTCTACAAGATTACACTCGGTGGTGAATTACGCTATTTTATACTAAAGGTCTATTCACACTTAACAGCAGCACGACACGACTCGACCAAAATTGCTTACACAGGTTTTATGTACACACTAACCAAGCACACGTAACGACGAAGGCACACACCGACACGACACCGAATGTTTTTGGAAAATAATATTTTGTCCGTCATTGCCTGTCGGTGCTTGTTACGATTGACGAATGTGAATAGACGACAGAGCAGTTCACGACTATAATTTTCTCTAACGTTATTCAATTCAAATTAGAATTTTTTTTTAAATTTTTTACCGTTTTGCTTTATTTTATATTTGTGAACTCGTTAAATATGGAACTGCTAATTGAATATATTCGTGAACATAATGAGATGTATGATTTATCAAATTGTAAGTATAGTGATACGTTGCATAAGGAAAAAAATTTGGAGCAAATGGAGCAAAAAATGAACTATTCTGGTAATTACTTTTTGAAATTAATTTAATTCTATATAAAAATTATTCGTTTACTAATAAGTTTATCGCGATACTTACGTAACATAATAAAAAAATTAAATGTAACATAACCAGCGCGAAATCAATTTAGATTATTTTATCCAGTCAACTTGGCTCTCTGGCGAACAAAAAAAAAAAATCTAAATTTATTCCTAATTTGAAAAAAGATGTTTCGACTGCATTTCAAGTTAAATCGTTATATATATATCAATAAGAATCGCATTATTAAATTTACATTTTAATAAAAGGATATCTTTAGGAAGAAGCATATAACATAACGTAATATTAACAATCACTAAACGGTAGATTCTATTTTTTATTTTAAATAAAAGTTAAATCGTTTAGTGCCATTAAAAACACTGCGGCATAAACTTCGTTAAGATTATAATAGTTCTACAAATTGATCTTTAACTTTATTCGATTAGAAATTTTACGCTCAATTGCTAAAATGGACACACTATTAAGACCATTTTGTGTAGTCTGGATTAATTTTAACTCGGAGAAACTTATTTGCCACCTGATAAATTTTCAAAGAAAAATATAAAACAAATTAATCGGTTAAAGAGATTAAACTTGAGCACGTGGATAAATTAACCTCGCTGTTAATTTTTGTTTACGATGTAACTGAATAAAATAAACACTATTTTAAGCTAAACGAAACAAATATAATTTGGTCATATTTCAATTATATAAATACATTATTTAAGCAAAATATGTTTACTTCTTTTTTTTTACCCTTCCTCATCTTTAATAATATTATTAAAGTCCTAGAAATGCAGATACTGCCGGAATTTCCTCTGCTAATACCACTCCATTCATATTAATAGAGTCATTAAAATACATTTCTAATTCCTGTAGTATCTTTGAAAACGGCGCTTTGTGTCATTATATTAATCGCATTTGCTATTCGGAATTTAGGATACAACACATCACGTTCCGTCAAAAACGAAAAGATTGTTCAAGCATATATTTCTTTTTGTTTCTCTTCTTTAAAACCATGCATTTTAGCATTTTTATTTTTCAGCCGTACAGTGTAGTTTTACTATGCAATAAATTTTTAGCAAGGGAAACATTGATTTGTGAAATATTTTTTCATTGGATATTTAAAATAAATACTTCTCTTTATTGTAGCTAAATGACATCTCTCCCTTTAAACGCACAAATATATACTTTAACTGCTTATCTTTATCGACCTTTACATGAGAATCCTAAAATTTCATTCTTGGATTTAACTCTTAATTTTTTGTAATCAGGTATTTACAAAACTATAAATTCAGACATTTAATTATTTTATTTTCGTACGAAATTTTAATCATGCTTCCTAATTATATTCCGCATTTATCGTCATATATTTTAAATCAAATGTTTTTCATAAATTTAAACATTTTCTTGTTAGGTATATTTCTGTTTTGTTTTTATCGCTGCATGTTTTTAAGTTTGTATTTTGCAATGCTTGATTTAAGACATTTAGTTTATACCCTTAGTTATATAATTATTAAAAAAAATTATACGTGTGTGGTAACCTTTATTTGACCAAATAATTTTAAAAATGGAAAACATACCGCCAAATATATTTTGTTCTTATAATGTAATTTCCATATTAATTTTTTTACATCTTTTGAAAAGCTGTTAAAGTAATGCTTACGTTTCTTTAAGAAATTTTAATGTTTACATTTGACTATAGTTAATGCTCAATCATAAAAATATTGGGCGAATAAAATAAGGTTGGTAAGTAAATTTATGAAAATAACGTGGAAATTTATATGTATTTTTAAAAAAATCTTTCCAAATTTTACAATAGTAATTTTAACACCTAATGTTTCAAATTCGAAAATATTGAACGGAATGTAATGATGGTTTCTAATGCGTGTGATATTTAAATTTCGATATTATATAATGTTATTATTTATTTATATTCATTATGCATCACCAAGAAACACTACAGACTTTGTGATTATTTAATATTCTGGTAAAAATAAAATGTGGTTGATCAGTAAATTTATGGAAATTGTATGTATTAATAAACGTGGAAATTTATATGTATTTTTTAAAAATCTTCAAAAGTTTACTCCAACTCATAAGGAAAACAGCTCGGTACCTGAAATATCAGTTGTTTAATCAGCTAGGATCGAAGATTCCCTGATTTCGACAACAATTTTCTTTCGTAAAATATCTTTACAAATACTTAATAAAATATTTTTGAATTTTTGTTGATGTACATCTAGCATTTTGCGGTGAATTGTTTATCTGGCACCTTAATAGTGTATCCCCTGCAATTAAACCCGTGAAATTACCTGTTTCTGATGATTTTTCATGAATTACCATAGAAAACAATTGTAGAAAGAATTAACAGTAATTTATTTTTATTCTCTTCTATTTTACGCTTAGCATGTGTGTCTACTTGAGCCTCAATAGATAATTTCTTTCCCTTAATTACTTCAAGAAAATGAATGGCGTCTTAAAGCAGTATTACGCCAAACACTTTTCATGTGACATTGAGCACATTTGTGGAATTTTTTATAATTGTCGCAGGGTTTTGTTATTAATGGGTTTTGTAAACCTCGTTATAGTATACATCGCCTTTTTAAGCATTGTGAACATGCTAACCATAGTGAGTACTGTGTTAACAATGTATAAATGTAACTACGACTCGATTTCTCGGTATATTTATGAAAATTGCATGACTGATATGGTTTCCAAAAGTTATTTAAAATTTATAATTATAACTCGTCTGATGGTGGTTTTCCATTTAAATACATATTCTATATTAAATTCTTAAAAATGTTGTAGCAAATATTACTGTTTTGTGGAAATGCATGCAATGTGAATGTCGCTTCTGGAACTTATTTGAAAGTTTCTGAAGATGTGTAAAATAAAGGTGACGAAATGATGGAGTACTTTCATTTGCTTTAAATTTATATTTTTGAAGATACATTTAAAAAAAATTATTGCTAAAATTCTAAAATAATAAATATTAATATATTAATGCGAATCAAGTTGTCAGAAGTGCACGAAACCAAAATTACACAAATTAATAGTTGCAAGAAAAGAATGATGTATGTGTTACACACACAGGCATATACTCTTGTAGCACCAAAATTATATGATCATGTGTTTTCAACATAATTCTTAAGTAAATATAATACTTATCCGAAATTGAAGATTTAACACACAAAATAACATATGTAAAAAATAATACAACTAAACATACAATATTTCCACAATCAACGACGACCGAGCAACAAAAATCATTATTTCAAGTTCAGAACACAAACTAAAAATGGCAACAAGTTGTGCAGAAGGAAGAGTGATAACCAACAAAAAAAAAACACAAATCAGTCGTGTTATCAACTTTTTTCACACACGTCATTTTTAACCTTGAAATTCTTTTATGATGGAACTCTGATGAACTAACGGACGGAAAAAATTCAAGTACAACGTTGGTTTCATGCTTCTGTGACACATACAAAAATGGAATATTTGTTTACTCTTAAAAAAAAAAGTTGTTCTTGCTATACTGCCTCATGTTAAGCAGCCCATAATCAAGAATATTATGAACCAAAAGCATCTCAAACTAATAATATTATATAATGCAATACGAATAAAAATTATGCAATTTTTAAAATGCATTAATTATAATAAAGTAAGTCTTTAGTTTAATATTTAATATATCTTTTTTAAGCATTGTGTCAACCTTGTATGAATAAAAGTTATCCTGAAAAATTTTTGAACATTTTTAATATTATTCTTAAACTATACTATGGATCAGCAATTTGTTAAATATCTCTGAACTTATTCTTAAAGATAGATTTTTTGTTAATTGTTTAAATATGTTTTTATTGTTTCTTTCTGTTTATGTCTGTTAGAAATTGAATATTTACGTTTCTTATAATTTCCTGCCTTGATTATTATTCTGATTACTGTGTCTTTCAAACATTTGTCCTATAGATAATTTAGTTCTAATTTACACACACATAGCGGAATTTGAAATTTTGACTTGAAGTATCGTAATAATAGATTGTATAACTTTTTGATATTTATATAAATAAATTCAATTTAAGATAAAAATGTTTAGAATTGTTATCATATTATGGGCAATTGGTGTGACCAAGTTTGATTTTCATTTCACAGGAATGTGGTTGGTGTAGCATATGATTTTTGATTATCTTCCATGATTTTTAAAACTAATTTTTTATAATTACTATATATAAATTACAAATATATATGAAACAAGAATACATAATTATATTTTTATCTTATGTGTTGGTATGAATGTGTGTGTGTACCAAATGAAAGATGTACGCACTATATATATTTGCTGTCGTAAGTAATCCGAATAATTGAAAATTTGGATATCTACTTCAATGCGTATATAAAGTAAGTATATTGTTATATTATCAACCCGAAAGTCTATGTATAATATATGTGTTAGGTATCTATTCAAAACAAGAAAAACAGACTAAAATTGTTCAAATAAACTGGCTATTTCTAAAACTTATTAAAATATGGTAACCTTAAGTTATGAAATACGTTGTCGATAAAAGTACATTGTAGATAATTTAATTTTTTTTTTTTTAATATTTTGTAATTACCATCGAACCATTTGAAAAATTTCCCAGTTTTGAAATGTTTACGTATGATATGGCTCTGTATCATTAACTGCATTTACGTTATTTTCTGTTTAATCTTCTTGTATTTCATTCTGTTCATTTGCCTGCATTATGTTCTCAACAATTCCGTCATCTGGCATGATCTGGAAACCTGGATCATTTCTGTCACAATTAAACCACTTTTGTATGATCTGCATCGCATTCTCGGCATATTTCTATATTTATCATTAGTTTATTTATATCCTCTACACTCCATCGTGGCAGCCTAATATGATGCGTTCACGGGGGTGATGTAACAACCTTAAGCAATTAAAAATGACCCCTAAACTTGCTAAATAGCAAAAAAGCGCCCGAATCTAAGTCTCTGGATTCACTAAGAATAAATAATATCAATATTTTCCAACGGCGACGTTTATAGTTTAGTAAATCAATTTTAATTTCTTAAGCAAACTGTTTAATAAATAATTTTCAATTAACCACGCTTCGAGCAGAACGGAATCAACAATTCATCTATATTAGTATACTATATCAAACCTAAAACATATGTAAACGATTCACTGTTATCAAATAAACAAGTATCAGTTTGTGCAATCAAATTATGATCAATTTCTTCCAAAAATTGACTAGAGTTACTTTGATATTTTATGAGGTCAACAAAAAATATGGTAAAGAAAGCCGTGTGAACGCGATGTAATTCAATGGCCTCTCAATTTTTAAAGGTACGGTAATCAAGTAATTCATATAAATATTATTATTGATGATTTGAGAATCGATGAAATCAGATCTTGCGTCGAGTTCGCGAGATGCGGTTTGTATAAACACTTTGTTGCTAAATGTGAAGCATTACTCACTCCATACGTTACGGTGTTTAATTCATAGTAGCCAATGGGTTCATTAATATTTCAGATTTTTCGGAACTGATGTTTTACATATTTTGTTCGATATTTCAAAACCTTTCCAATTGTTTATCGATGTCCAAACTAATCATTTCACAATACGACCTGTTTACTGAATAGGAAAAATACGTGTGTGTGCTTGAAACTACAAATTCACGTTTCGTATATCGTATAGCAATATATTTGGATTTCCATGTACCTTGCCTGCATTATGATACGAGTTTTATTGAAGAATATTTGTTTTAATATTATTAAGTATTTTTGTTTATTATCATTATCATTTTATTTATCGCTAATTTCAACGGTATTGCTTTGCATATTTTCGCAGGTTTTTTAGCATTAATTTTTCCTGCATTTAATATATACTTAAGTTGAATCTTCATTCGTTAAAAATTCATGTTTCTTCTCTTACGTTTATTGTTACTGTGGTTAAGTTTTTATTTGTAACGGTACACAGTTTTAAAAATTTCTGTTTGTTTTTAATTTGTAATTTATGTGAAATATACGTTTTCTTCTTCTTCTTCTTCTTCTTCTTCTTATTGAAGAATGGAATTTTTGCTTTCGTATTCCTCCTGACCTAGTATTTCCTTACCAAATGTTATATTAAATTTAAACTGGGTTTTCAATATAAAATTTATGATTTTCCATTTGTATAACTCGCGTATCGATAAAAGGTTATACTTAATGATTATTTATTACCAAATACGGCTTTTAAGCTTTTAAAGATAGACTTTTGTAAGCATTCTATACGTTTTACACGGTACTTAGCTAACCTAAGTGGACATGTCGTAGGTAAGAACTGGCTGATACAATACTAGGTATAAATACTTTAACTGTACAGCCGAGAAGAATTGCTTTAAATAATAAAACAAGTGAAATTTTCCTCAATTTTTTGACTATATGAACCGTATGGACACTCCAATTTGACTTACTATCTAATAAAACCTCAAGATATTTAATTTCGGTTATCCTCATTACTGCCTTCTTACCTAAATTTATTTCCAAATTATTCCGAGGTATTTTGTACTGATTTGTATAGATTACGTGCTTCATCTTATTATTATTCACAAATAATTTATTACTGATTAACCATCCTCTTGAATTAAATTCTGTTGCAAGTTAGGATGTCTCGAATCAACAACAACAACAACAAAGTATATTTGCATAAGTAATAAACATAAAAGAAAATGTAACATGGGTTACAAACATTGTGTATCGGGAACACCTTACCACAATAACACAGTAAGAATATAAAGAATAAAAGAAAACAAAACGTTAAATGCTGCAGAAAAAATGCAAATAAAAGACTACAAAATAAACACGTTTTCTAATTACAAGTAATACATGATAGTAAAGAAACTTAAGCAACAAAAATATATTGTTTAGGTTGTAAGTTCGTAAATAAATATTATGTATATACGCAAACATATATACATATATAATACATACACATATAAAAAGTGGATGACACGGGTGTCAAAGGTGCTTACTAAGTAAAGGGGTTAAATTATAATTAACAAATTAAAATTAATTACTACATAATGTTATGTTTAAGTCGCCTGTGTTTATATTTGGAATACATGAAATGAAGTTGCTTAGAATCGTAATTGGCAATCGAGGAGACGAGTACATTGTTTTGGTATGAGCATTTAATAAAAAAGTCAGTCGATAGCTTTAGGACAAAATCTCTAATGTAAGGCATGTCAGTAGCTTCGTGCATACTGTCGATTCTGGCATAGCGAGGTGCATTGAGAATACATCTGTTTTGAATGACTTCTAACTTGTTAAAGGAGGTTTTTGATATAGAGCTCCAGGAAGGACAAGCGTAGCAAAGTATTGGGTGGATTAGCGCCTTGTAGAGGATTATCTTGTTGTTAATGTTGAGGAAGGACTTGTAATTAAGAATGGGGTACAAGGAACAGAAGGCATTGTTTGTCTTGATTGTGATATTATTTATGTGTCTAGCGAAAGTAAGTCTATTGTCGAGGATTACACCAAGATAACGAACCTTATCGCACCACTCTAAAGTATTTCCCTGTACCATCAGATTGTTAGGTAGAGCAGGTCTCCTGCGGGAGAAGAAAATAGCTTCGGTTTTGCTCGGGTTTATGCTAATTTGCCATTTATTGTAGTATTTAAGTACCCGCGATATCCCACACTGAAGTCTATTACGAATTGTGCTAGGTCTATGGGAGCTGCAGAATATCGCAGCGTTGTCAGCAAATAGTCCCACTTGCGTGTTGGGTGGGTTTGGAAAATCATAAAGATACGTGAAAACAAAAATGGTCCGATAATACTGCCTTGCGGGACACCCGCAGAGCAAGATTTGTGAGACGAGACAGCGTTACCTACAGATACATAAAAAATCTATTGCCTAAGTAACTACTGATTAAGTGAATTAAGCATGTTGGAAAGTTACATTTTATCATTTTATAAAGAATACCTGTGTGCCAAGTTGTATTGAATGCTTTAGCAACGTCAAATAGTACCTATTTTATTTGAAGTTATGGGTAATTGAGTCAGTATGAGGGAGTTTCTTGATTATAAGTAATGATATATTATCAGGACCTACCGAGTACTTTAATTTCGTTTTTTTGATGATATTGGATATTTCTAGAAGACAAATGACAACGCAATTATATGTAGATACGTCTTAGTACTGTGTAGATATGTCTGAATCTCAGACTGGACATTTTTG
The DNA here is from genome assembly GCA_032883995.1 of Coronaproctus castanopsis. NCBI lineage: Eukaryota > Metazoa > Arthropoda > Insecta > Hemiptera > Monophlebidae > Coronaproctus > Coronaproctus castanopsis. The sequence goes on from CM065052.1 coordinate 91,502,587, forward strand.
CGCTGAAAGCTGGAGGCTAATTGTAAGTTCTGTCCGTGAATTTTGAAATAGTGAGCAGCCAGGACCTCTGCTTTTTCTATATCAGTGTAAATATGGTCACTTGAGGACGGGTTGCAGAGGGGCAGAAGAGACTTACTGCGGTGGGTAAGGTTTTTAGTCGCCTTTCAAAGACTATTCCTTGGGGCTGAGCGTTGTGAGGAATTTGTTGTACTTTTCGTTTTTGTGGTTTTTGAGGCAGTGACGAAGAGTTTTGGTCAAAAGAGTGAATAGCTGATTTAAAAAAGAGGCGACTGGTCGGCCATAATGCTTGGCGCACAATCGTCTGATGTAATTTTTGAATCTGATGAGTGCAAGTAGGTAAGACGGTAAATTAGATGTAGGTGAACAAACAATGGTCTTTTTAGGGATATGTCGTTCAATCGATCTCAGAATTAGTTCAACAAGGTCACTTAAGGTTTTGTCAATGTCAGCGGGACCGCAAATGTCAGTGTGAACAATGTTGTTGTTAATCTAAGAGGAATTTAGTGGTAAAACTAGTAATGAGTATGGGATTATGATCGGATGAGAAATCGTTAATAGAGATTAGGTCTGATGTGTTTAGGTTTTTTACAAGTGCTAAGTCTAACATGCTGTTTCTGCATCCTGCACGATTGGGAAAATGTGTGGGCTCAGAGGGAGCCACTATGCGAAGAAGGCCATTTAATGATAATTTGTTAAGTATAGTGTCAGCAGAATTATCATTAAAGCAATTCCAACGTCTGCTTTTGGCATTGAAGTCTCCAACTAAAATTACCTTGTGATTGACTCTCATTAACTGCCTAATGTCATTGGCAAAGTTACACATATGTATTTGCCAGCAACCCCATTTTAAATTTTGATCACAAAATTATTAGTTTAGTTTTTTGCTATTGCCGTCGCCAAGATATTTAGAAAACAATTTTCCAGGCTGGGGAAGTGCTAGCCCTCATTTCGAATTTTGACTTGGAAACGGTTTGTGCCGTCAGTATTTCATTTGTGTTAGTTTCGTTTCCAAAATATTAGGGTTCAAAGTTGAACCCTCGCTCCTATTTCGAATTTGGATCTGAAAATTTGTGTGTCGTTTGTGTCGTTAGTTTTGTTTGTGCTATTTCCGTTCTCGGGATATTAACAAAAAATAAATTTGAGAAAGAGTGGAGACTGTCCAATACCCTAAATGTAATCCTACTCCGTTTCTTTCTTCATCCAAGCCTCAGTGTATTATTCTATAGTCTCCGCTTCAAAAATTGTTGTTATTTGATCTTCTGGTTTCACTTAAATATATCAACTTTATTTCTTTCCATTTCAATTTTGATATTTTCCAATTTTCCTTATATCTTTAACAATCTTACATTCCATGTTCTTAGTTTTACTTTATTAAAGCCAATAGCATATTTCTCGTATAAAGCCTGATTTTTCACCTTTCTTTATAGGTAGTAGCATATTTCACACCAGTTATCTCACTAAATATTTAGGCGCCAGTTACTAGCTGGGTCGCATAGGTTTCTCATATTAGTATTTGTGCTTGTAATGAGTGAAGTCTTGGGAATGTAATGAGGTAATTTCTTGTTACTTATCGAAGTTTTATGGCCGCTTCACTAATATGTTCCCCACGTCCGATAAATGTCTGTTTGCAGCTGTTTTTGAATATCCTATTCACCGCCCTCAAACAGTGCTTATAGCGCTGCTTTCACTATCAGGGGATTACTCTTCGTCTGGCTCCTAATTTGTGACCTTTCCAGCTTAGATATGGCCCTTCTGGTAGTATATACTATCGCTGGTATAGCCTACACAATCATTGATGCACAGGTGCTTACAATTATTCCCTTACATAGTAACATTCTAAAAAAATGTTTGATCAAAATATATACAGTTTCCTACTATTATGGTATAAATAAAAGTTATGACATAATTATCTGATAAATTAATATCCAAGTTTTTAATAAATTCTTTTGCTGATTCTGTCAACTTTGTAATCTCCTTCCAGTCGCTGATCAGTGCTCGCGTTTGATAATTCTGTAAGATGTGATTGTTCCTTCTCTCCGCAGTCACATGCTGCATTGTCTTCGATCTATCAAGTATTCAATATTTTTCAGCATCTTTCATGTTCCGTTCTGGTACGATTAAGTCCACAGTTTGCTTGGAAGATTAAAACACCCGGATCTTATATAAGTTTGTGTTTATTCGGATTTTTAGCCGACCATATTTATGTCTTCGAATCAAATTTATCGGCGATCAGTTGAGCCGAGCTTTTGTATGCAGGTTTCCTCGATAGCATTTGTAATGTACCACGAGGGCTTCGTTTCTGTTATATTTCGTCCATTTTTTTTACAGCAGCTCTTATCTGTCGGATGTCCAGAGGCGTTATATTACTTAGTACCGGTAAATTTATCGGCGATCAGTTGAGCCGAGCTTTTGTATGCAGGTTTCCTCGATAGCATTTGTAATGTACCACGAGGGCTTCGTTTCTGTTATATTTCGTCCATTTTTTTTACAGCAGCTCTTATCTGTCGGATGTCCAGAGGCGTTATATTACTTAGTACCGGTAGCCACGCTACGGGAGTGGACTTTACAGTATCAGTTATTGTTCTCATCATCGTGTTGAGTTCGACGTCAATTGACAGGTGCACTGTTAAGCCAAACTGGAGCTGCATATTCAGCTACAGAGAATGTCAATGATAAAGCCGATGCCCTTAATGTTGATGCGGAGGCTCCCCATGTTCCTGCGAACTTGTGTAGTCTCCTATAATATCTCTTTGGATAAGCTGTAAAGGCATGATTACGATTTTTATACACTGTATATACTGTAGACTAAACATATTTAATTCATCGTTAATTGTTATTAACTCGTCTAATATATATACAGTCGAATCCGCTTATAAGGGACTCCGGATAAGAGGGACATCCGTTTAGAAGGGGCAATCAGCAAAACCCCGAATCAAACGTATGAAATGAAGGTTGTTTTAGTTCGCTTTAGAGGGATAACGCCTCGGTTATAAGGGACAAATAGACTTTCAAGGCAATAAATAGTGAGAGGGGCGATAAGCCAGCCGATATAAAATGACACTTCCGGTCGTAAAACGAAAATATTCACATAAACAAAAATTGTATAAAAATGTTTTAGTCATTTTTACAATTCGTTTTTGTTTAAGTGAACATTTTTGTTTTTTCTTCATTTTGTTTGAGATGTTCTTGTGTTGACATTCTTTTATTGAAGCTATACTGTTTTTTGCTCTGTACGTTTATTAATGCGCTCTCCGATAGCTTATTATGTTCTTAGTTTAGTTCTGCAAAAATTGTAGTGCGTCGTGCGGTTTATTTTTTTTTCTTACGAAAATTTTCTTTTCTTTTTTTAGTTCTGGTGAATTTTTGTATGAATAAAATGCCGCATAAATGTTTATCATTAAAGGAAAAATTTCTATTTCAGACAAAATCGAAATTCAACCTCCGAATATTATGCCTATTCGGGAGTTAGCAAAAATCATGGGCGTCTCCAAAAACACCATCTCCCGTTTAAAAACAAATAAACAGAACTTACGTAAAAAATGGAATCGTACTGAAAAGGGCAGCCAGGTTCTTTTACCTTATGTATGCTTCCTGTATTTTTCTCTTAATTTCCATATAAATAAATATTACGCATTAATAAGGTGATAAGTATGTTAATTGTTTACTAAATTGTATATATACTCGCTTCAATAAGAGATTTTAAAAAATTCGCTTATATGGAACAGCCGGTTATAAGGGACAAATGACTTCCGCCCGATGTGTCCCTTATAAGCGGATTCGACTGTATATATTTTTATATATAATTTCTGTTATTGTTAATAGTTTATTTTATTATAGTTTATTATTATTATTATTTAATTGTTTACAAGTTTAAAATGATGTAATTACCGAGGAACTTTATTATTATTTTTTTTAAACAAGTCGCTACATAAGTCTGTACTATATTTATACTTATCGATGATAAAAACAAATGGCTCTCGCGGATTTCTTAACTTGTCTTATATTCCATCTCTCAAGCGCTAATTTAAGCGCGTCAATTCGTTCTGAAAAACTTTACCATCGACATATTTTCGTTTTCTCCCTTTTATTTTCATCGAGTACGAATTGTCGGTTAACTTTTCCGGATGTATGTGTGTGTATGTGTGTGTGTTTTCGTATCGGTTATTTATTTTTCTTATGATTATTATTATCATCATCATCGGGTGGGGCTATTCGCTCGTCCGTGCGCGGTAATAAAAGTTATTCGCGAGATACATGTATACACGACGGCCTCTTATATTATAAGGAGGATTTTCTGTACCGTTTTCTTATTTGTCTCGTTTTCGCGTTTTATCTCGTCGCCTATAATTTAAATTCCGTCAACGATCGTCGAGTTAATATCCTGTCTCCGAAGACACGAGACATTTCGAAAGAATATTTTTGAATAAATAGATATTTTGTCGTTTGAATATTAAACGAAACATTCTTCCGTAGCAGTCAATACGATACAACCTGGTGGCGTAGGTTACTGAGCCAGTCGGTATATACGTGTATTGCGCGAAATTCGAAAATAAAGTTTCGCAACTTATACGCGGATAAGAAAACGAATTGCACGTATTACGAAGGAAATGGCGCGGACGAATAATGCACGTGTAATGGATAAATGAAGATCGGATACGTTTTAAATAATAATCATGAAAAGCGCGGATTGAAACCGTAGGGGAGGTTTTGCAATTTTTTCTGAAATGGTATCAGTTTCGTTTAGAAAACGAATAAATTTGTTTTTAATTTTAACGAACGTCGGTAAATGATTCTTTAATAAACGCCACGTGTACTTGTGTGTGCTATACGCGAATCTTAGTGACATCTTCTAGAAAACTATGTGTATCTCTGTTAGTTCGTTTAGAATGAGAATCGTGATTTTAGGATCGCACTTGAAAGTGGAGATGAAGTTTGCACTGTACAACGCAGGGCCGCAAACTCATCACTCGAGAAGATGTCATCCAGTACCTGACAAGTCGTACTTATACTTCTTGTTGGGGCAGTCGAGGTTTTCGCTGAATAACAATTATCATTGATTAGCAGCTTGGTTTTCGTACCCGAGACAATGGTAGGTGATTAGTTTGGACAGTTAACGGCTCTGAAACTCCTCAATTCCGCCACCAAATCATCTAACTGGAAAGCTGTCTAGGTCTTTGGAAGGAACGGGTCGGCGGTATAAACATAAAAGGACTCATTCCAAGTTGAGGTACGCCGGCTCGGGGAAGGTGGAGGGACTTTCAAATAGTGAATAATTCACTGAACATACATAAGTTGTTAATATTCGTTTCAATACGTTTAGGGACATGCTTCGCTGTGTGATGGAAGGTATTTTTTTCGTGAATGCTGTTTTTGTCATTGCAATTCTGATTGCTATGTCCCTGTAACATGATACATCCTCAGTAATCCATTATTTTAAATATTTGTATACTTTCACCTGTTCTAAAGCTTTATATATTAACCTTTGTTGGTTCTCTACAAATGAACATGTTTTTGGTCTTTCCTTATTAATGCCCATTCCATACTTTTTTTTTGTAATATGCTGTAGCCCTAACGCATGTAAATCATATATTTTATTATTATTACAGTTACACTTCTCTAAGAAGTAGTCGTTAGACCTTTATTATGTGTTACTCTCACATGTCGAAGAAACGAAACAAGTGGTAATTTTTTGTTTGATGGGCCTGATTAGAAAAACTAAACCGATATTCACAATATACACTGAAATGAACACGGAGGAAGGCATATGAATATTTCTAACAGTAAATACTGTTAAACATTCTAGTACATTTATAATTGACAAACTGTAACTAGCTCGTAACACAGTGCCCAGTGTCAACTATTGCAGTGTGCCGTAACAAAAAGTATGCTGGAAATCAATGATAAACCCGTGCACGAATCAACAAGATGGACATAACAGGGGTCCTCTCAGATAATCGGGAAATAAAGTCCTGCATCAGATCGAAATTTAATCTCACAACGTGGAGTACAAGAACAATGTTAAGAATTAGAAAGTTAAAAAATGAAAGGCAATCGGAAGCGGCCGTATTCACACTATATATTTAGAAAGTTACAATTGTCAACTATGAGGGTGGTTTGCCAAAACATGCCGTTAACGCGTTAGTTTTTTTTTTTTTTTTTTTTTTTTTTTTTGTTGCCCAGTTTTCACCATTTGGCCATTGAACTGTTCAGACTGTAAACTTATATTATTGGCCTTAATAAAACTATATAATCTACGCGCATCCAAGGAGATAGGATCCACCATAAGTTCTTCAAGTTGTATTGGAAGTGTATTCCTTGCTGATAAAAGTTCAGAAATAAAGCTGTTTCTATTTTTGTATTTTGGGCAGGACCAGATCTGATGTTCAATGCTATCTTCGATATTACATATCTCACAAACTCCCATTCTGACGATCCCCAATTTGGCAAGATGACTAGGTGAACAGTTATGACCACTCCTTAGTCTGACAAACACAGATAGAAAATCTTTATGGAGATTCCCATGTTTAAACCAGGGCTCTTTTGGAATTGTCTTTTGGATAGTGGCGTATTTTTTACCTTTTAACAAGCTTTGAAATTCAAAATACGATTGAAAAGAACGGTACAACATTTCCTTAAGCTTCGGTATTCACTGTCCCCCATTGCAGTTTATTCTCAATGGCCGGAATTAGATCAGATCGAGTAATAGCATCCGCTATCTCATTTCCACGGACGCCACAGTTCCACGCTTGTGAAGTTGCCAAACCCACTGTCTTATTGATATCTCTAATATACTCATTGAAAATTCCGGGAGTCTAGATAGTTGTAAAAGGACACTCATGGAGTCAGTAAGTATTAATATATTTTTTTAAATATATAATCTAATAAAAGAAACAGCCTCGTATATGGCATACATTTCCATAAAAAATGATGAACTTGCATATGGTATGCGGAACAACTTATATATGTTTCTACTGTGGTAAAAAAAAGCGGCTGTATATCTCTTTTTAGAATGTATGGCGCCCAGGCATAAGCGAAGGGCAACATTCCGTATCAACTGTAATTTTTTTAACTGTGTTTTATTAAAAGTAATGAACGGCGCAATATAATCTATATTGGATCTGATGAGTGATTTATAGATCTGAAGACCTACTACTGGATGGGCACTCCACTCCATTCCGATAATGGTTCGTAATATATTAAGTCCTTTGTTACATTTTTGTAACAAAAATTTGGTCTCTTCATTCCATGACATTTTAGGGTCAAACATTACCCCCAGATATTTGACGGACTGCTCAAAGACAATAGGCTTTTTATTAATGCGCAGTAGTGGTAATGTACGGAAGAATTTTCTTGTGAACAGGATATCACGAGTCTTATCCACATTAATATTCAATTGTAAAGTAACTAGAAGACTTTGCAATTTATTTAGCGCTATCTGTAATTTTTGAATTGCTAAGTATATAGAAGTTGCTGCTCCACTTATCACCAGATCATCTGCATACTGAAATATCACTATCGATTTATTTTGAATTTGTTCTATAGATTTCGTATAAATTGTGTATAATAACGGACTGAGGAGGTTCCCTTATGCTAAACCTTTGCCAGAATAAACCGAGGCATATGCGTTCCTTTATATTTTACTGTTAACTTTCTACCATAAAAATAGTTAAATATCCATGTACAAATTTTTTGGTTAACCCCACGTGTTATTAACTGTTTGTATAATGTGGACAGATTGACATTATCATAGCCGACTGAATATCAATAAAAACAGATACGACACTCCGTTTATAGGCCAGATGATTCTGAATATATAATGTAAACGAACTTAATGCGTCAGTAGAACTAAATCCTTCTCTGAAACCATATTTGGTTGTCGAAATTTGTTTGAAGTTATAGGCCCACCATTCTAATCTGAACTTCAGAATATTTTCTAACGTTTTCCCCATACAAGACAATAATGAAATTAGGCCTGTATGATTTATGGTCATCAGGATTTTTCCCCGATTTGAGTATGGGGCAAACATAGTGTTCCTTCCACAGAGGGGGAATGTATCCTGTATTTATCGATTTATTATAAAAAACTAACAACATATTTTCAGCTTCCTCCGGTAGCTTTTGTATCATTTGGTATGATATATTATCCACTCCTACTATTGTATCTTTATTACGATCTAGATTACGAAATAATTCCTCTTTTGAGATAGAGTTTTCAAAAAAAGGAATAGATATACTCCGTTCGTCCATCAGGCCTGCTCCATTACAAGGGTCGACTGGGCTTTGGAATTGTTGCATAAAGCTTGTAAGTCACTGGGTATCAGTTGGGTTTACATATGTAGGAGGAAGGCCTTGTAAACCTTTTAATTCTCTGCCATATCTCCTTGGTTCCCAAACTTGGACTAATACTACTACAAAATTTTCGGAAGTTATTCCTTTTTTTTTGTTTAATAAATCGTTTCGTTTCGGCTTGTTACCTTTTATACTGTATGTAATTCTCCATCGTAGGAGATGAATTGTAAATTGCTAGTGCTTTTCTCAGCAAAGCAACATATCGATTACATTCTGCATCCCACCACCCTTGTGGTGCTGAACGTGCACAAGACATGCCGGAAAACTTTTTGATCAGTGGTGCTGTTTTATTCACCGCTGAAAGAATAATGCTATAGATGGTCCAATATTGAGATCGTGGTGACATGGCTGAAAAATCCTCCAAATTGAGATCCTGTATTTCTGTTGTTATACACTGTTGATATTGAGCCCAGTCGACCCTCTTATGATCCCTAATGAAGCATGCCTTCTGGGTATTTTTTTTTTTTGGGACAATATCCAAAACCTGAGTATAGATTAATTTTGACAAACACCGGTAAATGATCGCTACTCATGGGGAATACCAATCAATTTTATCCGAAATACCAGAGGAAGCTAAAACTAAGTCCAAGTTATTGGAGCCTTTATCAAAGCCACCTATGCGAGTAGCTTGTTCAGTATTTACAATGTGTAGACTATGGTTATTAATAAAATTTAATAGTTGAATACCTTCAAGGTTAGCTTGTAGCGCTCCCCAAGCTGGATAAAGACAATTAAAGTCTCCCAGGATTACAAACGGGTATTTCTTTTCTCTGTGACGAATTAACATGTGTTCCCACTCTGGGTAATTGTACGCTAGCCTTTACATGAACTATTGTAGGAGAGGGAGGACTAGAGTCCCTCCGATGTGCTCTTTTATTAGAGTTGGATCCAGCCAAATTTTCCACCGCAAAAGTGTTACGTTTTTCTGACTTAATGGCTTGATATCCTTGTTTTGAAGTGGGAGGATTCTGAAATTTAGGAATATTATGGACAGACATGGTAAAGAAACCGAGTTTTGGAAAGGATTCGTCATTAGATAATCATTGAATTAAAGTTAGATCTAGAAAACGTTTGCGAGTTAGAGTGACGGGTATCGGGATCGATATGTTGAGCTCGGTAAGCATAGGAATAAGTGTTATTCACTGTAGGGATTTCAAAAGCTTCCTCGGCGTAACTCAAGTTTTTATATGCCATAAGAACTTTGATCTTTTTCGTTCTGGACAAGACTTAGATAAAGGAGAGTGGTCACTCTTACAATTGACACAAAACATTTCGGACGGGCAATCAGCTCGTAAATGTGACTCCGAGGAGCATTGGCTACATCGTTTTTTCGCAGCCTTGCAAGATATCGAACCATGCGAAAAGCGGAAGCACGAAAAACACTGACGGACATTTTGAATGTACGGTTCGCACTCAAATCTAACCCGATTAATAAACACATACTTCGGAAAGTTTTGATCAGAAAAAAATAATTGTAAAGACGTAGACGGAATATATTTTATCTGACCCTCGACAGAGATGCGTTTATTTAGACGTTGAATTTTTTTAATACGGAAGAGATCGCAATCGATATCCTCTAATATTTCTTCGTTGGAATAATCTAGGTCAACACCTTTAATTACAGCTGACCTAGTGAGATTATACAAAGGTATGAAGGATTTACACCCCTGTTCTTTTAGACTACTGTCATCCACCAGGGAATTGGCAGTCGTTCTATCTTCACAAATAATCAAAACATTTACTCGGCTAGTACGCCTTATTTCTTGAATTTTATAGTTGTAATTTAAATTTTTTAATATTTTTGCGACGTGTAACGAGCTAATCGAATTAGAAGTATCGATCGTTTGTACAATTACTTTGACATCAGTAAAATCGTCGCAACTATCGTAATACAATACGGGGAATTGATTATAAACATTACTACTACCACTATCAACACCACGAGTACAATTAATATTGTTATCGGAAGTGAAAACCAACTCACAATTTTTACACATCGCTTTTCATTCAGAGTTAGGTATCAAATTTTCTCGTACTTTGTAATATTACGCTGTCCTTTACCTTCAGAATTTTCGTAATAATCTTTATAAGCTTTCAGTCACGGTTGAATACGTGATTTTTCGAAAAATCTTTTTACCATTATTATAATTTCGAATTCTTCAGCGTTTCACAAATGTGCAATCTTTTCGATTGCTTATATTCTCTACAGGGACTGTTGTGGGTATATCAAATTTTTTTATTTATTCGCAAAATTATCGCCACTATGTTAAGGAGTAGTTAAATATATAGGAAGTTAACCCGCAAAACGAGCGATCGAGCGGAAATAACAGACGGATATATATATATACATAAACATATATGAATGCACACACACATATATATATATATCAACACCCGCCTATGACACCACGTTTTGTTGCGTTAGGTGTGTCTACGAAGTCGGATATATATATCGTAAGTAGGCTTATTCTTATATATATATGTGTGTGTGTGTGTGTGTATGCCTATATATATACATTTTTTAAAAAAAACGATGTATCGAATTTACTTAAAATGTCTTTATGTTCCACTTCTTCCATGCGCTGCAAGGCACAGATGTTTCTTTGTTTATTCTTTAATGAAGTTTCTTCTATATGGTCGATGATTTGTAATTGCCAGGGTAGGATTTTTTTATCTGTCTACAAAGAAACATTTCGGTCGATTTAACTCAAACACGTATTCTTTACTGAATTTTCCCAATCTTTTGATAATTGTGCTATTTTGATGCGTCTTGGAAGCATTAAAATTAAACAAGAAATAAACTGATCGATACGAAACTATAGAAATGCAGTTTCATCGATGAACACTCTGGACGGTCAACGTTTAAAATGAAGACATTCTGAAAACGGCCAAAATATATCGTGTGATAAAATATTGGATTATAAATAGGAATTTTGGTCGTATCATAATAAGCAGTTATTATGAAATTTGTCTATTGATATTACAAGCACAGATAGATGGGAACGGAAGTTATGGAGAAAGAATAGATTTACATCAAAATATTAAAAGCTACACCAATACGACTGACCCTGTGACAATACTTACAGACTCGAGATGCAATAAAATTTGATGGTAGACTAGTGATCGCCTAAGCTCATTAACGAGTATATGGTACCACGAAGAATAAGAAGAAACAATGGACTAACTATCACACATCGCTCTATTGTGATGTTGAGAGATCTCTATACTTCGAGGAGGAAAATCGACGCCTGTTTACGTACTTAGTTAAATAGGAATAGATGGCTTCATTTAGACTTCGTGTCATTGCAACATAATGCTGATGATTATCTATTGCAAATACTCGAATGGCATTAATTGCAGAAGGCGATAATTTTAACTAATTAGACGGTCGTTTACCGAACTAATTACCGAACTAATTTCTATCGCAGTGACGATAAGTTTTACGCTAAAAACCACCCCATCACTACCCTTTCGCAACATCGTTGTACGGAAAAACCTTCGTTCGGCATTTAATTTCGTTTAATGCGTTCTGTCTTCGAACCTTAACGCCATCGTCGCCCTGTTATGCTATAAAGTATATACGATTGTTGGTCGAGACTTTATTGCAACCACCGAAAGCTGTAGTAACTTATGCGTAATATTACAAATGAATATATATATATATATATATAATACAAGTGCAATGAGTAGAGGTATAAGAATCCTCCGAAGTTGGTAGGTGCCTATAAATATCAACGTGTACGTAGTGCGTGTTGCCTAAAATTTATGAAACGACGTAGAACTCCTAACGACGATAGCGATAGCCTCCGTTTACTCTATACGGCGGGGCCGGTTAAGTTGCCGTTAAAACCAAAATTGTTACGAGTAATGAATTATGCGAGACGAAGTTGTCGGTGTATACCGAAATTAACGTAGCGCTACGCCCGATAATGGCGTTAGTTATAATAATACTATTAAAGACTTCTTGGACGTTTTAACAGACGTGGTATTCGTTTTAGTGCAGGGGTTCGAATGAATCGCGGCTAAAAAGATCGTTCTAACGGAGAGTTCCGTAGTGCAACATCTGGTCGAACAAGTGAGCTTCGGGCGCTGAACCGTCTGACCACATAGTTTTGGACAACAAATGACACATCTCGGTCATTTATTATTAATATCCTCTTCCGTGTCCAATCTCCTCATTGCGTAATTTTCTCGCTTACCTCTAACCAAATTTAGACTATCTCTGCTCCTTCTATTCAAACGTCTCTCTCTCTCTCTCTCTCTCTCTCTCTTTGACTATATATACATATATATGTTCCTTAAAGTCATTAAATCGGCATCGAAAACGTCTTTAATTAAAATCATCTACCTAGTCTACCGTATCCCTTTAGGTAGCTTAATAAAAATTCCACTTTAACTTAAAATAGTGTACATTGAATGCTTGTACTTTCTCCAAGATTTTCGGATGGTTTCAATATTTGTAAAATTATATCATTATAAAAATTACGATTAAATATATATATATACATATAGTAAATTTAAAAATTCCTACTTAAAGAACAATTCAGCAAACGATTTAAAATTTTTTACCTGAGTCAACGAGTCACCAGTCACTAAAATGCCAATAAGTTGTCCTCGAAATAGGTGTTATAAGAGTTCTGGACTAAGTCCAAATATGATACCTAAATATAGAGGAGATTGCAGAAAGTGAAATAGAATTTAGCGTGTATAGACTAGGAGTATGAGATTGATGTTATTGTGGTTTAGGAGGAGACACATACCTAAAAAAATTGCAAATCTTTTTACTCGTGGAAGAATTCAAGTATAAAAGATGGCGTACCACATTTTTGACCAAAATATGGCTTCGCTACGTATGTGCGAATTAGTTTAGTCTCGCAGACAGGACATTGCTTCAAAATGACTATAACTGTAGATAACTTGGCGATAATCAATGCATATAAACAACTGGTAATGGAACATAAGATGACTTTTACCAAGTAGGTAATAAATAAAAAAAAATCGCTTTAGCATTATTACGAATGTAGATAAATTGACGGTAATCACTGGTATATCATTATAAATCATCGTGTCTCTATGTAGATGATATAGTCACATTATAATATGTGGTTATTCAAGAACGTTCAAATAAGTAAGCTAGAAAACAAGATTATAAACAGATCTTTATATTTTTCTAGCAGAAAATAATGCTGCAATAAAGACCACGTCGAATAATTATTTGCAATTTCTCAAATCATTAGAAGATTCACGGTTCTAATTGGGTTTCTGTGCGAGAATATGCAGAATTTCTTTTCTGGAACTTTTGTGCTTCAACCGAGTACTGTCTCAGTTTGATGTAATAGTTGTCGCATTAAAAACCTAGATGTAATGTTCCGTATATTTTGAATGTTTATGCTTTTTATATGGCTACTAGTAGTGTCTAAAGTAGCTTCATCTGCAATTAGATGATTTACTTGAAAATAAAAATATTCATTAATTTAAAATTATCCCCAAAACTGTCAATTTTTGTAGAAATAAAGCTCGCAACAGCATCAAGACTCAAATTCCGAAGACCATCTTAGATATTAGACAAATTATTTTTATCGGTGAACTTCGAAAGATTATAGTAAATAGAAAACGGCACATCATGGGAAAGAAATCTGAAATACACAATTCCCATTTAGCGGTCGACCTGAGGAAAGAAGTTTCAGGGGTGGACTTACATGGTAAAGTGTTAAAACTCCCTAGTAAGATTAAAAACAGCGCAGGAAGATGTGAATATTTAATAATATTTAATGCACAAATGGGATATGAATGCTACAGTTGTGTGCCTGTAAGGAAATTCAAAACAAACAATGCAATATATATGTAAATTCGCATCCGCACACTTAATGTTAGGGAATGGAGACCGCGATAAAGTGACTAGCGAAAGAATTATAATATATGAAAAGTACGCGTTACTTTATATTGAATTTTATTTCCATACCGGTTTTGTCTTTTTCTCATAAAATTTAACCGCTTCATGATTATTAACTTAGACGTAAATTTAATTTTCGTCCCAAAAAAATAAATAATTTTTGGTTCGCCAGAAACGTTGCCTACGAATTAAACGGCATAACAGAAATATAATGAGGTGTTGAAAAAATAATAGCTAAATGCACATTTAATTAAAATGAAAAGTCTATATATTGATAGATAAGAATACGAATATAAACGTTCAAGAAATTTGCAAACGTATACGTTTAGAATGTGTTTATTACGGTTGTGAAAATTGGTGTTTAACCGTTTCAAAAAGATACGATAATCGTACACTTTTGATTCTTGCACAAATGTTTAAAAATTTATAACAAATTCAAAATTAGAGAATATATAAGAAATCAAGTACGAAGACATACTGTTTTAATAACAATAATAATAATAATAATAATAATCGTTTTAGGTAAATGTACTATAACTCATTATCGTGCTTTTCACACTTTTTATACATTTTTTCAGATATTTTGCTAATATATATGTATAAATATATATGGAAGAATTCATTATGTAAGTACGATATTTTGTCATATCGTGTAGTATAATTTCTAAACCAGCACCAGTTGGCATTTTCTTGTTTTCTTTTTATTTTATTCTAGTAATATTGAATGAAAGTTGTACATACGCTAGTATGGGGTTATGATTATAATGATTATGACGAAATGGGTTTTAGTAATTTCATTGAATCCCTTAGTTAATATAATATCTAGTACACTAGCGCTGGATAGTACATTGGATCTCCGAAGGAGATAATATATTAAAATTATATTTCAACGAAACCTGTACTAAGAAATTTCCGCGGCACAGTTACTATTGTAACAATTCGAGACTCGATGCTTAGAATTTATAATTGAATTTGCTAATTTGTTTAGCAACAAAATTTATATCATTTATATAAAGAACTGAATATTTTAAGGCGGTCTGCGAACACGTATCATGTTCATCATTGTATAATCCACCTCTTATTTCGATTACAGCATACTGCTATGACTACACAGAGAGTGGTATTGTTAGTATAGCATGCTGTTGGAGTGTATCTCGTTCAAATATTGCAACAACTCCATATGCCTTGTTCTAGCCACACGGTAAATACAATAATCGGGACGTTTTATTGGTATATTCTGATATAATTTTGTCTTACAAACTGCAACAATATCTATTTTGTTTTCATACATGAAACGAATAAATTCATTTAATTTAGGTTTAACGAAATTTGCATTAGTTCAACGTTATTGATGATTATTGCAAATTAAAATGTTAATTATAAAAATTCGTTAAAATCATTTCAATGATTACGAATCGGTGTCACTTTAAACGGCTAATAATTAATTTGATTACTGTAAATAATTTATTTAAGATTAATTCTTCTATTAAACTTAATATACCAGTAAATACTGATATGTTGGATTGTTCCGTGGATATGGAACTTCTAGTTACGGTCCCAGCTATCTTCGCGAACGTTATATTATTATTATTATTAATGCTAGTAATAGAAGTTTTATTATTAATATTAGCGTTAATAGTTAATATAGGTTTAACATTTTTTACCAAGTTACGATTAATTCTCCTTTTTTTTACATATTTCGCATTCCTAGAATTTGATATATGAACCTGATTACAGTTAGCGCATGTTATCATTTAAGCATCCGCTATACATTCCCTGCTTGAATGTGCTTGTCCGTATTTCATACACCTTGTAGGCAGATTGTAGTTAGCTGAGATGTGACCATACAACAAACACTTTAAACATTGAAGAACTCAATTCCTGAGTCTGTATCTCTAAAATGGATGCTTTATTTGTGACTTATGTTTGTTTTTAAATTGTGATATCGAACTTACAGCGGTAAGGAAGATATTACTCGCTTATTAATTTCTTGTTCAGCTATTCCAATAGGTAAATCTTTCAGAACCGTTTTTAATGGTTCTCTATTAGAAGGTAAATTAGTGTAAAACTGAAGAGTCATAATCGTCAGTTGTCGTTGTATATGACAGTTTTCTGTTTCCGTTTACGCGTATTTTAAACACTTATGAACTACAAGACTGCCTAGGTTTAAAACCATCCTATTGATCAATAATTCTTTCGTCTATTGTTAACCTAACAATGATCTCTTAAAGAGTTTAAAGATATGACACGCCTGGTTTAAGTAGTTCCGTGGGTTTTCCTCTACTTAGTCGGAATATATAAATCTTCTAGACATATCTCTTTTTCCAACGTGCTTGATTTGTTGTTGTCACGATGTTATCGACGATGAGTTAAAATGTTTGAGGGTTGCAAGTAAGTAAATATGATATATGTCGTGCAAGATAAAAAAAATCTAAAATTGAAAAAAAACTGTCCTCCTCGGCAGGAATGTACGATTATCCGTCGTAAATAAATAGATAAATAATATTCAAGCCGGAGAGAACAACATACTGAATTTCCAGAGTTGTACTAAGAGTATCCTTGTTAACAAAATACAACAATTTTTCAAACAAAGAGCAGGTATAAATATAAAATATCGCTTCACCTTTTTAATATGTTTTAACGAAAGGACGTCAGTATGCTTTACATCAAATAAAGTTGACTCATTATTCGTTTATAGACGTATTCAAATCTGTTTTGACTATCTGTTCAAATAATAGATTAAACATTTAATGGTCGAAGTGAACCAGAATGCCGTAATTTAAAACGGGAATAAATTCGCATATTTCAGCATAATTGCTTAATGCTTCATTTTAATTTAAAATGATTAAAAAAAAAAAACACGAAAAGTTTAAATGTTAACCAAGATTTGAATGTTTATCTCCCCATTTTGTGTAATGTGAGAATAATAAAATGTGGACACCAATCTTCGATAATGAAGGTGGCTCAATATGAAGAAATACATCTACATGTTGTACAGCACTCTTGTTCGTTCTCAGTTTTAATAAGTATTTATTTAACCGTATTTTAATTACAAATGGCAAGTGTGAATGTGGCGCACTAGAAACTGCTGACCATTTACACTTTGTATGTCCTATCCCAGACCACGTAAGATTATATAATAAAAATAAATTTAACTTACAAGACGAATACACTGCCCGACAATTTCAATTACTTACTTTTGATGTACTATACAAGAAATTCCAAGGTTACTAAAGTTTTTTTTTTGCTAGCACGGTGATAAAAACTTTTCAGTACCTAATAAAATTATATGTATAGAATGAATATATTTCTGCGCGCGTACATATATGTGTGTACGCGTATATATGAGCGTCTATGTAAATTTCTATGCAATAATGCTGTTGTATATATATGTATATGTGAATATATGCGTATCATATATAGATAATTCTCACATTTATGCATCTAGTACACTTAAATTGTAGTATATCATCTCACGATAAGTGCTTCGATGACTGAGGGTAAAACTAGTGCACACTCTGCAAAAATTTGGGCGTATAAGTGGTTACTATATTATTACTAGCAAACCCGGCGAACTCCGTTTCGCCACCAGATGGCTTCGTTTTATGTAACATTTCGTTTGGTGATTAAAAGATAAAAAAAATTTTTTTTTTGTTTTATATTTGAAAGGGAAAAATTTTATTTCATTTTACAACAGTAATGAATTCATTTCGATTACAAAAATGAAGTGTTATTTAGTTGAACTTCTCTAAGTAAATGAAAGTGAATCCAAAGTAAATACTGAATCGAAGCGTTATACGTGTCCGCAATTTTCGGTTTGGGTTTGAAATTTTTTTCGCGGTTTTTTCATTTTATCCTATAAATCTTATATAGTAACGATAAATTATAAAATCGGAATCGTTTAAAAATGTTTATCTCGCTCGCTATGCCTTGCCAAAGGTGGCAGATCATCGATTTTCGAAAATTCGTAGCTCGACAACTATCGATCGTAACGAAAAACGGTTTTCTGTTTCGAATTCGCCATTTTAATATCTATCGTATTCGTATCGATTTTAACGGAATTTTTCCAAAATCGAAATTTTAATGAGTCACCCCCATACCCCTCTAAATTTTTTTTGTTTAATTTCGACGATGACTCGGTTCAATAGGTTTCTTTTCGACGATCGAATTAGGTAATAACAATATATATATATATATATACAACGATATATAGATATATAATTAACATTGGCCCATGCTAAATGCATTGTAGAATCGGCCGTCCAAAAATCGCCGGCAGAATTTTTAAAAATCGAAAATGAAATTTTCAACTCGCGATTTCTCGTTACCGGTTAATTTTTAAAACATTTACAATATGACATAAATTATAGATCTCCGCGTCTACTTTCTATTGAGCCCGACCCGAACCCTCATCTATCATTGGGGCCGCAAAAAGGGCCTAAAACCCCAAAACCCTTTATGCCCAATTTTCTCGGCGACTATTCGATATAAAAATACGGCAATAACATTGTTAGACGCGTATTTTAATGACAAATAACTTTCGTTTAAATAAATTTTCGAAATTTCGAATCGTTCTCGAATTATTGCGAAAAAATCG
The DNA here is from genome assembly GCA_032883995.1 of Coronaproctus castanopsis. Classification (NCBI taxonomy): domain Eukaryota; kingdom Metazoa; phylum Arthropoda; class Insecta; order Hemiptera; family Monophlebidae; genus Coronaproctus; species Coronaproctus castanopsis. The sequence continues at coordinate 91,521,447 of CM065052.1, forward strand.
AAATTTTGGAAAAATCGCGACTCCTTCGAAATTTTCGGTTTGGGTTTGAAATTTTTTTTCGCGGTTTTTTCGCTTGATCCTATAGATCTTATATATAAATGACAAATTATAAAATCGGAATCGTTTAAAAATGTTTACGTCGCTCGCTACGCCTCGCGAAAGGTGGCAGGTCATTGTGTATGTAAAAAAAGATTTTCCTGCTTTTCTGTTGAAATTTTTCCTGAATTTTCTTTGCTATAAACCTCACGGAGCCCGAGACCTTTCTAACGAATGTAAAACCGTTAAAATCGGTTCGTGCGTTCTGGAGTTATAGCGTCAGGAAGGAAAACCCGACTTATTTTTATATAGTAGATAAAAATCGCGATGGTAAAATAGGGGTTGATTGTAAAGGGTTGAAAATTCAGGGTTATATGTATTTACTAATGCTGTATCATAAAAATTTTTTTTTAAAAAATGTATCTAAAATTGAAAAAAAAATAAAAAAAATTTAGGGGTGGACTACCCCTAACATTTAGGGGGATGAAAAATAGATGTTGGCCGATTCTCATAGATACCGGATAAGCACAAAAAATTTCATCAAAATCGGTCAAGCCGTTTCGGAGGAGTATGGCAACGAAAACTGTGACACGAGAATTTTATATATTATAGAAGATAGATAGATAGATAGAAAGATATATGATAAAGTACATTAAGCTGAAACTGGTGGTGCAGTGTATTGCACACCTCTGTAAATGAAAAAAAAACGTCTGTGCCTCGGAGCACAGGAAGGAAGTGAAACTTAAAGACATTTTAACTAAATTTGATACAGAGTTTTTTTTAAATTTTTACACGTGTATATATTTCTATATATAAACACACACACACACACACACACCTACGTGTATATATATATATATATATATAAGAATAAGCCTACCTATGTGAATAAGTTGACGCGCATAATGCTACAAAACGTGTTTTAACGACGGGTGTTGGTAGCACGGTATGTGCGAACAGGGTATATATGTATTATATACACACACACACATTATATATCTGTCCGTTACTTCGTTGAACACCTAATGCAACAAAACGTGGTTTGATAGGCAGTGTTGGTATATACATATATATATATATATATATATATATATATATATATATTCTTTTTGTGGGTTAACTCCCCATATACAACCCGTAAATAGAAGTTTCACTTCAAAAATTGTGAAACATTAATTTGAATAATAAAGCATTGATAAAAACAAATCATCTTCGATCTATATAAATTTGCCGGTGCATATAAGATGAACAGATTTCTAAAAGAGATCACACTGCAACTGGTGGTTATCAGGAATATATATGTTAAGATATTGAAACTTGGATTGCTATACGAATTTTGAAGTGCACGTTCCTTTCAATCAGAGAATACACAATTTTGTTGGGATTAAAATGTTATATACACCATCAGGTAGGAGGCATCATGACTCAAAGATAGAGGAATTTTAGAATTAGTTTAAGTTTTTTTTTTTTTAACTGTTCAATAAACTAAACTTTCTGTTTATATAATTCACTTTCAAATGTAGATCCAATTATTTTTCATCGCGGTGATATTTACAACTTATTTTACCAGTTTATAATATTTTACTTTTTTTTTTTTTTTTTTTTTAAATTCGAATATACGTGTTTTGATTTTTAATTTATTCCAATTAAACGTGTAATTTTTCTAGTTTTAGATTTTTTTTTGTTTTGTTTTGTTCGTTCGGTTTTTTACTCATTCGTTATTATACGGAGTTTTATATTTTTATGATCACATTATAATCGACGTGGCTGTAGCCTGGAAATATATTATGTCAGATCAGCTATATTACAAAATTTACTGAAGAATGCGCTAAATTTGGAAGGAAGACGTGATACAATTCGTTAAACAGCAAAGCAAGAATGAAAAACCATTAGTGATAAAAATAGATGGAGTACCATTAGAACTGCTTCGTCCTTTAGTTGTAGCTTTTTTTTTTGCGTTGGACCTGCTAACGTCCGCATGTTTCCGTTCGGTAGAAAGACCAGCACTACTTTCGATTTCTTGTCCTATATCTCCCACGAGCTGAATTCTTCGACGGTCGTTCGGTTGATTTATTTCTCGGAATATTTTATCGTAATTTAAATTCTTAAATTGTCCGTTCTCTCTCAAATTCTGTTTGATCATCATACTAACCTTCATTTCCTCAAGATCGCCAACTTATTTCAATCCATTTACTTCCTATATTCTTATGCCTTTGGACTAGGTGGCAGTACACGGTATGTCAACAGAAAAGAAGAAACCACGCAATCAACAATCATGGGAGGTCTCAAAATTCAAATATCTGTGTGTAGCGATAACAGAAGACGGAAGAGATACGATGAAATCGAGATTATTTTGTTCGTTTATAATTAAGAGATAAGAATCGGTTTGGCACTAGGAGCATTTAATAATTTAGAACGAATACTTCGCCACAGAGGGATTCAACTACGGTTAAAATTGCTTTTGTGTTACGTATGGTCCGTTGTACGTTAATGGAAACGTGTAATACAAAAAGCTATGAGATGTGGACGTATAAGCGATTAGAATAAAATGGACGGATAAGATAACAAACGCGGAAATTATCCAGACCAGTTTTATCGTCACCCTTCCGAAGAATAATAATATAAAAAGCGAAGAATACAGATCGATCCAATTTTTAGATTGGCCGTCGACGGCAAATAAAGCACCACCGGGAAGAAAACGGCTAACTATATTGCACGGTTTAAATATAAGATAACACCTTTCTTAGATAATTAATTCATTAAATTCGAAATTTGTAATTCTATAACGTTAATAATTATATGTCTAAAAATTTTATTATAATAGTGTGTGTGTGTGTGTGTGTATACTTGATGTAAAAGCTAACTAAATGAATGAATAAATAATAAATTTAATTTAAATCATACATACGTCTTCTTCTTTTCCTCCATCTTCGACCAAAGCTTGGCGATCAACGTAGCTGTTCCGTCTCTGTAGCTAGACACCTCCGCCAACTATGTAGCTTGTATCACATAACGCCGTGACTTTTTTATCCTCCCTACCTCCATTCGGGGGACAAGTTGGAATAAACGATACCTTTCATATTTATTTATTTATAATTAATTACACATTAAGTTCTTATTTCGAAATATGCTACGCGTATAACGAAATAAAAGATTTTCTCTAATAATAATTAGAACCAGATGTCGTCTCGGTTTATTTTCTCAGTAAGAACGTTTTATTGACGCGAACTTCGTAATTCGGTTCTTTACGCCAATTAATTCGACCGACGTTCGTAATACGTTCGGTCGTTCTTCTAGTCGGAATATCTTTATTTATCGCTCGTATTAATTTATCGTCATCTTTCGATTTTACTTTATCATCGGTACGATCTATTTCGCTGGCGATATTTCTAAATCGATTCTTCGGACCGAATTCGTTACATCGATTATAACCGCAGGCTTTCATAGATTTTTCTTTTCGCATACAACTAGTTTTATTGTAATAAATCGGAATTTCCGGTTGGATCGATAAGTCCGCTCGACTTTTCAAACGACCGGCCATAACGGCTTCGTCTCGATCGATTTTCTTCTTCCACAATTCGCCGAATTTTTTGCGTATTCCTTCGTCTTCCGCTTTTTTACGAGCGCGTTCCTCTTCGCGAAGTCGTTTTTCTTCTTCGAGTTTTTCCATTTGTTCTACGTCTTCTTCGTCTTCGGCTTGAAAACCGGCGCAACTAGATCGATACGACGATTTCAATTTACGAGATTTACGTCGTTTACGTTTTTCCAATATTCTACGACATTTAGTAATTTTGCCGTCTAAACACGGATCCGATTGGTCGGCTAAGTTCGACGACGTGGTCTCCGTCTGTTCCGTACTAGATGCTTCGTTGTCGTCCATCGGAGAAGTATCGCTAGACGACGATAAAGATTCATTTTCTGATATAGTCGATGGCGAGTCGGACATTTTTTTTTAGCTTCTCGTTTCCGCCTTTCGAATTAAATCGCGATCGAACTTTAATTCGGTCATTACATTATACTAGTTTTAGACGAATGACGTTGAACATTTTATTATCGTTTCCGTAGTAATTAATATTAATTTTTTTTTTTGCCTCAGCGACTATTGCGGTATATTTTTTTTATAAAATACATTTCAGAGAAAATTATAAAATATGAATCGCAAACACGAAGAATTTGTGTTTATATTACAAGAGCTTTCAACGACCAAGACTATTAGATACACCTCGGTCGAGCAGTCGTCGTCATGCTGCTTGTTTAAACCTATCGAGAAAATCTGTTCGTCGTATATTTTACTGGAAGACTTGAAATTCCATCCTAAATTGGTAATAACCCAGGAATTAAAAAGTAACGACCGTGCACAACGAAAACTTTTCGCTGAAACGATGCTAAAAAAATTGAAGACAAAGAAAGCGATTTAAACAATTTTTAATAAGCGATAAAGGTTTCAGACCAAATCTAATTCGAATTCAATCGAACGGAAGCTATCACATAGCGAGCAACTGTCTGGGCTGGACTAGGGAATAGGTAGGTCTTATTTTTTCATCAGTACTGTCAATGGAACGCACTATATCGAGATAATGAGCTCGTTTTTCCTTTCTTCACTTCGTCGTCGTCGTCGTCGTCGTCTGAGCCGTACATAGTTTCAACAAGATGGTACGACCTGTCACAGTTCGGTAGAAATGCTCACACTACTGAACGAACAGTTTGGTAACCGCATATTGTCGCGTCGCACAGATTTTGCATGGCCTCCGCACTCGCCAGATTTGACAGCTCCAGATTTTTTTATGGGGATACCTTAAGAGCCGCGTTTAAAAAACACGTGCACGACATAACTGGAATTTCTGCATAAATTTCAAAAAATTCAGCTACCTATTGTTGAAAATTTTGTAAAAAGACTAAATGGATATTGAAAATGACGGTCATCCGAACGATATTGTGTTCCACAAATGATTGTAAGCTAATCTCTCGTTTTCCTATTTTTAAATAAAATTTCATTCAACAATTTTTTTGAGTGATTCAAAAAACAAAATCGTCCGTCTTCTCTAGGTCACCCTATAGTGTAATTTTATCTTTCGACGAAGGGTAACACTCTTTTACGTCGAGTCGGTGCTCTGCCTTTATTTCTTTCACCTTCAATTTGTCCACTTGATATTTGAAGACTATTCATTAGTTGTTCAAGCAACAGCTGCTTATCACGATCTCTTGATTAATACCGCATCATGTACCACCTGTATCCAGCGATTCTATTTTGATTGGTTTTCATGATCATGCATTGCGTCTGACTGCTCAGCGTTGTTACTGTGTCCATCTACCACCGTCTTGGTGGTCTTATTCCATTTACTGGTGCAGTTAAAATGTATCTTTCTGAGCTGTAGTTTACCTTCTTCATTACGTGTCCGTAGTATTTTAAGATTTTTCCTTAATGTGCTCCATATAGAAATAGCGAGAATATAAAAGGGTTCACTGGTCTGGATCTTATTTTTGTATTAAGAGATCGGTTTTTTTAAATCTTATGTAATCGGGGAATGGCTGATTTTGTTAATATGATTCTACGTTTAATTTCTTTATATTATATAAAAGCTAACTTGTCGCTGTTAGATTTAACTATGTTTTAGAAAAATTGTTGTTTTTGTTTGATGACTATTTATAGGACTCGTTTCTTATTATAGTTAATTTACGTAATTAATAGTTTATATGCGCACTAATTCCAATTGTGAATTCATTATATATATATATATGTAGGTGTGTGTTTGTATGGTGTCTGTATTTCAAATGCAATCTGGCCTAATAATCGTTTAACCACCTAACTTATTCACTGCTTTCGATAAATTACTGGCAATGGATTACAACATTTTAATCTTATATTCTTGAATAACAGTTTTTGTATCTGGTACATTTAAAACACGATGAATATTATCGTCTCGCATGCATTCAGGTGCGATTACCAGTAATCTTAAAACTTTCAGATTGGAAGACTTCGAAGACTGTATATTTTCTTTTTTGCGTGAATAATTTAAGAAAAAAAAATCGTATTAATTTCATCGGATGTTAATTTTTCGTTTTCGCTAAACATATAAATACTCCAAGGAATGTTTGCTTCTTCATCGTTAGGTATTGTTCACTTGCTCACCATTAATTCCTCTTTTCTACGATTTTCTCGTATCAGGGGGGAACGCGAATTTGTCAAAATTTCGATAATAATAGTAATGAGTTTTCCAAGTCTGTTTTCTAAGTAGTTGCGGCGACGCGGGTACAATTCCAAATAGTTTTTACCGTAACCAATACGAATAGAGGGGTACGGCATAGTTTGGGGTACGATAATTTTTGACTCGACTGAGCGCTCTAGTCCCGTTTTAGTTAAAAAAAAGAAAATGTATATCGAATAGGCGGAGCAGCGACTGTGTGACTCCTCCCACTTTTCCGGGTTGTAGATCCGGACAGACGCTTTTACCGAGATTTTTCCGAATAAGTTGACTGAATGCGTTGAACATCGACGTTAGTCTTCAGTATTCGTCTGGCATTTTCCGGGTGTAGTAACGGAAACGTCCGAATTTCTATTTTTCCTTCTCGTTACTAAATCAGTCAAGACGCCACGAGTTCCGTCTTATCTTCAAGGTATTGAAAAAATAATATTTTAATTTGTTATATTTTTTCCGATTTATTTGTTTAATTTAATTAATTAATTTTTTTTTTAAAGCACCCGATAAAGTTCGTGTTGCTGCTACGATAAGAAACTAATTTTACGTACGTTTGTCGTTTTCTCGTCAAATTATTTCTGTGAAATTACGATTTTTTTTTTTTTATAATGCTCCAGTTGTCACATAGCGGATAAAATTTATTTCAAAATAACCTCGCGACGAGTATTTTTAAAAATTATCCGACCTGAATTTTCTCACTGTGTACTGATTGTTGAATGAAATTTATTTTTAAAATATTCGTATTATACGTTAATTTTTTTTTTATCAGGCCCTTTCAATTTGCCCGTCTTAAAGAAAATATAGGGGGGAGATGCAATGCGTTGTAGGAGATAAAGGCACCAGTGGGAAATTTTGAACAGATAGGAGTTGTAAGAAAGAGGATCAAGTTTAATAAGGAAAGGGTGATTTTGTTAATTCACAATCGTTTCCAAAATTTAATTATAAAAGCACGTAAAATTTCGTATAGTCGGTAGAAGAGAAATACGTGGATGATGGCAGGGAAGTTTCCGTTCTTGTTATCGCGAAGATCGGATGGAGATAATAAGGAAAAACAGAAGGATGATACGTTGTGTGATTGCATTACCTGTATATAAGTTTAAGAGAGGAGAAAATCTCGCGAGGATAATTTGAAAAGAGAGAGATGATGCCGGGCGAGGAATGATACTTGGAAGATGGTGAGGAGGTTCAGTAGAGAATACAAAACGGAAATAGCGGATAAATTTTTCTATATTAGCGAATAAAATTCGTTTGTTAAAAAAAATGATCTTAATATTGGAAGTTGTCGAATATTTTGGAAAACTCATTCGAGCTAAATTTAAATTTAGGTCGTTTTTCATTTTTTAAAATTGAAATAGCGAATAAATTTTTCCGCGTATTAGCTGTTAGATGATGAGTGAATCCGACCACCCGAACTTTGATGAAAGGCGGTGTATATTTTTCTTTTGTATTTACTTTGTTCGATTGTACGCTTTCTGATATCGAAAATCGAAAAATTAACAAGATTGAACCGAATTGAAAATTCTATAATTTATTATCGTCTCGAACGGTAACCAACAACTGATAAGTAAAGAGAATTCAAATTACGAGATTTCATTCTTATGAATAAAGCAATTATCGTAATTTCGTGATCGTAAGAAATCTTCGGAGGTGTTTAAAGTAAAAACACACATACACAAAAAAACACAAAAACAAAAAAAGAAACAGTTTGAAAACCGATTGAAAGATATTGTTCGAGGAAGAATTTTCTACTTTTCGCCAAGAACGTGATTTATCATCATACCCGAATGTCAATTTCGAGTTTTAATAAAACTGTTAAGTAATACGATAACAATAATGATAATTACAACGTTGATGATAACAATAATTGTAAACCACGTCCTCAGACCCTTACGTAAGATAACGGACGAAGAAGAATAGACGGAAGACAACAAGTTTGCACAAGACGTTGTAAAGAACAAATCAAGAAGCTGTGCTCGTCATTTGATATAAGGGATTATTAATTCCTTACTTCGTACAAGTTTTTACTTAGTAAAATGATAACGACCACGCATACCGAGCAGCGCTGATACACAGGTCTCTTGATCAGCGCACTTACAATCGAACTAGAGATTGCTGGCGTGAATAAATATGGTCATCACGTTTAATAATCAAACATATGGATTTGGACGAAGTTAGCCACATTATTTTCAGCTTATCGAGTTTGCTACAGGAGCGGTATATAAAAAATTCTTAAAGATGTAGATAAGGTTTGCTGTATGAAGTAGGATCGGACATTTTCCATCGAATGACGTCGTTTGATATTTGTCGGTCGGTTTCTCCCCTCCATCCCTACATGTCACAAACACAAGTTGTAATCTGTGCGGGGAAGGTTGGCTTGGCTTTCGAATAAGAATTTTTCTAATTCCGATAATAATTCGTATCAGGTCATCGATTCCTATGTTATATACCATCTCTCTAATAAATGAATTTCGGCGGGATAATACGAATTTCAATGATATTTTTCATTATTTTTTCACATCGAACACGCGAGAATTGATTTTAGATTTTGTTAAACCAATCACGCGACAACGTGCATCTACTGTAAAATATTTACACACCGATAGCTTTTTAAAATCTGCCAATAGTACGAACAAGTTGTTTTAATATTATAATTTCCGTTTATTTGTTTGTTCGTTCGCGTTTTATAGACGGCTAAACCGCTTATCCGATTGGGCTGAAATTTTGCAAGCTTATTACTACCAATGTCGGGAAGGTTTTAGACTATCAAAAATAAAAATCGGTCCAGCCGTTGCAGTTGTACCCTTATTGCCAGAAATGGTGGTTTTTCCTAATCTAATCGGACGATTTCATTGAGATGTACAGTTTTGTGAAGGGTATGTCCACCCAAGTCTAATAAGCTAATATGTAAAGCCGTTGCAGCTGTAAATTCATGGAAAAAAATTCAGAAATACTTCATTAATCTAAAACTGAACGAATTGAATGATAATTTGAATAAATTATGTTATCGGAATTTCTATATATTGAGAATTAATGATGAAAAACTTTCTATGTCGCGTGTTGGTTTCAGACCCCTGACCTTCACCCTAGCAACTATGTTCCCGATCCACATTTACTCGCTCGCGGCGGCCGGGTTCACACTCCAAAGAAATTGACTTGGAGTTTTTGCGAGCGAAGCGATCGGGCGACGCTAGTATTTTTATAAATTGCATATATTTTTATATTTTATTTTTTTATATTTACTCGATAATGGTTTAACAGCCGAAAAGCTTTGTGATTTTTCGGAAAGAACAATTTTAAGATTGCTATTATTATCGTTATGAATCACGACTACGATATATCTCGTAATTTTATTTTTAATGGTATTGTATTTTTTCTTCAAAAATTGTTATTTACTAATTTCTATCGAAATTATTTCTCGTTATTTTCAACGTTATTTTGTAATCGTTAAACAAACGTAATCTTCGAACGGATTATATTCGGTTTAAATTCGTCATTTTCCAACATTATTATTCTCTCGTCGTATTTTTCTTTCCAGTTTTATAATAATTTTTGACAGTTTTCTTAATTCTCCGAGCTTTTCGATATAACCTATCTAAAAACTTTACGTATATTCTTCTTCTACGAATTATGACTGTTACATATCGAGTAATTTTACTTGTTAATTAATAAGCAAATTCTTGCATCGGTTTAAATTTACGATACTAACTTCATACTAGAAGTAATACGCTTCCTGAGAATAAAGTACTGAGAATTATAACAAACACTATCCGCGGTTTGTGAGTGATGATAAGGTACTTAAAGATACACAAAAATAAGATATAGTTGAAGATGTCATAAAGAAAACGACAAAAAAGCCTATTGGAATTACGTACACGGTCACACAAACTATACCGCAATCAATCTCCTTGATAATTCCGAAGGAGATTGGGTACATATGAAACTTTTACATCGTGCTGATTATTTTTAACCGTTAAATCTTACATTCGCTTACTTTACGTGATCACACCGCTAACTAAGACGATTCACTGATAGTCGACAGGCTAGGAATAAGATATGCAATGATATTTATTTTTTTTTTAAATTTCAGGTGGTGCCAGGAGAGGCCGTTCGTCTGCCGCGAATTTGGAGGCGTCCCGTGCCGGTGGTGAGTTTATTCTGTTTACATTCGGATGGACTATCTATCCATCTATATATATATATATATATATATCCGCATACTTATAAGCTACGTATGTTATGTGTGTGTATGTGTGTTCGTGCATATATGATGAATAATACTGTAAAGATTTTCTATTTTGATAATCGATCTCATCGAATTAAGATTGAGAACGTATATAGTAAACGTAGCGAAACGAAAATGAAAAGAGAGAGGAATAATAATTCGTTGAATTAAAGTTAAGGATGTATAGAGAAAATGAAATAAAGTTGCGGTTTTTAATAAAATAACTTTTTTTTCATATATATTTTTATAATTGCAACTAGCCCATAATCAATTGGTCTGCAGCAGGAAATAACTTGTTACGGGTCAGCATCCAGCGATGGACACCCCACAATGCTTGAACTAAGCTAAATCAATCAAGCTACGTTTGTCATTGATCGCTCTAACACATTCCAGCGAGTTTCAAGCGGCTTATATATTGCTTAATGGTCTGATCTCATTCTTTACGTATGGGATATTTAAATCACGATGCAAAGTACAGTTAGACACGTATCAAGGTGATGAGACGGTTAGTCGGGCTAGCATGATGCACTAATTATATGCAACGCAGATGCGCGCATATTAAGGGTTATGTTAAAAATGAAACGAAACACGTATACACAGGTATGTTTGTTCTTAGATGTCAAGTAAGCATTTGATAAGTTGTAGTTTACTATATAAACTGAAAAAATAGTACCGTATCTAAAATGCTATATTGAGCATCAAACGTGCTAGGTGAAAATCCTAAATGAATACTCTGATATATATTCTGTGTCTGCTGGCGTGCGTCAAGGAAGTGTCCTAGCTCCGGTACTTTACTTAATATATTCGGCCGAATTTCCAGTTAATAACAATGTGATAACAGCTGCGTTTGCAGACGATGTCGCTTTATTAGCGACCGGTAATGACAATAAAGAAAACTTCAAAGAAATTGACTTTACTGAAAGTTGAAAACTTGCACTGCTGTGGTGTATTAAGGTAAACGAAAGCAAGTGTACGCAGATCGATTTCACGTTGCCGAACATTACGTATCAACCGTTAATAAAAATAAATTAGCAAAAAAAAAAAAAAAATATTTAGGTATTCGTAACAATAACAATTTATGTCAACAATTTCATTTTTACAGTGTTACAACTACAAGTAAATTCATTAAGCTAAGTACCAATAACTTTAGCAAATTAAAAAACAACTTGAACTTAAATTAAAATTTAATTTTTATAATAAATATATTAAATATTTTTTTTTCTCTCGAATAGGCCAACTTAGGACCACGATATGTTTAATCTACTGTCGTTTTGATTTCTTCCGTATCCAGAATTATTCTTCCTTTCTCCGATCCACTTTTCTCGGCTGTGCACAATTTCGACTTGCCTTTAAATTTGCCATATTCCGCTGGTTTTTTCCTCAATAGATGACGGTCTCCGCAACTTCGTTTAAATCGCTTTCTACTTCCTCGAACCATTTCCATTTGTTCTTTAAATTCTGCAAGTACGTGAATATTAACCGTGTTGGGTTCGACCGCTTTATGCGACCATAAAACCTAATTCGTCTTCTTTTCATCGCGTCGAGTAGCCTTCCCGCATAATTGTATATTTCTTCATTAGATCACTTCCTCTCTTTTTTATATAATTCTTCGATCATGCACTTTGTATTTAATGTCAAGCTTTCTGCTGCATATAGTACTTCGGGTTGAATTACTGCACCATAATATCGTAATTTCGTGTTGCGCGACATACATTGTTTGTTATAAACGTTCTTTGTCAATTGAAAAGCTGATTCTAATTTGTTAATTCTAGAACGTATTGCTGTTTTTTTCTCGCATATTTCGTTCGATAAATATATTACGTAGGACAAGTTAAAACAAAAACCTTACACGAAAGAACGTATATAATTAACTTTAAATTAGTCCTAATAATAACTTAAATCGCGTAATTTATTTCTAAATTAAATTAATTATAAAAATCTGTGCTTTAGTCTACGACGTTTATATTTCGCGTATCGCTCGCGTAGATATATCGTGCCTATGCTTTTAATTAGCCCATTATCCTGATTTTCATACTTTTTATAAAACGTTTGCGATCATTTTCTAATATATGCGCAGTGATATATATATGCCGAAGTTTTAATTGATTATGTAAGTGCGATATTTTGTCGTATCGTGTAGTATTCGTCGAAATTCTGCAGCAATGATTTTGCATTATCTGTAATATTTTATAAGCACTATCAGATACGTAAGACCACATAAAGGATACACATATGTCAATCTTGGTTGGATTAGTATAGTATAAATTAGCTTTTTTTATGTAATTAAGACCGGACCTTTTATTAAATACGGGGTACAGAATGTGGATAGCATTATGAGCTCTATCAACAGCGTACTTAACGCGGTTATTAAACGTTAAACGACTATCCTAAATACTTAACCTCTTTAACAAACGGAATTTGCTTGGATTTTACCACAATGTCAGACAAGAGTGGTGGTCCTCTTCTTGAGAATAAGATTATGTATCTAAACTAATTTAATATTAGTTAAATAAACTTTCAAACTTTCATGGTTATATCTATATATATATATATATTTTACGTGATTTTCACCGAAAAAATTATAGACGTATTAATATTAGTTCATACGGTTTTTTTCTCTCGATCTTATGTTCTAAATTTTTACGATCTGACGCGTTTCAGCGTTTACATGACTTTGTAGGTGGCATTTTGCCAAATTTTTAATTACTTCATTGACGTGTTTCATCTATAGATCTTTACATATGTGTATACTTTTTCCTTAATACGGTGCGTTCACGATGTTTCTTAAAACTTTATTTTGGAAACGCTGTATAATATTTCTATCGTTCTGTTTAGCGCATCCCCCGTAACTCTATACCGTAGGTCGACGGGGGTTTCAAAATTACTTTGTATATTAACTTTTTATTGTAAATTGATGAATGTGTCTATCAATCATCCGATATAGTTTTTTATATCTCATTTCCAACACGTCTATTTCCTTTTTTTTTTTACGCGAACTTTTCGACGAAGTTTATAGTGTCGTACCTAAGGTATTTAGTAAAAATATATACGATAAAATGAAAAATTAAATAAATTAGAATTTACGTATTTAATTAATATTGCTATTACGTTATTCGAAATTCTTAAATCTCCATTTCGTCTATTTCTATTATCATCGTACGAATAATTGTATTGCGACTATTTTCGGTTTTGACGTAGATATACAAAACGGCTACGGGCTAGACAGCGCAGGTAATAATTTCATCAAAATTTATCGGCCTCTTTCAGTTTACTCGAAATACGATTGTACAGCTGTCATTTTCATTTATCCACGTCGATCATATAATAATAATAATAATAATAATAATAATAATAATAACGGCAACCGCTGAAAGCGATTTTCCGTTTTATTAAATTTCAGCCTCTCTATTTCAAGCAGGATAACTAAACATTAAAAAAAAAAGAATAAAATAAACACAGAACAGAAGATACAGATAAAGACTTGCGGATGGACGGGTGGTGGTTGGTAATTATTTCGACCATCCACTCTGCTAGAATTTCCCCTTGTAACGTCACTGACGTATTTAACGTCGTACGAGTACGCGTAGAAATCTGGCTACGACATCTTCGACCGACCCTCAAAGAAAAAGGAAGAGAATCCCAACGAGGGTTGTCACATTTTTTTTCATATTTTTAAATATACCGGATTAAGTTTTATCATCATTATTATTATTATTTTCCAATGGCGCTTTCGATACAAAACCACGCTGAAACCCGTATAGACGTGTAGTGCACAATTATGGGGTTGTGCAAAGAAAAAAAACAAATACAGATAAAATACATAGATTACAAAACAAAATTTTACGCCAAATATATCGAGTTCTATAGTATATGAAAAACCATATAATTCATACGGACCGGGGCTTATATCTAGTGCAACAAGAAATATAACAAATCGCTAACTATAGCGGCTGCAGCATCGTCCTAACGAGCTGGCGAATCAGCTCCCATATACTCAGCCGCACCCAAGGAGGCTGAGGAGAACGAGCATCGTTGACGTAGTCCGGTAACAAGTAGGAGGACTCACTGTGAGGTGTGTCCTCCGCACAGGTGACTTACTCGTTGAAGCCTTTTGTTTGATAGCCACTTCTGGCTAGTTACAAATTATTAAAAAGAAAAGAGAAAAATTAACCTAATTTTATAAGTTGCAATGCGTATATTCATACTGATCTGCTATATTCCTTTTTCCTCATTTTGGTGTTATTTCTAGCACTGTAAACATGTGCTAAACTTGTTTACAGTGTTTTCGATAAATTTTCTCCATTCACTTCTATTCATATCCCATTCAGTTTTTTTAACTCGACTGCATCTGATTGGCCGTGTCACGAAAGTATACAACAAAGTTGATAAGACTACTGCTGTGTAAACATTTAGTTTCGTATCAGTATGTAAACTTTTATTCCTAAATACACGTTGCGCCCATTTAATGTAGGCGATCATTGTGCATTTTTTATATTCTATATTTGATCTTGCCTAGTTAATTATTACTGCTAATTATGCTTCCAAGGTATTTACAGTTTTTGACAAATTTTAACTTCGATCCGTTTATGTGAAAAATGTAATTTGTGTAATTTTCGTTAGTTATATGTAAATTAATTTTCGATGTAGGCATAAAATTTAAATATAATAAATAATTGATGAGGCAGTTTGCACATAAACACCTATATCGATATAAATAAATATTAGTTATATAATTTTCGCGATTTCAGCTAAATTTAAAATTTAAAAATACACACATATATATTATGACGATCTAAGACGATACTGATGGAAAATTAAAAATAAAAATAAAATAAAAATGAAAATAAAAATAAAGTCTTGACAATGATTAACGTAATAATATAATATCGGTCAATAACCGAGGTATTTCCATCAGGATAGTTTTAGATCGTCAAAACTGATAAGTTTTAACATAGAAGCATAATGAATACAATGATGAAAGCAATAACCTGGGAAATAATAAATACTATTTAATTAAATGCGGATCACCAGGTTATGCAAGAATAACCGGGGAATAACGGCGGGTAGAACCCGCAACCGGTAGTGTGTTATATATATGTGTGTGAATAAAACTTATCGATCGATCGAGATATACTTTTGTTCTTAACCGTTAAGCTTGTCGTTTATTTCTAGTCAGATAGCTTTTACGTCGATGATGGTAACGACTTGTCAGTTTCTCTAGTCTTTTGGTAGTACTCGTATATCACGAGGCATCGATAAAATAACGAAAATTTGCTTCATGCTTTTAAATTAAAGGAAGCATATATATATATTTGTAATTCAATAAATAGTAATAAAAGTAGAAGATTTAAAGGAAATTCATCAAAATAATAATTACGAAGAACCATATATCATCGAGTACGGACCTACGATGACGGCAGTCGGTTAGGATATTTCAACACCATCCGGAGCCAGCCATCGCGAATACCTGTGGTACCACAAGGTCGTACGATTTTTTATTATTTGCTTTATTATATATTAGTAATTTTAGTAATTTTAGTATATGTATTTAAATTGTGAATAAATTGTAATTATGTGTTGTAAATGAGTTATGTTGTGAATGTTATTTGTATAAAATTTTTATATACGTGTAATTGTATAAAATAGAATAGTTTAAATTCAGTTATTATTTACTAGTCATTTTTTTTTAATATAGTGATACCGGCTGCTGGTTCTACACGCAGGGTTTCCGGTTAGGGACTCAATTGCTCACATCTAGTCCCATAATAATCTATTAAATAAGAATAATAAAAGTTAGATTTTTTTTTAATTAATTAAATAATAATATATTAAGTGCCCTAATAGGCACTGGCGACCGCGATTTTTATAATTGTTTTAATCCTTATTACGAAAGCCCTCTAATTCCTAATAGATTGTCTGCCATCTAATTCTGTAATTAAATTGTCAGTCAGCGCGAGAGGATTTAAACTCGTTTGTATCAAGTTGGCAGAGAACGACGAGTTAAGAGAGAGAACTATTTCGTAATAAATTAGCGTCCACGACGACGGGATATTTGTATCACGAGTAAAAGAGGGTACCATTTCGTAATAATATATATACACATATTATATATATATATATATATATATATATATATAATATGTATATGTGCATAGATAAATACCTTCGTCGTTCGGATAATGATAAAGAAAAAATGGTGAAAAAAACATTTTTCAAAAACAAAATAGAATGAAATATTATCTGGATATCATTAATCGATCTAATTTTTTTTTTTAAAAAATAACATAATTATAACTAGCCGAGAGGCCATCTAGCAATTGTTATGAAATGTGAAGTAGCGTGAGAAGGTTCAACATCCATTGGTGCTCCCCAAAGAATTCCAGTAGAAATTACGATAAATCAAACGTCCTGGTTCGTTTCAATCGGCGTATCTGAATACTGTTATCTAATAAATTCATGGCAAGTATATTTGTATGAGACTCCCAGCCCCTTTTATACCGCTCAACGGCGTGTTTGACTTCGTCTTTAACATAAGGAATGAGAAGGTCACGATGTAATGTATAATTCGAAACATACCAAGGAGGAGCAATGAGTAGCCTAATTACCTTATTTTGGAACCGTTTGGTATCAAGACGCCGGATCGAAAACGCAATACGTGAATAAAGCAGAGTTGGTGGATGTAATACAACGCGTAGCTAAATTAAAATGGAACTTGGCTGGTCATGTCGCTAAAGGGATGGACGATAGATGGACCAAAATAATAACGCAATGGACACCGAGAAAAGGTCACAGAATCCGTGGTCACCCGTGTACGCGATGGCAAGACGACTTTTAAAAGTCAGTCGGAGTTAAATGGATGAACTATGCTTGGGACCGAGTACGATGGAGAAGGAAGGGGAATTGTCCACACAGACTTTAACATTATTTTATAAATTAAAAGCTTATTTTCAAGAGAAAGACTGGAGTGTCTGCCAAGAAGCCAGTACAGCTGCTTCAATTTTATGTCAAGACGTTTTCTTTTCTGTTCGACATGTCTGTTTCATGTTAATTTACTGTCAAGATGCATCCCCAGATACATAACGTAATTCTTTTGAGAAATTAATTCCCATTTAATGTAGTTGGTGGGCAGGTTTTCGCAAAGTAAATGTGACCTGCGTGCACTTACTTTCGTTAACTGCGATACGCCAACGTCTCAGCCAGGTTTCGATTTTTATTAAATACCGCTGCAGACTTTCGTGGACTAGGTTCTGATCTTTGGCTACAGTTAAAATGGCTGTATCGTCCGCAAATGTGGGGGATTACAGAATGACCGCGTATATCCTCAAGATTGACATCCTAAACATTGTGGTACGATTTTTTGGGGTGGGAAACTTTTATTTTTGAATATAATAGATTGTTTATATTAAAAACATATTTAATACGTTCAGTAGAAAGGCAAGGGTTCTTTCGTGATTTTGTGCCTAACGTTTAATACGTTTCGAACAATGAAATCTTTTTCTTTAGCGCATTTTTTATTTCATCCTGCGCGGAAGAATGTTGTAGATGTCTTATAACAATTTTATATGCCCTTTCTTGTTTAAATTGGTACGTGTGAAAATTTAAGTCTTCACTTTTAAATGTAGTGACGAGTTTCCGATAGTCGTCGCTTTTTTTAGTATTCACTTTGACCGTGTTTAGCTTGAGAGCTTTAGCTATAAACTCGTGAGTACCTAAAATTGCAGCTATTTTCTTCATCACGGAAGGGAAATTTGTAACATCATGAACAAACAAAGGAGGAGGAGTTGAAAATGAAGTAGGAGATGGATTATTATCGTCGTTACATACACTTTCTTCACTTTATAAAGGACTAAAACGATTTCCCTTTTTTGAACCTCGGTACTCAGGTAGTTGTGGAACAATCTATTTCGCTTCCATTTTCAGAATTTCATGCAATTGTATGGTCGGCAGAAGACCGAGCTTGTTCGTATTCTGAAGCAGATGCTGTCGTTAAATTGTTATTGAGAACTGAGTAGAGATTAATATGATTTACATTATCAGATTTGATGGGTAGATGACAAATTTGTTGTGGTATAAGTGTGTTACCCACAGATATGTAAGTCGTGGTCTGAGGAGGAATAAATGTGTCGTATGTTGTATGGTGTTATGTTGCATCGTCGATGATGTCTGCATTTGTGTATACGTATTAGACAATGATGGTGTGTACATGTGTGTATACTTGTTAGTGTGATTATACATATGCGTGAAGATTATGTACAAATAATTAATGAAAACATACGAATAGAATGTAAATTTGTAAACATAAGTAATAGACACACATACATATGTATACATATATGTGTATTGTAGCTCACTTTACATTGTTTAAATCATAATAAAACAATAATAAATGCAAACTATGGTCTGCGTCGTACATTAGAAGCATATATAATAGAGCGTGAAATTACTAAGTGTGCGCTATAAGGACTGCCTTCTTCAAATCTGCATATTTCGTAAAACCCGTCTGCTTTAGCACCGTATCGACAAATGTTATTTTAGGACGTCCACGTGGTCTTTTACCTCAAATTTTTACCTTCTATAGCAATATTACGAGTACTATTTTCGGACCGCATTACATGTCCTAACCAACGAAGACGAGTTTTCCGTATCCTGTTGAGTATCGCTTTTTCTTCTCCTATTCGTTCTAGCACTGCTTTATTCGTAACTTTTTCGGTCCAACTAATTCGTTGCAGTTTTCGCCAGCACCACATTTCAAATGCTTCCAGCCGACTGCAATCTACTTTCTTAAGTATCCACGTTTCTGACCCATACAACGTTATTGACTAGACAAATGTTTTCATAAGTTTTTTACGTAATTCCAGAGACAATGGGCATTGCGTTATCAACGAATATTTTTCTTTAAATGCTGCTTTGCCCATCGCTATTCTTTTACGAATTTCTGGCATACAATCGACGTTATATGTTATTATCTAACCCAAATATTTGAAAGATGTTACTTGTTCTATATTTACATTGTTCAACATGATCTTTATTTTATGTTGCTTATTACTTATGACTATGACTTTCGTTTTGGGTATGTTTATATCCATCCCATGTTTTCTCACATTTATGTACAATTTATTGATCATTGTTACCAATTCTTTCGGTCATTCTGCTAGCAGCACTTGATCGTCTGCAAATTTTATCGAATTAATACTCTTTCCGCCACATTTTAATCCATATTTATTTTCACCAAATGTTTCTTCCAGAATCATATCTGCAAAACCATTAAAAAGGTCATGTTATAGCAAACAACCTTGCCTTACTCCATTTCTTATATTTATTCTTTCCGATTCAATTCCATTGAAGCGAACCACTGCTTCTTGCTTCTTGTATAAATTATACATTATCCTTATTATGGTTTCTGAACATCGGATTCGTCGTAATAGTGTGAATAAGTCTTTCCACTGTACTTTGTCGAAAGCTTTTTCGTAGTCAATAAAAGCTACATAGAGACACCTGCCTTGGTTTATCATACGCTCTCCTAGCAGTCGCAGTATCGCTATTGCATCCCGTGTAGATCGACCTTTTCTAAATCCATATTGCTTTCTCCCAGATTTTTTGCAATTAATGTTTCGAGTCGTTTCTTTATTATTTTCAGTAGGATTTTCGATGCATGAGGTAATAAGCTGATACTTCTGTAATCCGCGCAATTTTTGGGTACTTTGGTCTTTGGAATCGGCATCATAATTGAAGTACAGTGTTCTTTAGGTCATGCTCCTTCTACCATTATTTGACAAATCATTTTAAATAATAATTCCTTGACTTCTGGACCACTGTTTTTCCACATCTCTATTGGAATGTTATCAATGCCAACAGCTTTGTTGTTTAGTAAAGATTACAGTGCTGCTTCAAATTCTGCACGTAACACTTTATCATGATCTTCTATAATATTATTATTGTTGCTGCTCAGGTGCCAAGAATGAACTGGCTGCTTATACAGTCCTTCTACATAAGTTTTCCGTGTGTGTCCTATTTCTTGATCGGTTTGTGCTATTCTTCCATTTGGTTTATAAACTGTTCGAATGCGTATCCCTTTTCGTTGTTTCCAGTTTTGTTTGATTTTACTATAAGCTGCTTCTACGCGCCCTTGTTTTGTATCGTTTTCTATTTCTTCACAAAGCTGTTCCAACCATTTTTCCTTTAAGCGCTTACACTCTCGGTTTATCATATTTCTTAATCTGTTATACTGCATTTTCCCTTCATCCTATTTTTCATGTTTAAAGTTCTTTTTCTGTTTCATCATATTCAGTACTTCATTAGAGATCCAGGGCTTATGTAATTTATTCCGTTTTTGTCTGCCTATAACTTCCGTCGCAGCTTTACCCATAATTTCTTTTAGTGAGCTCCATGTTTCTTCGATCGTATCCATTTTGTTAATAATATTTCTTGCTTTCAGATTGCTTATTTCTATGAATTTGCTTTTTGTATTGCTATCTTTTAGAGCTTCTACATTCCATTTTGGAATATTTTTTCCAACTTGCCGTCGCTTAAATCTATTTTGTGATATTAATTTTACAAGTGAGTGGTCGGTGTCCGCACCTGCTCCTGAATACGCACAGATTTTTATTACTTGATTTTTATATCGTTCTTTAACCAATATATAATCTATTTGGTATCGTTTCTTATCATCAGGGGTTTGCCATGTATATCGTTGTCGGTATGGCATTGAAAAGTATGTGTTTGTTATTATATACCGTTCTTGTTTATAAAAATCTATCAGTCTTTGTCCACGCTTATTTCTTTTTCCCAATCCAAAATTACCAACTGTCGGTTTATCTTGTCCTTCACCTACCACCGCATTCCAGTCGCCCATGATTATAACATTATCATCAGCGCATGTTTTTTCTATTAATGATTCCAACTGCTCATATACTTCACTTCCTCTTCGGATGCCGTTGTAGTAGGCATGTATACTAGTATTATAGCTGCTAGGTGCATCATGATAATACGATGTCTTATAATATTGATATCTATTATTCCATTTGCTAACGACTCTTTCAAAAATATTGCTACTCCTACTTGTCCTTTCTGGCTTTGTGAATGTATGACGTGAAAATTTCCGCTTATAAACTCCCCCTCGCTTGGCCATCGCGTTTCTGAAATTCCTAGAATATCTATATAATTTTTTATCATTTCTTGTTTTATATTTTCGACTTTTCCTGTCCTTAGCATTGTTCTTATATTCCATGTTATATAATTTTTACTTGTAATGCCGGGGTTTCGCTGGATGAAGGTCTGAGAGGCCCGGCTTTTATTTCCTCTCCTACCTCACCCGATTCCGCCCATTTGAACGGCCTCGTGACAACTATTTACATTTTGGTTGTACATCATGTTGGTTTTCTTGAGAGAGTACAGCGGTGGTTTCTCCTTGCTTTCTGCCGGATTTTCTGACAGGGTTTACTCCCTTAGCCTTTGGATAAACATCTTGACCGTAAGGCAGCGGGTTGTTACTGAGGAGGTAACGGTGTAGGGTTTTTACGGCGACCCAAACTCGCCGAGGGAGGAGACAGTCATAGGATTTATGCAGACTTTTAATGGACAGGTCCTCAAGCTGCCCATCTGCATCCTCGTGTCTTCTTACCCTGTCACTACTGGAATCGTCTGCTAGAGACTTTCCGCCAGTAGCCGCTCTTGGTTTGTGACTGCTTATTGGTTATTCGCAGCTGGCCAGTATATCTACTGGTCGTTCCATTATCCACCGTCCGTGGACGCGTCCCGTTGCGGTTAGAGCTCCGGATTCCAGGAGGCACATAGTACCCCCCGGGGGGGGATATATATATTTCTATACACAACAAAAAAAAAGTTAAAATCACTATTTTTTTTTCTTTATGAAAAATCTCAAAGGTTTTCGGGATGTTAGGCCATTATCAAGTGCATACGTAAAAATATAAAAAACGTAAATTGAAAAAATATTGATTTAAGATTACAATTCACAAAAATAAGTAAAATGAAGAACAGTATTAATAAAAACAATCTGATTAATACTGTTCTTCATTTCATTGATTGTTCTATACATTTCTTTTAATAATAATGTTCTTCATTTTACAGATTTTTGTATAGATTTTATTTATTAATACTGCTCTTCATTTTATTGATGTTTGTGAATTTATTGTTTTTATTAATACTGTTCATTTTACTGGTTTTGGGGAATTAATTGTTTTTGTTAATGCTATTCTCAATTTTACTGTTTTTTGTGAATTGTAATCTTAAACAGCCGAAAAGTTCTGTGATTTTTTATAAAGAAAAACAAGTTTAGTGATTTTTACTACTTTTTTTGTTGTTTATTTTAATAAAATATCATTACATTCCGCAATCTTCAAATATATATATATAATACGTGTGAGTGTATATATGTATATGAGTATATGTAATTAAATTCTTGTCAGCTTTCATTTTCGATTAGAATATCGGATTTCTAGTCGATCGTGACTACTTGTTTTAGTATACCTTCTGCACGATGTTCTTTTAATGTAGACCGATCAAGTAATTTTCACCTTTTTTTCTTTTTTTTTTTTTATATCCTTATGTTAGGAGTAAAGCAAGATATTAACTCGAAGGTTATAAGGGATGATGTCTGAACTACAGCATGGCCACAGTGATCTTCATTTTTTGATCTATCTGTATAGTATATTGAAAAGCTACTGTATTGCAAAAAAAAAATCACTGATACCCTTTTGAGATATGTTATGGTTTTCGTAAAATCAGTATTAAAAATGAAAAGATTTGTCTTCTAAGGGGTAACAGTAATGGATTAATAGGTACGATTGATGGGAGATCAGAAAGCTGAATATAGTGCTGTTTTCGATCTGTGTGAAAAATTCGCATTCATATATGATTATTTTGAATTTTTCATGATGTCAGCTATATAACGGTGGTTACTTAGAACTAAGTGTATGTCAAATTTTAAGATGACCTAGTGGCGATGTTGATGTAGGAGTAATTCATTTTGCTTCATAGTGCAGTTGAATAATTGCGGGGAAAACTCCGAGAGCGAGACGAAGCGCTTTGTGATGTATAAAATCTAAGTAACATATTTAGTACACGAGGAGGCAGTTAATCCGTAATCACCTCTGGAACGTGCCGAGGTTCTGTATAAATAACGCGTGTTTGTCTACACTATAAGGAATATAGTTTACATAATAAATTTAATCTAGGCGAGTAAGATAGCGTAAGATGTTTTATATGCATTTTACAAATCAATTTCGTATCAAAATGCAAGCCAAGGTAAGTAATATTTGTACATGGAATTATTGCAATATTCATTCTAATGTGTAGTGAATGATGACATCAAAGTGAATTGATTTTGTTTTTGATTATGACAATTATGAACTGTGATCTTCTAACAATTTAAATAATTCACCGATAGCTGTACTTTTACGTGATACGAATATTACCAGATCCTACGCAGAGTGTTGCACTAAGTGGATATTTAATCTCGTTGGTAATGGAATTAATGATAATATTAAATAATGTTAGTCCGAGTACAAAACTTCGAGGCATTCCATTTAAAAGACTTTCTTCTTTTTACACCGGTGTCTTTTGACCACAATTGACATTGATAACATATCGTCGTATTTTTATTAATTCATTTCCCAATGGAAAAGTGTCAACGTCAGCATCACTGGTAACCCATCTTACGCCGTGTAGATGAGTGAAGGGAGAGTCATTTCCAAAAAAAGATTATTACCCTTAGGTCCACAGCCGTATTCGTATTATAGTTATGATCAAGGATATCTCGCGTCCATTTTAATCTTCTACGCGGATAGGCAACGTTGGCCGATACATGCTCGATACGCTTCCATGTTTGAGTTATTTTTTAATTCGCTGAAAAACTTCCTGTATCGATTGATATAGTACTCGCGCACGTGGTGTTAGCGTGCTGTTGGAAAGTACGGAGCGTTGGCTATTGAACGAAGTATCTTCGACTGTAGCCGCTGAATCCGATTTAGATCTGCTGTAGCTGATGTATACTTCGAGGTCATATTTCCATATATGCGCCAGCACAGCTAAATACATTATTCGCTTACATAGAGTAGGCTAGATACTGATCTTTTGCCTATTATACGCTGGAGGTAGTTCATCCTCGACTGTGTATTTCTTGACACACATAATACTGAATATGTGTTTTCCATGTGAGACCGTAGATCAAGAAACAAGCCTACGTATTTGACACAGTTGTGATGTGCCAGAGTAGGTTGTTAAATATTGTATTACCAATTTTTACTACAAAATTTCGGTGATTCTAGTTCCTTCGAATATTCCAGTTGTCTATATTGTCATATGTTTCCGCGCTCTATCTATTTAATTCTACATAATCTTACTTTTATTTAAACGGATACATTAGTTGTCGAGTACTCTCGAGGTGCGAAAAATAAGATAATTAGTGGAAGTGTAATCGCGAATTCGATGTAGATTTTAAATAATTATCCTCTTTCGGTTCTCATTTAGATAATTTACATATATGTATATCGAGCGCCTGTATGTGTTTTTACTGCAAACGTAGTAGTAATCGCTCAGTGGACTAGTATTTTTTTTTTGCTTTCTTTCGCATAAAAAATACGAGTTCGATTTTATTTTCGCTCACCGCAACGAGGGGACCTTAATCGTTTTTTGTTTTTTTGTTTTTTGGTCGTTTTAATTTTCGAAATGAGAATTTTCGCGGCTTAATGGGCTTTTCGGGAAGTCGCCGGATTTATCCTCTGGTAACTGGAAACACGTGATGCAAATTATTCAGCATTTACGTGTATCCATATTTATAACAAACCTCTGCGCCAGACGTGTTGTTACTTATTTATTTAAATCATCATTATTCTTGCTTTCCTAATAGCTTCGTATTATTTTTCTATCTGGCTTCTGTCGAATTATCGTTTTGTACGAAGCTAGAGTAGTCTGTAATTAGACCGAACGGAGGGCCATCAATTTAATCGCCCGTAATATAATAAACGTAAAATTAGGATCGGACGGTATTAACGGCGCGTGACCCCGGATTAGCATTTCGCTTAACTAATGAGAGGAAATCGAACTGTCGAATGTTCTAATTACCGAATTAAAATTCTCTTTCCGAATACAGTTTCGATGCTACAGACGAAACGATCGTTTTTTAATCAAGCGAAGAATATATAAATAATTGAGTTTATTTTATGTACGCGTGTGTATTTTATACATTTTTAAAAGTTATTGGTGTTATAATCCTAATAGCAGAAATAAACTAGAAGAATTAAATGTGCAGTCGGTAAAACAGTATGATTAAAATTAGATTAGGAAAAAACAAAATTATGTTAAATAATTTTATACCTCGAATAATATAGGTTACAATATAAAACTCTCGAATTAGTTTTATATGTTTAGGAAAACAAATTAGTTTGAAAGAATGTAGCGATTTACGAAAAAGAAGTTAAAATCGCTAAAACGTTGTTATAATAAATTAGAAATAGATTCTGTTTTTTGCAGTTTTTCATTTTGTTAATTTTTATAAATCGTAAATTAGTATTTCTTTTACATTTTGTATTTGTTATCTTGTATACATGTATTTGTTAGTTTATTGTTATTTTCACTTGATGATGGCTTAATAGCCAAAACGTTTTGTGATTTTTATATAAAAAAAGGATTGTAGAGTTTAAGACAGAAGAATCAGACTTCTAAGGACAGTGCTTGGAGGAAATTCAATTATTTCTAAATCTGAAATAATATTCATTCATTCGTGTCCCGTCCAATTTAAGCGTGTTTTTCTTATTCTGCTCATCAGCGATCTTTCTGTTGGAGCACCTGTTCGTTTGTTTTCTTTTCCATCCAGCTTATCGGCTTCATTTTCCTCCAAGTCCACATCTCGAACGCCTGTAATTTATTTCTATTCTTTTTATTTAACGTCTATGTTTCAACCCCATAACGGGCTATGTTTACTATCCGTGTTCTTAAATTTAGTGGAATGGACTTTTGTCTTATTATTCCGTGTTTTCTTTGGAGCGCACACACTCCAATTCGATATTCTATCTCATTATCAATTTAAACCGTTGTACTTGCTCGATCTTTTTCATTGCCTTCGTTTTATTCGTGTTAATTTCCATGCCAAGTATCTTTCCAACCTTATTTAAACGTTATACCATTTATCTGCAGTACTTTAGAATATCCTCCCAATTATTGCTTTGTCGTCTGCAAATTTTATCGTTTTCAATCTTTCTCCTTGAAATAATATTATTTGTTGAAATTGAAAACATTCGATCGATGTCTTCTAATAATGATACGCCTAAGGTAGACAAAGTAGATAGATCAGCCGTAATAAATTAACTAAATTGGAAAATAGAATAGAAACAATCAAATGATGGAATGAATTTGTTGTAAAACAAAAATGACAGGTATATTGTAATAAAATAACAACGTGCTATGCACGTCAAACAACTGGCAACGAGCATTTTACACTGTTATCAGCGAGTATTAAATTTAAGGTGCAATTAAGTTTAGTATCATCTATCTTTGCTTATTATTAACCCGGATTTGGTCCCATTATGAGATTTTATTAATCTTATTATTTATTTTTCTATTTTTATCGTACTGAATAATTTTATGCTCATATTTTGGGAACTGTTCAATTGTATTTTAGTGTGGTGCGGTACTTTTCGACTTGTCGTTAAAGAACTTAAACCAATATTTTCTTCATTAGATAGCGGTGCTTTGTAGGTGGTGTTCACGCCACGGTGAAGTATAATGTAATATATTATCTAACCGCATATACTGTATCAACGTATATGCCATTTGCGATGTAAAGTTTTTTCAAGCATATGAGTGTTTATGTTAGACACAGTCCGTAACCACAGAGGAGTTGATAATAGTGTTGCGGTGGTTGTAAAACGGCTAATTACAACGATAGCAGCTGGTCGTAATATAATATTTGATAATTGGTTCGCAAATATATCGTTTGCCATCGAACTAAAATATAAATACTTGTTATCTGTTGTGGGTAAAAATCATCTGAATTGTGCTAATATACATTTTTATTTAATGTCCTTTAAATAGTACATAATATTTATCGTGCAAATATATGCGCACGAATACCTAAAAAAAAGATTTTTTTACAAAAAAACTTTGTTACTAATATTATGAGAATTTACAAGATTTTTCCTTGCACGAGATAAATACTGAAATCCGACAAACCGTGACATATTTTGTTATGCGACCAGTTTCCCCCTTTCTCACCACACACACACACACAAAAATAAAATATTAAAACTTAGTTTCGAGCGTGTCACTTCGTATGCTATGCCACACGTAAAAAATCAATACGGTTACAAACGTTTATAAAGATGTTACACATCGTGAATGCGTTATGTTTACATTTATCGCTGCGAAACATATTTAATGTTTACAATCTTCATAAATCTAACTTGTTTTGTGATAAACATATCGTAGTATTTAACGCTACGTTTCCAAGGGCGAATTTATTTCGAAACATGTCAATGATCTTTTTAAAAATAGATATTTTTTTTGGTTCCCCCTAATTCGTGAAATACGTGATGATGGGGTAAGTTTATTTATAAATGTTATAATACAAGTACATTTGAAATAATGAACTGATCAGAGTCCATCCAATTAAGTTTGCGGTTACAATTTAAATTTATATAAACTTCATACTACTAGGATAAATGTAGATGATATTGATAAACTGTTAAGGTATGTATAAGGTACTTAACATTATTCATTATTCAATTATTCATGTATTCGTGATTTTGTTTATACGTTTTGTAAATATATATATATTTGTTCTTCTTCTTCTGATATCTGTAAATTCAGTACTGCTATGGTTGCATCCTGTCGGGATATGCTTTACGTTATCAGTTGCATTCCTTGTAAAAATAGAATTAGATTCGTATTAACATTTTGCAGCTCCTCCCCAATATATAACTACCGGTTGGTACAATGCTCTAGGTACAATCTACATAAATATACATAGCGGAAAAGTATAATGTAAGAGGTAATTTAATTTCCCCCTTATGTAAATGATAATAACAATTATAACCGTTGTTTATTTAATCTTCGTGAAACGCGAATAATAGAAAGATGGGGAAAATGTTAAAACACGGGACGTATCTTTTCCTTTTTACCGTAATTAAAATTAGCTCCGATTGTTATTAATTCTGCAACGAGCAATAAAATACGAGAAGCACCGACTAGTACTCGTATCGTTCTATATAGTGTCTTTGGGTCGGTTGAAAATTCGGACAATAACAAATTGATTATAGCGGTAGAGAGTGCAGGGTTCGATGCAGTGAGAAGTTCAAAAGCTGCGTACCGATAAACGAGCTTTTGAAATTGGCCGTAAGCTTGTTATTTTCATCGTTTTATACGAACGACTAATTGTACTTCTACTGACACTACTACAACTACTACTACTACTGTGACACTATTGCCAGTATTACGTTGGATAGTAGTCTAGCTGTGATAGGCTTATTATCGTTAATACGTACGTGTGCTAGTGTGTGTAACATACGTGTTATGTATGTGATTGACTAATTTCATCGAAATAACCATATTAAATTTGTATATATATATATATATATATATATATATATATATATATATATATATATATATATATATATATATATATAGGAGTCGGGAGACACGGCTGTGATTGATTTTAATCATCTAAATTGTCCCTTGCGCTGGCGTTTTACTAAACAATACTTATTACACGACCAACAAAATAATGTGTATATATACATACATATACTCACGCTTTATATCTTTATATATATATATATATATTTATTGATATATATATATTGAAAGACAGGAAGAGAGACATATTATGTCACGCATGCTTTCATTCTATGTATCCGAGCTAGCTGATTGTCAACGACAGGATTAAACGTCATTTTTCAGTATAGTACCGTGTCCGATATATTTAATCTTTGCAGTAGCAGCCGTTTTGAGACCTTCGATAAACAACAACGCGCCTAAAAATGGAAATTGGAAATCGGCCCGTTTCGAAAATAATTAATAATCACCACTCCTCCCTACTCGTGCTTATTCTTCTAGCGGGATTATCGCTTATAAGGACAAGTAGTTAGGACACTATTATTGATAGTAGAGAAAATTGAATAATGAATACTAACGTATTTCGTTACCAAATGCTACAGCATCCGCTTCAATTTTTCCTACTCAGCGGAATATGTAAATAATATATATATATATATATATATATATACTTATGTTATGTATATATATATATATATGTGTGTGTGTGTGTGTGTGTTTGAGCGTAAACGCTTAAGCGTGCAAATATATCTTCGTATTGTGTCGTGTGTTTTTTTAACTATTAGTTTAATTTTGAGAATTTTCGTTGTATTATGTGGCAAAAACTAAATAAAAAAAATCGTATCCATAAATTGAACAACGATTTATGAATTTATACTAGCCAGATGGCTAAAACGAAATCTTATCGACGAAATAAACGACTGTTTATTAGATTATACAAGCTTCTTCTTCACTTGTCTTCTCCTCGAGTGGCGGTTGGCTGCTCATACGAAGATACTCTGTTAGCTATCTTTAAAACGTTTGATCGTTTCCCGATATTCACCTGTTCCGGTATATTTTTATTCCAGTTTGTTCTTTTTCTCTTTTTGTCCGGTTTCCCGTCAATATTTCCTCGATGGATAGCTCGTAATAACTCGTATGTATTACTCCTCATTATACGGCCAGTTATTGCCGTCGCTTTTGAAATACTCTAATTTTTTTTTTTAATTTTCACTCCGTACATCAGTACTGTCATATTATCTATCTATACGTTTTCTAGTTTTGTGGAGCTCGATTTTTGCTATTTCAATTTTGATTTTAATACTGCGTCTCATTTATTCAGCATTATTAAGTATTACACGTTGTAGTGACTCTACATTTACTTTTATTTCTTTCGAACTTGCTATTCTAGTATTGTTCATCGGTATTTAGTTGTTTTTGTGTTCATTTTGATATCGTGTTGACAGAATTTGTCATTTAGTCTATCCATTAAATATTGCAAAATTTTTTCTACACTTACTAATCCATCCGTATAGCTTTCATTTTTATTATCACCCCATTTATTGCCATTTTTTTTTTTTTTACGACGATCTAATGTTTCTTCTAAGATCCGCTAAGTAAAAATTAAACAGTAGCAGACCTTTCCTAATTTATATTTCTTCTGCGAGATGTTGATTAACTTTCATTTAAACCAACTGGTTTCAAATTAGCCTTCGTAATTATTCTCGATATCTTTACTATCTAAATCTATTTTATGTAGGTCTCGTAGTTTATTATATTCGACATTATCGAGGAACCTTTTCGAAATCGAATTAACCACGCATGAACTAGCTGCTGTCGAGCTACATATTTTCGAATTAATACTTGTATCACAAAACAATGCCTTCCTTAGTCCACAGCTGCTTTGTCTACCAGTTAAAATCAATAACATTCCTTTTTTTATCACTGTGACACCATCAAATATTTAGGCCTGTTCTTGGACCGCCGTCTTACGTGAAGAACTATTCAGTATAGTTAAAATCAATAACATTGCTTTTTGTCTCACTGTGACACCATCAAATATTTAGGCCTGTTCTTGGGCCGCCGTCTTACGTGAAGAACTATTCAGTATAAGATTACGTTCCAGATTGAAATTGGAAGAAAGTCATCTGTAAGTTTACTTGAAGGTAATAGCTTCAATACGTAGGGTACGGCGTTGAAATCTAGGGTGCATCTGCAAGAAGTAATATAAATCACATTCAGCATCTGCAGTTCAAGATTCTTCGCCACAGGTGGTCGTAATCGAATAGTACCATTCACGACGATTTCCACGTTGAATTTGTACACGATTAAAACGTCAGACGTTACAAAATTTTTTTAACTAGCTCTGAACGAGCTCCAACAGCAATATGTCGAGTATGCAGCAGTCATTCCTGGTAATCCGATATGAAGGCTTAAAAGGTTTTGAACCCTAGACTTTCTTAGGTGTCGTTAGTCTTACACTATAACTGCAGTCGAGCGATTCATAGAATTACTCTATTAGTTCTTTGCTTTTCATTATAATTATTTCATTGTATTTTCTATTCTTTTTCTCTATCAGTAGATCATTCGTGTTTATCTGACCTGCTAACTATATTGAGAGTGATTGGTATTTCATGTTATAGAAATAAGTTAATTTGTTACTAACTTATTAACTTCGCCAATGGTAGTCAATTAATATATTAAAAAAAAAATCAAATCACTATCTCGTATATATGTAGATGATTTTTAAAAGTATTTTTACCACCTAACCCATTTATTAACCGATATTTCGTGCACTTCTTGGTTGTCGGGGTTTTCGGGAATTCGAATAAAAATTAATTCGCTATTAAATATAATCTTGAAGCTGATGATTACTAATGCTATCTTAAAAATCTTAAACAGAAATTACAAAAAATCAATTATGCAAGCCAAATTGAATTCATATAAACGTTTCATCACAGAATCCAGTGCTTGGGGTAAACCTTATAAATTTTTATCTGGGAAAAACAAACAGTTTACCATTCCTGAAATCACGCTGCGACATAATAAAATCACAGGCGATTTGGAAAAGTGTGTTGCTTTCTTGGATCATTTTTTCCCATTAAAGATAGACTGTAAAATTAACTCAGCTTATTCCACTGCTCTTGATAGACTTAATGTGTGCCGAGATACCCTAAATCAAGTTTTTAAATCTGTTTGTAACAAGAAAGCTACTGGGAGCGACAGGATCACAAACAAAATACTTAAACAAATTAATATTCATTTTCCTAATTTATTTTTTACCATTATTAATAAATGTCTCGAGTTAGAATTTTTCCCCACTGTCTGGAAGATTGCTGATCTTGTTTTAATACAAAAACCTGGCAGAACACCAACAGATATTACAGCCTACCGCCCAATATCTTTACTTAACTCATGTGGGAAAGTCTATGGAAAAAGTTATAAACCTATTTCTAACCACAGAAATTATGAAAAAACAAATTTTACATCGAAATCAATTCGGATTTAGACATTCTCATTCTGCCGAAAGTGCAGTCTATAAGCTTGTTTCCTCTATTAGAGACTGTTTAACTGCTGGATGTACACCTTTTGTTATTTCTTTTGATATAAAAGGTGCTTTTGATAATTGTAAATGGTCATCTATTGTTCATATTCTACAAGATAATGAAGTTAATCCATCCATAATAAACATAATAATAAGTTATTTTCAAGATCGCTTGGCTTGCCTTAAAATTAACTCAGCTTCATCTACTACAACGGTGTCCTGTGGTGTTCCACAAGGCTCTGTCCTTGGACCAACACTTTGGAACATTTTATATTCTGAAGTACATAAAGATATTGAACTTTTTTGTAATATACTTAACATTGACTGCACTTTAATATCTTATGCAGATGATCTATGCATTTTGTTTAGCATTAAGCATTACACAAATGTTAAAAAGGTATCTACAGTATGTAAAAAAACTCGAAGACATTATAGCTGAATTAGGTCTTACTTTTTCTGTGGATAAGTGTGAAGCTATCATATTTGGTAGCCAAGGGAGGGTAAGCGATTTTAAAGAAATTACACCAGTTTCTGGCCAACCTATTCAAATTGCCAGTAAAATAAAATACCTTGGTATAAATTTAGATCATAAATTAAAATTTCTTTCACATTTGGATTATTTAAATCGTAAATGCATAAAAATTTATGATAAACTCCGTAGTTTAATTCCCAATAACTATGGACTTCGACACAAAGAGCGTATTGTTTTATATAAAGGACTGATCCGGTCTATATTTGGATTGGTGCACATATTTATATTAATCATAGGATTCTTACGACTGTCGTCAAAAATCAAAGGAAATATTTATTGAATATATCATCATTGTACAAAACTGCCCCCTTCTCACCGGCATGTGCTTTTGCAAATATCTTACCTATGGATTTATTTCTTATTGGAAGAGCCATTCTAAGTGAATACAGAATTACGCTTAATCTTAATCTAGTTAGATCCTTAAAATTTTTTCATAACAATACCTTAATCTCTGATGTTGGCCCAACACCACCAGTTAATACATTGAAAACCTATCTTAAACAAAAATTAATCGACATTTGGCAACTGCGTTGGGAACTGGAAACTACTGGTAGGAAAACATTTTCATTCATTCCAAACATTAATTATAGGTCTAAATTACACAACCTTGAAATTACTTTTTTTAATGCGCAGATTTTGTCTGGGCATCGTAATTTCGGAGAGTATTTACATCGGTTAAATTGACCTCTTCACCTTATTGCCAGTACTGTGATCTCAAAGAAATTGATAATATACATCATACTATCTTCAAATGCTGTGCCTTTAACGAAATAAGGAATAAATACCAAATTAATGAAAACTTACCTTTAGTTCTAAATGTAAAAAATGCTGATCATTTGTTAGAATATTTTCATATAATTATGAAAAGGAAATTAAATTTGAGCCTGCCAGCGCCTGATCAATCCTCTTAATACATGTGTGTTTATATGTGTATATGTGTATATATATATGTGCATGTATGTATATATGGTAAATCTTATTAACTGGTCCTTACACTAATGTTTAATAATATTATAATAATAGTAATAATATACAATGACGATAATACCTTTTTATACAGTGTTCTTAATATTTAAATCTTGTATCTTAATTTATACCTACTTACTCTGTATGTAAGCAGCTACTTTTGCGATATAATTTAACTAAAGTGAACCTAATATATAATGTGGCAATTAAGTTTAATTTTGCTATTTTTTCTTATTGTACATATGACATATTTCACGGTAATAGCTGGGACTATGTTTTGTCATCCTGGCTGTTGCCCTTAAATATAAGTACACTCGCAAAGGACTTGAAATATCAATTTAGAACTATTATATGTTGATTAAGTATATAATTTATCTTAAGTATTAATTTTTCTGTTCTTTTTTTTTTTCCTTTTTTAATAGTCCTTTGCCCCTTTATATACACAAATTCTTGTAAATAAATAAATAAATATATAAAAAAAAAATATATAATGTACTACGATAACAGAAAATAATGGGGCGATATAGACTTAAGTTAATCTGCAAATTGATTAATAAGGAATTCGATTTAGGCGTATTATAAACTTCCGGTTATAACGGGGGGGGAATATATATTTAATAATCGCTCTTATCGTAATTTTCGAATTCCGGACGACCAAAAATGGTCGTTAAACCGAAGATAACTAGCGAGAAAATGAGGTAAAACGTTAAGTTTCAGTTCTGAAGTCAGTTTAAAAAACAGGAAAATATCATTTTGCTCGGTCGTTATGAAATAGGGAAAACTAATATAGTTATTGTCTTGGTTGCGCAGTTTTATCGCGTGTGTACTCCTACCGCGACGATAAGAAATAAAGTATAGTTGACATTGTGACTACGTTCAAGAACTCGCGTAAAAATTTAAAAATTATGTTACGAAAAAAATTGTATATATTTTTAAATTTGTTAATTAATATAATTTTAAATGACTTAAGTGTAAAACTGAGATGGTATAGATTGAAATTAAACTTTTAAATAATCGGTTGTCAACGTGACGCTTCTACTAATAAATTTATTGAAATTCGGCGGTATTGGGCTTCGAGGACAGAGAAATGTTTAACTACAAGAAATTCTCATTATACGCTCAATAAGGAGTGTTTCGAAGACGAGGTTGATGAAATTCTAAGCTTAGCACGAAGCAAAATTGAACTCGAACAAGAAAATTGAAAAATGTGACCTACTTGAAATAAATCCAAATATATTGATTACATCCGTTCCTAGTCGGATTGTAACCTATATCGATTTATTTATATGCACGCGACGGAGATGGTAATCGTTTTTTACTCCGCATCGTTATAATTAGAGTGCGGATTTATCGGCACTAAAAATTTTTTTTTCGGCGTTTAAAAAGTCATTTTCGGCATTTTTCGGTATTTAAAAAGTCATTTTCGGCATTTTCCGGCATTCATAAAAAAAGCTTATATTTCACATAAAATTTTTATGTGAGCATTGAAAACCGAAGTAAAGATAATAAAACACTACAGTATACGAAATTACGGATTTATTAAAGACTATATATATAGAAAAATATTACACTTAAACACTACAGTACATGAAATTTCGGATTAATTAACTGTACATATACAATTATTACACTATTACTTAAATAATTTGGCATTATATGAAATAATTAAATGTTTTTCAAAATTTAATTCGCCAAATTGGCGACGTTTATCACTTAAAATATTTTTCAGATGGGAAAAGCTTTTTTCCACATCTGCCGACGTAATTGGCGCGTATTTGTATGCGCTAATTTCAGTAGGACTAAGTGTATTTATTTCTCCTTCCCCTTCAACTAAAAAATTACTTATTTTCTTTAAATCTATATATCCGGTATTTTTAGCTACCACAGCATTCTTGTTATCTGAATCCACCTTTTTAATAAAACACTTTTTGCAGAGGTCGATTTTGGCATTTTGAGAACAAATTACAAATATTAGGAAATAAAGTAAACAAAAATTAAAATATCCAACGAATGGAAAAAAAAAACAATCAAATGTTAATTATAAACAGAACACACTTTTATTTAGAGAAAACGAAAACAGGTAACAAAACTAGTAACAACATAGAAAACAGAAATGAAGAGTAAAAGTAAACGGTTAAAGTAAAATGGCGATTCACACTATTTATCATATTAGTCACAGACATAAAATATGACATAGAACGACCTTACAAACTTTTCAACTTCTACACGATTAAAAATCGAAATTAAAAAAAAAATCATCAATGGATTTTTTTTTTAATATGTAGAAAATGTTTAAAATAGTACTAATCATCATTTTCGACATTTTTTCGGCATTTATTCTGTTTTCGGCATTTATTTTGTTTTTCGGCACTTTTCGGTAAAATAAAATTTCGGTTGTAGAATCAGCGAACTCCAATTCGAATTTGTCTGTGATCAGATCTTCTGTAACGTGCAGCAAAATGATTCGGCAAATGCCGAGAAATCCGCACTCTAGTTATAATAATTTGGAAATTTATATAGCGATATTGACGAGCGAATAAATTTTCGAAAATTTTGTTGAAATATAAGGAAATTATTCTATTATTACACGGAATTATAAAATGCAATTTTTGTTAGAACCTCTTGTCCGGTTGGCTTGTGCTATTTTAAAATTGGTTCCATTGAATAAAATATGGCGAATAGTAAATGTGTGTGTGTCAGATAAAATTGTGATTTGTAGAAAGGGATAAAGACAAAGTGAGAACGCGTATCAACGATGGTTTGTTTGAGAAAGAAAGAGAAAGAAAGAGAAAGAGAAATTGAGATGGAAAGTGAAACAATATTTTCTAGATGTTAGTATTGTTTAATGAAAATATAATGTCAGCGAGAACAACTTGTTTTTTTTTATTTATTTATTTAGAAGATATTAGACGATAATGGGACTTATTTATCTTGGTTAAATGTCCATTTGTTATGGCACAATGGTCATATAGTATGGGGGACTGACAAATGTTCTCTTCATAACATTTACTTTCTATCTTTCTCTCTTTTTATATTTATTATATATATATATATATATATATATATATATATATATATATATATCGTATGCACACATATATGTGTATATATATCTACACATATTTGTATGTAGTTTATCTGTAATATGTGTATATCTATATAAACGTTTGTTCTTTATTGCACGTCTAAGCTTCACACTGTTCGGTCGTTTGTCCTATGGGTTCAAAAATAAATCCCAAAAAGATTATCTCGTTCCTTTAGCAGTCGAAAGAAAATGACCATCGCTATATTTATTTTATGGCGCTATATATGGTGTTACTATTCTCGCTTAGAAATCTTTCTTCTATATTTATTTCGTTCGTATTATAGCAAATTTCTACTCTTGTTGCCGTCAAATCTATTTTTTTTTACGTACGTATCTACGTAACCGTACACATACATATATTGTATACGAACGAATTATCGGTACACATTTTATACACGGAAGAATTCTTTTCGCGATAGTCTATGAATATGAGAGGAGAATTATATTCCGACGTTGGTACATATTTTACCTATATGGTACTTTTATATCCGCCGCTAATACTTTATTCATTTGTTTACATTGATGATACACACACACACGTGCGCGCGATATCGTATTATATTTTATTTACGAAAAAACGCTTTTATTGGCTTTTTTTACGCACCCGCACCGAACGAAAATATTGATAAATGTCCGCCATTACCCGTATAAGGCGTCCATTACACCTTGTTATTGCTCTCACTTAGGTACGTGTATAATACATTTATTTACTTATTTATAGGTTCGTTTAATAATAACGGCTTTATCAAAATAATCGTTTAACTTATATATATATATATATATATATATATATATATTTAATATTTAACGATGTCGAAATTTAATATCGACCTCCTTTTTTTAATTTGAAAAACAATTTTATGAATTGTCGAGCGTAACTATCTGTACAATTGCTTCACCCAATTCTTTGTGGTATTAAGAACGAGATTATTTTACTTCCGGATCATCAATTCGGATTCCGAACTAAGCTACTCGGCTGAGTGTCATGGAGTTGTCGACGCAATCGAGTCGGTTTTGCAGCCCAAATTATACTGTTCAGCGGTTTTTCTGGATGTAGGCAAGGCATTCGATCGCGTCGGGCTTGAAGGGCTGCTCTACAAGATAAATGAGATTTTCCCGCTTGAAATATACTTTCTGTTAAAATTCTACTTTAACAGTAGATCATTTCAAGTCAAAACAGACAAAGCTGTATCTACTCCGTGAATGATTATGACATCAGTCCCTCAAGGAAGCGTCCTAGGCCCTTTTTTATACAACATGTATACGAGGCTACTTTCGCGGATGATGTTGATATTTTGGCAGTCATGAAGACCCCGCGAAGCGTCAAGATATTTACAAATACACTTATTATTAACTGAACAATGGGCCCGAAAGTGGAAAAAATAAATAACCTTAAGTCATCGCATGTCACTTTCACAACTAGACGACAGAATTGCCCGCCAGTTACATATTGCGCTCGAATGACACCAACAGCGCCACAAGTTAAATATTTAGGATTAACATTCGATATCGAAGGTTAACGTGGGGACCGCACGTCATAAATACGCGGAAAAAGGCTGACGCTTCTACTGCGCCAGTTGTATCCGTTAATAGGACGCAAATCGAAACTTCTTCTTGCAAACAAAGTCCTCTTATACAACACAGTAATTACTCCTATTTGGAAATAACGTCTCGAGATGTACGGTTCGACGTCCAAAAATAAGATACAATCGTTTCAGTCGAAGGTTTTAAGGATTATGATGCGCCATTTTATGTTCGTTACGACATTATACATCATGACCTCGGAATACCAACCCTTGCAATAAATCACAGACTGCATACGGCACTCAGTGAAAATCCAAATCCGCTAATATCACGAATGTCGACAACATATCATCCAGATAATCCTGTCAGACGTCTTAAAAAAGGTCAATGTCGGCATGCACTTACGTCATCATAAAATGGAGGAAGAATAAATATAAATCGTTATAACAAAACAACATTATCCATTATGTTGTTTATCTGATATTTTTCTCGCAGTTGTGTTTATAATCTTCATATAGATTGGTACACAAAATTAAAAAAAAAAATAATTAAACCTATCTGTACAAAATTACGTCTTTCTAAAACAGGCAATTAATTTCCGCGTATTTATTCCCATAATATAGGGCGACCTACATTCCAACTATTTTTTTTTCATGAAATTCGAGATATTTATTCTTCTATTAACGAAGCGTATATTTTTGTATAATAATAAAAAAAAAAAAAAGTAAACAAAATCGATTATACATAAATGTGGGTATAAGCGAACTGGTTATTTTTATTTTAATATTTTCCCCGATGTTTACTTTATTACATAAGTATTTCATTTTATGCGCGTATTATAATAAAAAATTTAGGTGTTACAGATTTTTATTCTTCATCCAGTGTACTTTTACTTTCAAGTTATTCGATTTTAATTTAACATATTGTAAATAAATATTTGTTCATTTACTTATTCGATTATTAAATCATTTATTTATTAGGTCAGCTATATACTAGATGAAATTTTATCAATGCTAACGAATTATTTTTTATTTTCTAGTTGGCGTAAAATGTTTCGATTTTAAAAATATATTTATAAACATAAATTTAAAATTATCTACAGTTCGCCTAAGGAGCAGTATGGTATAAAATGAACACCCGTATGAAATGTAATTTTCTGTCGGAATTTTATAATGTATGACCGAGAAAGGTTTAATGTTTTTTTTTTTTTTGTTTTTTTTTTTAAAGGTTAAATGTGTTACTGCCATTCGTCTAAACCGACATTTTAAATATTGCTTATAATAAATAATCCTAACATACGGAGCTGAAACGTATGGTATTTCACGAAACAAATAATTAGACGAATTAGAAAAACACAAAACGGCTCACGAAAGGGTCATGCTGAATATCCGAGATCACAAGAGCATTGCACGGATTAGACAATAAACAAAACTAGTAGACGCAGTAGAACGCATAGCTAAATTAAAATTGAATCGGCCAGTGTATATTGGCAGACGAGATGACAACAGACGGACCAAGCGCATATTACAATGGTGGCCGATTAATTATCGTCGCAGACAAGGAAGACCCATAGTTAGAAAGCAAGACGGCTCTGTGAAAGTAACCGCGGAATCAATTTGATTCGCGTCGCGCAAGATAGATAACTTTGGAAATATTTAGGGAAAGCCTACACCCAGCAGTGGGTTGAGGTATAACGTAATAATGTATAATAAATAATGATGATAACGTTAACGAATAAAAATAACGCTGATAAATCAACTACATATGTCTCACATTTTTCTGAAGTCGGTGTTATAAGACGCTTCTAAGCACTTATTTCTTTTCTCTCGCTTTTTCTCTGTCGAAAAAAATAAAACAAAAATATAAAAAAAAAATAATAGTAATAATAATAAATTAAAATAAAATTCGATAATAGGATCGATTAAGAATTAAAATTTAAAAAGAAATAAATAACCGATTTTAAAAAAACTTTTTTTACCTTCAACTGGCTCTTTTTTCGTGCATTAGCAGTTTGTTCCGGATTAATACTTCCTTTTTTTAATGACATAGCCCGAAGTAGACGTTCAGTTTGCGGTTAACTGATTCATCGAGGGATTAAAAGGAAAATTGAGTTGAACTTTTTTTTATTTTTTCGCTTATCCCTAACAACTGGCAAGTTCGGATAGAAAAGCGAATAGCTAAAGGGAAGATAAAAATCGGAAGAGGGAAAAAACGTACGATTTAAAAAATTACTAATTATTATTATTGCTTATTGTTATACCGTTTTATCGCGTTAATGTTGGTGAAATCTTGGAAAAGTTTTTTTTACCTCGTCCTAAATCGATTTAAGTATTAAACGAATTACGAGCTCGGACGGCTTGCGACAGAATTCTGAGATGAAATGAACTCTGATTTCATGTCCGGAGGTTAAAATCAATGAATAAAAAAAATATATGTATATATATATGCATATATATATATATATATATATATATATATATATATATATATATATATAATTGTAAAATATTTTTAATTTCTTCCTTTTTAAAATCAAACATTTTATCAATAATAATAGTAACGACGACGATGATAATGATAACTTCCTTCGTACATCTTAAGTGCGAGATAAAAAAATATAACTTCTTTAACTATATTATCTTTCGTTCATTTTGTTTTAAAATATTAAAAAATAGTAAAAAAAAACTATTTTTCTTCTCTTCCGATTTTCAACTTTATCATTCCTGATAATTGAATTTGAAAGACTCGCATTTTATTTTCAGTTCTCCTTAGATTTAGACTATAGTATTTGTTTTTTTTTAAGTATAGCTCGTGGAAAGAATAACCGCTTTATTTTTCAATCTTAGGTCTAAACTAAGTAAGCAGTATTCATAAATAGCATAACATGCGCAGAGGAATAACCCAATGACTAAACTCTGCTAATTATATTAATTGATAACTACCAATTTATGAGGTTTGATACGTTTCAGCCTTCTGAGATCCAGATCAGTAGACAAAAGTGCCGATGCCTCCGGATTCGGATGGTAAGAAAGCCGTTTCTGATGTTAACGAGCTATAATCATCCGATTTGATCTGTAGATCTGCACGGAGTGCGTCATTTCGTGAGTATTAGTGATCAGTCGAAGAAATTTATTTTGAGCTGTTCGGATTACTTTTCGATTCGCTGCTTTAGCACGTCCTCATATTTGTACTCCATAAGTCCATATTGGACGTATAACAGTTTTTGTCGATAAAGGTCATAATTGCATTTTTCAATGTCTAGATCTGCGCTGCGTATAATAGAATTGAACGTATTAACAAGTTTAATTTTTTTTTGTTCTTCGTCATAGATCCGTCTTATTCAATTTGGACATAGCACTTCGGGCAATTTGTATCAGCAGTTTTATTTCTGTATCTGAACTACTATTATGTGCCGTGTTTCCTCTGTCTATTACCATTACTTTGGTATTTGCACAATTTATACCGAGGCTATATAAGGCGCTCTCACCAACTTCTCAAATATAGGCTGACCCAGAGAAGACGGACGACTTTGTTTTTTTAATAACTCAAAAACTACTCGATCAAAAAAATTTTTGAATGAAATTTTATTTAAACATAGGGAAACGAGAGATTAGCTTACAATCATTTATGGAACACAATATCGTTCAGGTGATCGCCATTTGCAACAATACGTTCATTAAGTCTTTTAACAAAGTTTTCGAACACTTTTCCGAGCTTAGGTCGTTGAATTTTTGAAATTTCTTTAGAAATCCGAGTTTTCAGTTCTTTCAAATATTTCGTAAATGCGCTCTGAATCTGACCAGCGCGGCTGCTAAGCGAAATTCGTGGGATGCGACAATATGCAGTTACTAAACGCTTCTTTTAGTACTGCGAGCGATCCGCCGAACAGTGACACGTCACATCATCTTCATCATCTTGTTGAAACCATGTACGCCCAGACGACGACGAAGTGAGGAAAGCAAAAACGAGTTTAAGCACCAGTGAAAAAATACAGCATCGTTTCAGCAAAAAGTTTTCTTACTCTAAACGTGGAGCACGCGGTTTACGTTGTAGCGGTTTTACTCACTGCGCTATTCATAAAACAAAATCATCCGTCTTCTCTCGGTCACCTTGTAGTGCTTTCATTTCATTCATATTGACAGCGACCTGCGTTGTGTTATCCTCACACCACAGATTAGACATTTTGTGTCCACCTCTTGTGATGTACCTCATCCACTGATCCGGTACAATCTTCGTAATATGTTCCCACCACTCTTCGACTCCTTTTTCTTCATGAAATTCCTTTATATAATATTCTCATGATGTTATTCTTCTCTTCATATCGATTCCGTATCATGTTAACAGTGTGTTTGGGTGCCTCCATTTGTAGGAGTACTGACGACAGTTTATATTATGGCAGAGGACGTAGCAGCTGAATTGAAAAAACAACAAACTATGCCAAGTCGAGCAATGCACTTATGCGTATCTTATTAATAAAACTTGGCTTTGGCGTTGTCCCCTCTATTTCCCATACTCTAGTTGACTGACATACTCCTCGCTTATAGTGTCTCTTAATATTCCTCTTTCGATTCATCAATTTATTATCGCTATAAATTAAAAATAAAGAAAGACAAATTAAATTGTTTTTTTTTTAAATATACAGAGTCGTTATTATTTTCGCGATTAGCAAGTATTAAGGACGTAAAAAACCCCACGTATAATATATTCAATATTCTAAGGTATAGGAACGAAATCCATATATCTGGGTCCTCGTAATACATATATATA
This sequence comes from Coronaproctus castanopsis, assembly GCA_032883995.1. Classification (NCBI taxonomy): domain Eukaryota; kingdom Metazoa; phylum Arthropoda; class Insecta; order Hemiptera; family Monophlebidae; genus Coronaproctus; species Coronaproctus castanopsis. The sequence goes on from CM065052.1 coordinate 91,564,869, forward strand.
TATATATATATATAACGCTGATTGAAATGTTATACTTTTCAGGGTCCTCGTAATACATATATATACATATATATATAACGCTGATTGAAATGTTATACTTTTATTTTATATAGTATATCGTTTTTAATTAGCCAATTAATCGGTGCGAACGAAATTAGAGTATATCAACGCGCGTGAAAAAAAATGAGAGCGATAGATATCGACGCGGTAAAAAAAAAGTAGGACCGAAATAGAGACGATGTAAATGAGCACTGATGTGGTAACAAGACGGAGATGGAGCGATAGATGAAGAGGACGAAAGTTAGAAAAGGATGGAGAGTGTTCGATTATTGTTAATTAAGAAGTCTCGAATTTCGATTGGAAATTTCGTTGCAACGATTATTTTAGGTTTACAGTGAAATGGTATATGTTATGCGTATTATACAAGCGTAAAGGGATTTAAAGTAAATCTGTTTTTGTGAAATAATCATATGTACAACATATATATATATATATATATATATATATATATATATATATATATATATATATATACATACTTCATTTATACGCGGTTGCTATATTACGCATCAATGTTGGTTTATATTTACAGGCAGTGAATGAAGCTTTTTTACAGAGTTTCAGTTTTTTTTTAATCGAAGCTTTTAGGCGGTGTGTTAAAAAGCTGATATTTTATAACAGCATCTCGTTCTTTTCTATCGGTCGTCACGACTTTCCGTCAATTAACGTACGTGTGTAGGTTGTTTTCGGAGGGTTGGCCTAGGAGCTTATTAGCAATCTGTCAAGTACACTTGAATTTATAACGTTGAATCGGGGTTTTAATTAATGTTCTATTTAAATTCTCTTTCCGATACGGTTTTCAAGCTCGTAAGAGCCATTCTGAACAATAACAACAACAGTGTACTTTAGCTATATATATATATGTGTGTGTATGTATATTGGATGTGTATGTACATGTGTATTTTATTGTAAAGTATTTTCCTCCGACTGTTCATGAGTCAAAGATTCGGTTTTAAATTATGCTTTCGTATTATTATTATTATTATAATTATTAGTTATTGATAATATGCTAACTATAATTGTTACTTTTCGTCGTGGATTAAACAAATTTTAACGTATATTCAGTCTACTTTAAAACAAATGATTTAACTTATTATATATTAACTAATTTAAAGTTTCAATTTAGAAACGGTGTTGTTTGAAAATTTCGGCATTTAAACAAAATGTCAGTGTTAGGGAAATTATACGTCTAAATTCATTATCAGTTGATCGTTGATGACTTTATTATATATATATATATATATATAATCATCATCTTCGTATTGTTCGTTGCCGAACGTCGTGACTAGCTATTGTACATTTATTTTTACGTACAAAATGAGCTGGCATTCAAGTCACTTTTTATATGCAACGCAGATGCGCGCGCATATGATGTTATACGGAATGAGGTGCACTGCATTCTCTGCGTTAATTAAGAATTAAATAATGATGAAAACTTTATATGTCGCGTAGTTGAGAGTCGAGTGCTCTAATTATTATATATATATATATGTGTGTGTCATATACATGTACATATACATATACATATGGTAATAGTTGTATGTAGCATTACGTAGAAATGAAATTATAGGGACCAACTACTTTCACCACCGAGACTTACGAAGATAAATATTTTAAACGTTTACAGTGTACGCGAATCGTTCAAATGTCAACTTTCTCGCTCACTCTAGTATTTATGTAAACATATGTATGTATGTATATAAGTATTGTATGGGGTGACTCATAGAAGACTGACGGTTTTGTTGTTTTTTGAATAACTCAAAAACTACTCGACCAAAAATTTTTGAATAAAATTTTATAGAAAGGAGACATTAGCTTACAATCATTTGTGGAACTCAATTCGTTCAGATGACCGCCATTTGCAACAATACATTCATTTAGTCTTTTTAAACATTTTTTCGAACATATGTCGCTGAATTTTTGAAATTCCTTCAGAAATCCGAGTTTTTAAGTCTTCAGAATTCGTTGACGTGTTTCGTAAACGCGGCTCTTAAGGTATCTTCACAAAAAAAAAATTGCGTAACTTTGAATTCTTTTCGAAACTCTCTTTGCACTGCCGTGATCGATTCACGCCGATAACATTCCACGCAAATCACGCGTTTCTTTAGGGTGTCATAATAACTGAAACTGGACAAAAACGAATCTCTCGTCTGTACACTAAACGTGAAGCATGCGGTTTGCGTTGTTAAAACAAACCCTGTCCGTCTTCTCTGGGCTACCCTACAGTATTTTATGTTATCGTGTACTTTGATCTATATTTGATTTAATTACTTTAAGACTTCGTTATCCCATCATTTTCAGTAGATGAAATTTTTCAAATGCTATCGATTCGTCCACACCGACATTAGTCGTACGCCTAATTAGACACGGGGTGTTTTAGGCTTCCATCCTAGTAAAAATCATCGCAATTTTCGCCATATTTTTTTTTTTTTTTAATAATCGACAATGCATAATGCGAATTGCTTGCCGTATTCCCTTGCTTTCTTATATTAGTTGCCCGAGATGGATAATTTTGTTCTTTTGTTCATCTGTCCCTTGTAAATCTTGTTTGTTTCTGTGCTATTTGTTTCTGAAGAACGGCGCATAAGAGGTTGTAAATGATTTTTAAGAATACGTGACTTGCACGGGGAGTTAGTGATATTGTACTGTAAGTTTCATATTTTTTAGAGAGCCATTTTAGCGTTGGAAATAAAGCTGAAGCGGAAAAGAAATGCGTAATTTCAGTCGGACGAACACGCATTGGAAATCTTCATTATATTGGACACACTAGATTAATACCTACGTATACAACGGCCCTGCATAATAAATAAGTTAGAAATAACAACGCTAATTACTATCTGATAATAAGTAAATCTAAAACAAAGATTATGTTGGTATTTCGTCCCAGACACAATTTCTGAAAAAAAAAATAAAAAAATAAAAAAAGTGTTTCGAAGTCGTTAACCGATTCACATGTATGTGGGATATATTGCAGGAAATAATGTTAGAGGCGAAGCTGAAATTCTTCACTGATCACAAATGACACGAAATAGGATGGGGTGGTTGAAAAAATCTGGTAGGGCTGCGCATAGGCCAAATCCCTAAAGATACGTTTAGTAAAGGTTCTCAGTTTTTCGGTCTTTTTTTATACTTCTAAAACACGGACAATCCTTGAATAAGATAGGAAAAAATAGATTTTTTAGAAATATAGTGCTGAAGATGGCTGTTGCGTATTTCACGGACCGACAAAACAACTAATGACTCGATTCTAACGAAAATTGGCCTACACAACATACTTGTTCACATTGTCATATTGAAATATTTTGGCCACATCATCAGGACAACAACGATGGAAACAGCCATGCTGCAAGATATTATAAAAGGGACAAAAGGAAGATGCCGGCCTCCTGAGAGATGAACTGACGTTATCTGTAAAATAACGAGCCGTATAGAGCTCTTAGATCCGTTAATTGCATAAAAATTATCATAATGAAGCTGATAATAAATTAATTAAAAATTTTCCAATCCTCTGCGATCATTTTAATAATTCAGATTTTAACGTGTTCTATTACATAGTATAAATGTTAATTACCTCACGGGTCAGTTGCATATTACTTGCATAAACCAAAAAATAATCGATTACAACATTTGACCTAACTGTAACGACCATGCTATTCAAAATGCGGATTTGACCAAAAATCGTAGTATTCTGCTGAGAATGGTCAATTTTAATCTTTTCGGGTTATCAATGTCGTCCAAAATGGAAGCATTTTGGTTCTCCTAGCGGTCCATAAGACACGCAGCATTCGTCTTCAACACCACATTTTTAGTACGTCTATATGTTTTTTGTCGTCACTGCTTACTGACCAGGTCTCCGTCCTATATAGGAACACCGAGAAAACAAGGGAGTTCACTATTCGAATTTTAACAGCTTTACTAACTGCAGAGTCGGTCCAGATTCTATTCAAACGGCTCATTGCTGCTCGGGTAAGCTGGGCTCTATTGCGTATCTCACTTTTACAGCCGCCGCTTTAGAGCCTACTTCAATTCCGTCAATTTCTCGTAGCACGAGGCAGCTACTCTTTGGGCGGTTAATGATCATAATTTTAGTTTTGGCCTTGTTGACGAGTAGGTCATATTCCGTACTAATTTTTATTAACCAATTTAAAATATATGACATTTAGCCCTCATTTTTTGCACTAACGTTATGTCATCTGCATACCGGAGATTATTAATGTACACTCCTCCAACTGAAATGCCTCCATCCCAGTTTAATGCACCATTTGCTTTGTCGATTTGGAGAGTTCTGCGCATGAAACATTCACTGTAGAGGTTAAACAGTAGCGGTGAGAGGATACAACCTGGCGAACACCTCGCTCAGGATGAAACCTATCCGAATAAGTATCGTGATTAATGCAAACTTTTGCCGTGTTTTTTCATAAAACCGCTTGATCAGGTGCACAAGATGTAATGGTGCACCTATTTCAAGTAATATCGACCACATTTTCGGCCAGTGCACCTAGTCAAATGTTTCCTTGAAATCAATGAAAGATAGTATAGCTGAGACATTGTATTCACGTGCTTTCTCAATTAGTAGTCTAGATTGAGAATCTGTTCTCTTGTTCCCCTACCTTTTGTAAAACCGGCCTGCTTTGTCGGAATCTGAGTGTCGATTAAAGAGTATATACGGTCATATATAATTTTGATCGTCACTTTGCTTATTTGAAGTAATAGTGAGATACTTCGATAATTTTCACAATATTGAGGTGATCCTTTCTTATGTATGGTAAAATAAGTCGCCTCACACCATTCTTCAGGCCATTCTCCCGAGAACCAAATCGCATTACAGATATGGTAAATTGCTTGTATAATTTATTCACCCGCAGCTTTAAAAATTTCAACGGAGTTGCCGTCTGGGCCGAGAGCTTTATTTATCTTCAGATATGCAATAGCATTTGCAACCTCATCCAGTAAAATTTCCGGTTCTGGTTCGACAAAAATTTCCAATGAAGTTATTAAATGCCGTGTTAACGATTTGATTGGTATCTTCTGCCGTGTATAGTTTGACGTAACACTTTCTCCATGCTTCAGCTACTTCTTCGGAGCCTGTGCGAATTATATCGTTTTCATCACAAATTGTTTGTTTTCTCGTTTTGAATTTTCTTCTTGCTATTAAACGTATTTTCTTGAAAAGGAAATGTGTTTCATTTTTATCAGCATGTGACTCTGAACCTCCCGCAAAATAGATGATAGATAATTATTTTTATCCTTCCAGCTTAATTTATTAATGTTCCGTGTCAGGTATTTCTTCTTCTCTTCATAATGTTCATTACCAGGGGGTAGGTTTCGTCGTTCTTCAATGGCCGCTATTATTTCATCCGAGAACCAATGTTTCCACGTTTTAACTGATTTGTTCAACCGCGACGTGTGCTAAGCTTGTATATTATATTTTAATTCAGACTATTGCTGATCAGGTGATGTTTCAACGGATCGCGTTTGAGTTTGCATTGTTTTATTCAATGCTAATTTGAAGGCGTCTGGTTTTGTAACTTTAATTATGTGAGTCATTTTTTATTTATCTGGAGCGCGAAGTCTTAGACGAAATTCCATCATTAGCAATCTGTGGTATGAACCACATTCTGCACCTGGTAACGTTTTCAAATTTTTACAAGATGATCTCCATCTCTTGTTCGTAAGTATGTAGTCAATTTGGTTTCTAAATCTGTCACCTGGATAACTGACATCTGAGTATCAATTGCAAACTGAATTAAGTTCTCGCCCCTTGAATTTACCGATAAATTCACGGATGTGGTCATCAGCGCTTGAGCTGCATATTATGGCACTAAAATCCCCCATCACAACTGTAATTTCTCTAGAAGAAAGCGAGTTCAAGACTGTATTTGAGCATCATCTGCAGCGGCTGTCGGAGTGTATACTTGTACCAGATTTATGTTAACAGGAAGTGTTCTTAAACAAATATATATGTATATATATATATACATATGTATGTATGGCTTAAAGTTTTTAAATAACCGTATTTAAATATAGTGACGTGTAAAGCGGTTTGTTTAAAGCCGAATACTAAAATCACTAATGATTAAACAACTGTTCCGTCTTAAATTATTATTATTCTACACACGATCTGTCCTTGAACTATTAACTATTTTATAATACTGAGTGTGAACTTCAGGAACCTATTCGTTACATTCCTCTGTTAAAACATGCACGAATCGAATGAAATAGATTTATTTAAAATATAAGAAAAAAAATCGTTTAAATGTTTATATATACATATATATATAATTGGACTTTATGAAATCCAGAATGTGTACAGAAATTGGTAACAAAGACGATTGATTGAAAAAATAAAGTTTCGCGGGTTGAACAGAATAGCGGCTGAAGAAAATACATTTGGAATCTCACGTACGTTTGAAAGATGGAATCGGTCAGTTCTATGTAAATGAATTACGGGGATATCGGAAAACGTGAGAGAGTTATTCGAATAGAGTAGTGGGACCAGAAAAACCATTATTATTCAGTAATACGGCATTTGAACTTTATACACACACACACACACACACACACACACACACACACACACACACATATATATATATATAAATGGAAAGAGAGATATTCGGAAGATTAAACTGTTAAACGTATGACAGCAACTAACTCTATTCGACATCAGGTAAAGCTAAATAAAAAAAATCACCCTGTTACCCTTATATGTAATGAGAAGCGAATATATTGTGTATATATATATATATATATAATAGGTTATTCGTGCGAAGGTATACGTGTTGGAAAATAATTCAGTAAGTTCCAGGTCGAAGAGGAAATGAGAGAGTTTAAAATAAATGAAACGAAAGGACCAAAGTTTTTCGGTTGAAAAAGAAAATCTAGTTGGGGGATAGGTGTGGCGGTCGCCGGTTCCTTAGTGGAATTGCAGGGGGTTGATTAAGTGCGGTTACGGCTGAATTGGTTCTGTAAACGGCCAGCTAAAAGTTCACCACCATTTATCTTTTCCTCTCTTCCCTTATTAGACCTTTTCCCGGACAAGTTCGTTTTGTTTACATTTCACTCGCTTTCACTTTGTCTTTGTTCCACGTAATTCTCGATCACCGTTATTTACTTTATATATACATATATATATATATATATATATATATATATATATATATATATATACATTTCGTTTGTTTGTACTTACATGCTCTTAACGTAATCTATTGCGACGTTACTTGAACAGGAAGTACGACTGAAAACACCGCGATTGCGGTAATTGAGATATAAACTATAGCGACCGTTAAATAGAATTATAAACGAGGTACAAACCTATAGTGAAACGTCTGATAAGAATAACAGTCAAAACGGCAACAGGTTAATGTAGGAACGACTTTATTTTTATACGTTCTCGTTCTTAATTAAAAATTATGTCTTTTGTTCTTCGATCTGGCTATATTTTATATATATATATAGATATATATATATAATTATTTATGTATAATCAATTCATATGCTTACATTTGGGTTCACGTCGATTATTGTATTAATCAAAACTATGCATTAGAACTTCGTGTATCGTATTGAAAGGTTTAAAAATACTGTAATTATTATCGCTTCGAAAATGAAGAGATTGCCAGATAAAATTTACATATTTCGATGGATATTTCCGTTTTTAAACCTTTCATTCACACGTGAAATTTTGACAGAAAAACATATAAATTTTATACAGGTTGTTTATTATACAACGTTGCTTTTTAGATAACTCTAAACTATTTTCGATGTTTTTACATAAATATAATTTTGAGACACTACGGTCAACCGGAAAATATATAATTTTAAAATTTCACGTACCTTATAGTGGTCACGGGGTACCTGAAAGGGTTAATATACACCGAGTGTTTATTATACTGATTTTTAGATAATCGTATATGATTTTCAACGTGTAGATATATTTTTTCAATCTAAATATTTTTCGACAATTGTTTGACAATTTTATCGGCATTACAATTTCGTGTACAATATAGGTAATACCGCCGACGATAGGAATTAATATGATATTATTATTGTACACGACGCGAATATGAATTTTTTTATCTATGATTTAATAAATTATACGCTAATTCTGTTTTACTTTGAATTATTTACATAAAATAAGTCTTCTATATTTCTAATAATTTCTAAAGAGGAATGTAAACTTATATTTCGATAATAAACTCGCGTCATTTAGTCGTAACTATATGTAGAAGTATCGTGATCAAGCTATAACAGCTTCCATATTTTCATCCTTGACGATCTTCGGCATCATGAACGCATCTTGAAAATGTCATCCGAGATGCAGCAGTCACTGTATCTGTCCATCTAATTGGTATTCTGCCTTTTGGTCGCACACTATTCATTCTTCCCATAACTATTGCTCTTTCGATAATAACCTCTAGTCGAAGTATTCGCATATTATTATATTTAAATGAAGAAAAAAAAAATAACCCGAGATATCTAAAAAAAAAAAATTATTATCGCTTGTAAAATCATCCTCGATTCTTTTGTAATCGTTACGAAAAACTTTATACGTCAAAAACAGCCGTAGTTTACCGAATTTCGTTAACCGTATTTTGATACAGGCTACTTTAACATTACTTCGTTTGTCGAAATTTATAATTTTGTTAGAATTTGCTATTAACCGAATGAACGATTTGTAACTATAATTACCGTTCAATTTCGACTAACTGTGTTTGTCGATGTTGTGTCGGACGATAGTCTCGGAATTTTATTTATTTTTATTTTTAAATATTAACGAAAAAAAAAATTATCGAATAATCGGATCATCGGCGCCGTTATTTAGGGCCAGACAAATTTTTTTTGTACCTTAATTTAAAAAAATTTTCGTTACTTCCTAATGACCATTTTTTTTTTCTTTTACCGAGGAGAGAAGACATTTCCCTATTTTAATAATATAATTATCCTATACAACGATCGATACGATTTAATTAGTTTAATATTTCCATTAAGTAGGTACCGCTAATTAAGTTCGTCCTAAAATTGATATGCTATTTTTGTCGTACTGTTCTCGGTGGCTAGCCCATTGTATGTTATTTTCGCGTAGAACATGTCCAGAATCCGAGGCATTAATTATAACGCGGGTGCGTGCGTATTTTATGTTATACGAAGTGGAGTGCCATTGTTTCGTGTTTTTTTTTAAACGTATATTTTGTAAAATAAACCAAAATCAGTGCATGCACATTCGCACTGTCATACATCCCTTGTTATTGAAATGTATTACATTCCATCAAGCAGTTGCTTGTTGACTGATTTATATGTATTTATTCACTTTCTCTCGCGTTCAATCTGTTCAAAATGTACAATTTGTCTTATAAGCTAATTATTTATTTTACGATATCTTATTTTAGTAATGTACAATTTGTCTTACGAGCTAATTACGCGCACTTTTTTTTATTCCTTAGTCACTCACATGTACCCACTCACAATTTCTCATACATTTGTTTTTCTCATTGTAGTTTATCTCAGTTTGTAGTATATCCTTTGTTGTTATGTTCATCTTTTTCGCGTTAAATTTGGTTCTTTTCCTTTCTTCATCGAATTAAATCAATGTATTAATGCGCTATTTCATTAAATATTTTCGTCATGTACCCACTCACAATTTCTCATACATTTGTTTTTCTCATTGTAGTTTATCTCAGTTTGCAGTATATCCTTTGTTGTTATGTTCATCTTTTTCGCGTTAAATTTGGTTCTTTTCCTTTCTTCATCGAATTAAATCAATGTATTAATGCGCTATTTCATTAAATATTTTCGTCATGTACCCACTCACAATTTCTCATACATTTGTTTTTCTCATTGTAGTTTATCTCAGTTTGCAGTATATCCTTTGTTGTTATGTTCATCTTTTTCGCGTTAAATTTGGTTCTTTTCCTTTCTTCATCGAATTAAATCAATGTATTAATGCGCTATTTCATTAAATATTTTCGTCTTGTTGTAGCCACCTTCTTATCTGTTGTTTTAAGCTGCCTAGTCATTTTTCATTTAATATTTCATCCGGTATTTAACAGTTTCGCCATTATATATCCCTATCGGTTTGTTCTCCATATTTTGTTTTCATTAGTGGCATTTTAATTAAGCGTGATGATGGAACATTTTATATCGCGAGCTAGCACGAAATACGAAAGTATTTTCCGATAGCAGGATTCAGCCAGTGGCGAAAAAAAAAAAGCGAGAAAAAGACGTTATTATTTCAAGACACAAATTACGGAGAATTTCGACAGAAATTATTGACTATTTAAAATGTCAACACCAACGATAAAATTTTTGTCAATTTAACAAAAAAAAAAATTATACTTCACCTAACGCTACGATTTGCCCTACCATAAAATAAAAACGATATTAATCTTCTTTCAATGATTTCGCTCTCATTTGCTACCCTTAAACGAGTCCTCTACCGATATCGTTAAGTGTGATATTTTTTACGCACACAGCTTCTACCCACGAATTCTTCTTTGCAGCATTAGGCGGAAAATGTGATACTTTTCTTCGTTTTATAAACATGTCGTAACGACGTGTTCTTTTGAATACCAGAAATACTATTAGAGTTGAAAAAAAAAAAATTAAAACCCTTAACTATATCGTGAAATAGAAAAACGGGAGCAGTACGTGGTTATAATTAGAGTATTTACGCGGTAAATTAAATTGAACTTAAAAATATTATACGAACATTTCTTTTATATTTAAATATAAAATGGATTACGTGAACTGGCCATATTTTAGTTAGTCCTGTATGATTCGAATTAATTTATTATTCCGTATTTTGCGGCTATCGTAAATTTCATTTCTATATATATATATATATATAAACCGCCGGTATATCACCTTTAATTGTATATCTCGAATTGTATCTGGCGGCATTTAGTAAAATTCTATAAAAAAGCGATTTTCTTAATAGGCTGTAATTTGCCTACTGAAAACCTAACCGGTCATGCGTAGGTGAACTCGGGACGCATGATAGGTGCATACAGTAATTTTTTATTTCTAACCGAAAAACGAGATCTCTCTGTATGTTTAAATGAAGGATACCGATATTATTATAACCGTCGATTATTTCCGTTTGAAAAGTGTAAAATTTCGCTTCAAACTAAATCATTGGAAGAGTTAGCGAGTAATACGATACCTAGTATCGTCGTTATCTCGCTGAAAAGACCGGCTAAAGGACACGCTCGCGTAAATACGCAGCCTAACAGTTTTTAGTTCTGTCGGCGAATAATAAATTATATTTTCGCAATATCAGCCTCGGCCAGTGGTGCAACCAGAAGACGAGATAGAGGGAATGGGCTAAACAACGCCTAATAATAAGACGGTTTGTTAGTTAAACCCGTTATACGCGTACGCAGGATGCGGAAATGGCGCTTCGATGTATATATATATATATATATACATGTATATAGATGAAGAATTAGAATACGCAGGAAATATATCGCATATCGTACGAGTAAAAGTCGGTCGACGGACAGGAAAAGGATTTCCTTGCAGATTACCGGAATCTGATTTGCGCACAGGATCGAGCTTTTGTTCGGTTTTTATTTATTTTGTATTTTTCTCTCTTATCGTTGATGATGCGGTCTGTTTCAGGATTTCGTTAGGATTTAAATGCGAGTTAAATGTATATATATATATATTATATATGCATTTCCTTTCGTATCAGCATAATGTATACCGATGTGCGATTTTTTTGTTTCAATTTTTTTTTTAAAGTCTAGGAGATGAATGAGAAAGGATTTTTATATCTTTTGATTTATGATGTTCGTCTTCGGAGTAGCCCCGCGAAATATATTACATATATATATATATATCGTACGTGATAGAAGCGCGTATTTTTTCGAAAGTATTCTTTCCTAGTGGTCGGTCGGAATTTGCATAGGCAACCGTTTCGAAGATCTTGACCACAGCTATTATCACCACCGGTACGGGCTACTATTTCATCGGTCTATCTCTGCTCCGTATCTATCTCGTTTTATATTCTACCATGAACCCCCTGTTTGCTTTTTGTATTTTGTTACCATTTCTTTAGTTTCCATTTTGGAAATCTACAATGTTAAACAGTATAATAAAAATCAAAAAAAAAAAAGTGAAAAAACTGTCTCCCCAACTGATTAATAAGGTAGAAAAAACTTAATTAGCAAACATCGCTTGTGTGAGTTTCGTTTATTTGGCTATTCGGTTTTTCACTTATTCGGTGAATTTAAGATTTTTTTCTTAGCAGTTCGTCCGAATTTAATTAGTTCTGTACGTTCTCGTATTATTATTTTTTATAAATATTTTTGCATATCTTATTCCTACCCTGACTATCGATAGATGATTTCAGTTGGAGATAATTGCTTGAGCACATTCAACTATCCAATGATAGGCAGAATTTTTCATGCTGAATCATATGTTTCTCTTCTTTAGTCTGATGCTGGACTAATCAGCCAGATCCAATAGTTTTGTCCTCTTTATTCCCCTAATCTCCAATGAATTATCCGGAAGATTTATATTATTTTTAAAACTTCATTCGATAGCGGTAGGACAAGATCAGGAGTGGATAGTAAAGTAAAAATTCCGACGTATAAATAAATCACGAATAAAAAGAAGGCAGGCTTTGTACGCTGGTCCGATCTAATATAATTCCCTACCACACGGAGGAATTTAAAAATCTATCTATAAGGAATACGCCTTAGGAAATTGTTAATAACATTTATTAAGCTTCGACGATGGTGTCTTATATTTTACTACATTAATCCGTCCACTTGCATTCTATTATTAACTGTAATAACGCGTAAATCATTTCTCCGTTTTATATAATCACGCGTTACTATAACATTAATTACGATTTTAATTAATTTATTATTTCACGAAATCGTAATATAAATCTTCTTGTACTGTATATTGTTCCGTCAGTTTTTGTATGAATTTATTACTCGTCGAATTTTTACGCAATAAGCCTTATTATAGGTTTTACAGGTTTTTGTTTAATAATAATGGTCTATTTTTTTTTTATTTATACGTTCGTTGTATAAAAATATTGTGTTACACGTTGATGGCATTTTAAAGTATGTATTGTGTTTGATGTGTTTGTGACGTTTTTTTTTTTTTTGACCCCAATTCGTAAAAACGATGGGGTAAATATATAATGTGTAAGTGAAATACAAGTAAATAACAGATTGTTCAGAACCCGTCCAATATTAAGTTTATGGAATTCTGAACAAACTGTTTTACGATATTATAATAACAATTTGTATACATTAATTTAAACTAGTTGAGATTATATAATCAGTTTTAAGTTAAAACAAGGCGCAATTATATTTAAATATGTTTAGGATTTAATTGCGTAAATAAGTTTAAGCCAAAATGTACATATTTTTTACGGTGTGATTTAGTTCAGCAATCGCGAAAGTGTTAAAAATTATAAATAGTTTGGTTACCAGTTGATCAGTGCTCGCTGAACCGGTGTTACTATGATTACAGCCGTTAACTATATGCTTAACAGTGTCAGTACTGTTACACGTCACGCAATTTTTGAAGTATGCAATTTTATATTTATGTAATCTTTAAATAGGCCATAAGTAATGAAACGTTAAAAATATTTGGTACGAAAGATGTGTTAGTCTGTTTTCTATATTTGGGAAATCATTATTAGCAATATATTCATTCCACTGTGTTTGAAATTTATTATTATAAAAACTTATCTAAAACAAGAGCAAACTGTTTATTAGCGGTTTTTCTTCATCTATGAAATAAGGTTGTCGATACCGTATATCGTTAAATCCGCGATTTATACTGGTTTTAATGAAAAATATGTGAATGTGTTTTTGTATTTCGTGATTTTTAATGGTTTAATACCTGCAATAACAATACCCGTTATATAGTTAATAGTTCGGTTTTAATCATTTTTATTGCAATAGTTCGCTGATTTAATATGTTCTGGGATCTTTTAATCTTTAACATATCTATGTATATAAAAGTGTTTATTTAGACGTTTTATTTCGCGTATATAAATTACTATTACTATTACAAATAAACGACAAAAAAGTAGTTAATAAAATTTTTCTTGTTTACTTGTTAACGTAGTAGCGAAATATTTCGTATTTTAATAAAATGGGATAACTTTTCTAAAAATATTTTTATGAAGTATAGCTTTAGGACAGATAATGCACGATAATCGCAGCAACGTAAGGTAGATTTCGGAATATAATAACGCCGAAGAAAAAGAATCAATAACTCAAATTGCGGATTACTTAGAGAATGTTTAGGGAATTTTACCAGGTTATAAAGATTATCGGGAGACGGATGATGTGCGGGAATTGCGATCTATTGATAAGTACAGTCTCTTTAATTTGAATATAGAAGTGTAACTTTACGCAGAACTGGTTATAATTAATATTTGCTAAGAAACTTACGAAAATTTTTTACAAAACGGATGATATCCTCAGCGAGAACGCTAAAGTGACGAGATCGCCGTTACATCACGCAGCTTTAATTAATAAGTTCGGAAATCATTTTTATATCTCATTATACACTTAAATACGCGCAATTCTCTACCGGAATATTAATTTTAAACACGACCGAAGCAGTCAATTTATCCCGATACATTCCGTTTTTTATTTACAGCTATCACCGCGTTTTGTAAGTAATAGTAAGATAATTTCCGCGAAATTCCATTTAAAATTGATTAAATTTGATATATCGTTCCACATTTAAATACCCTTTTGTCACAATTGTAAGATGGAATACCGGTTAACCGATTTCGATTAAGATGATATAATTTTAAACAACGATCATCAAATGTTCTGATACTCGGAAAAAGCTGATCTGGCGAAGTAACAGGGATGTGGTGAATATTTAGAAATTCGCGAAATTTGAAATAATTATAAATAAAGCGCATATTAATAATGATTAGAACTTATAATTTTATCGTCGGATACGAAATTTTACTTTATATAGTTCTTTTAATTATACTCCAAATTGTGTTGAAATAAAAATACTACAATAATAATAATAATAAATCTCAGTTGCTCTTATATCGATTACTGGTATCCGTTATTTAAATCGTTTTTTTTTTTACCCAACTTATATTTGTTTTAAAATTGTTCGTTAATTTTATTCGATTAAATGACGTCGATTATTCTCCGTGACGAAAATAAATGTTTTCAATTTTTCGAATTAAATGAATCGCTGATAACGGGGCCTGCGATTTAATCAACATAATTGATATAAGCGAAGTTTTCAGTTTCGGATGATCGACGAAGCGTTTCCTCGATGTCCGTACAATGTCAAAAATGTCATTTTTCGTTTCGAAATAATATTAATTTTTTTAAAAGTCAATTTAAGAAAATATCGTTCACGAAACAAATGAAACGGAGAATTCAACGAGCCGCCGGTATAAAAATGAAATAGAGAAATTAAGTAGCGCTAAAAAAAGGGGGCACCGAAATTAATTTCGAATAATGTTATCGAATTATTAATTAAATCGTTAGTCCGATTTTCGGACAAAATTATATATCGTCGAGATAGCCTAGTGGCTAGAGCTACGACTTCTATACGGGAGGTACCGAGTTCGAATACGATCGGCAACGCAAAAATTATCACCAGAAAATAAGTATATATATAAATAATTCTAATATTATCGCGTGGAAGGCAACGGCAAACCACCACGCATAACATCATATGCACGCAGGTAGTCGATGGGACTATGTTTTTCAACCTATCACTGCCCTTAGATTAAGTACACAAACAGGGGACTATTACATGCTTTTACTTACTTTTCAGCTACACACTACTTATATGCACTTCTATAATTATTTAGCTTTAAGCACACTACTCCTCTGTCCTTTATAATAACACCTAGAGTTTAATCAATAAACTAGCCCCACCGAGTAAATCCGGATTGGGGAACAAACTAAAAAAAAAAACACCATATGCGTACTAGTTATAGTACACTACAAAAACCACGAGGTTACATTGTCTCCTCGTGATAACAAAGCGATTACAATCGGTTCTCCCGGGTGGTGTGTGTGTGTGTGTCTATCTACACTAACGCCATATTATGATTGCCTTGTACGCTACTTATGTATAACAAAGTATGCAGAGGTAAGCAGACGGCACTTAACGATGATCATATAAATATTGGTTGTAAAATTGCTGGATGATGTCTTATTTTAGTTTAATTTGTATATTCGATTGTGAAATCGGTATTTTGAAAGTTGTAAGGTTGTTTTTTTATAATTTTTTGCTGCTCCTGATTTCATCGGATTTGTTGGTGAGATCGTTTGTTTAAATTAGATATTCTTCATCTTTAGTTCGTAATCAATCGTTAATATAATGTATACATATATATATATATATATATATATATATATATATATACGCTATAACGTATTAGATTTTGAGTGTGCTAGTGTAAAACTGTCCAGGTGGAAACAAAAATCTACCGCTAAAAAGTCGTAGTGGATGTGTATGAGTTGTCGGGAGGCACACAAGTCAAAGAAAAAAACCCTAACTAGAGAGACTGTTTCGATCGGGCGGTTTTAATTTGAATAAAGGAAGAGTTAGCCGATTTAGATAAGAAAATAGAGACATTCACAGCTGATATAAATTATAGTAATAAAAATTTTCAAGACGCTTTGAATAAAATCAAAGGAAATTGGAGATAGATTATCTAAATTGGAATATATATATATATATATATATATATATATATATATATATATATATATTTCAAGAAAGTGTAAAAGTAGGAGGGCGATGTACAAAAAATTACAAAATTCGCAAACGATCAATTGTTAATTGCAGACAACTAGAAAGTATTATTAAAAATGGTAAAAAAAATTAAGCAGTATAGTAGGCAAATGTGGAATGAAAATAAATATTTAAAAAACAAAAATAATATACATCAGTAAGATGACAGTAAAAATGAATATATCAATCAATGAAAAAAAATCTAGAACAAGTTGATTTCTTCAAATATTTAGGACATAACAGAAAAAGTTTATTGCAGCGAAGAGATTCGACGAAGAATTGCAATGGCTAAAGAGACGTTTGAAATAAATGCAATAACGCTGAACCACCGGCCAAAACATGGACTTTAACCCTTTGATGAGCATTATTTCATTTCACAATTTGGACCTCTGGGAGAAAATTTTTTTTTTATAAACTCTTTAAAAGAACATTTTAAATGTTTTTTTTATCATATAAATGTTTATTTCCATTGTTTAATTTATGTTGTTAATTACAAATAATAAATATTTATTGTAAATATATAGGACCTAAAGAAAGATAAAAAATGATACAAAAATATTTCCCGCTAATTAAAATAATAATATTTATTAGAATTAATAATCTCAGCAAGAGTGTGAACCTATTTGGTGAAAAGAGCTTCGCAAAAAATGGTGTTGAAATCAAAGGATCCATTGACCAATATTCCTTGATACGATTTTTTTTTTTTATTACAGACATGAGCATCACACATGCTAGAAATGTATACATTTCAGATACAAAAGTAGGAGTCCACATTTTTAGTTTTGAGTGTTCAGACACTACAGAGTTATTCGTAACGTATGTGTGAAATAACGGTTAGTTTCTTCAACTATATGCTGCACTAAATCAGTATCAAAAAATAACTTGAAACAGTCTGCCTCTGTTGGTTCATCACATAAATCAGCATTATCTTGTATTCCGGAATTATTATTATTGAATGGATATAATACAGGTTTGAATTTTTTTTTTTCTGTCCAAGACAGTTTTATCGGATTCCTATCTGGAATCGCTACATCTAATAATTCAACATCACTTACTTCATCTGAATCACTTTCATCGCTGTCTTCATAATCTGAGTAAACTTGCGAGATTATTTCACGTATTTCACTATTTGATAGTATTTTCGACATCACAACTAATTCAACACAAAAATTGCAAATGAAAACAAACAAACAAACATCAGTTCACAACACAGGATAAAATACTACACTGAGAATAAAGCACCAAAGAATTGATTATGTGGTGATAAAATAATTGGAATAATTGCGAAAAATGACCACCAGATAGCATCACACGCCCGATAGAAGTAAAACGTTTCAAAACGGCGGTGCTCTTTGATGTTAAAGTAGATGACGTTCAGAAAGACGTTCAGAAACATCACTGCTCCCAATGGCACAAAAACAATCTGACGTGCTGGAACGGCGATGCTACAATAAAGATTTACAGACAAATGAGGCTTTTGAAACGCGGTGCTGGCGACGCATGGTAAAAATTGCGCGGGTTAATAAAATTTCAAATGAAGGATGTTTTCAACCGAATACAACAGTAAACGGTACTCTTGAAAACAATTTGAAAAACAAGAATGAAATGAATAGGGCTCGTGTTAAGGCATGATAGCTTATTGAAAGATATTATAGAAAGAAAAATATCCATATTCTGGCCGAAAAGAAGACCAAGACAGACGCTGATGGACACAATCAAGAAATAAGCGAACATCAAGAGTTACATTGAACTAGAAAGGGCGAACTAGTCCAAGAATTGATGCATCGATATATATATATATATATGCGCGAGTGTGCGTGTGTAAATTAAGTAACCCTCGTAACTTACTTGAATTGTAGAGTGAAAAAGTATTGGCTAATGTAAAAATGAAATAACTACAGAGTATATTATCTGGTACGAAGTAATTTGGCCAAGATACGGTAATTATTAAGGGCTGTGACGATACTACCCGGCAGAACTTCCTAGAGCGCTCTATTTTTTAATAGCGAGGAAAATCTGCTCGTTGACGCTGAACGTATGGAGGCGCTAAAAATGTATTCTATTAGAAATTCAATGTCACTATACTGAACGAGATTATTTTCTCTCGTGTTCCAAAGGTTACTCAGATATATTTTGGTCATGAATACGGAGACGCTGTTTTCCTAAGGAAAATGTGCGTGTATAATTTTCGTAATTACCCTTTGGGTTATATTATCGTTTTGGATTGCGTTAATTTTAAATATTTCGAACGGTGATGTGTATTCAAATCGTCGTTTGAACACTCGAATAACTTAATTCAAAACTATTTATCTGTTTCTCATAGTTCAATCTCGATACATATTAATCCACGTTTACTTATACCGTATAGGTGGTATATTAAAATTCTTAAGATATTCGATTAAGTTCGGTTGATTATTCGAACGAGCGAACTTATTAATCGTTAAGTTGACCGTGCTACGTTAAGACAAAGGCTAGTTCGCGCGTGACCGGATCAGATGAAAGCGCAACATCATTAAAAGACTTATATTCTCTCTTTATGATCCTAGCCAGATACCGATACTACGTTGACGTACTAACGCTGCTGCTATATAATAATAATAATAATAATAATAATAACGAGGACAATGCAAATGATCATCTCATCCGTGCATGATATGTTAGTGCGATGATAATACCGATAGAGCGGTTTTTCTATTGTACATGTTGCCTCGTGTCGCGTTGCAGCTTATCTGGTGGTATTCCGGTACATTGAACAAAATCGCGGGCGCGAAATTTGTTGTAACCACCCTTTTGGAAAGGATGTTTCCTATACAACACCCTTTTACGGTCTTTGATAAGTGAACTGATAAACACGTATCACTTTTAGCAAAGAACTATCTTACCCTTTCGCCTACTTATTCAGCGCCTAAAATACTGATCCGTATTTATCCTTTTTATAATCATTATTATTATTATTATTATTATTATTATTATTATTATTATTATTATTTGTGGCTACTAGTATTTTCTTTTCAATTTTCGAAATTCCTTCTGCTTTAACAATTTATTCGAGTACCGAATAAATTAGCTTCAAGTATTAACGAAATAATTTTCGGATAACAATAATAATAATAATAGTAACAATTCGAATTCGAAAATTTATTTCAAGTTTCTATTTCGATTCGAAGTAATTTAGTTATATAAAATAAAACGCCTATGATAAATTCCATCCGTATGTAATATAACATATTTTCCTGAATTTTTATGAACGCGTATAGTATATAAATAATTCGCATATCGGAATGTATACAATGGACGTATAAATAACGACAAAACTAAGTAACATCCGCTACAGGAACAACAACCAGGCTGGAGATATAGTTGATGTCTGTTCGCTGCTTAGCTATGTTGTTGTGAATGATGTCTGAATGATTCGGAATCCAGCAGAAGATTACGTTTAGGTTGGATCTATAAACGGCAGCGTGGATTTCTCGATAGGACGACGATATTTTGTTTTTAATTAATTGGTCATCGTTGATACTTTGTAATTGACGTTTGATACCGAGTTATTAGAATTAATAATGTAACACAGGCGGACAGAATTTCGGTATAATGTAAAATAAGACATAATCGTGTAATCGGAATATTATTAACAATTTCCCGAGTGGCATCAATCGATTTTTAAATTCCTCTACGTAGGACGTTGAACAACTTTTACTGGTTTATATTTAACCACACGACTCCAATAAAGTATCTCATTTTGCAGAACAGATTGATAGAGTGCGAAGTATAGACGTCTCATATGAACTGAAGAGAAGAACTGCCTTAACCAATTCGATCATAGTGATGGGACAGTCTACTTTAACACTTTCGAGCCTAATGTCCACTATATGGTAGATGAAATTTTATTTCGAACCAAATGTTTTATTTTCTGGTCGACGTGAAGTGTCCCAATATTAAAAAATACTTATATAAATACGTCGAAAATTATCTATAGTTCACCTAAAAACGAACTATTTTATAATAAACAACTGTTTACAAAAATTATAGTTTTGTGTCAACATTTTATGACTGAAAAGTTTAAAAAATAGTAGAACAGATATTTCAACTTTCTAATTTTTGGTCTATAGATAAAGCGCATTTTTGCATTTACGATCAAACTGTGCGCTTAGATGTTTAATCTCGCTAACCGTATTTAGTTTACTCCTATTTCCTGAATATAATACAAATAATTAAAGTTATTAATAATAATAATATTTTATCACGATGAGGCTTATTTATTTGATCCTAATTTTGTTATAAAATACAATCCAAAAAATAACACATAATTTGTAACCACTATATATAAAATAGAAATAGTGCATATTAAAAAAATTTCAAAATGCTTAGAACAATCACGTAAAATTTTAAACAGCGACGCTTACCAGTTAAGGATGAAAGGGGGAATCTAAATAAATATCTGTGTATGTACGTGTGTGTATGATATTTTTCAGGATTTAGATCTGGTTATAGCACAATGGATCATTTGTTAACAATTATAGACTTGAGAAGAATACAACATCCCACTCTATATGGTGTTTGTAGACTATGAAAAGGCATTTGACTCGGTTGAAATATGGGCAGTGTTAGAGTCAATATGTAACTTGAAGAGCGATATGTGAACATTATCAGAATACTGTATAAATAGGCAACAATGAAAGTCAAGCTATGGAAAATAACTGCAAAAATACTTATAAAAAGAGGTGTGCGACAACTATCTCACCAAAATTATTTATATCAGCCTTAGAAAGTGTATTCAGAAAACTAAACTGGGATTCAAAAGGCATAACAATAAACGGCGAAAAACTTAATCGCCTGCGATTAGCGCAGATGACATCGTTATAATAAGCAGGAATCAAGAAGAATTAGAATCTATGCTGAACGAACTTCAAACTGAATCTGGAAAAATAGGATTAAGAATAAATAAACCGAAAACGATGGTTAATGACTAATAACACGAATGGTATGTCAGTGAAAATAAATGGGAAGCACATCGAACAGGTACTATTTAGGATAGGAAATAAATACGGACAAATATGCAGAGAGAGAGAGATAGGAAGGAGAATATCTCTCGCATGGGCTGCATTTGTGAAGTTATCCAACATATTTCGGAACAAAGATATACCAAACAGTTTGAAAGGCAAACTTTATACCCAATGTGTCTTACAGAAAAATAATAATTCAACTCGCGTTCAAAAAACTTAGAACAATTACGTAAAATTTTAAACAACGACGTTTACCAGTTAAGGATGAAAGGGGGAATCTAAATAAATGTCTGTATATATATATATATATATATATGTATGTACGTGTGTGTGTGATATTTTTGCAAATTAATTTAATAAAGTGTAGATCAGTAAATACTCAATCGTTAGCCGCATAAATAAATGACGGACTTAAAATAACTCTCTAAATAAAAGTTTAACGAAGTCACACACTGCTAGGTGTTTTTCAATTTATTTTTTTATATACATTTTACGACAACTTTTTTGAAAAAAAAAAAACAATAGTACGTGAGAACGCCCTCAGTGGCTTCTAGATACGTTCGGTTAACTCGCTTCTTATTAATTACGTTAAGCTTTAAAACTTTATTATTATTGTTTTCTTTTTTTGTTAGATACGTGAAAATTCATCATCATTGCGCGCGCGCACAGACACACACACACACACGTATTAAAATGAAAAATTACCGAAAACAAAAGAATCCTCGGAAGAGGTTTAAAAATTTATTTAGGACGAATCTGATAGAAGTAATTATGAAATTTGCGCGAGGCAAGCGGAAAATATAAAACGAGTAATGTCAACTCTAACGAGTATAATCGTTTAATAAACGGCGTTTCCCAGAACGGAGATGTCGTTCGGTCTTTATAAAATTTAATAAATGATTCGGCCCAGTCGATGAGACTTACACGAAAGGGAATATAAATTAATTATTCTAACCGACGGCGGCGGTTGAACCGAATATCCCAACGTTTGTTTTGTCTCAGTCGCTGCTGACGACTTATACATACATATATATATATATTATATTACATATATATATATATATATATTATATAACAGATACAGTCGGTATGAGTGAAGGGGAGAAGTCTAGTTTTCTTTTAAAACCGCGGATGCTGAAAATGAAATATGAATGAAAAAGTAAACGTCGGAAAAGCGTCGACGTTGAAGTAACGTCGACGGGTAAAGGAGAGAAAAAAAGGTAGTAGTAGAAAGTATATAACTACGCAGATGAAAATTAGAGAGATTACGGATGCTGATGATCATCATCATGAGTAAAAGCGGTATAATATGCCGTTATATAAAAGTCGCAGATTGACTGTTACTAGACGAAGAGACGGTGTGTATTTGGATCGTCCTCTAATTAGGAAGTGAGAATAAGAAAAAAATGAACGTAGATAGATTGATTGGACGGGTAGGGAAGATTATATTATTTATTATTAATAATAATAACCGAAACTTGATTATAATGATACAAAGCGTTCATCGCGTCGAAACTGTTACTAGACAGGACGATGGTTGATGGTTTTTGAAAAGGTCATCAATTTAACGACGTAAGTAACGCGAATCTATCATTCATTTCGGATTTTGATAGTAGTACTAGTATAAGGTAAAAGCTTTAGTCGGATTTGTTGCTTTTGCCAGGAAAAAAAAAACACATTAACTTTCCATTCCAGGGAGTTGTCATGTTTGTTCCTTCTGTCTGTAGGCGAAATAATCGCTACTGTCATCGACGATAATCTGCCTTTTTACCCTACAGCATGCGCCATTCGCGGTGTTACGTTTAATCAGCTGTAAACCGCGAGATAAGTAACATTAAGATGATTTTAAAGTATTATTTAGAACTTCCTATATATTTTTATCTTTACTTCATATATATATATATATATATATTTACGATAATCACGCGTGCGTCTGCCTCTCAGTGACTTTTGTTATTAAACTAGCGTACGGATGCGTCAAAATCGAATCTCCCTTTTTATCGAGTAGATCTGCGCTTACGTCATTCGATGCGAGTTAAAACTGTACACGATCCTAAAGCAAAAACTTCGGATATTGGACGACGTCCGATTTTTCTCAAACAGTCACCTTATAATGGAAACGCACAAGTTTCTCGACCTATTGGGTGTATCTGTAACGGAAGAAATTTGCGCAATTCTTAATAAATACACGTCCTTAATTGGATGATGCCGTAGGCGATTTCCCAAAATTGGGATTCTATTTTTGCGTTGGCCGTAATAATCAAATTAGTCTTGCAGTTCGGCTAATAGCGTCGTTGGAGATGTTTTATTTTACATTTGGCCTAATTCGTTTTCATCGAATAATATTCCTATTTCCGGATTTTGAACGTCGCGTCTTGTGTTATTTTAATCGGATTCGAAGAATTTTCTCGACAGTTTTTACATTTTACACGTTTCTATTCGACAACTAGTCATCTAGAAACGTAAATTCTATAAGAATGCGTGCACAATATTCGGTGCAAGTTGACGTCTATGGAAAATCGGGCTGCGTTATTTTTGACGCGATATAAAAAGCGCCTTATATGTAATCTTCACGTAATTAACACCAGAAAAAAAAATTGAGATTCTTACTGAAGCAGTTATACCCAATGATAGGAAGGCAGTCGACATTATGTCTTGAAAATAAATACTTTACAACACTATTATAGCTCCTGTCTGGAGGGTATGGTTTAGAAGTGTACGGAGCAGCTGCTAAGATGCACCTAAATAAAATACAGTCATATCAATCGAAAATATTGAGGATAATGGCTAATGTGCCATATTATATTCGAAACAATATAATTCAAAACGATCTAAATGTACCTTCGGTTATGGAGATATATAAGCAGCGGTACAACAGAATGCATAGCACATTTGTTCAAAATTTAAATCCGTTATCATCACGCATGAAGACCATGGGACTCCCGGATAATAATTCAATTAGAAGATGAAATAAGAGGCAATGTAGAGATGCGTTGTCTAACCAATAATAAGTAGTAGTAATTAAATAACATATTTAAATATATATATATGTATATATATATATATATATATATATATATATATATATGTATATATATATATGCATATGTATATATATATATATATACTTACACATGCAAAAAAAAAAAAACGGTTTTATCTATTGGGATACACCGTTATTCAAGAAACCATGGATTAATTATCAATTGCGTTGATGACCTAAGAAAAATAATAATTTGTTTGTTTTATTTTATTTTCCAATTATCGTATTGATCGAACGTAATATAGTAAAAACAGAATTACGTACATATACAAATTAATAATTCAAGGAAAGGTGATGGAAAAGAGATCTGTTGGCCGGCCACAAAATTCATGGATGAGGGATTTACGCCGGCTGGTTCGATTGTTCGCCAAAAATTTTTTCCATGCATAGCCTGTGAATCATCAACCTCCTTGTAGGAGAGGATGCACGAAGAAGAAGATAAATTATGGTATGCGTTGAAAGTAATGCGATAAAAACAATGTATATACTCGCTTAGTTCATACACGATGATAGATCTTTTTTACATACTATAAATAAATTAATGAAAAGAAAAAACCTCAAGAGCATAACATGCCGTTTTTTTTTACGTTCAACTTCTTGATCCAATATTTTGCTTAGTCAGTTAGCTCTGCGGCCCGTTGCCAGCCATTGTTTAAAACGCGTGTTCGATATTTTGTCACTATTAATGAAAGTCTGGCTTACAGTGTAGAATAATTTGCAGGTGTTGACTGGAAATACATCCTCATATACCACGAGGTATGCGTCAAAAGATCCACTGTCTTTGGTTTTATTCAATCGTATTTGGATCATTCGGTTAGTTAAATTTAGGCGTTAATATAGGTTTTTCCAGTAGGTGCTAATCGGAACGATGTTAAAATGGAATAACGCAAATTGTATATGAGTTATTAACAAAAATCTTTTTCTATTTGAAAGTCCCATGTATGGCACCGTATATGGAATAAACATCGTTAAAATGTGTTCAATTTTCAATAATTCTGCCGTTTAGAGCTGGTTGACTTTAAGCGATAAGGATTTGACATAGATCTGCGACCTTAGCAAAACCCCGTAAGAAAAAGTCCAGCGGGGTCAATTCGAACGGTCTTCTTCGAGTGATAACCTGCCCTTAAATTGTTCACGTAGAGAATATCCATGGTGGCGCCTACTTGCACGTACTATAATCAAACTTATGGTGAACCGGCATTTGTAGCAGAATAATAAACTACACATACGTCCTAATTAACACGGCCGCCGCAGAGTGTTAATATCGATCTACTCCTATTGCGAAATCCTAGTAAGTGAAAATTTCTTTTTGCGGATGACTTAGTGCTCCTGAAATAAAACGTACATTCCGTTCTTTAGAATTAGAAGAAAAAAAACCTGAATTGAAGATAAATATGTTTCGATGCCAGAAATAATAAGCTCATGCGGAGACATCACTGGGATACATAATTGCAATGTATAAAACAACTGTTAGTATAAACGAAACTGGACCTTTGCTCAATTTTATCTTCATTATATCTTATTTCAAAATTAGTATAAGTAATCACGTAAGTTATGCTAAAAGGTTATTCGCTCATATATTATATACTAGCTGACCCGGCGAACTTCGTGTATCGCCACAGAATCAATAAATGTATTAACTTATTTGCTGAATTAAATAAAAAAAATACTGATGGAGAATTAGGAATTATACAAAATAATTAAAAAACAAATTTGTAAAGAACTTTAATTGACATGTCTGTACTTTTTAATTTTTCTAGATTTATTGATCTTAATTAAAAATTATATTTAATTCAGCTAATAAGGTGATATATTTATTGATTCTGGGGCAATACGAAGGTCACCAGGTAATAAAAGGCTAAATCGTTTATAATGTATATATATAGGTATATATAATCGCTCGAAAATTTTTTCAAAGTCAAAAATCAGATTTTTAACTCGCGATTTCTCGTTAGTGATTAATTTCTGTAACATTTACGTTATTATATGAATGATCGATTTCCACGTCTACTTTCGTCTACCGTCAACCCGAACCCCCTATCTATCATAGGGGCCTTCAAAAAATGGGTCAAAACATCTAAAATCTTTAAACTCAATTTTCTCGATTGGTATTTGGTGTAAAAATGTACTATCATTAGACGTGTATTTCAATGCCGCGTACCTTTCGTTTAAACTATTTTCCAAAATTTCGAATTATTCGCGAATTATTGCGAAAAAAGTGAAATTTGAATCGGTATAAACATTTTTTCGCGGGGTTTTCGCTTTATATAGAAACTGTTATTTCAAGAGGCGGAATCGTTTAAAAACATTTACGTCGTGCGCTATGCCCTGCCAAAGGTGGCAAGTCGGCAATTTTTAAAAGTTCGTAGTAATAAACAATTTAAATTGGACCATTATCGAATCTACCTGAAGACACACAAAAAATTTCATTAAAGTAGGTCCAGCTGTTTAAGAGGAGTTCATTGACATACACAGAAGAAATATATATATATATATATATATAAGATATATGTCAGTATCAATCAAAATCGACTATCCTGACCATCGTGTTACAATCAAAGTCCTCCACAATTTTCTATTCTCTGCTGAATTTATCAAACCTGATGTTGACAATGTGAAAAAAAATTTTGCATATTTTTTCACGCATGTATTGCGAACGTCGTCGTTTATCTATATTAACTCGCGCAATGATTGAACTGTTCGTTCGTCAATCATACCAGTTTACTTCCAACATTAAAAGTCGAGTATTAATAGGTTGCTGGTTCATTAAGTTTATTATCCATATCTCGGTATTATAAGCAAAAGTGGAGAACAGTTAGTATATTTTTTGTTGAAATGTCTGTTAAAGGTTTTTCATAGCGTTTAAAGTTTAAACCCAATTCAGATATTCTGTTTTTATCTCTTCGCTTAATCATTCTTTGTTGTTAATCTGGATACGTAGATATTTCATTGGCGATTTTATATATGTCCACTTTTAGTGAAGTAATATGTAATGATTGTTGAACGGTAATCATGTGACACGTTAGATGTGCATTCGGAAGGAGGTGCGTGCTTTTATTGCGATACGAATTTTACTATGTGTGTGTTTACCTTTTACAAATATCATGCCTTTACTCGGGTAAGTTGTCATTCATTCCGAATGTTTTGGTCAAATGTCCAACCATTTCCTTTCCTGTTGATCTTTTTTTCTCGTTGTTCGTTTATATTGCGCTACATTTCTTCGGTAGTTGTTCTATTCGTCGATATATTTTTAACGTTACATTTCGGACGAGTACGAGGTTTATCATATTTTCTTTTTAAAATCGTCCATATCTGCTCCGTATAAAGCCACGATTCGGATAATGATTTTTATAAAATGTATATATTTTAACACCCGAAAAGTTCTTTCTATAACAGCATAATGTGCGTGTACGTATTCACGCAAAGATTTTTTTTACAACAAGATTTTCTAAGCCTTTAAGTAATAAAATCTTCTTTAAATTCCGGTTAAATCTATACCATTTTTTATACAGACAAAGCGGTTTTTTTTCTTGTACACGTTTTTTGAAAAACCTATGCTACCAATTGCAAACCTTTTTCACGTGATTGTAAATATCACGGCAAGGACGTAGGATTTTTAGTTTCAATGTCCATTAAGTGTTTAATTATAATTCGATTAATTATAA
The DNA here is from genome assembly GCA_032883995.1 of Coronaproctus castanopsis. Taxonomy (NCBI): domain Eukaryota; kingdom Metazoa; phylum Arthropoda; class Insecta; order Hemiptera; family Monophlebidae; genus Coronaproctus; species Coronaproctus castanopsis. The sequence continues at coordinate 91,593,404 of CM065052.1, forward strand.
TTTTTAGAGTAATTATTCTTCTGTCAGTTTTTGTATTAAATATTAACTTAATAAATTAATTTATAATAATTAATTGAAAAATAATTTTCAAATAATAAACTATTTTTGATATTATAAATAAATTGATTAATTGAATATTTAATACAACAATTATTATATATATATATTTATATATATTTTACATATGTATATATGCATATGTATGTATAGAATTTTTGATTTATTAGGATTAGTGTCGGTATTTTCAATAATGCCATTTTAGAGATTTGATATCCTGTAACCCACTGATTTCATCTGATTTACCATTCCATTTAAAAAACTACAAGTTCTAATAAAACTCGCTTTTGCCCTCACAATAAATAAAGCACAGGGACACATATTTAAGAGAATTGGTATTGATTTGAGGTCGTAATGTTTTCCACATGGACAATTATTATAACCGGCTAATCTTTATGAAATCATTTTTTCTTCCGGACATGTTAAAGGTCATCAGAAAAATTTTGATGTGATTAAAGAAAAAATTTCTAGCCCCCTTTTATTTAAATCGAAAAGTTTTACGAGAACAAAGCATCTAGAAATTTTTGTAAACTTTCAGGAAAAAAACGAGAATAGAGTAAAAAAAAACACGTCTATAGCGCTCCCTCTGTGATATTTCAATTTAAAAAATATTAATATAGTGTCTCTCACTTCTATTAATATTCGGACTTTGCATTGCGCCCTTTTTAGCACGCAACTCGTATAAATTAAATATCGCCATCCTATAATATATACTTTATACTAATTATTTAATTTAAAAAAAAAAAATCAAATTATATATTATTTAAAATTTATTTCATTTAATAATGTACTATTATATTTTTGTACGTGTTAAAATATACATTCGTATAAAGAAATGTGATTATTTTAGAGAATTAAAATAAAAATTATTCGTTTAATGATCAGAAAGTGCAATATGCGCAATTTACAATCTTCCTTACTTATTAATTACTGGCGTTGTCCTTTCAGCGTATTCTTGAATTTTGTCTAATTTATCACAAACGTAACCATTTAAATTCATTTTTAATTTTTTTTTTCTCCCAATCTAACCAGAAACCCATCACTAGTACCAAATCTATCTTCACGACCTACAACTGTAGCCTTTTCTCACAGATCGTGTACAATCTTGCTATTGCTGTTCATCGTCTTCTCTTCGTCTTTCAAGTGCTCTCTCTATTCTAACAAAGTTTCAATTCGATTTTTTACATATTCACACACGCTTGTATATCCTTATATATCGTTCGTAATAACTTCTCAAACGTTTTATAATAAAGTGAAAGCTTTAATGATTAGTTATCGTATAAAAATACTTAATTAATATATATATATATATTTTAAATGAATTAGTTGACATAGAAGTGGAGTACATAAGACGCTCGTCGTAATATAAAAATACTTAAAAACGCAGTCGGCTACTTTCGAGTTATAATGATGATGATACTCTGTAGCCAGCGAAACTAGTCGACTGATATTAACGTGCGTGAATAATTGCGATACCGTATGGAACGGTATTTTTATTTTATTTATTTCCGTTTTATTTAACAATGCGGAAAATAGTGATTTAAAAAAAAATAAAAACATAGTTAAAATCAATAAACAATTTTTTATATATGAAATGAAATGAAATGAAAAAATCTTTATTATATTTTTAAACATAAACCGAAAACAATTTTCTTTCATAACTTAAAGCTAAGTACCTATACATAAACCTTAGCAATTCTAAATATGTATAATTACAAAACTTATAGTACACTTTGAAATTACTTTAGAAATAGTGCAGGAAAAAATAAAAAAACCTACAAAAAAGACACACCCTGAAGGTAACAAAAATTAAAAAAAAGTCAATAAATCAACAAAACTAAAAGCAGTGTTTTTAGACATAATTTAGCTTAAAATATCTGTACTTAACAATAGGTTAATAATTACAAAAATCTATGTTTTAATCTACGATGCTTATACTTAGTATAACGTATGCGTAGATGTTCCATATTGTAATTTCCTATTACACGTATTAGTTTATTTTGATGAGTTTTACAGTTTTCGTAAAATTTTTTTGAGATTTTACTAATAAACGAATGTATGTAAGGGATATTTAAATGATCGTGTAGATTAGAAATTTTAGTATATCGCGTTGCATTCAACGAAATTCTGCAGCAATGATTTTGAACTACTTGTAGTTTCCTGTATGTACTATCAGACACTGATGACCATACAGGGCAAGCATAGGTTAATCTAGGGCGTATAACAGCTGTATAGATTAATTTTTTGTTTACGTAACTAAGACCCGATTTTCTGTTAAATAATGGAAAAAGTGTATGCATAGATTTATGCGCTTTATCTATAGCGAAAGTAATATGGTTATTGAAAGTTAATCTGCTATCTAAGATAACTCCTAGATACCGAACCTGTTTGACCCAAGAAATTCTTTTAGAATTTATTGTAATTTCAGTTAGCGGTAGTGGTCGTCTCCGAGTAAATAGAATTGCTTCTGATTTTTCTTCATTTAATTTTAAGTTCCATCTGTTGTAATATTTAAATATTTTAATTGCAGCCTTTTGCAATCGGTTATATATTGTATCTGTCCTATAAGAGGATGTATATAAAGCAAGATCATCAGCATACAACGCGGCACTAACGAAAGGCAGTTCTGGAAGATCATTCATTAACATTAGGAATAAGTAAGGCTCGAGTATACTTCCCTGAGGAACCCCGGCATTTAGTGTTTGACGATTTTTCGAAATAATTCGTAACGTAATATGTTCTCTGACTTAAGTATGATTTAATCAATTTAATAAGTAATATTGGAAATTTAAATTTAATCATTTTATATAATATTCCATCAAAAGCTTTTTCAACATCGATTAACAGTATTCCCGTGTGTTTCTTGAGATTAAAGTTATCAGTAATAGTGTCCGCTATTCGAGCTAGCTGGTGAACCGTAGAATGCTTAGGTTTAAAACCAAACTGCTCATCTCTTAGAATATTATTTGAATCAGAATAAACTCGTAGCCTGCGCAAAATCACTTTTTCCGCTATTTTGCTTAAGTTTGTTAACAAACTAATTGGCCGTACGTTATTGATATTACTGTTATCTTTACCTGGTTTTGGCAACACTATAATTTTAGCAATTTTCCATCTTGTGGGAAAATGAGATAACCTGAACATACTATTAATAATATTAGTAAAATAAATAATGGCTTTGTTCGGTAGATTTTTAATCATTGCCACAGAAATTCCGTCGTCACCGCATGATTCCTTATTTTTTAACTGTTTAATGTAATTTTGAATCTCAACAGGCGTAGTGAAGGTGTTTGCATGTAGATGTACATTTGCTGAATTTATTATCGTATTTTTAACTGTTTTGGTCACATTATAATAGTGCGTTCGTGGGACTTTAGTTCCGCAACTATCCGAAATATTATAAATGTGCGAAGCAAGTAGCTCCAATTTTTCTTCAGTTTTGTATACGGATATTTGCCTGATCGAATCATATAGTGGTGGTAGTGATAATACCTGTCGATTTAGGTGCTTAGTTATTTTCCAAAGGTTGTTAGTACCAGGTGGAATGGTCGCAAGTATTTGTTCTTCCAGTTGTCTAACAAAAATTTTGTAAGTCTGACAAGCATGACATATATAGTTCTTAATATTTTGTATGAGGCCGTAAATTTGCTTTTATTTGAGTGACGCCTATAATAATTTTTTTTAGAGAGTTCATTTTATATTAATATATGAAAAAAAAAACACAAAACTTTCCGGCTATTAAGACATTATTGACACATAAAGAAAAAAATAAAATAAAATATATAAATATATAAAATTTATTAAAAATATAAAAGGAAATAGATAAAAAATAAAATGTAAAAAAAAATATTTAATTCAGATGTACAGTATTGGAAAAAATAGCGAAGTGAAAAACAGATTTGATTATAAAATAATGTGAAGAAAGTTCTTTTTTCACTTTGCGATTTTTGTGTACATCAAAATTAAGTATTTTCTTTCATTTCATTTTGTTATTTTTATTTTTTTTTATATTTTTTTATATTTTTTTATAATACATATATATTTTTAATGTGTAATTGATGATTACTTAATAGCCGAAAAGCTTTGTGTTATTTTCATATATTAAAATTTAGCGATTTTAACTAACCTTTTGGTTGTTTATTTATTATTTATTTTCCATTTTAAAATTAAAATCGTGTTCGACTTAATTTTATTTTTTTGGCCGAGATAGTTTACGCGTTTGCATTAATTAGACACGGCGCGCCTGTCTGCTGTGTATAATTGAATTTGTAAATCGTTACACGTTACTGTTACGGATGAAGTGTGTTCGTTAAAAAGATATCGTTTAGAATTTTGTTTACCTTTCGATAATTCCAAGTATAAAACGTCTAGTTTAATTTTTTTTGGCTTTTTGGTTTTTTGCTTTTTTTTCTTTGCGGCGCTATATTATCCCCTATGGAAAAACGAATTACGTTAATGACGTCCAAGAAAATGGTAACAATGACCGAGAATACGAATTCAAAAATGTCCTTTCGTATTATTAACGTTTTACCAAAATTACGAGGCGGTTTGTTTGTAGAAAATTAATAATTTAGAAAAACACCTTGTCGCCTTTTTTCACGAATGATAAAGACAAAAACAACGATCGTATCCGTTTTATTGCATATAAGTATATATATATATGTATGTACGTATGTGTGTGCACTCAAGTGATAATAACACCGAGGGTTGTTGTATATTTTTAAAGGGTGGAAAACTGATTATTTTTAATGATTCATCCGATGTTGTAATTATGTCCATGTTTAAAACGGTTTTTCATTTTCCCGCATTTATTTTAGCTCAAAGAAATTATTATTATTATTATTATTATTCATTCGATACCTTTCGACGCCTTCTTCGTGTTATTTTTATTTGTTAATACAACCGAAGTAAATAATTTGTCTATAGCGTTTTAAGTTCAGAGTTGTGCACTCGTCGTTAATTAATAATAGCGCAATTTTAAAATTACATAATATATATATACATATATCACATAGAATCACGATTCGCTTATGTCTAACCACTGATGGATATAATCGGTTCCCCACTTTTTTTACTTGTATCGATGGCAGTCTCGTTCATTCATTTCATTCCGGAGATCTCTGGTATGTCATCCAACCACCGAGTGTACGATCGTCCACACATCTTAATCTATTGAAATTCACTGCGTTATTATTTTAGTCCATCTATCATCCATTTTTTTTTTTAATCTTCTCTTATTTATAGACGCTCGATTGCTAAGATAATTTGCGTCTGTTGTTGAGTTTATATTGCGTTCATTATTCCTCCGGTGTAATGAACTTTAACAAGTATTCGATATATTATGCTGTAGTAAGGTATCTATTGTATAATCCGTATTTTGTAGGTTCATCTTTCTTTTTCGTAATTTTTGCATTCTAGTAATATGTAGCGAAAGCTTAGTTTTTCGTTATTGAGCAGACAGGTAGGATCTCCGTGTAATAGATGTCGAGACGTGAGCAAAGTATGCCCCAGGCGTAGTCTAGTTAAACCCACTTCCTTACGCATGTTTTTTTGTCATCCAATATCCTAACTTTGGTTTTATTTGATAGAGGTGTGTATGTGCGCAGTGTGTTTCCTAGTAGTTCTGATACAGTGCTGCGATTTTCTGTTTAATGGTTGTGTGTAAATCAGTTAAGCGGGTGGCTTTAACTATTTTCAGGTTTCGTTGGAGTGTTTTAGTTGCTTTTTCTGCATTTTCATTACCTAAAATTCCCGAGTGAGCCAAAGAAAATCCGAATTATTGTTCCGTGAAGTGAATTTGTATATAATATATTTTAAGTTGTTAGCGTCGGTGTTCGTATTTTTAATTATATTTTGGACATACTGCAATGCACTAATTGAATCAGTGCATATAACCTATTTGTTACGAACCGTTTGTTTTAGAATGTATTTTAGACCTTTATAAATTGCAATTCAGCTGTATAAACGGATGTTATTGCATTTAGTTGGTACATGTGGGTTTCATTGTTTACAAGGAAAGCGGATAGTTCGGTTTAAAGATTAGATGCACCTGTGTATATTTGTATGCGGTTCGCGTATCTTTGATTGAGTATTTTATAGAATTTAGATTTTTAAAAATGGTCGGGTAGTGGTTTTAGCATGATTATTTAATTCGGTTTTTATTGTTATTGTGAAGTTTATCCAAGGTGGAAGTTTTCGAGGGGTATTTATTTTAATACTTGGTAACATATATTGAAGATTTTATACTATGTTTCTTGCACGCTCTGATATAGGATTGGATGCACGATGTTTGTTTTGAAATAAATGTTGGAACTTACTTGTTTATAAATTGGGATAAGCTGGGTTGGAAGGGGTTGAGAAAACTTTACTGTAGTATTTTAGAACGAATATTTACCTTCTGTATTTGAATGGCAGTATGTTAGATTCGACATGCAATGATGGGATGGGACTTATATGAAAATCTTTTAATGCTATTCTAAGGGCTGTATTTTGAACAGTATCCAGGTTTGTAATAGTGCTCTGTGCTGCGCTATTATATACTAACTTAATCTAATCTGCTTAATATAAAAGATTTGTATTAAAGAGTAAGTGTTTTTCTATCAGCTCTCCGTGAGATGTGCTTAAGCATTTTCAACATATTTAATTTTGGTGTACAACTTATTTTCAGCTGGTTTATTTGTTTTTTCAGTTCAGCTTCCTGTCTAAAATTAGTATCAATATCTTCAGGGAGTCTGTGTTTTCTATCTGAGTCGTGTCTATTTGTAAACAAGGAGTGATCGATTTATGTTTTGTGTGGAAAGAAATATGTTTGGTTTTCGACGTAGAGAAAGTAAAGCCCTGAGTTGTAGCCCATTTTCTTATGTCATTTATGGAATTTTGGAGCAATTGCTCTTTGTATTTTATTTCACAGTGTTAATAGTATATTATAAGGTCATCGGCATAAGTGCAGTAATTTACCGGAGGTAAAATGTAATGTTTAATACTTGTCATAGCAATTGTGAATAGTGTGGGACTAATTACGGAACCTTGTGGAGTGCCATTTGAATTTTCTGTTGTTTAAAAAGCTTTTAATAAAGATGGGTAAATTTCCTGTAAATCCCCATTGATTGAGTGTTAACAGTATGCGATATTTTTCACAGCTTATCGAAGACTTTCTCTAAGTCAAAGCTGACTAATGTTGTAATTTTATTTAGAATTAAATTTCCTGTATTTCGGATGTTAACTTAATTAATAAATCTCGAGTATCTCTTTCTTTTCTAAATCCGAACTGCAACGGATCTAATAAGTTTAAATTTTCTATCTGTCAGAGTAGTCTGCTGTTTATTATTCTTTCTAATAATTTGTACAGGGTTTTTGTGAGCGAAATGGGTCTATAGTTAGAAGGGTGTAGAGCATTTTTATTTGGTTTTAGAATAGGGGTCAGATAAGCTTCTCACCACATTTCTGAGAAGGATTGATTTTATCAGAGGGTATTGAAAAAGTGTAAGATTGCATTTTTCGATTTAGCATTCAGGTGTTTAATCATGTTTATGTGAATGCCATCAGACCCGGCGGCAGTTGGGCGCATTTCTTTAAGGGCGTGAATAAATTCTTCGTTTGTTATAGTAACGTTATAGTTTTGACGAGTGCTTGAGTTAAAATTGAGAACGTTGTTTGACTCTTCTGAGGGTTTGGTTTGTTTTATGTCCTCGGATAGATAATTGTCAGACGATACTTCGTAGAAAAAGTCGCCTGGGATATTTGCTATTTCCAGTTTATCATCTATGATTTGTGAATCCGTTTTGATAGCTGCTATAGTCTGGCCTGAACGTTTTGTTTGTAATTTTCCGGATTTGTTGCCATTGTAGGAGCGTGTATAGTTTTAATGAAGCTTTTCCAACGGTTAGCATTTACTTCACGTATATAGGTTCTTGCAGGTGATCTGGATTTTTTGAATTTTATCAAATTATCGATGTTTGGTTGACGTTTATACTTTGAAAGTAGCTTATTATTGTTTTTAATTACTAATCGGAAATCTTCTGACACCATACGGCGTACTGTTTATTTTTTGTGTGCGTTTTAAATATGGGGATAGCATTTTTAGCAGCTTATTTTATTTGTCGTAATATATAGTCATAGGATTCATCGACTTTTAGCATGATCATACTCATCTCTACATTGACTATGGAAGTATATAGAGGCCAGTCGGCTTTTGCGACATTCCACGATTGTGAGATGTAGTTAGTTGGTGTCTTTTTTTTGGATTCTATATGTTGCGAAAAATAGTCGCTGCCAAATAATTTTGAGTCGGAATACCATTTTGAAAAATGAATAATGTTTGGACTACATATAGATGAACCTATTGATGAGAAGCCGCTATCATTGTTAATATGAGTATCTACCTGTATTGAATAGGCAAAGTCGCCTGTTATAATAAACGGCTTAGGTAGTTGGTGGAATAAGTTGGATAAAGTTTGATTTGATATATCATCATTTTTATTCATATAGATTGAACATAAGGTTATTTTGAGGCTGGAAATATAGAGCGAAACCGCTATGATTTCCAAGCTTGTATTAAGGGATACCTGTTCAGAGTGAAATTCATCTGATATTGCTAAAAGTATTTGCTAAAAGTATACCCCTGCTAGCCACAGAGCCACCCTTATAACCATCTCTGTATGTTTTATATTTTTTTAAGTTTATTATGTCTGTAGGTTTTAGTTTTATTTCCTGCAAACAGACTGCTGCAGGGTTGTGAAGTGTAGTTAAGATTTGCTTTGTGTAAGAATCTATTTAAATTCCAATATATAATTCTAACCATTTAAAGATCTTTAATTTATGTTATTTTGGATATTTAAATTTTCTAAGTTTCGTTGTTTTTTGTAGTGTATTTTTTTTGATTAGAATACCAATCCTGTTTTTGAGGAGGTTATGTTGGATTAAGGGTTGAATGTCAGTTAACATGGTCGCAATTCCTTCGAGGTCAAGCGTTCCATGATTTCGATTTGCTGATGTGAACTTTTGAGCATGTCTAGCATGATATGCATGTTACTATAAGGTATAGCTATTTTAATTAAATAAACGGATATATGTTTGTTACTTTTAAAACTGAATGTTTTTTTCAAGTTCCACTGGATTATCAGAGAGTGCCGTGTGAATTGAAATATTGCCATCAGGATGGTTTTTCTGGAGTGACCTACACTTTGTTAGCATGTGTTCTACTGTTAGAGGCTCCCGTCCGCAATAGCAGCATGTCGGTTGATTTTTTTTTCTGTTATGTAATTATGGGTTAATGCAGTATGTCCAATTCTGAGCCGAGTTAGTACAAAATCATCACTTCGCGATGGGATGATTGTTCTCCATGGAGCTGTGTTTAACTTGACGTTTCGGAGTTTATTCGTTGTGGGAATATGCTTCCAGCGTAAAGTTCATTGTCTCATAAAATTAGTTTTTGATATTGTGTATTTCGTCTTGTATTGCGATTGAAAGTTTTGATACTGGAAACATCTCCGCCGCCTCTTTCGCAGCGATGTCAGCTTCTTCATTTTCCTTTATGTTTGAGTGGAGTGTGAAGGGATCCAGAATAAGGTGGTTTTTTGTATGTGTTGGTTAGCTGAAATGTGAATATGTTGGGCTATCGGGTGGTTAGATTTTGAGAGATCGAACTTAATGTTTTGAACGGCGTAAAGTCCGGCGGTAAAAATAATTATTTTTTGTAAGCGTAAGTCTCTAGCCAAATCGATAGGTCAATATTTAAATTTGTTCTTTTGTTCGGCAGTAATGATGGTATTATGCGATGATCTATTTGTTCTGAAAGGTTGAGGTTCAAGGTCTTGATGATATTTGTAATATTTTTTTTTATATAATACTGCGAGCTGTCCACCAAGGACATTTAGGCAGTACGTTTAAAAGAATTGAACATGAGGGGACAAGTATCCAGCGATACCTACCCGATTACGACGACCCTAAACGAGATCCTGCGGTTTCTGACGTTTTAGTCTCCTTATGTCACCGGTGGTATCAAGCAATCCCCTAGCAAAAGTATTCGGGTGGCTATCAAGTCTTCTTGCGTGTCTTTTAGCTCTTCTTGCGTGTCTTTTAGCTCTTCTTGCGTGTCTTTTAGCGTGAACTTTTATGACCTCGGCCACATAATCTATATGTAAATCTCGATGCAACATTAGATTTGTTACATACCAGGGTGCCTTGGTTATCATCCGAAGAATTTTATTCTGTGACGTTTGTATTATTTTCAGGTTTGATGGTCTAGCACAACCCCAAAGTTGCACCCCATAACTCCAGGCAGGCCTTAGAATCACCGTATATATTAAACTTTTATTATCTGTCGTTAGTACACTCTTTCTCCCTATCAGCCACTACATTTTTTTAACTCGAATATCTAATTCTTTTTTCTTCACCTGTATGTGACGTTTCCATGCTCATCGGCTATCCAGGTGTAATCCTAAGTACTTGACCGTTGATCGCACTGACAGATCGGTACTATTAATCCTGACGAGTGGGGGTGTAACTTTTCTGTTGGTTAAATGGATATTGACAGATTTGTTTTCATTAATTCCAATTTTTAAACCATACCTCCGCCTTAGTAAGAGCTTTCTGTAGGTTACTGCTGGCTATCTTCGGATCCGTGTATGTTGAGAGCAGTGCAGTGTCATCCGTAAATGTAGCCACCTGTACGTTTTCCATTGTAGGGAAATCAGCCGTGTATAACAAGTACAGCGTGGGGCCCAGCACAGAACCTTGGGCAACGCCTGCTAAAACAGGATGTATTTCTGAATACGTATTTGTAACGCACTTGAAAGTGCCGATTTTCTATGTATGATTTCAACAACAGCTAAAAATTTTTCGGCAATAGACATTTCAATTTATATAATAGACCATCGTGCCAAACTTTATCCAAAGCTTTTTGAACATCGAGAAATGCCGCAGTACATACTTTTTTGGTTTCTAAGCTGTTTTCAATTACACTACCCACCCTATGTAATTGATCAGTGGTGGAATGGTGTTTTATAAAACCGAATTGATGTTGCGGAATTATATCATTGGATTGTATGTAAGGCTGTAATCTTTTTAATATTAATTTTTCTACTACCTTCGACAAAACAGGCAACAAAGAGATCGGACGATAAGATGAAATAGAATGCGCATTTTTGCCCGGTTTCGGAATCATTATAATTTGCGCGAATTTCCACTGTACTGGAAAATATTGTACGCGAAATATTGCATTACATATATAAGTCAGCAATACTATAGCTTTTCGCGGAAGTTCATTCAATAATTCAGCGCTTATTAAGTCGAAACCCGGACTTTTCTTCTTTTTTAACGTTTTAAGTAAACATTTCACCTCAGAAGGTGAGGCTAACTTAATCGAAGAAGATGATTCATATGGACTATTTATATAGTCGTATATTTCCCTGTCCGTGCTAGCCGTTATGTTTACTTGAAACACGGTTACCAGGTGCTGAGCAAATAAATCTGACTTCTGTTTATCATCTCTCGCCCAATCGAAGAAGACTGTTAGGGTGTGTTTACGTTTTGTAAAGTTATTTTAAATGAACGTTTGTAGGTGTAGAAGTTGGTCTGCTGTTGATCGCGATGGTCGGAAGCCACATTGTTTCGGCGGTAACCATTTTCTGTTTTCTAGTTCCCAGATTAGTCGTTTGTTTACGATTTTTTCGAAAATTTTACATAGGACGGAAATTAATGATATTGGTTTGAAGTTATCTAATTGTGTCGTGTTTTTGTTTGGTTTTTGTATTGGTATTATTATGGATTCTCTCCATTGCCTTGAGAAAGATCGAATTGTCCGTATGTTGTTAAACAGCTGAACTAGCTTGTCATACATACAATCTGGTGCCGATTCCTTCATGGAATTAACAGCGCTGATAGTTTCGTTTTTCTCAATTAGGGAATTATATGTCGGATTCGTTGCTGTATCGTATTTTATTTCCTTAGATTCCATATCTTGTTTTATTTCTAATGAAGAAGGTGGCAACTTATTGTCGCTCGAGATGCTTTCAAAATAGAGTGCAAATTGTTCTTCTATTTCTTCCGTCTCTACTTACAACTGGCCACATATTGAAATTGAATTTTTGGTATACGAGGGGTTGTATGTTTTGTTTAATGTCCGTACTTTATTCCAAAGTTGTTGAATTGGTGTTCTAGCTGTTAGAGTATATGTGAATTCATTCCAGCTTTCTTTTTTTCTTGTTTAGTAATTTTCAATTGTGGATATTGTTTTAACTTTTTGAGCGCTTTTCTTCTATTTCGAATGGTTACTGAGCATTTTTCCGACCACCAAGGTACTGGAGTTTTGTTTTTAGGTAATGGTCGGGATAGCTTGATCAGTGTGTTTTAGAATGTGCTTGCAGTATTCCCTTTATTTTGGAAGAAATGTTCCTTACATGGTTCAAGAAGTTGTTTTGTATTCAGGTTGTTGGGGTTGTTTGAGATATTGTTTAGTTTGCTAGTATGATTCTAAATTTTTCTTCCAGTTTTTCAGTTTCATTTTTAGTGCATAAGTCTGCAATGATTAAGCGAAGTTTTGTTTGATCAGCATCATGCTGTTAGAGAAGATTTTTTATATTATTAGGTTGGTCATATATTAGAAAAGAACTGTTCTGTATGTGTAAGCGATTGGTTTGTGAAATTAGGCTAATAATAAAGTTGGTGCGGCATTCGTAATTCCTTCTTTAAACATTATTAAGAAATTCTTTTTATTACGTTTTTCTTCGATTTTTACAGCTGAGGCTATGGCAATATACCAAGCGTTAAGATACGTTTATCAACAACGTCCAGCTTCATCAGTTCTTATTCTTACCGATTCGAAAACCTGTTTAACCGCTCTAAAATCTCTCTCATTTAATCCCCGTGCATCGCCTTATTTATATAAAATCCGAATTTTGGTTTCCTCGCTGTTAGAATCTGGTATTTCTGTTAGGTTCTCCTGGATTCCTGGACATTCTGGTATATTTGGCAATACTGTTGCTGATGCGGAAGCTAAGTCCGCTTCGAATAGCGGTGTGCTTATTCCTTATACACCTTTAACAGATCTTTTGTGCCTCATTAAATTTACTCATAAAGAATATTGGAATAATATTTGGTCCAATCCTTATCTAGCTCCATATTACAGATCGATTCAACCTCTAATACCCATAAAATCATGGTTTACTGATATAAAAGTACCAAATAACATACTTCGATGTTTCATTACTACTTTATGTAGATTACGATTTGGAAAAAATCGTCTTCCATCGTCCCTATACCGATGCAATCTTATAAATTCTCCTTTTTGCCCTCATCCTTCCGATGACAACAAAATAGCAGATGCGGATCATGTATTTTTTGAATGTTCTTACTACAGCTCTCAACAATCTTTATTATATAATCAAATTATATCTCTCAAAGTACCATTACCAATAAATATGTCTTACTTACTTACTATTAATCGCATTCATGTATATTTAGCTATTTATAATTATATTGCATCAACTAACATTAATATTTAACATATCCATTTTAATAATTTTATACCAATCTGGGTGAAAAATCCTGTGCCCATTAAAAAAAAAATAAAAAAAAAAAAATATACTGTAATTTGCCCGAGTTATTATGTAATTGAGTATTCTGTTTTATATTCACCCTGTTCTTCCACGGCGGTTTGGTATTTATTTTCAAGTGCGTCTATATTTTGCAATTCTTTCTTATTCAGGGACGTGTCTAAATTTTGACATATGTTTGATGAATTTGATTGATTAACTAATAATTCAGATTCGTTAATTTCGCGTTTAGGTTTTTTGAGAGGTTTTTTATTTTCTTTATTGGTGGAATGTTCGTGTTCGTGTTCGTTTCTAGTTGATGAGTTCTCTGAATTTTGCCCGTTTTATGTTTAATTTAATCGTGTTTTCTGCATCGTTGTGGTTTGTATGTTCAGCTTCATTTTCAATATTGTCGGCAGTTTCGGTTACTTGGGTACTTTCATTTTGTGGGTATTCAGTATAGAAATTATCTCTTTCCTTACATATGAAACAGAAACAAGGATCAGAAGATAAGAAAATTCTATAATTTTTATCTTCGTATTGTATAAGCAGCGAGCTGGGTATTTTATCTACATCGCCAGGGTTAGTATAAAACTGCTTGCGGTTACTAAGAATGTGAAAAACTTTATCATTGTGAAATCCTGCTCTTAAATAACTAATAGGTGAAGTAAGGTGTACTTTAAAATGTGTTATATATATATATATATATATATATATATATATATATATATAATCGAAATTATTTATGTGAGCTTTAAAAATTTGGACTAGACTACAACAGACATTATTGTAGATGATAAATATTTAAGCCATCTCAGATTTGCGGACGATATAGTTATGTTCAGTACAAGTGAGGGAGAATACGAATACTCAAACTAAATAGAAACACGCGTAAAACAAAAATAATTGCTAATAATACAGGATATAGAACACATATAGCAATAAATTCAAAACAGATATAACATAACGAGCAGAATATCACTATTACGAGTCGTGCGTCAAAAAGTAAACATAATATTTTCCAAAAACAAATGCCGATCTATCTGAAAAGCAAAAAGTGTGTAACCAATTCATACTGCTAGTACTTATATACATTTCCGGAAACATAGCCATATACCAAAACAAATATAAAAAACATAAAAGGGCTCAAATTGCGTACGGAAGCGTAATACTTGTATCAGATCGAAAGAATAAGACGCGGATGCAACAGACACGATTAGAGGATACAGTGTAGCGAATGGCCAGAGAAAAATTGAGATGAGCTGGTCACGTGTCCCGAAGAAACGAAAATAGTTTGTCGAAGTGGGTATTGCAATGGTTGTTAATGTATAAAAAAAAACTTACGAAAAAACTTAGGACGCGATGGTATGATAATATGGAGGAGGTGGCTGGCAAAAACTGGTTATGGAAAGTAGATATATCGTTATCGTTTTATATATATATACAGTCGAATCCGCTTATAAGGGACCCCGGATAAGAGGGACATCCGTTTAGAAGGGACAATCAGCAAAACCCCGAATCAAACGTATGAAATGAAGGTTGTTTTAGTTCGCTTTAGAGGGACAACGCCTCGGTTATAAGGGACAAATAGACTTTCAAGGCAATAAATAGTGAGAGGGGCGATAAGCCCTTCCGGTCGTAAAACGAAAATATTCACATAAACAAAAATTGAATAAAAATGTTTTAGTCATTTTTACAATTCGTTTTTGTTTAAGTGAACATTTTTGTTTTTTCTTCCTTTTGTTTGAGATGTTCTTGTGTTGACATTCTTTTATTGAAGCTATACTGTTTTTTGCTCTGTACGTTTATTAATGCGCTCTCCGATAGCTTATTATGTTCTTAGTTTAGTTCTGCAAAAATTGTAGTGCGTCGTGCGGTTTATTTTTTTTTTCTTAAGAAAATTTTCTTTTCTTTTTTTAGTTCTGGTGAATTTTTGTATGAATAAAATGTTTATCATTAAAGGAAAAAATTTCTATTTCAGACCAAATCGAAATTCAACCTCCCAATATTATGCCTATTCGGGAGTTAGCAAAAATCATGGGCGTCTCCAAAAACACCGTCTCCCGTTTAAAAACAAATGAACGGAACTTACGTAAAAAATGGAATCGTACTGAAAAGGGCAGTCAGGTTCTTTACCTTATGTATGCCTCCTGAATTTTTCTCTTAATTTCCATATAAATATTACGCATTAATAAGATGTTAATTGTTTACTAAATTGTATATATACTCGCTTCAATAAGAGATTTTAAAAAATTCGCTTATAAGGGACAACCGGTTTTAAGGGACAAATGTCTTCCGCCCGATGTGTCCCTTATAAGCGGATTCGACTGTATATACGTTTGTCATTAGTTTATCGCGTTGTCCCTTATAAGCGGATTCGACTGTATATACGTTTGTCATTAGTTTATCGCGTATTTGAAACATAAACTCATAGCTAAAGTATGTTTCAACGGAATATCGGAATTTTTAATCTAATCTCTGGAATATCTGCCTCCGAGATTAGGTTTGTTCTACATTATAGTTGTTGGTATAAGCGTCATCTTATTTAACTGCCCTCCACATTTCTTGCCACCCGCATTGACTGTTTTAAAACTGACTGAAACAGATCGAATATCTAAATCTCCACATACTATAGGCCTATTTATTTATTACTTGTATTATCTAAAGTATTGGGAAACGCCGTATTAAGGCGGGTTAATCCTATTGTGGAAGTATTACCCCCGAGCATCAATTTGCATTTTACGGAAAACACTCGACCACTGAACAAGTTCGTCGAATTATTATACGTTTAAAAAGATCTCGAAGCTAAACAAATACCTACAAATGTGTTCTTAGATATGAGGAAAGCCTTACATCATGGTTATAGTATAGGAGATCAAGAAACTATTTCTTGATTCGCATTATATCTTCTCATTGAATCGTATCTTGAGGATTGCACAAAGTCCAAATCAATAATAAACATTCAAATATCTACTCTGAATCCACTAGCGGGACTGGAGGAAGTATCTAGATTTTTCGCTTTATCTGTTGTTTACAGAGGGTTTTTATTGATTGTGTAACTTCCGCTATTTTTGTAGATTACGTTGTATGATAGCTATAGCTAAAATGAGTGACGAGGTCCTTGGCGAACTCTACACATAACTTTAATATCATAATTGAGAATCAGTTAAAACGTTAACGCATTGAATCTAATGAGAGCAATGGCCCGTCAAATGGAGAATTAATTAACTCAGTAAAATAGTGTTTGGGGTACGCATTTAGATAGTAAGTTAACGTGAAACAAACATGGTATTAAATTTAAACAATATTAGATTCTTGACAAGCGCTGTGTTTTTTTCTCGTTAGATAATCTTTCAATTTATAAAAATTTTCCGAAAGTATTTCTGTAATGCTTACTTAGTGATACACATTTTTAATAATAATTTTTAATAATAATTTTTAATAATAATTTTTAATATAAAATTATATTAAATACTCACGCCGTCTCTGATGTTAAATGTTACGGACAAACATATCAACAGGATTAGGCAATTCGAAAATAAGGCCATTAGGTCTATTAGTCAACTCCGTGGTGTGTGTGTTAAATCATATTTTACGGTGTGACTTTAACGTATCTTATGTTAGGCACGTGATCAAAAACACGTTAAATTCTATCTGAGGCGCTTATCAATCAAACGACTGTCAATTTGCTTCGTAACATCTTCTATGTACGTAGATTAAAACGATGTAGTACAATCTGACTATCTTAAAAAAATAAGGCAGGATACTGTATCTTATTACCTTCGATATGTACCTTTGAAACGATGTAAATCTTAAAGCAAGTGGACATCGTGTATATATATATCATCGTAAAAGTGTAAAGAATTCGTTACGGATTTTCTTGCGTGTATGTAAATATATCTGTGTGGGTGTCTGTGGAGTGAGGGGAACACATTTAATGTTGTAAATTGCCCCGAAGTGGTTAGAAAACCATTTTGAGAAGTAAATTAAAGAATTAAGATAGAAGACGCTCAAAGTTGGGTAGACAAAAAGACGGAACACTATGCAGCACATCGGCTCGAACGACCGCCGCTAAGAAATAAACGAATTAGGGTGTAAGACCGTTTAAGCCCCGCGGAGAAATTTTAAACGGCCTGTACATATATATATATATATATATTAATTTTGTGTGAATGTGTAAAACTAAGGACTTCTGTAATGGGGTTGCTGATTGCCAACGAGGTTACACGGTCGTTTCGCAGTAATAATTCGTTCCGTTGTATACCGTTGTGCAAGTTGCAGAGTTTTCCTCGTACGTTAGAATAAATATCGTGCGTTATTACCGCGGTAAATAAATACACGGATGACAAAGTCGATATTATAAAAGATATCGAAGCTCTCCTTGTTCCGCTAATGCGGCCTTGTAATCTAAAATTTATATATATATATAAATATATATATATATATATATATATATATATATATATAAAGTGGAAAAAGAAGCCCTTAAGACGTTACACTTAATTCAAGACCGACCATCGTCGCTTTCTAGACGTCCAAGGATAAAGAGCAAATGATACGTACGCAGTGATCGCGGGTAATTGACTACATGAGTATGTGTATGTGTGTGTGCGCGTATGTCCGAAAATCTAAAACTTTCTATCCCTTTGTCCTTGTCATCGTACTAATAATCGTTATCATTATGATAGTGATGATGATGATCGTCGTCATCATTATCATTTATATGGTATTAACCAGACAAGACTATCTACTTTGAATAATCCCCGCAGGAGGCCTCAAGATGGTATTTAGTCAAAGTAAAGTAAGGAATAGATAAGGGATATACTTCTTACGATATATATATATATTTTAAGAAACGGAAAGTTAGAGGCTTATGCGAAGGAATGCGTAGAGGTGGAAGGGATTTAAGTGAGGTAACTTTCTAAGTACGAACGCAAATTATGTCTCATCGTTTATTCCCTATAGCCATTTGTTGAGAATAAGAAGAAGAAATAAGTCGTGTTTGTGATTTAAAGCCAAACCGTTCGAACTGAAAACTCAAATCTGGAAATGTCCCAAGGTATTTACCACGCGACGGTTTTTTTTTTTTAAGAATAAAACTTTGTACGCGCGAATAAACAAATATCTCGGTCGACCATCTCGCCTGTGGCGCTATCTGTCGCTTTTCTGTTACGTCTTTCTTTTTTACTTATTATTAATTCGGTAAACTATGAAAATATGTGTTTAAAGTTTTTATATATTTCAGCCTGATGACGGCCAATATGACAAGAAATAGAGGTAGTACGAAAATGTCATTTTTCGTTCCCCCGTTTATATCTCTCCCCTTATTTTCTCTCTCTCTCTCTCTCTCTCTCTCTATTATGTTTTGTGTTAGTGTTTCTTAATATTTTGAGTGTGTATATATATATATGTATGTGTATAATGTGTATGTATGTTTTAATGTAATGATGTAAATTTTGTACAAGTTTACTTTTAAAGTTTTCTATTTGCACGCCGATAGAATAATATGAAATCCTTCCGGCGCCTCTGAATGATACGCTTATTCGAATTATTTAAAAAATACATATATTATTATTATTATTTTAAAAATATATTCCCGAAAGAATTTGAAATCTGATTTCTTTATCGAAAGTAGAAATGCAAAATGTATTTGCGAAAAACTTTTCATTTTGTCGGATACGAGTTTGTTCTTGTATGCGTGTGCTTTTTCATGTTGTCGTAGTGGAATGGAACAAATATCTTTAATATTTTTTACGGTGACAATGTCACATCATGATCACGTACTGAATAGGAAATGAGTGGTACCATACGGTGACGATGGTAATGACGATAATAGTGAATTTCGACAAATACCTTAAAACTAACAGTCTTTATATAATTACGAAGGATACTAATTTAACAAAGGATTGCTTATTTTTCCGAGTATTTGATTATCATTATTATTATTATAGACTATGGAGGGATCTGAAAATAAATAGGCTTCATTATAAACGATGTCGTCGAGAACTGGCGCGTTATATTTTATTTGAAGAACTACGACTAAATGCGTAATTGTCCTAAAACTCTTCATTTATATTCTATTATCTGGACGCGGGACAATTCTTTATTTAATAAAATTAGAGATATCAATAAAAATTGCTTCATTATATTTTTTATTCTCAATTCCTTCTTCAATTGTTTCCACAACTCTGTGTACTTGCTATTCAGTAGAATGTGAACTTCTGAAGCCAAATTGATGTTCTGGAATTACTTTTTTTTCCGCAACAATTTTATTTAATCGATTTAGTATCAATTTCTCTAGTAGTTTGCCAAGGGTTGAAAGTAGTGAAATTATAGGATGTAGGCTTAGTGCCATCCTTTCCAGGTTTCAGTATCATAATTATTTCTGAGAACTTCCACTGAGCTGGAAAGTGTGCTGTTCTAACAATGGCATTGTATATATATGTTAGTAGCATTATTGATCTTTTAGGTAACTCTTTCAACATTCTCGATGTTATCAGGTCAAAACCTGGGGATTTTCTATTGTTCAGTAATTTTATGTGCTTGTGCACTTCTTGAGGAGAAAACATTTTAATTTTTGTTGCATCTTGTTTAGGCTGGGATTCGCACAGTTTTATTGTAGTGTTGGAAACATTAAATACACCAGCTAGGTATTTTGCTAGAGTGTTTGCCTTTTGTTTAGCAGTTCTCGCCCACTATCCTGTTTCAGTGGTTGACTACATCTTACTGGTCTATTAAATTTTTTTGTTGCTTTCCATAAATTGTACCCAGTTTCAGATGTAGGCGTTAATTTAGATATGTAAGCACTGAATTCTTCGTTTTTTAAATCAAGAAGTGCGTTGCTTACTCTTTTGGTCAGGACATTTAAGTGGTGTTTGCTTTCAGGGTTCCTGTTTAGTTGCCACTGAATTCGTATTCTTCTTTTCTGAGCTATGAGATCTTGTATGTATTTAGGATAGCTACTCTTGTAATTGTTTGCCTCATCTGGAGTTGAGTTTGCAGCGGCCGTTTGGAGCTGCTCTGTAAATTTGTTAACTGCGCGTTCTATCTGGCATGGTGTTTTTAGATGGACCGACAAATCAGTTTGTTCTTCCAGGAGTCTTCTATACCAATCCCAATCTGTTTTTTTGTTGTGAAGCATTTTTGTTTTTTGTTTATTTATTATTTCCGTACCCATAATTGCTATTATTGGTGTGTGATCCGAGAAGATGAGGTCATAGCTTGAAGCGACAGACATTTGGTTCATAGGTATTCCTTTAACCAAAAATAAGTCTAATAAGTCAGGAGTGCGGTTTATATCTGATGGCCAGTATGTTGGTTCTCCTGTTGAGAGAAAGCTGCAGTTGTGGCCTATAGCTGCTTTATATAATTTATTTCCCCTTGCAGTTGTTACTCTGGAGCCATAGTGTATATGTTTTGCATTGAAATCGCCGCCAACTATGAATTTTGGTCCTAATGTTGACAGCAGGTTGCTAAAATTGGATTCAATTTTATATCTAGGGGGGCAGTATACTGCTGCTATTGTCAAAGAGTTTTTCAACTGTTCAACAACTATCACAGTGGCCTGTATCTCAGCAGTAATATATTTACTACTTTCATGATGTTTTATTTGTTCCCTAATTATTATGGCACTACCTCCATGAGCTTTGCCGGAAGGATGTAGAGTATTATAACATATGTAGTTAGGGATGTGAATATAGCTTTTATTAGTGAGCCGAGCTTCTGATATTAGGAGTACATCGATTTTTTCCCTTGGTAATAGGTTATATCTTGGATGTGGTTTGTTATACCGTTTGCATTCCATTGGGCAATTTTCAAAAATTTGGAATTCATTTTATTAACTTTGTTATTACCTGTGTCAACATGTTGACGATTGCATTATTTTGACTTATTAGTTGAGTAAACATGTTTTCAAAGCGAGATAAAAATGTACTTAGCAAGGTTTCTATGTTTCTACTTTCGTCTGCTGGGATTTTTCCAGATGTTACATGCGCGTATGATCGCTTTGCTTCAGTAGATTGAGTCATAATTGCTTCTTCATATGAAGCGGTGTGTTCAGGTTGCTTTTCAGATATATATTTTGCAATACGTTTTTGGGATCTTTCTTTCTTTCCAGAGTTATTTTTTTTTCTTCAAAAGAGTTTTATAAACTTCACAACCTTTATAGTTTGCTGGGTGATTTCCTCCACATAGAGTGCAAGTAGCAGGTGTTTCTCTGTTTCTGCTGCAAGATTTGGAATCGTGTCCTTCACCACATTTCACACACACAAATGGCAGAAAACAGTAGTTTTTAGTGTGACCATATTGTTGGCACCTTGTGCATTGTGGTATCAAGTTTGTTTTTCTTGGTGGCTCAACTTGAATTCTAACATTGAGTAGATATTTTAGTTGGTATATGTCCTTATTGTTTTCAGCAGGTTCCAGGTCAATAAAGAACAATGGTAATGGATTTTTTGAAGTTCTGTGTCTTATGTTTATTGCATTCCTCACTTTGTGGTTATATTGACTTAGAGCTTGTTTTATATCTTCAAGATTTATAGAATGATGCAGGCCTCTAATAACCACTTTAAATGCCCTTTCACTTTTAGGTTGATGGGTATATCGATAAGCCTGTTTTTCATTTAAGAAGTGACAGAGACATCTGTAAGAATTAGAGTCTTTAGCCATTATTTTTACTCTGTTGTTCGGAAGAGTTTTAGTATAGAATGATTCACCAGTTATTACATCTTTCATATCATTTAACATAGCATTGTAATCAACAACCCCATCTACATATATAGGTGGCGGCGACTGTGGGAAAGATTGAACTGTAGTGGTTTTTGTAATTAGGTTATCTTTATCAAGTACTATGTTGTCTCCCTCATCTTCGTTGGCATTATTATCAGTTTGCAAGCAAGAGTAGCGATTACTAGTTAGTGGGTTACTAGTTGTTTGGTTAAAATCGAAAGCTTTAATTTTACTGTCTGTGAACATTTTAATTTTATGATTAGGTTCTGGAGAGAGAGGATTTATATCTCGTTGCCTTTTCCTTTTCGTATAATCTACAATTTGCCATGCCGGGCCTTTATTAATTTTTCCTTTCATTAATTTAATCGGAGCGATTTTATTAATAGAAGCTTTGTTACCTGATATATCAGCGGTCACGGACGATATATTACTATTATCATTACTTGCGGAGGCAGCATTGTTTATTACGTTGTTATCTTCCGAATAACCGGTTTCCGCTTGGAACTTGGAGATAACGGACTTATCACTACGAGTATACGCTGGAGGGGGACGGCCAGTAGCCATACCCGATTATATTATTTACAATTGATGTGGCACGCAGTGGGAACACACACGTGCTAACGACAAAGAGTCAACAATCGCACTCGCGTGACACACACGAGAACAACTACCGCACACACGCGTACTAATTGAAACGAATTGAAAACGCGACAAAATATGGCATAAAGGTCTATTATATAAAATTAGAAAGATTTTCCCGGAAAAATATTATCAATTATTGCAATCTTACCTGACAGACAGGCTGTTTCATGTCAAGTATGACGATGAGCATTCGGAAATATACCCTATACACGCTGGTGTGCCGCAGGGCAGTGTATTGGGGCCCCTCTTATATTCTATCTATACTGCCGACTTACCAACTGATGAACATGTACAAGTAGCAACATTTGCAGATGACACGATGTTAATTGCATCTGATGAAGATGCTAATAAGGCTGTTGCCATTTTACAGGCAAACTTAAATACCATACTTAAATGGACACAAAAGTGGGACCTCCAAATAAATCCTGAAAAATGTACACACGTCTCATTCTCCAATAGAAAGGTTCATAATAAACAATTAATGTTAAATAATATACTGGTACCGAAAAGCAAAGGGACGAAATACCTTGGTGTACATTTGGATTCCACTCTAAATTGGAAGATTCATATACAGAAGAAGAGGAAGGAATTGGACCTAAAGCTGAGAAACCTATACTGGCTTATAGGATATCAGTCGCAGCTGTCACTACAAAACAAGCTGTTAATATATAATACCATGCTGAAACCAATATGGACCTACGCTGCACCGCTGTGGGGATGCGCGAAACCATCGAATCGGATGATCATCCAACGGTTCCAGAACAAAGCCCTCAGATTGATATACCGTATGCCTTGGTACGTTACCAATGAACTGATCCATCGAGATTTAGGGATTCATACCATTGACGAGGTCATTAATAGACGAACTCAAAATCACATGATGCGTCTGTATGGACACCCCAATCAGCTAGCGGCAGCGATCCCGAACAAACCAGTGACAAGACGTCTCAAGAGGATCAAAATTCAAGATAGTGTAAACAAATAGGGTAGAACACACCAATGGGTGTGCTCCCCATACACGAGTCTCTTTTCAAACATTTGTTGATAGCTTTATCAAGCTAGGTACAAATTGGCAATAAAAAAGAAGAAAAAAAATTTAATAAAATTGTATAATTTTATATAGAAACTCCATATTTTGAATAAAACCCGAAGCGACATATAGATAGTGTTACCCTAATTACAAATTCTTTCGGATAAGCATGCTTGGACGTGTATGCGTAAATAAATATTGCTTAACACGTATTTACATACGACTTTTTCATAAAGATCATATAAAAGTCATTTTAATATGTAGCTTAACTCGTTAATTATTGTCAATTCGCAGTTCGTATTGTTATATGTGGACGGAAATTAACGATTTCAATAGGTGTTGTCCCTGAGAAGACGGACCGTTGTGTTTTTTAAATAAATCAAGAACTACTCGACTAAAATTTTTCAATGAAATTTTATGTAAAAATACAAAAACGAGAGATTAACTTATAATCATTTGTGGAGCACAATATCGACCAGATGACCATTTGCAACAACACATTATTTCAGTTTTTACAAAATTTTCGAACATAGGTCGCTGAATTTTTGAAATTTCTTCAGAAATTCGAGTTTTCAAATCTTCCAAAACTCGTCGTCGTGTTAAGTAAACGCGGCTATTCTGGAGCGGTCCAAGTGAAATCCGTGCGACGCGACAATGTGCGGGTACCCAACGCTTCTTTCAGTACTGCGAGTGTTTCTGCCGCTAACTGTCGTCGCACCATTTTGTTGGAACCATGTACGGCCCAGAAGACGACGACGACGAAGTGAGGGAAGAAAAAACGAGTTTATCATCTAGATCTGTTGACAGTACCAGCGAAAACACGATACCCAACTATTCTCCACTTCGCCACTCCAGCACAGACGGTTACTCGCTCGCTGTGTGACGACTTCGTTTCAATTAAATTCGGATAGAACTTCATTCGTCGCTTATCGAAAGATTGTTTAAATAGATATCTTCGTCTTCGATTTTATTCAGTATCGTTTCAAAATTTATGTATGGTCGGTACTTTGTAATTGCTGAGTTATTACCAATTTATAAGGATAACCTTTCAAGTTTTCCAGCAATATACGGCGAACAGATTAACAGGTTTAAAGAAGCAACATGACGACGAACAGAGCGTCTGGGACTTCAAATGATCGCTGCTCGAACTCACGAACCCTTTTTTTTTTGTCCAGGACATTTTTAATACGTCGCAGAAGCTATCTCTCGACAGTTTTTAACCCACCTTAAAATTGAATTGCGAGATGGTACAGATTTACATCGCGTATCTTTGAATTCTTTTATCTTTACACTGTCGAGATCGATTCACGCCGAAAGTAACGTTTCACGTAAACGCGTGCTCCTTTTCGTTATAAGATGTCGTAATAATTGAAACTGGACGAAAACGAATCTCTCGTGTGTATATTTAACGTGGAGCACGCGGTTTGCCTTGTAGCAATGTTACCAACTGCGCTATTCGAAAAACAAAACCATCCGTCTTCTATGGGACAGCCTATATTAAACAAAATCCTATTACAATATGACGTCCTGATTATCTGGAAGACAATTATTTATATTTTAAGAAGTGTGAAATTTGGTAATTTTTTAAAAGAATAAACAAAAAAAAAGAGTTAAAATCATTAAACGTTTATTCTTTATGAAAAATTACAACAGATTATATAAAAATACTGTGCACATCGCCGTAATTTTCGGATACTTTTTTATGTTTAATTATCTATATCCATAAAGTTTTCATTTTAAACATTTTATTTATAACTTTGAATTTTTATTTTTCTCTTGTTGGTACACATTTTTTTCCCCGTAGTTATTAAATTATATTAGTATATAATACTAACAGCATTATATTTTAAAATATATTAACTACTAAGATAAATTGCGCTCAACATTAAGATTGGCGCATTAATAATTATTACGAAAACGTGGAAGATTTGTTCTGTTATTAATAAATTTGATTTTTAATAACGACCTTCGTTTTAAGGTGATATCGGTTTAAAATCAGTTTTATTTCTGGTTTAATTACTCCGGACATTTAAATTATTTTCTTCGTTTTCACATCCGACAAAATAAGAAGACGAATTAACATTGAAAAATGAGAATTTCTTCGTTTAAAGTCGAGTCTTTAACGTTTAACGAAGTATTTTAGGTTGCGTTTAATTATCGTCTATAATTTATCTACGTCCGCGAAATACGTACCCATATATATGTATATATATATGTATATATATATATATATATATATATATATATATATATATATATCATCATCATCAGTTATATGAACGACGACGATATAGACGACCACAACGTCGTCTTTTCGTTATATAGCTCTAAGGAGAAATCCCTGGAATCGTTCGAAGAAGTTTCGAACGAGCGGTTATTAAGGGAGAGAAAAGTAAACGAGGCGTAAAAGAAACAACGGGAAAAAGGTCGAGATTAATTACTTCCCCTCTTTCGCATATTTTTTATTTTTTTTAAATGAATTTTTTTTTAATGTTTTTTGTTTTTACATTCCTCTTTCATCGTAGAATAAATTGTTCGCAATACGCGGAGGGTTTATATAGGCCGTGAACGGGAATTAAAGAAATGATCCTCGAAAACGGGGATACAGTTTAGGATGATACGGGAAGAAAAAAGAATTATCTCCGCGACGCTACCGAAGGGATTCGGTAAAATCTGGCTTATCCTTCGGCCGAAAAAATAATACTTTAACGAAAGGTTGTCGGGTAATTAAGCGTGTAGGATGTGACACGCGATACAGATTCGGCGGTGCTGCACGGATATCCGCGGATCTGTTGTTGAAAGTTGATAAAAAAAAAAACGAAAAATCTAAATTACCGAAGTGACCGACCTAAATGAAACTCGGCGTAACGGAGACTGCAGTTGGAAATGTTTTTTGGACCGACCGATCGTCGAAGTGGAAGTATTCGCGAGTAAAGGACAATCGTGAGAAAAGGGATTTACGACGATGAGAGCTGGCGAAAAAAATTACAATATATTAATATACACGTATACGCGTTATTACGAATAAGTTAGTGTGTACTATGGGACGGGTAAAAGGTTCAATTATAAAAAAAACAACAGGAATATGTCCGGGTTGTATATGTGGTAGACTGCCAGAATGCGTGCTTTGAATGTTTAAGACAAAAACCATTACTCCGCTGTATCTTTCTTTCTTTTTCCTATGGTCGCGGGGGAGGAGGCTAGGCGTATTAAAGGACGCGCGATTTGTCACTCTTATTCGCTTTTCCAACCGCTACACGGTTGTGCCAGCTAATTCGGAAAAAAGGGCAAACGCGGGATAGATGGTCTTCCTTTAATGTCACCGAAGGCTCTTTTAAATTATCCGTGCTGTTTGATACATATACATGACTTTTTTCTTTTTTATCATCGACTTTCCTCTGAGAGACATTAAAACGAAATTTCTGGCCGTTTAATATCCGATGTGTGTCCTTCGTATTCTGTACCTACGCAATAAGGTCATTTTTCGTAATAACTTTGTTATATTCCCTACTTACGATTTTTTCCCCGAAGAAAAACATATATATATATATATATATATATATATATATATATATATATATAAAGTCTCTTTTAATATTCGGGTATAGTACCGACACTGGTATAAGGCGCGGTTTTCCGATTTTCGTAGTAGACGGTTTTTCGAAATTAGTCTCTAATCAAACAGAGTACTGTCGTCTTCAAATGATTTTATTATTATTATTTTAATTATTTTATAGACCAATTTGTATATTGCCAACGGTTTCAAAAATTTTTGAGAAGTGTGTAAAGAAAATATTAATTGAATTATTTGGATAAGAATGGGTTCATAAAATGTAAGGGTACAACGCTATTTGATCATATTTCTTACATTACCGAATGTTTAAGTGATAGAAAGTCTGTGGTTGCAATATATCTTGATAGATGTAAAGCCTTTGATACTGTGAATCATTCTATTTTATTAAATAAATTACATCCTTGCGGAGTGCGAGGATTTTTGTATTGTTTACATAACGAAGTTGAATAATGTATATAGCGATAATCTAGTTTCACAATATGGAGTCCCTCAGGATAGTATTTTCGGGAAGTTCGTATAGTTTTACACATAGTTATCTCGCCATTTCCAAGAGTATCGCAGTGATGTTTAAAAATTACAGGCTGCTTGAAGTCGATACCGATCGATAAAATAGAAATATTATGCGGCGCATAGTACCACCGAACATAAAGCGGGAAGTGATAGCTATGAAAGTGAAAACTAAACAAGAACATGACGTAAGGCATCTGTTGTAAGCAAAAGATGTGACAATAAGTCGACTCAAGTCTAGAAAAAGTTTTCTTGGAAAATGCTTTGACGCAAACATCTTAAATTACTAGGTAGGAATTATGGATGAAAAGACCGAAAGAGAATCGATTGCAACTATGGGAACAACCAAACGAACACTTACTTTCGGAAACCCCCTGAATAGAATAAGAACTATGGCAGGAAGAACGAGCAAGAACATGAAAATATGGAAAATTACCGACGACGATGGTAAAAGATTCAAAGCACCTACTAGCCAGTTCATTGTTACCTTTCCGATGCAGGATGGAAGATTTGACCAGTATAAATAGAATCTCAGGCGAGACAATTTAAATATTGGGAGGAAAACGAATATAAGTTGTCCGACACGGATAAACACGATAAGAAGAAGATTTATAGGTAAATAGTAAATGGAGAGAAATCATTTGATTATATAATAAAGATTGTTGAGAATTGTATAGTATAATTTTTTTTTACAAAACTTTACTGTATATAAGGTAGTAATTAGGTTATTTCATATCACTGAATCACGATTTTATGAGTTTTTTAATCGACCTGTAAGATGGAACTAGGTAAGGATTGGATCAAATAGTATTTTTTATGAGGTAATTTAATAATAGATAAAACGTGTGTTAGATCTAACAACACGGAGATTAAATGACGGAGATTTTAGAGCGATTAAACAGCTTTTCGAATCGGTAAAATAAGAACTGATGAAACTGGACCATGTTGATAAAAGTTTTTTTATCCTTTCAGGCACGATGTTCACTATACGGTGCAATGCTAAAAACAAAATTGTATTTCGTAATAAGGGGCATTCGGTTGATATAGAACGTTTGAATTGTAAAGAACAAATATTTGTATAACACGCTAAACACTATCTGGATTTAAAAGCAGTGTCGTATACCAAATATTACTTCACATTTTCACCATCTCGAGATATATCGAATAATTTTCTATAAAAAATTGATGTGTTACTGAAGGGTTAATGTTTGGTACATTGTCATAGTCTGGGAAGTAGAAATAGGAGAAAAACGAATATTGGATGTAGGGCGGACCGATATAATCAGGCCGTGCACAAAGCTGTTACATTTACTTGCACACATTCATACACACATATATATATATATATATATATATATATATATATATATATATATTCGTATGTTCTCATGGTAATGAGTTATTTATTTATTTATTTTTATTTAACGTGTCGTGTGAGACTACTTTGACTAATGGGGGTGCATTTTTTTAAAATGGATATTTCTTATGGCTGTGAGTCATTCTAAAAATTTGTCGATCACAAAAAATGTGTTGATTTATGTGTCACATTTCCAATGATTAAATTATCTACTTCTGTTATATCTGCGAAATTTAAACGATTGAAGATGTGTGTTTGGTAGTATAATTTGTTTTACCACGCTGTTGATGTATCTGCATGAATTGTGCGGATACTCCTGTTTTATATCGTATACGGTTTATTAAAACGTTAAAGTAAAAGAAATAATTATTATGGATAATTTTAATTTTGATGGATAAACTAGTACGGTTATTAGCAGACTTGTTATCGGACCGCCTATCCTTATGCAACTTAGAGAAACTTCTGCCCTCTCCATACTGGATGTGCAATTGCAATCCTGATCATGTGTCCTTCGAATGTCCTTCTTTAATAACATTACGTTGTGAACTAATACTTTAAAAATAGAAAACGTATCATCATCATCATCACTGTCCATTGTCCTAACGTAAGGATGTGGTGACACTATTTATTATTATTCAAGTTACATTATAGTTTTTCTCCATAAGTATCTATTATTGGCATTTTGAAACGCCTTCGACATAGTATATCGTGTTAACGCCTTTACTTGATCGACCCAGCGTGCATGGAATAGAAATCATCCAAACACATGTATAATTCTAATTGATACTCACGCACTTTCTCAATGATTTGCCGTATATTCAAGGTATGTTCACACAACCTGGCACGACGGTATTATCTATAAAATGATTGTTACCAGGTTTCCCAATTATCTAATTAAACTGATTAATAGTTACTTAAGTAATCGATCATTTTATACCATTATAAATAATGCGAAATCAAGTAGCAAATCCTGTTCTGCCGGCGTGCCTCAAGGTAGCGTGCTGGGGCCATTCTTATTTACATTTTTCATGCATGATTTCCCGCATATAAATAATATTGAGGTTGCCTTATACGCTGATGACACAGCGTTGTACTGCAGTTCCTACAGGCCAAGTATTATCAGCAATAGGTTACAATCCGGTGTTGATCGTGTAATTAAGTATTTTTCTAAATGGCAAATTGCTCTTAATCCTTTCAAAACGAAAGCAATTTTCTTCACTCGTCGAAGACCGTTTTTACCGACCAGACTTCATGTCAGTGGCGTTGATATAGAATGGTCTGATCAGATACGCTATTTTGGTGTCATTTTAGACAAGAGACTAACGTTTTCTAAGCATATTGACCATGCATCATTGAAGACAAACAGAGCAATCTGTTCAATTTATCCCATTTTCAAACGTAAATCTCACTTAAATATTAATAATAAATTAATAATCTACAAGTCAATCATTAGGCTTATTTTAACATATTCTTGTCCAGTTTGGTCTTCAGTCTCAAATGCTAGTTTTAATAGACTGCAATTAGTCCAAAATCGATGTCTTAGATGTATCCTCAATGTCCCCGTATACATTAAAATTTCATATATGCATAGTGCTCTGCAGATACCATATGTAAAAGACTATATCCTCAAACTATCCCAAAAATTTTTCTCAGTTGTAGTGCACACCGTAATAATTTACTTCCAGCAAAAGGAAATTACGATTCCAGGGAACTAAGTATTAGATATACTAAGTATAAGCATCGACGCATTAAACATAATGTATTATTCTCATAACGTTATAATTTGTTTGCTTTCGTTTCCATTACAAGTGATATTACATATTCGTTATATAATTAAACTTATATTTATTATTTTTTAAATTACCGCTTTTCATTTGTGTTGGTTTTTTGTCTGATTTTCCCATCAATACTATTTTTTTTCTTGTATATTTATTATATTAGAATTTTTACTTTCATAAATGGAGAAGGCATTTATTCCAGTACATTTATTAAATATTATTATAACTTTTTAATATAATGTCAAATATAAGCGTTTTACATTTTTTTACTTGTTCCTCGGCCAGGCATGAATTCCGCTTCGAAATCTGTGGTATTATATAAGTTTTAAGTCTTTCATTTATAATAGTTAAAAGAACTTTGCTGGTGTGAGATATTAATGCTCTGTAGTTCTCACAGTTCGCGGGTAAGCCTTTTTTGAACAATGGGATGAAGGTTGATTTGCACCAGTCTATGGGCCATTTGCCAGTATTCCATACTTACATATTTCATGTATTAGATTAATACCATGGTCTTCAAGTTATTTAAACGCTTCTGTCAGTATTCAATCATCTCCTCCACTTTTCCCTTTTTTTTTAATCTATTTATCGCTGATATCACTTCTGATCTTAATATGCACGGTCCTTTTTCTATTTTCATATCTGCTTTAATTCCATGATCTTTTATTTCTTTATCAGAGTATAGATTTTGACAATAATTTTTCTAAATTTCGTCAATAGCCATAGGATTAGTTATTATTTTATCATCGTTATTATTTGCTATAATTTGAGTTTGTAATTTAAATTCCTTGATGAGATATTTTACAATATTAAATAACTCTTTTGGTTCATTACGTTCAGCATGTTTTTTGTAATTTATCGCGTATATTCGTAATATGGCCATTCTTATCCCTTCTGAACAACTGTGTTTTCCTGTTTACTTCAATCTTTGTTTCTACCGAATGACTTTTGGTTACTAAGATTCTTCTTTCGTTTATCAATTTTAGAGTTTCATCTGTCATCCAATGTTGCTTCTTAGCTTTTGCATTATAGTTTGTGATATCTATTGCCTTAACAATCCATCGTTTCACTTTGTTCCAAGTATCGTCTGGATTTCCTGTTGGATATATTTTATCTTTTAACAATGCATGACGGAATTCTACAGGATTTGTTGGTATTTTCTTGATTACATTTACCATTCTTAAAGGAATATGGAATTTTAACTTGAAATCTGCCTTTAATAATTTGTGGTCAGTGCCACATTCAGCTCCTGGTTTAGTTTTGATGTCCGTTACAGCCGTTCTCCAGCGTTTGCTAATTAGTATATAATCAATCTGATTTTTATACTGTCCATTAGAGTGTTCAATATACTAAAATCATGTTCTATAGCGAAATGCATTAGTCTTTCACCTCTGTCACGATGTTCTCCCAATCTATATGTACCTACTATTCCCTTCATATTCTGGTCACTGACTCTCTTTCCAATTTTGGCATTCATATCTCCCATTATAACTATAGGTTCTTTTTTGGGAATGTTTGTTATAATCGATTCGGTTTCATTATATACGCTTTCGACATTTACGGTTGGCATATATACCTGTATTATGTGTAACTACTTCATAGGACTAGTATTAAGTGCGATTCTTATTACTTGTGCACTTATTGGCATGTACTCATATACGTATTGTGAAACATTTTTCTGTATTAGTATTACGCCTTTTTTCCTTCTTTCATCCTCCACCCCCCGATGTATATATTACATAATCTGATGCTTTAAAGTGTCCCTTGCCGCTGCAATGCATTTCGGATATTCCGCAAATAGAGATTTTCTGTTTTAGTAACTCTTTTTCTAATATGTGTAGTTATCCGTCTGTAACAACCCTCTTATATTCTATGTAGCCAGACTGGATTTTCTATTTCTTACCTTCAAATGTGACTGTCTTCCTGTTTTCCATTTCGCAGGTGCGGCCTGGTTGCCTACTGTCATCTGCCCGGTCGCATATTTCACACCATCCAATCTGGACTTGGAATGCCGCCGATTACAACTATTTCGCTTTGTTTGTTTTATCATGGTGTTCTTTGGAAAATTAATCGGGTAGTTTTCTATTTGCCTTCCTGATCGCAGTGCTGTAGCCGTACTGTGTCTATTCACAGCGCCCACAGGTGTCCAGTATATAACCGTAGAGTGAAATTGATTCATCCGCTCATACCTGGTACTGTTGAATCTGTTGCCATTCAAAGACCTTTAGATGTAAACCCCAAAACCGCGAGGCAGCGGGGTAGCCACTGAGGAGGTGGCATTGTATGTCTTTTTTGGCGGCCAAAACTCACCAAGGATGGGATGAGACAGTCATAGGATTTATTAGAATGACACAAATTTCGGGCGAAAATTAAACCCTAGAGAAAATAGTAAAATAGTATGGAACCAAATTAAACTAATATCTAAAACAAGTAATGCTAATAATCATAATAATGCGATAACACAAAATATGATTTGGAGTCCAAGTTTTATTAATCAATACAATACTCCTATTAATAACTTTGGCAATATTTGTTTGCGATAATAATACAAATAATTCCCACACAGACAATGGCATAGAAAAATCATTTTCCATCTGGGAATTTAAAAAACCATTAGATCATAATAAAAACACAAGTGCTATAGTTGATGATATCCCATACAAAGCCATACAAACTACAACAAAATACTTTCAGAAACTTCTTGAATTTTTAAACGAATCCTATAATTTATAGACCTTTGCAAAAAGGATGTAATAATATTGCAAAATATAGAATATTAAATTGAACGTAGAAGAAACTCGATCTATGTAGGAAAATGAGGATGTTCGATGGATAATAATATTGCAAAATATAGAATATTAAATTGAACGTAGAAGAAACTCGATCTATGTAGGAAAATGAGGATGTTCGATGGATCAAACAGGTGTTAAATATAAACAACGATGTTAAATACGCAATAGCTGAAACTCGTGAAGCGGTATGTTGTTCGAAATATATCGTAGAAAGATTAAATTAGTTTATAACATTATTTATTAGACACGGATGTAGATGTCTAGTATAGCGTTATGGTTATATTTGTCAAAAATATGTTGTAACAATTTTTTAATAACTTCACCGAGCATATCCGGATAAGTTAGTTAGGGTTACTCGTGATGTAAAGTTACTCCGTACGTGTTACACTAAATATTGATACTGTGGACTTTTATAAACCATTACATTGCAAGTGTATAAATTCCTTCACGGTATAGAACAATGTGTATTGGAAAATTTGTTAAATATCTCGCGGTATAATCGTAGTTAATAAACTCAAATTTAATCAGCGTATTAATATGTCCCAGTGGCGTAGTTGCTAGAGTGCTCGACTGTCAACTCGATGGTCAGAGGTTCGAAACCAACACGCGACATAGAAAGTTTTCATCATTATTTAATTTTTAATTATCACGGAGCACTCTGTATAACATCATATGCGCGCGCATCTGCATATAAATAGTGCCTCGAATGCTAGCTCATTTTGTACGTAAAAATAAACGTGCAATAGCTAGTCATGGCAACGAACAATACGACGAGGATGATGATTAAATATTACTTCTTTACGTCTTATCCGTTCGGAGTTTGGTGATTATCACGGCTATTGTAAACTCGAATCTTTCTGTTTCATGTAGGTTTTCCTTTCTGTCGTCCGCATACTAGTTAACCACGATGTTCTCCTTTTCTCCTTGTCTTTTTCTGCTTTCTATTTTATTGTCATTTAGAATAAGCTGAAGTAGGTAGTATTTTTTCGGTGTGTCTGGATTTGTGGAAAAAGTATTGACGTTTTCATAAATGAATTATAACACCTTACGTTTCTTAAGAATTCGATAGAGGACTTCCGCGTTTATTACGTGATCTCTTTACAGTATTTTTATCTTCTTTTCCCACGTTTGTTTAACTTTTCACGCAATGGGAGAGCATGGATCGCACACATCAGTCTATAAGGAGAAGTTATAACTGGTAATCAAGATCTTATCTAGTAATCATGATATTTATATCTAGGAAAACGTTTTCGGCTATTATCCTTGATCGTACTTTAGTTTACTAATCAGTATCTTCATTGAATCAGATGTCCAGATGCTTGACTTTGGCAAAGTGTTCTAGGACGCGACCGTTTGCAAAAAAATTATCCTCATTAGATTCACACATTGGTTTTTTTGTGAACTACGGTCTATTTCATTTTACGCTGTTCGTTTGGAGGCCGCATTTTAATGGCGAAAATTATTCTATTAAAATTTTGCAGGTGTTGACTAATGGCGTAGTAGGCGCGTATTAAAAATAAATTACAGTTGGAATCTATAGCGAGTAAACCGAGAACAATACTTCCTAGGCTCTTCATATAGAACTATGTCGAACGCAGCAGCTCCGTTGATCATCGGGCTCCTTCTTCATACATTTAGGCTAACTTTCGAATTCATTATTTCTAAGTCAGCCAGAATTAATACATCTATATTTGGCCCAATTTTACATAAATAACGTAACATACTACTTTTGCCGACTTACAAAACTTTCGAAAATTATATGGTCGCAGTGATGATTTACTACATACGGAAAATCTACAATCAATCTTCTGACAAACAGAGATACATATTTTTTCTAATTTTGACATCAATCATTTTTCGAGTCCGCTCTTTTCGTTTGCGGTACTTTTTTTTAGTTGCGTGCACTGTTATATGAAAGTACTACATCACGTCCTGCGTGTCGTGTTTCGGTGTTGCTATTCGATTACTCGATGTTTGTACCGAATATAATATTCTCTGGGGCGCAGTCTAATCGGTCTACTGTAAATTATTATAACGTTAGGAACTGATAAGATTAATTTTAAAACTATAATGAAGTTCCAATAATTGGCTACTACGATTAGAAATATAAATTGCACTACGTTTTTCGAAGCATATCGACGACTGTGTCTATATCTTATTGTCACCCTAATCATTTCAATAATACTGAAGACAAAATATTGTCTTTCGAGTTCCCATTGTGGTTTCCTCCTTCTGTAAATTATATCTCGATTCTTTTATATTTGTTACTACCATTATATCATTTCTTTGAATTCTTTCAGATACGTCAGTGTTTTCTAGGTAAACCGCTATTTGATTAATATTTTTCTTTTGAGAGACAAGTTCGGATACATTTAAATTTATTGAGATACCAAAGGTACGATTTAAAATAAGCTAGATATTTATTATACATACGTGCTCTTTAAAAAAAAAAAACCGAAGGGATAAATGATTAAAAAAATATATATTCAGGTTTATTTCGGTGTTTGAAAGGAATTTTGTGAAAATTATGTTAGGAAGGTATGATATGGTAATCGAAACTAGAAAGTCGAAACAAAAATTAGCTTCTACTAGTAGAAATTATTCACATTATTATACATGTATAATGTACACGTAGTGGGATTATAACCTTTATATATTTGTATATACACATTTATATAAACTTACATTACAAATATTATCACACGCGTTAAACACGTAAAAATGACGATTATATAGAGTCGCGGTTTCGAGAGAAGTAGTAATAGGAAATGGATATTCGCGATTAATGGCTTAATTAACGAGTTAGCATGGCAGTTGTCGTATACGTTTATTTAGCAAATTCGGTATACATAATTGAGATATACCTATATATATATATATTTCTGTTTATACATATGTATGTGTGTGTGTATGTGTATATAGGCGGACTTGTTTCACTAGATAAGCCTCCTGAACGAGGTTTACATTACCCGCATATTTCACGAGCCAGATTCGAACGATTCATTTGTTAAAATTCTGTCCTCCCGTTCGAATTCCACATTCTCGCAAAATTCCCTCGTCAACTATTTATTTGTGTTCCCTCGCAGGGAAGGTATATATATATATATATATGAAATATTAGTTTCTCGTAATGTTGTAAGAGTAAAGTCTATTTTTCGAACGACCATCAGTAGAGTTATTTAAAGACCTAATCTACGACGAAGGCCACATTTGTCCGGGAAAACGTTTATCTTCGTTCAGAAAAAGACTAAATCGGAGTGTCCCTCGTGTTCTGTAATGAACTGGCCTCCGGTTATCGAAAATCTAAACGGCTATAAATCAAACGAAGTCTCCCACTATATTCGCCTCTAGCAGATCGGTTTTTCCCGTTATTAGTACACTGATTCATGATACTTTATATACGCGATAGTATTATCGGTGTATTCGGCCAATGAGTTTGGAATAACAGCAATAACGTATCATTAAAATTATATCTCGTCATTAACACTGTTGGTATAGAATCGATCAACAACGCTCTGATACACGTGCATATATTATATATATATATATATATATATATATATATATATATAATATATATATAATATATATATAATATATATATATACATATATATATATATATATACATAAAACAGTTCGTAGTAAAAGTTAAATCCGTATACATTGCACGCCTTGTAAACTTGGTAAATTACTGACAGAATTTGTTTGCTTTTCCTACCGGACGCAAAATTCACATAATTTTGTAAACAGGAATTTTACTTTCACGTGTATATGCACATATGTATCTGTGTATGTATGTGAGGATGTCCGCACTCAGAAGTGTTTGAACATAGAAATATCGTACTGTATGTTACAGTACGGCGACTTTCCGTCTGATTGCGGAAGTTAAGCAACGGTACTTGGATGGGTGACCGCCGGCTCAGTGTGTTGTTGGTATCTCCCAATTTGCTTGGCTCGCACGGGAGATTAGGCTATTTTTTTGTCCCCAATTTAATGATTGGGGAGACTTACGTCCAGCAGTGGACCGATATAGGTTAAAAAAAAAATATATATATATATATGTAATAAAGACGGGAAATGAAACAATTGAATCAGTTAAAGAATTCAGGCATTTAAGTTCCCTGTTCACGACAGATGGCCAAGACATAAAATAATTCAGTACGCGTATTATAATCACGAAACAATCGTTTCAAAATTTTTACAGGAAAGTACTACGCGATGTCGGTTGTAAATTACGAATATTAAACGGCTAAACGTACAATTAGGACGAATATTGTAGACGGCGGATATAACAAATATGGAAATACTCCGGAAAAGTGTAATTAAGAAGCTGATAGATGATATAGTGAGCGGTAAAAGAAAGGTTGCGGGACGCAAGATCTGAGAAGGAGGAATATTTTTGTTTGCAATGCAAAGCAAAATTTAAGGAAAATTGCTAGTGGGACGATACGATTACAACAGGATTAAATGACAACTGTATTGAATAATAGTAGACGCACCCGGAAAATGAGAAATATTATTTGATTTTTCCAAAAAACGCAACCCATCGTGATGAATAAAGTATTTAACGGGAAATTCATTTTAATAAATCAGTTATTTTTCATTTTCTTTCGCATATCTTTTTCTCTATCTGAGTCTCTATCTGTTTGCTTCTATCTCCTTCCGCTGTCGCACATTTTCAAGAATGTGTGAACAATTATAATCAGGGAGTTTTCATGCGGCGAATAAGATTATAATTTTCATAGAGCAGACGACGTCAGTGCGTGTAAATCTTGGAAGGGTTAGTTAAAACTTCTTTTGTAGGAAGTCAAATATGTTCATTTACTTGTAAATTTTAAGAAAACTTCGTCTTTCAATTTCTTTTTGAGGTATTTAATCGGTGTACTAATTATTTTCTCGTCACTGTTTTTCCTCGAATGTTACGTTCCTCGATTTTCTATCATTCTGTTTTAACCGAATTCTGTGTCATTTCCAACACTCAAAACTTTATACGATATTTAACGAGATTTATTAACGTTATCGTTTATACGGGTTGTATTATCATTTATAAGTTTTGGGTTAAAAATTCGGTCGATAGTCGAAAGACGTAATAATGTTTCGCTTCGAAATCCCGGAATTTAAATTATTTCAGGCGGTTTTTTTCTTTCGTCTATGACGTGTTTTCATTCAAAGAGAATAATATAATTTCCTATTAACAGGCCGATGATTCTCTAAATATTTTCACGACGGACGTACGACTTCTCAAATTCTTCTAACGAGATTCGTCGCGTTGAATCTCCTATACGACGACCGTCGTTTAATGTGTAAATTATTAAGAAATTGTTTACAGACGGCGTCTACATGGCTACGGTGTAGATTAAATACGCTACACGGGCGCTCCCCCAAAAAGATTAATAATTCATCTTTACTCGTAACACCACGCGAAATAGCGCGCCTCCGATGGAATATTCCTTCACGCTTTTACTTTACAAAGAAACGCTGTATAGTGTACGTAAAATCATTAACTAGCAATTCAAACATCGTAGTTTAGGCCTTAATTAAAACATTCCTACACCTGAGGGAGAATGATATATATATATATATATATATATATACATATATAATAATATAGGTTTCTTATAAGTTAATACGATAATAATAGTAATAATTGGTGTGTATATATATATATATATATATGCACACATAATATTCATTGTTGTTATTATGGGTTGTATCAACTTTGCCTGAAGAAATATAATCTTTTGTTTGCAATAATCTGTATTCTTATATTTCCTCTTGTACGTATCGTTAACCCGTCTGAAACGTTTATTATTATTCGTCACGTTTTCGTGCAGTTTTTTAACAACTTGTACAAATTACGATCGTTGATAGTGTACGTAAATTAAACTCTGAATTCGGGATTAAATAGGTACGAGCAGAATTATGGCGTTAAATTATTCTTTTTACTCACCTATTGAAAGATCAGAGTAATAAAGTATCATCCAAAAAAAAAAAAATTGATAAAAGCCGAAATTTTTACGTTCACTTAAAAGGTATCTCCTCTTTATGATGATACCTGTAGACGATCGTTCGGTAAACCACTCCAATTACCCAATCCCTTAATCTTCTGTTGTGATTGTTAAGAGTACAAAATAATCATCGAGATATTTTATTCGTTTGCAAATAATTTAATAATTACTAAAAAATAAACAAGAGAAATGAGCTAAAATTACTAAATGTTTATAAAAATCACTCAGCTTTTCAGTTAATAAGCCATTATCAATTGATTCTTCTTTTCGTGTCCGGTTCGTTACGTTTAATTATATTTTATTATACCATCAGTCACTAGCTTTGTCGTTTGCTTCGGGTGACATCGTACATTGTACACCTCGTCGGGTTCATCTTACACTCCACTATGTGCGACATTGTCTGCAGTTCTCCGCACTGGCATTTCGGAATTTCTTTAATCCATAGGTTTATCCCCGTTCTTTTCCAAGTTGTGATCTCAGTGTATTAGTGGTTTTTATGAAGCTATTTTCCGACTTAAGTCTATATGCCACCTCGATTTGACCATACATTGGATGTCTCTCCTCCTGTGCTGTCCCTTCCTTGTTGATT
Organism: Coronaproctus castanopsis; assembly: GCA_032883995.1. Taxonomy (NCBI): domain Eukaryota; kingdom Metazoa; phylum Arthropoda; class Insecta; order Hemiptera; family Monophlebidae; genus Coronaproctus; species Coronaproctus castanopsis. Next base: position 91,633,996 of record CM065052.1, read on the forward strand.
ATTATATATATGGCGTTTTATATGTGGAGGCGCTAAAATCAAACGGCACGATTCGTTTAGGATAATACGTACATGTTTTGCATGTACAGATAGCCCAAGTAAGGCAGCCGTACTTCACAGCTGAGAAACATAACGCCAGAGCTGTAGTAGAGATCTGTATCGAGTGAACATGAAATAAAATATTTAAAAAAAAGAACAACATATAAATGATAGAATATATGAAAATTATAAACTATAAAAATACTAATTTAGACTTACTATTTATAAAAATTAATGCTTTATACATTGTCGAATCCCAGTTGGCCCTTGCTGATAACCTATTTTTGTCTTGTCAATAAGCTCCTGAAGATTCGACGAGAAGTCATCATTAGTATCTGATGTAATCCTCAAGTACTTCATTAAAGATGTCCATCATATCGCTTTATTGCCTTATCTTAACTATTCATTAGCAAACCCGTGTTCGTTTAATATACAGCTTTTGCTCGCAAGAAAATTCATAACTGAATATTCAAGTCAATTTTGTAAAATCTAACTGACCTGTGACACGCTGCTTTTAGATATCACTGACAACAAATGGAACAAAATTGTTAGCATATACAATCACTTTTATCCATTCAGGCCAAGTGGCCATGATGAGAGAATTCAGGAATACACGCCATAAGATTTTACAATGTTTCTTTACTACGACCCTGTTTTAATTACATGATTAGTATAAAGTTTCCAGCGACAAGTTGATATTGATCTGGGTGAAGTATCTTTTACGATGTTAAAACTGAGCTGAAGATGCGTAGGATGATTCATTATATTGTTGGTAAGTAAAAGCATTGTTTGACACTGGTTCTCATTGAAGTGAGCCTACCCGGTTCTCCTTTGTCAGGCCGAGTTGAGACTCGTGCTTAAAACAACCGGGCGGCTTTTGAGATCATGTGTCAGTAATATGATGGGAGACCATCTCAGTACGTAGTGGTAATCTTTCTCGATATCACGGGCGCTTTCGACCGCATGAGTTGGATGAAAGTCCTCGATGAGTTACACGCAGCTAAAGTCTGCAGTTATTTAATAGAAATACTGGAAGACTACTTCCTGAGTAAAACTGCGGTAAGGCCTCTACTACATCTATAAAGAAAACCTTAACACAGGCGTGGTAGGACAAGTGCTTTGGTAAGTTTTTATAAACTCGCTTCTCATGGATAACTGGCCTGAGGGGGACAAAAGTAATAGCGTATGTCGATGATGTTGCCGTACTCTTTGCCGGTGATAGTCGTAGGCAATTGGAAGCGCTGAGCCAGGATGTTACTTCGATAATTGGGACGCCCGCTCAGGTGTGAACTTTTCTGCAGAAAAGACGATGTATATGTCCCTTAAAGGGAAACTTGAACGTCAACCTGTGGTAAGATTAGGGAATAAACCATTACGCTTGACAATTTCTTTGAAGTGTCTGAGAGATACGTTAGATTTTAACGGTAATTTCTAAGTGAATCTTCGCGTAAATAGCCCGAGTGGCACGGGCTGAGTGAGGATCCCGCACGCTCCAGCGAAGCTTTTGTGCAAAGCGATAGTAATACCGATCGTCATATATGCTGCATCGGTCTAGGTTCACAGGGTCGCTAATGTTAAACTAGTTGACCTAGTACGAAGCGCACAACAGCCGGCTCTTATCGCTATGAGCATACCGCACAGCCCGATGGTTGCTTTGGTCGCTCCATTGGTGTACTCTCGTTAGAGCTAGAAGTATACTGTCGCGCTGTTATGTTCGCATTAAGGTATAATGCAAGGGTTACCTGACAGAAAGAAGTATTCTGCTTACATGATGATGATTCATCGGTATGTTAATGACCGGGAAAGGATAACGGTTCGAGGATCGAAAGACGTATAAAGCCAGCAGCTTGTTTTGCGCGTCTATATTAAGTAAGCTTACCAAGTCTGTTACTGAAAACGCCTTTAAGCAGGTCCGTCCGTAATAAAGTTTGTCGCTCTCGCGAGGTGGCAAGAGTCTTGGATTATGACGGTGCTGTCAAGACTCTACTGCCGAGTGTAATTGATCGAGAAAAATACGAATGGTTTGTGCCCTTTAGGGCACGGACATGTTTCGGAACGCGTCACGGTCCATTTGTATGCTACGAGCAACGTTTCTCTCTTAGCAAACGCAACGTCAGCGTGTCTGTGGAGCTGGAGCGTGTACGGTCAGTCACTTGTTGAACGCACCAGCAGATATGCCTGATGGTACTTGTCGCCGAGCAAATTCAACCAGGGAAATTGTGCCCAGTATCACCAAATTACTGGTGTGCTGGCGGAAAGCTGGACAGATTTGTTCCGTTAGAAATCTACCCGTTCTGTTGGCCGAGATCTCCCCCTGTTCTTCCTTTATAGGATCTCACTCGAAAGTAGATATGAAGTTTGTACTATACATCAGCACAGGGCCGCAAACTCATTACCCGAGATAATATCATCCAGTACCTGACAAGTCGCACTTGTGCTTCTTGTCGGTGGGACAGTGGCTCTTAGCGATAGTTTCACTGAATAATACTAAATTCGCTGATTAGTATAAAATTTAGGTTGTGACTAGTCATCCAGTCTTTCTATTGTATATCTCATAGAATTCATCAAATACCACTGTCTAACGTAAAAATTCTGAACAAATTCTCATTATATACTTTAGGAGAATAATAGACTATAATGGCTATTGTAATACGTTTTCATTTGAAAATTGCGCTATTAACTGTTAGTCGTAATATTTTAAGCGCCGAGTGCTGGCCTTTAATATGTCGCCTAGCGTTTCATATAAAATTCTTAGATAGACTTCGTGCGACTCGGCACAATTTTACGATTATATTTTTTTGTTTATTATTATTACTATTATCATCATCATCGTCATCTTGATAATTAAAATATTTAAATAATTATCCGGAATATTTTTTCTGGAGAATTTCAAATTTTTTATTTTGGGATAAAAAGATCGCGTAAAACTTGAAAATTCCTTACCAGAAAGGACGTAGAACGGAAGTCGTTGAAAACGAATAATATCGGGTTCTAGGATTAAGTTACGGCTATCGTGAAGGGGGAGACTAAATTTAATATAATAATAATAATAATAATAATAATAATAATAATAATAATAATAATGATAAAAGTTAAGCAACAATAACAATGAAACGAAACAACGAACTAAACAATGCGAAATAAGAAACGATGGATGATGATGGTTAGGACGAGATCCCAACGCGGCAATTACCGAATTGGATGTTAATTAAAATGTTTTCCTTCTCGCAACTTTCTTATCCTAATGTGCCCTTCTCCGGAGTACTTTTTCCGCTGCTTTTAAAAACCAACCATCCCTTATACTTCCGACCAACCAACCAAACATCCCTAGGAATCAACATTTCTTACGGACTGCGTTTACGCTGTAATAACAACCGTTTACATTAGTTGTTAACATCGTCCTTAAGACTGCCTATCCGACGATATACTTTTTTTTCTCATTCTATTTTAGTCGGTCTCCTAGTATTTCATCTTCGTTCAACTAATCGCAACAAGCTGTCGTCGCTTTCGAAGCGAAAATCTTCTTCGTAAAGTATATAAACGCGTCAACCCTTTTATCGGGATAAGACAAAGGAAAAAAAAAAACGTGTAAAAAGGAAAATTTTTCAGCCCCTAAAGCGAACTCGCAGACTCCTCTCTCTCTAGCTCTCTCTCTCTCTTTGGCTGTTTTTCTTTCTTCGTCACTCGTGTTTTATCATCGCTTTTCTTTTTAGCTATAATTCTCTTATACGAGCGAGAGACTGCTTGTTCTCGTTCATTTTCAACTTTTCGATGTAATTTAATTAACTTTAGCAGCCGAAAATAAAATTATCTGCGAGTTTAGGAGCCTCGAATGGTTTCAACATCACCGCCAATCCCGCGTATGATAAAAGCGACGATTTAATGAATATCAAATAATACTTAATTTAACTTTTACTTCGCTACCGCCCGATCCTCGCGTCAGCCGGCCAAATCTTAGTCGTTTAAGATAGTAGTATTACGTTTGTTTTACTTAGACTCGTCTCGAGTCGAATTTCGTGCTAGCGAGAACTCTACACCTTCGTTCCGTATCTTTTAAATCGTATAACGAGACTTTATTATTTAACGAAACCAGTCAAAAACTCCGCGTATTCTGTTAGGAATTTTGACGCATCTTAATATATAATATATATGCGGTTCGCGTAACAGTTAATGTACGTTAATAACAGAAAATTAAATGAAAATAGATAACGTACACAACACAGCCGTGTATAATGCATTTTGATAAGTGTCTATATATTCACGTGTATAAAATATATCTCATCCCCTTACATAGTAAAAAGAATGTATATATACGTATACAATACACGTGTGAAACGATAATAATAATGATCAAATCATTTTATTTCTTTTTGAATAATATATAAAACCGATAAATAAACGAATTGTTAACTGTTTGGTGGTAAGGTTGATTAAAATTAAACATATGTTTTCGTAAAATGTAAGATCGATCTACTATCGCGTAATATTCGCCTATTTATACGGGTCAATGTAGAATTTTGCGGTAGCCACTTATCTTTCGGATGTTTGGAAGCATATAATGGCATGCCTTACTACTCGTGAGCTAAGTAATGATGGACGTGTGTCTGACACCTTGACAATGTGTAGTGGTTATGGAACTATCATTAGTACGAAACGCATCTCGGTACCATCTTCTTTGTAATCTTCTCCTAGGTTTGCCCGGCAACGTATAACTGAATTATATTCAGATTATCATTTAGGCGTCGGCGATGTTTGTCGAAGAATCTTCGATATTGTTGAACGTACACATCTTTATCGAATGGAACATCAAGATCCTTGCGAACAATCTGGTTCGAGACATATCGAGGAGAAGTATTTTTGATTGCTTTGAATTAGAGCTAGATTACTTAGTATTGCGGTATAGTTCTATCTCGTACCTCCTGATTGGTGCTATAATCGTGAGGTATATCCTCCTTTTAAGATCTAGACTTAAAGTGGATCTTCTTCCCTTTAACGGAGAAATCAAATTGGCTGGTACAAAGATTGGTTTACGAATTTGCTCGACATGAGTACGTCAGTTAATTCTGCGATCCACACGTATTACAAAATATTTCATCGACATGACGTGGTATTTCAGAATTATTTATCATTAGCTTTGTAGAGGTAAATAGATCTGCTGGTAAAAATTATGTGTTCACACTCTTTACTATTGAAATTGCTGTGCTCGCAAATTTTGGATTTGCGTTGCAGATCATTTCCGCTATAAATTTCATTGATATCTTATATTTTGTTTACAGAACATTCTTTCATTTTATTTTTGTATCAATTTGAATGCATACATTTTACAATAGTATATATATATATATATATATATATATATATATATATATATATATATATATATATATATATATATATATATATATATATATATATATATGACTATATGAATGAATGCCACCCTGACGTCGGCTACTATCACGTGTCGATATCTTAATCGAGTATTTCCACCCACGATGTTACGGAAACGGAAATGCTCCTGCATATATATATATAAAGTGAAAGAAAATCGTGTGATTTGTGATACTCCATTCTTACACTGAACAATAATATTCATAAGTTACAATATGCTTTTTATATGTGTACATATATATATAATATACATGTGTCTGTGTATGTGTATTAGTACGTTTAGTATAACTTCGTTTTTCAGACTTTATCCTTATTCTACTAATCGGAATTTCTTCAAAACGCATTATTATCATTTTAGTCGGTACGTTGCTTGAAATGACACGAAGGGGGAATGAATACTTTTTCTTAATGGGAACATAACGATCCCAGTAGGCAATTTTACAACTGGCAACTCTAATCTAGCGGGAAAACTACATCGAACAGATAGATAAACGTACGTAGACAGAGAGAGAGTGACAGATACACACAGCGATAGAATGGGAGCGGCAATTCCTATTAACGGTTAGTAGATTGGTCGTTTGCGGTGGTATTTTTTTTTGCTTATTTTTTCATTTATTTTTTGCACACACTCATTTTCCTATAGGGGAAATTACCTACGAAGAAACGGGACCAGACTGCGAACTTTCGTGTTCCCCTTTATTCGTTATAAAATTATGCAACAAGACGGGGGATAGAATAATGATGAACGTTTTGGAAGCAGCTACCATCAGTACTATTACCATTACTACTACGAGGAACTTGTTAAAGAATTAAACAAATCCAAAAATATTTATCATAATTTTTTTCGAATTTCGCGTTTAAGGCTGCCGCTGTTCATTTTTTCCGTTTGAAAACAGCTCTGAAGGATTTAACCGCAGCGTATCGTGTACAATCGTCAAAGCGATTTGTCCATCAACCGCACCGTGTTTATTATTTTAATTTCCAAGATTAATAACGATAAATTTCGCGACCCATTTAAGAACTACCGGTGAACGAGGAAGAAATATATTCGCTACTGCGGCAGTTACTTATTCCGTTTAATTAATGGATCGTAAAAATTAGAAGCTAAAACTTAAAAATATTAATGATATTGAAAAAAAAAACATTTGTGCCTTCGAGCGCCAGAAAAAGTGAAACTTAAAGACATTTAAACTAAATTCGATACTGAATTTTTTTTAGATTTTTATACGTGTGAATATATACATATAAACACACACACACACGCACGCATGCGCACACATACATATATAAGAATAAGCATACCTATGTATATAAACGTGGTTTGACGACGGGTACGAATATACAATTGTTTTACGAGTTAACTCCCCACATAAACCGCGCCAATAGAAGTTTCACTTCAAAAAATGGAAACGACCAGATAGAAAATATACTTTAGAAAAATTATCTCTGTAAACGATTTCGTAGATTGCGTGCGTAGTTTTTTGGTGTTCTCACTATTTACCATCCTGAACCCTTTCAGTCACACATGAAATTTTCATAAAAAAATAAATAGTTTTATACAGTGCATTTATTATAGACTGCTGGTTTTTAAATGATTCTAGACAATTTTCAATGTGTTCATATAAATATTATTAGAATTGGGACAATTCACGACCAACTAGAAAATATATAGTTTTGTTAGTTTTAAAATTTCATGTACCATAAAGTGGGCATCGTAATTGAAAGAGTTAAATTACGATTAACTGTTTATTTGTGAGGGGATGAGGTTTAAACGTTTTGTTTGCGGTAACGACTCTATTAATGCGATTAATCGGACGCTATACTAGATTTGTTTTTTAATCTTGGAAAAAGGAAAAATTTGAATTTTTCAAACATAGATATATATATATATATATATATATATATATATATATATATATATTTTTTAAAGTTAAAATTGCAACAAGAACATTATTATTGAAAATGAATAACAAAAAAGTAGTTAATATCACTACATTTATACATATAAAATGATCACATACAATTATCGAGTGGACATAAAAAAATTAAATATAAGAAAATGTATATATATATATATACAGTCTATACAAATATAAAAGGAAAAACAAAAATAAAATAAAATTTAAGAAAATACTTAATTTAGATGTACAATTTTACAAAAAAAAAAAAAAAAGGAGTTGATTATAAAATAATCTAATAGTAAATGTGGTCTTATCAGATTGTTTTATAATCCGCTCTGTTTTTTCATTTTGATTTCTTTTTGTGTTGTAAATCTAAAGTATTTACTTACATCTAATTTAATTTTTTGTTTTTTTCTTTTATATAAATTGTATATATTGTATTTTTATATCCACATTTATAATGGCTTAATAACCGAAAAGTTTTGTAGTATTTTTATATATAAAAATTTAGTGATTTAACTACTTTTTTGCTGTTCATTTCTTTTTTAAAAAATCACTACATTTCACAGTGAACAAAAGTACTATTATTGTAGTTTAAATAAAAATAAAGAGAAAATCATTTCACCAATCTCAGTTCTTCTGATCTTCTTCGTTAAATAATAAACAACAAAAAAGGAGTTCAATAAATTTTTTTTCTTTATGAAAAATCATAAAACTTTTCGTATGTTAAGCTATTATGAAGTGAATATAAAAAATAAATTATAAAAACATATACAAATTTATAAAAATATGAAATGTTAGAAATATTACATAGACACACAAGTTACAAAAATTACCAGAGTGATATAACAGTATTTTTAAATAATCTAGTGAATGTGGTAAACAACACAATCTATAATCAGCAATATAAAACTATACATAAACAATAACACAGTAGCAAGTACAATTAAAATAAGTAGAAACATCCAACAATATGAAATTTATATATAACAATAACACAATAGCAAGTAAAATAAAAATCCATCCAACAATATGAAATTTATATATAACAATAATACAATAGCAAGTAAAATAAAAATCAATTAAAACATCCTACAATCTAAAATTTTTGCAAGAATAAAAGCGCAATAACACAGTAAAATAAAAATAATTAAAAAAAAAATTGTTGTCTGATATAAAAGTGAAACTTACAATATACTTCGTAAAATAAAAATATTTAACAAATATAACATAAATTTAGGAATAAGAAATAATAACACATTATTAAAATCAATTACTAACAACAAAATAGAAAATAAAAATATATTAAAAAATTCGGGAGTATATAAATTAAATTATAATCAGTGTGAAAGATAATATATAGAAGAAACAGGCATACATAGACAATTCACAATAAGATTTAAAGAACATTTAAATTCATACGTAAACAATGATGAAAAATAATTATTTGGAAAATTTTATAAAGAATTAAAACACAAAATAATTAATATTAAAGAAAAATTATAAAATTTTACACACAGAAAAACATTTAAAAAAAGAAAACTAATAGAAAAAATTTACTCAATGATAAATTTTGATGAAAAATTAATTGTAAAAAGTATAGTGTAAATTTTATTTTTATATTAGACAACTATTTTTTAATTATTTTAATTATTTTTATTTTATTGTGCTATTGTGTTTTTGTTTATATATAAATTTTATACTGTTGGATGTTTTTCTTTTTATTTTGCTTGCTATTGTTTTATTGTTTATGTATAAATTTTATATTGCTGATTGTTAATTAACAATTAGCAATATAATTTACTACATTCACTATCAGATTATGTAAAAATACTGTTTTATCACTTTGATAATTTTTGTAAATGTGTATATATAAGTAATATTTTTTACAGGATTTATAAATGTCTGATAATAAATGAGGTAGACAGTTTAATGAACTTAGGTTGTTTCGGAAGCCAAATATTCCTAATGGAAATAGTTCAAGCCACCGTACTAATCTATTTTTAAGTATCCTTTCAAAGGTTTTATGTAAATACGAGGCAAGAAAAATTAAATTGGACGGTAGGAAGGTGGTTGTGAAGAAATTGAGTGAGATTTTTTAATAGGAATTATAAAGAACTTAGTCCATTCATCTGAAAAGTTTGCAATCTGGAAGAAATTATTAAAACAGTTTAACAATATTGTAGTTGCAGAGGAGGGGAGATGGTTGAGAATAGTATATGTGATTCCGTCACAACCAGGAGAGGGTTTTTTATTCGGGTAAGGTAATTGCATCAGATGGTATACTTTGTATATTATTATGACTGGGTGAGTAAGGTTAGGATGGATAAGAAGAAGAAAATTCATGCAAGCTTGGAAAATAACTTGGGGCTACTGTAGTGACAAATTCTTCATACCAGTCAAAATTTTATGGTTTGCATGTGTTATTCGTGGAGAGATGTTCAGTAAATAATTTTGCCTTATTCTAAACATAAGATACAGAAGTGTACGATTAATCGAACTTACAAATTGCTTCCAACATTTCCTTTTTTTAGATAAAAGGAACTGTCTCGTAATAGCTTCCTGATTCTTATAAGCGAAGTAATCTGAAATTAGTTTGCTTTAAAATATGCACTTTGTTTTTGTAACAATGGTATGCACGAAGGATCCGACCAAGTAGGCCTACGAAATTTGTTCACTCTAGCCGACCGTCGAGTCGCATAGATAAGTATGTAAATTGTTGACAAATTGAGCGTATACGCTGGTGTCAAAGCACGAATTATCAAGTAATGGAATTTATAATGAATCTAGGAAATTTGTAAAATTTAAAGTATTTTTTTTTTGTGAGGGAAATTCTAGTATGCTGGAAAATAATTGAAGTGTCAATAGTTAAATGGTTATTACCTAGAGGATTATTAATAACACTCTAGGTACTATTCAATGATAAATTACTAGAGACAAGTGTTAAATCCAATGCGTTTGCTGATCCATTTAGCGAAGGAACTGTGGTATGACTTCTCCATCGTGTAATAGTACTAAGTCAGAATGATTAATAATGTTTATAATATTTTGGGCGGAGAGGTTACGCCTGTTATAACCCCAATAAGAATTTAAAATCTCCACCGCAAAAAATGTAACACTCGGATAATATGTTGTTGATAAACGACACAAGTTTATATTAAAAAAAGAGCAAGATGGGCAGTAAAATGAAAGTATAAATAATTCTTTAGTGTTGTGTTTGATAGAAGTGTAGACACCATTACAGTGACTACCATTTAAAATTGATCGAATATCATGACTAATGAGGGATGATACTACGTATTAAAATAGCTGCTCCTCCATAACCATCGCATCTATTATCTCAAATACTGAAATAACCGTTAAAGGAAAATATAGAATCTGGATTCAGCCATGTCTCGGAAGGTAAAAATAATATCAAAAGTATTAGTTACCAGAAAAGTTCGAAGGTTAGGTTTATTTATTGAGATACTGCGACAGTTCCATCGTAAAATACGAAGGGTTGAATACATTGCCAATTATAAGGTTGAAAGATAATTTTAAAATTGCGAATGAGATTATTAATTGGAAATACCATGTCTAAGCAGATGTAGCCAGAAAAGTGAAATAAAATAATATGCCTATGTAAGTATCTAAAATACAGATATATCACACACACACACACACACACACACACACACACACTTACACATATCATTATTAGTTAACAAATTAACGATATTACTAATTGAAAATATATGTCTAAGCAGCCAGAGTAGGGTATATTGAATCCTGTGCCCATGAAGGGTAAAAGGAAAAAAAGAAAAAAACCAAATATATAAATAAAATAAAATAATACGCTTACGTAAGAATCTAAAATACATATGTATATATCGCACTCATGCAATCACACACGCTCGCACTCAACACACTTAAACGTATTATTATTAGTTTACAAATTAAATGATAAGGGAATATGAATTATTGCGATTAAGATATTATTTTCTAAACATATGGTTTTTGTTATTATTATTATTATTATTACTATTATTACTATTATTTTTAATATTACTATTGCTATTCTTAACGATAGTTTGATTTCGATCGGTAGTTAAAGTTAATGTTTTAAAAGTGCGCTGTTTGTTTTTCTGCTTGACGTTAGCGGAAGAAGGATTATCAACGGATGAAGACGAAGATAGTAATGGAAACACGTTTTTGTTGAATATCTTGTTGAATCGACTGATCAGATTTGTCACCGTTGACTTGCAGCGGTACACCATTGGAGGTACTGGGAAGTCTTCCAGATTTGAAATTTAACAAGTGGGAATAGGTTGGGACATTTCTTGTAGGTGTAGTTGGTACCGGATTATTTTTATGGTGCATGAAACGCTTATCGGGAAACGGAAAACGTATATGTTCATTTTTAGTACGAGTAATATCCGAGTATGTGAAAGCTTCAGAAATTAATCCACTTTTTTTCTTTTCAATTGCTTCTTTGCGAGTGATTTTGTCAAACGCTATGATTTTTTTGTATGTTAAGCTGATTAGCATATACAGGACAGTTTCGGTTCGTTTATGAATGGTTTCCCATACAGTTAACACAACTGATTTTTACATCTGATCCATCGGTTATTTTAGGGCAATTACCAGAGTGATGTGCTCATTATGACAATGTATATGTACCTCGGCTTGGACCTACACTGTACAGTTCACACACTGTCTCGGAGGGTGTATGCTCGGTTGTACGGAAAAACGTACTTTATATAAACACACACGTTGTGGATTTTTTCATATACTTTGGTAAAGTTCGCGGTCATGACGTTATATGTTTATAAGAATTCGGTTCTTGCGGGCTATTTATATAGTTTATTAAAGTAATTTGATATATTCCCTATTTTCCATGACTGTGGAAATATGTTTAATTCCAAATATTTATAATAAATCACGACGATTTTTATCTATAATTTTGCTCATTTTTGTAGATATTTCGTCTCATATCGAAAAGAAAATTTAAAGGTAGCGATAAATCTCGAAATTGTAAGAAAAATACAAGAAGGAAATTGCCAAAAACAAAACTAAGGCTTGAAGAAGATTAGTTGAAAATTATATAAAATAACTATGGATGTTAACAAAAGATTTTGTTTCCCTTCTTTACTAACGAAAGAAATGAGCTATACCAATGAAAAGATAAAAATAGTTTTTTTTTTTTTTTTTAATGGGCACAGGATTTTTCACCCAGATTGGGATAAAAAAAAAAAAAAAAAAAAATAGTTATTTCTAAGCAGCTTACACAGATGAGAACACGAATATTAAAATAGAAAGATACGAAGTGAACTCAATAATTGCGAAGATAGCACGATGGAAAGTAAAATGAATACAAAACGTCGCGACTTTTTGCGATTCAAGGTCACGAATAACTAACAATAATCGGATGTTATTGACAACATGTTAAAAAACGGCTGATTAAGACGAGTGTATTTGAGTGCAACTGATAGATATATTCTGTAATCGATAGAGTACTCTTGATTATACGCTATATCACGATTAAAATTTGAACTCGTGACGCACTTGAATCGACTGGCTAAGAAATAGTTTGGGATTTCCCGGAAAATAGCTATTTAACGAATTCCTCGTACGATTATATTTGAAATGAGTCATAAGTGGCGGCGGAAGGGTGTAGAAAGGGACTAACGGTAGTATACGGTGTTGCTGTCGACTAATTAGAATTTCGGTTTGTTCGCGAGTATAAATTCGCACGATATAAACCAGGTTTTGAAAAATGTACAATAATTATTATAATAAAACTGAAATTATATAGGCGTATGCGAACATTAAACCTCGAACCTATTCAAATGAATTTCTACCTAAATAATCAAATTATATCTTTTTATTATCACGTGTATATACGACATTTCGGAAAAAGCTCTGACGATGTCGATGAAATTTCATACATACTTGTACTTTATGAAGTACAAGAACAATATATTTGCATATTTAAATATTTTCTGTTTACAAAAAAGTAAAGTTACCATTCAATAGAATTTTCTGTACCGAATATATCAACGATTATTTCCAGAAAAATTTAATACAAAATATAATCTTATAAAATATTATTTAATTATTATTTAAATTACGCCTTATTATAAAATTGCAGGAAAAAATTTTTAATACAAAAAACCTGCTCATTTAAAATAACAGAGTGCGTAACTCTTACCGTATCAACAATATACTTAAAAATATCTTAGCTTATTTAGTAATACTAGATCTAGAATTTGTAGCTGGCTTACTATAGAAGGATGTGTTTTATACGCCTATATATCTTTTATACCTATGTCGTAAAGCTTGGTAATCGTAATCACCTATAGAATTTACCATTGGAATGTCGGAATATCTACAATCGGCAAAAAAATTTTCGTTTTATCCTTAATCATTTCCTGTACGTAAGGGAATTTTAACGCACCATGGAGAGATTTTATTGAAGTAAATCGAGGTTTATTCAAAATTATTCGAAGGCAATGGTTTTGCACTCTTTGCACGTGGTTTATATTACTACTACTAGTATAAGACCACACTGGGCAGGCATAGAGTAGCTTTGGTAAAATTACCTTTTTGTATAATAAAAATTTGTTTTGCGTTGAAAGCGCAGATCTTTTATTAAATATAGGAAATAGACAACCCATTTTCCGTATTGTTCTACTTACACAATCATTAATATGTTTTGTAAATGTGAGTCTTCTGTCCATGATGACGCCTAAATGCTTCACATGTTCCTTCCAGTCAAGTTCAACGTTTTTTATTTTAACGAAACGATTTAATGAAGGCCTACGTCTGGTAAAAATTATTGACTCTGTTTTCTCATCGTTAACTTTTATTTTCCATTTATGGTAGAATTTAGACATGACATCAATTGCTTTAGTTAATCTATTACTTATAGTGTCTATTCTATAAGAAGATACCATTAGAGAAGTGTCATCAGCATAGAGATTTATATCTACTCCTGGGATTGTCGGTAAATCATTAATATATATAATAAAAAGGAATTGGCCTATGATACTGCCTTGAGGCACTCCAGCTTTAACGTACCTTATATCAGAGTTATGGTTTTTCAGTTTCACATAGAATTTTCTATTCATCAGATAAGATTTAATAGTAAAAACAAGATATGGGGGGAAATTATATTTAATTAATTTATATATGATTCCATCATGCCATGTTGTGTCAAACGCTTTTTCTATGTCCATCAAGACAACACCCGAATGTTTATTCTGGTTAAAGTTATCAGTAACTTTGTCACAAACACTGGCCAGTTGGATTGTCGTACTTAGTTTTGGTTATGAAGTAACTGAAAATGGCCTGTACGAGTATATCCCATAATTTTTTCTTTTCATTTCGATTGTTTGTCCCGGTGTCTTTTTTCTGGATACTCGTCTAAATGTACGTTCGTAATTTCAGCAACCGTTCGAATGTTATATTAGCTTGGAAATTTGCTTTTTATCGCATACGTATTAGTAAATCACTTAAAATTTTATATTTCGCGTACCGTTTCGATTTAAGATATCGAGGATAAATATTTTTTAATCTACAAAATAATTATTTCAAAAGAAAATAAAATCGAAAATCCATTTCCAAATTAATTTTAAGTACACATTGCGTCTTCTGATATTTTGTCATAACTGAAATTTTTGGTTATAACTCCGGAAATTTATGAAACGAAATTCTACGGGTTAAAAATAGTTACGTACTTAACGATTTTTAATAGTACGCGAATTCTTATCTAAATGTTCCAAAAAAAAATGATTCCCCCCCCCCAAAAAAAAAATCCTAGCTCAAAAGCTTGGTCGACTATATAATAAATGAGTATATATTTGTATACAGGTAAGACTCCCCTCGACCCACTTAGTGATAAAAGATGCTATACAATTGTTGAGTTATGGTAGGAAGTGCTGACACGCTATATTTCTTTTTGATCAAATCGAAAACGAGCTAAACGATACACAGGAAATCATTAAAGGTCTACAAAGTATACAACGGAATGTCCCTATCAGTGAAGTTGAGGAGTGGATTGCCAAATGTGAAAATGACTATGAAACCAGCGAACAATATAGTCTTCGAGTATATTTAAAATGACATTTTTATTATATTCATTCCTTTGTTGGCTTCATCCTATGCAAGGGTAATTATATTTTATCGATTTTATTATTCTATTTATAATATTGTTTTCTTTATTTTCTTTATTGTACGATCTTCGTCACTAACATAAGTAAAATAAAACACATAAATAATATCGCAATCGAGACCAACAATGCTTTATATTCCTTGTATACTATCCTTAATCTTCTTCCTCAATATTAACAACAAGATAATCATCTATAAAGCACTAATCCGTCCAATACTTTGCTACGCTTGTCCTTCCTGGAGCTCTATATCAAATACCTCCTTTAACAAATTACAAGTCATTCAAAATAGATGCCTCGGAATGCACTTCGCTATGTCAGAATCGACAGCATGCACAAAGATACTGATCCTATATTAGAGATTTTGTTCTAAAGCTATCGACTGACTTTTTTATTAAATGCTCATACCGAAACAATGTACTCGTCTCCTCGATTGCTACTTACGATTCTAATCAACTTTGTTTCATCTATTCCAAATATAAACACAGACGACTTAAACGTAACATTATGTAATAATTAATTTTGATTTATTTAATTAATTCCTTTACTTAGTAAGCACCTTCGACACCCACATTACCCAATTTTTATTTTTTATTTATTTTTTTTAATTACATAGTATTTATTTAAGAACGATCTAAACAATATATTTTTGTAATTTAAGTTTCTATATTAACATGTATTATTTGTAATTAGAAAACTTGTTTATTTTCTAGTCTTTTATTTGCTTTTTTCCTGCAGCATTTAACGTTTTGTTTTGCTTTATTATTTATATTCTTACTGTGTTATTGTGGTAATCCCCGGTACACATTAATGTTTGTATAACCCCTTGTGTTATATTTTATTTTACGTTTATAATGCAAATATATTTTTGTAAGGAAACAACACGTAATTCAATTAAGTAATAGTATAAATATTAGTAATACAAGTAGTATAGCTATACTATATGTATTAGTAATAGACAAGTTAAAACTGAACGTAGTAATGATATATATAAATAGTAGTGTAGGTTAAAAATGATGCTAGCGGAGTATAGGCGTGCTACTGCCGTAGAAATAACGATATAAGTAGTAGTATTGTTAAGTAATAGTAATGGCGGTATAGTTTTCGATAATACGTATATAAACAAAAAGGTGAGATATCCTTAAGTCGACGTCTATTTACCGGCTTTAACAGCGCCATTATTCGCGTTAGAATGGCCCGATAACAGCTCCTTTGGTAACGCTAAACGTCTAAAGGTCTAACGTTATAACGTTATAACGTTATACAATACGGACGTCGATAGTCGGTAAGTAAGAATATATTCTTTCTTCGAAAAAAAAAAATAAAAAAAAAGGCATGCCGGAATCTTATGCGCCAGTTTCGTGTTAAGTAATAAGGAAACAATCGCCGTCTGATCGTTGATTCCTGGTGAGTACGAAAACAACAATATATTCCCCGTCGCAATTTTCCGAAAACCCGTTGTTGTTACCTTCATCTTAACGACCGATTCCGTTTTGTATACTAGCCATTTACAAGACGGTTAACGGCCTTTTGGTCACTCTTATCTGTCGAGAACCACGCCGTTGGAAAATTGTTTACCTAACCATCTCGTATAGGTTTATATTGGTATATATATATTTATATCGCGAAAAAATTATTACTATCGTAGCTGAAATTTATTTATTTATTTATTGTAGTTTATTCGTGCATTCGATAAATATTTAAAATGCTATAATTTTTAAAGGAATAATTGAAAAAAATTTGATAAGTTATTTAATAAAAAAAAAATGATTTTCGCGATATATTTTAATATTCGCAGCAATTTTCGTTTAATATGATTGTATAAATAAAAAAATGCCTATCGGTGTAAAGAAAAATTCCTAATTTATATTTGTCGTATGCTTGTCTTGTGTCGTCGTACATAACTACTACTAATTTTTTTTTTTTTTTTTTTTTAAATATATGTGTATATATATATTATATATAATTAAAATTTATACTAAACATCTCCTCATTATATAGAACCACCTCTTCTTCAGCTTCTTGTGTGATTGCCAATATTCTTCCTTTAGATCTATTCCTTATTGGACGAGCAATAATTTCAGAATATAGTCAAAAGCTTAGAAATGGTCTCTTCTCTTAAATAATTTTCAAATAGTGTTATTAAACAAACATTAGGAACCGCACCGGTTATGAAATTATTAAAAAATAAACTTCGTAATGATATTAACAGTGTTTGGCAATCACGCTGGTATGAGGATATGAATGGTCGGAAAACCTATATGTTCTTTCCAAATATAATAAATAAACTTAAAATGAAAAATCTGAATATCACCTTTTTTAATGCACAGGTACTCTCGGGACATGGTAACTTTAGAGCGAGACATGGTAACTTTAGAGAGTACCTTCATCGATTTAAATTAGTAAACTCTCCGAACTGTCTTGTTTGCGGATCAACGAGTATTGAAATGCGCAACATCTAACTTTTGAATATAAACGTTTTAGACAGTTAACAGATGACTAATAATATATGCGCAAATACGTCATTAATCTTAGACAGAAATAATGCAGACAGAATGCTATTTTTTTTTTCATGATTTAATGAGGGAAAAGTTAACTATAAAATAGAGTGATCAAGTTTCTTACTCAAATTGTTAATTTGTTAATATGAAATATTAGTTGTTATGATAGTAGTAGTGATTTTCAAGTAAGTAATGGTATTAATTAATTAATTCAGTGTTACAAATGTTATCCCAATATAAGTTAACATAATGATTTTAAAAAAAAAAATATATATATATATATATTTACTTTGAATTTATGAGTTACTTGTAAGAATGTGTATTCGATATTTTGCAACTAACGTTTGAATAGTAGTTACGATATAAATAGTAGTATTTTTATTAATAATATTTATTTTAATAATGTACATATATGTACTTGTTTCATTATTATGTTATAGTAAATGCTAATGGTGACTAAGAACTATCATCACCGTTACTTTATAATGTAACCAATTTAAATGTGTAATTTCTGTGTCATTCTATACGCTTACAATTCAATCTACACACATTAATAAACTTGTTATCCGAAATGGGTTTAAATATATATATAAATAAAATAACATATATTTGTAAAATAAACAAAAATCAGTTCATGTACATTCGCACTCTCACGCATCCCTTGTTGTTTTGATTTATTACATTCCGTCAAGCATTTGCTTGTCGACGAATTTATATGTATTTAGTAATTTTCTTTCGCATTCAATCTTTGAAAAATGTACAATTTGTCTTATAACCTAGTTATTTATTTTATAATATCTTATTTTAGTAATGTACAATTTGTCTTGAATCCAATTAACCTTATTTTATAATATTTTATTTTAACGTATATAATTTATCTTTATTATTTCATTCACACACACACACGTGCACTTTTTTATTCCTCAGTCACTTACATATACATAATTACTTTCTCATATATTTGTTTTTCTCGTTTTAGTTTATCTCAGTTTGTAGGTAAGCAGGCCGTACTTTGTTTTTCTATTCATCTCTTTCGCGTTAAATTTTTGCTCTTTTCCTTTCTTCATCGATTTTATTACGTACTAATGCGCCATTTTATTAATATTTTAATAAAATATTAATAAAATATTTTATTAATATTTATTAATATTTTCGTCTTGTTGTAGCCACCTTCTCATCGTTTATTTTAAGCAGCCTCGTCTTTTTTCATTTAATATTTCATCCGTTATTTAACAGTTTTGCCTCTATGTACCAATCGGGTTGTTCTCCATTTTGTTTTCATTACTGGCATTTTATATTTCAACGTTTTCTTTATGATATAATGTAATACATTTTTTACAATTCTTGTGCACTCATGTTTGGTCAAATATTCTCACAATTTCACCAATTAATATATACTTGTTACATTCAGTGGTCTTTGTTATAACGGCGGTTGTTATCCGTTCCCACCTTTACCTCGTTAATTATAATTCCCTGAATTATTTCCCTGGGATTGGTACCCAACCGTCTGCTCAGGTTAAAGTATGCAGTGGTCGCCACGAGCAGGCGAGGTAGGTGTTGATGTAGAGAGGCTAATAAAAGCTCTTCCGCTCTTTATATTGTTCCATTACATCCTTCGATCCCGACCTGGTAAGTCTTGCATCGGACAGATGCTTATACTAAAATATATTGAAGGTGGTTTCGAGAAAAAATTAATTACAGGTGCAATTTTTATAGATCTATCGGCCGCATACGATACAATAATCCATCGATCATTACTAGGTAAACTGTGTAATATTACCGGTGATTATAAATTTACAACCGTTATCGCTAAACTAATAGAAAATCGACGATTTAATGTTTCCTTAGACGGGGATAGTAGTCGCTGGAGAGGACAACGTAATGGACTTCCACAGGGAAGGGTCTTAGCGCCAATATTATTCAACGTATAGACAAATAACCAGCCTATTGTCAAAGGCATGAGTTACTTCATCTACGCGGACGACCTGGCTGTCGCCTGGCAAGGAAAAATCGAAATAATTGAAGAAGAACTATCCAGTACTTTAGTAAACCTAGGACAATATTATGTACCGAATCACCTGAAACCAAATCCCTAAATAAGTTTTGTGTCGTACTTATATCATCTTAGAATATGACCGAGATTTTCTTTGTGCGCCAACTCTGTTCAATACATTATCACTTGAAATATTTTCTGCCCATGAAATTCTTAATAGTCTCTTAAGAAGCCACATTTCTGTAAGTCTTAGCTGGAGTGGCAGATCATAGCGAACGTAAGGTTTTTTTCGTTATATGCAGAAGTTTTCCTTTATCTTGTATTTATTTTTTCCATTATTGTCTAATTTATCTTTTATTATTGTTCAGAGATATTTGTATTTGATAAAAATTATCCTTTACACTTAGGTTACTCATTAACGTTTTAATCACATATTTTAACCACCCACCATGAATTTAGTCTTCGCGGTATTAATTCGAATACCATATTGTTGACTTACAGCAGAGAGATACGCTTGAGAAGTACATTGAGAGTGTGTGTAACATTAAAAAATCACACATAAAGATTACAAAATCGTTGTTTGAAAATAGAGTAAAGCGAAATTTACGAAAATAAAATGTACACGTTGTTAAATCTCCCGTCTTTGCGGGAAATGAGGAAAAACTTTATTTGTTGGATTCTTTTCAAATTCGAGTCAGCAGCCGCTACAAAACCCGTCGAAATGTTTTACGAACATGAATAACAGGACTATGGGAGTTATCTATATTATATAATAATTTTATTTGAATATTTTTGAGATTTTTTTTGTTTTTTGTTTTGAAAGTTATAATTTGACTTTCTACTGTGTGTAGAAATATTTCAGTTAAAGTTTAAAATTTAAACGTTGCTTTCATCATGTATAATTATTATTCACGCTTTGTGTTTTCAATTTTATTTTTTTTTTATTAAAAAAAAAATTATAATTTTTTCGTGTTTTTCTATCTATATATATAATTTTATATACCCTTTTGACAATATATAGTTTACCCCTTTTATAAAGTTATCTTTCAAAGGATCTGTACGAATATGACATTTCTCACATTCTTTCTCTTCTTTGAGTTATGTGTTGGTTGGTTTCATTAAATTTTAGCCGTTTTCTTTGTGACGTCCCTTATATAAAATATATATACATATCTGAATGGATAGATATGAATGAATAATTTTTATTTAATATAACCGATGACCCATTATGAAACTTAAACGAAATGTAATAATAATTAAAATATAATAATTTTAAAGTATTCAATTATACTAGGTGCTCCCGAGCGAGAAAGTCTAACCCAACGCTTGTCATTTGTATTTATTACGAGCTATGCTGTACATTTGTTGTTTTATTGCCTAAGAATTCCTCATCTGTCGTACACGTTTCTTGATCTTTTTTGTCATCCGATGTGCTATTTATACCCAAAATTTTGATAAAAAATCGTGAAGATGTGATGTTTGTTCTCCGACCTTTTTTTTGGTTGACTCTTGCTCTAGACCTTCTTAATCAAATACCTGCATTTATCCTAGTGTGATTATCTTCATTTAATCACGTGTCCTATATTGCTTTCCTCAGGTTATGTTGTTGATCGGACGGCAGGCTTTCTCTTATTAGCTATTTTCTCTCGTTTTCCTGCTCGCTGGAGAGGATGTAAACTTACAGGTTGTGCGCAACTTTTAATTTTGGTTCTCTTAATAATGATGTTCGTTTCCATTTGAATTATTCTTAGTTATTTTCATTACTATATGATAATCGTTTACACATTTCAATTGTAACTATAGACCTTATTTAGATCAATTTCAACCTAGATAAATATATTTATTAAATCTTTTGTTTGCTAATTGAAATTAAACTAAATATTATTCCCTATTTTGTATCGCTAATATATAGTGCTTGTATGGAGCCATTTTTCTGAGACATATAGAAATCGACAAATGCGATTGCCAACGTAAAATAGCCAGAACGAGCGATGGATATTTTAATTGAAAAATTATAAAAATTTATATATAAATAATTACCATAAAATTGATTTCTTTATTTCCCGGTAAATTATAAGATGATCGTTGTAATATATTATATATATATATATATATATATACATATATATATATATATATATATATATATATACACATATATATGACAACTTACGTGATATTTTTTGTATCATTTATCCATCCCAAGCTCTGTGTTTTTAAAGGCTTTTAGTATAAATCAAAATAAGCGATAAGCATTTTATATTCCGTACGCATGCCTTGCTTATCTATCTGTATAGTTCTACCAATATCCACTTTTTTTTTACTAGCAAATTCTACAACAAATTTTCAGTTAACCGTGTTTGTTATTTCACCTTGTCGTAATGCGCGTGTATATGTGTGTGTGTTCCGTATTTCTACATTGATCAAAACGCGATATGAACATTTATATACAAATATACTTTTGATATGGTTAAAACCACACACACACGCATACATACATACTTTATATATATTATGTGAAGAGAAATGTACATGATATGATGAATATAATAGTAATAATAATAATGCTATAGGACAAACTTATGATAGTAATAAAAATAGTACAAGTCTGCAGTGGATTTAGATTCGGACAAACGGGTGTTGTTAATGTTTGTAAACATTTGAAAAGGCCAATATAAAAACCGATTTAATATGGATAAACGATATTGTATGCCATTTAGCATGTGTGATGCTTACATGTATATATGTGTGTGTATAGATATTCGAATTGTCGCACACATATTTACTTTTACAGTGCTCGAGTGGCTCTAAATGCTATTTTTCAGACGACAACAATGGTTCTAAATCGACCCACATGAAATTATATTACGCCGAACTACTATAAACCCATCGTGAATATTAATAGAGTTTTCCATATACTCTAGGTTGCTTATACTTTCTATTCAATGTATATATATATATATTATATATTATATATCCCTTTTTACGGTAATATTGATTGTTAAGATATTGAAATAAAATTTGTTTTGAATTTTTTTTTTCAGACTTTTAGCATGTTTTCAATATGTTATTGTGTACCTCGAATTCATTGCCACTATTATTGAGTTTTTTCGTTACAACCAAAAAATAACGTTTTATTATCGCATAACAATAGACTCGATCGTGACAAAACTAATTGTTGTAATAATTAGAAAACATCAGCTGTGTACGATAATGCGACTAGCCTCTCAGATTAGTCGTCTAAATTAGTAAGTTTAAAGAGAATCTTTAATGTGACACGTTTAGATTAGTAAGTTTAAAGAGCTTCAAATGTGACAAAGTTTTAGTTAATTTAAAGAGTTCTAAATGTGACGAATTCAGATTTGTAAGTTTACCGAGTTAAGTAAGTTTAAAGAGTAGTCTTAAATGTAAACATTAAACGAATAATTCGATCGAACTTAATTAAAATACGAAAATCCGTCGAAGCTGAATAACATGTTACGCGAGAAAAATGTATGTATGTTTGAACGTTTTACATCCCGAAATTAGTACATTTTAGGATTCGCAGTGTATTACACTTATTCATTTCGTATGGTTAATGCGGAGTTCAACTCGTTATAGGATAATATCTAGGTTTCGAATCCATGTTAGCGCTGCCGCTGATCCTTTGTGGATATCTTCAAAAGTGTCTGTAAAAACTCTGTCTGGACAGTCACAGATGGTACGCTCTATGGTTTGGTTACCGCAGTCGCAAGCAGCGTCATTTTTAAACCACCACCGCGTTAGCACATCATTGTACCGTCCGTTTTCAGTACGTAGGTTTAATTGCACCCAGTCCTTCCTTGGTAGGTCAAAGCCAGTTCCCCAGCGTCAGGCTGGGTTATCAGTTTATGGTTATTTAGATTTGATTTGCTCCGCTGTTCACGCAAGCTTCGCTTCCCTTCGAATCTTCTTCTGATTAGGTCTTCGCCAGATTCATATACCGGTCTTCGTGATTTGTGCACTTGAGGCATGTGCTTATGTATAGGGAGTTCCGTAAGGTTTTGTACTTTGTCCCTTCCCGTGCAGTTACTACTTTCCTACGTACGTGAGGTAGTATAATATTGCTGCGTACCCAGTCAAGTTGCGTCGATTTAATCGTCCCTGTAATTAACCGCATTGTTGCGTTCAATTGTGTATCTACCTTTTCGGTGTGGCAACTGTTTAGCCAAACCAGGGCTCCGTATTCTGCTGTAGAGTATATATACTAGAGCCAACACAGCGGTTCTTAGTGTCCTGGCTGGAGCACTCCGCAGTTAGCTTTTGTATAATATTGTCTCTGGTTATGACTTTGGCAGAGATATTCTCCAAATGCTTTCGGCATGTTATCTGTCTGTCTAGAATTATTCCATAGTATTTGGGCATTGGTTCATAATTTAATATATTGTCCCCTTGCATTTGATTTCAAGTTTCATATTTGCAGGCTGAGATGTTAGGTGAAAGCAGGATGTGACAGTTTTAAAACTGTTCAGTTGTAACCGCCAGCGAAAACATTTGCCAGATCGTCTTCCAGTCTTGCTTGCAATTCATGGATATCAGTGTTTTGAATAGCTAATGCAATGCCATCTGCATAAATAAATTTTTGTGGAAAGTCGTAGGTGTACAGATTGAAGGTTGAAAAAAATAGGCGTCAGTATCGATCTCTGCGGTAGCCTACTGTTCCATCTTGTGAAGTCTACTCCCTGCAAGATGAACTGTGAATGTACGATTGCTCATCATTTCATTAACTACCGTAACTAGAGTTTTGCATGGGAATATTTCAATCAATTTTATAAACAGTCCATGTCTCCATACTGTATCGTAGGCTGATGATAAATAAAAAAAAAAAACAGCCGCAGTTTTTTTTTGCTGTAATTTTTCGAACAGTTTATAACAGATGCTCAGGATTGATATTGGTCTGTAGTTTTTTCTTTATCTGACTTTGTAATCGCTATCACGATAGCTGATTTAAACAATCTTTGTAGTTTTCCGGTGTCCTAAATAAATCCAGCAATCACTTTTTTACTCTACTACCAAAATGTTTTACAAATTCTGGGAGGAATGCTGTCAGCAGCTTTCCTTGATTTCAGCGTGCGGATTCCAGCTTGTAATTCATCGCTAGTAAATGGCTTAGCCTGCTCTGACTGAAATTGGACTTTCTTTTTTCAAATAATTCTTTTTTTAGTTGTGAGCTGAATGATTTATCTACAGTAGTGCGTGTTATCCTTCCAATAGAATTTTTTCAGCTGTTTTTTGTTCAATGCTGCTGTTTGACAATTTCTTCAACAGATTCCATTTCTGTTCGAGCGTGTGAATTCAGTATCAGCTACTAGTTCAGACCATTTTTCTTTTCGCGTTTTATCTAGCTGTTCAGTTAAGTTGTTTGCGGTGTCAGCATCACCTGATAATTTATACTCCTTGTAGAGCTGGTCACATATAGTGTTCCAACCCGGTACATATGTCTTCCGATATCGGCGGGGATACTAATTTTTGCTACACCGGTTACTAGCCGCGGAAGTACCCATAATTTCTTGAAATTGGTTTAATAAATCGTATGTGTGTCCTGCTAATATATTGACGAATGTTTTCCAGACGGCTTTTAATATACGTCATCGACTCTGAAATTTCGGGAGCTTCTATAAATGAATAAATATTTAGAATATGAATGCGGATGCAAAGATATCATATCTAGGTGAACGGAACGAACGTTTACATTTTTAAAAATTATAATAATTTATTTCGAAAATATTTTTTTTTCGTTTTACATTTATTTAATAATAACAAATTTACGTTATGAAAATTTAGGGTGGCAATCCAATCAATTTTGTCTGGCCACTATAAACTCCATTTACGATTTTTTAAAAATTAAATTCTATAATATCTATAATTTTAAACTTAACGATAATATCTACATAAAATTAACATTATCTTCTTAATATAATAAATAATAATTTTTCCTATTTCTTATTTCTTCGATGGTTAACTTATTAAATTTTTTATATTTGCTATTTACTAATTCTGTTACAATTTAAAACTATCCCTCTCTGCCAATTACATTCTTGCAGGATACGGTAAACGGTGTCCACAGTATTACACGGTATACAGTTTTCTGTTTTCGCTATTTCAAAAAGTTTTAGGTATTTTTTTAAAACTACCACGGTAATAAATTGCGCATTATAAAAATTAGGTAAGGAATGATTGTTACCGAGTTTGTAGTTCGAATTAGGAAAATATATCGATACTTTAAATCCTTACACGTATTCCAAATAATTCGATATCGCTCTAAATAGAATTTATTTAGTATAACTTGGAGAACTATTTCGCGTTGACTTTGATATATATATTTTTTTTAATTTCGTATACGAATTTTCTTATTTTTATATTACGTTCGATTAAATTCACACGGATCGTAGTAATATTGATTTCGATAGAAATATATCGATACGTTTACGTATTTCTAAATCTATACGGTCTGCTATTACTATCGATACCCTACTGATTTTATACGCGCTTTGATCCTTTTAATTACTATTAACGAAAAGATTTTATTAACGTTATAAATACCTTCGATTTTTAACGTTTCGTAGTAAATGATATTATTATAGATTAAATTCTGAATTATTACGTGTTAAAAATAATGAAATCCTTAGAAATATTTTATTACGTATTCGTAAGGAAACATTATTCATTTAATTCAATAGTTATGCGAATAAATGGGGTTTTTAAAAACTTAAAAAAAAAAAAAAAATTATTATTGTAAATAAGTTTTAAGGTAAAAAGTAATCTACCTTACGAATAAAAAACGTAACGTGCAATTTCGTTAAAATCTATCATTTTTATTCGGTAAAAATAATAATTATTAAAATAAAAACGAAAAAAGAAGTTAAAATCGCTAAAAGTTTTTTCTTTATGAAAAATTCGCAAACCTTTTCGTCGGTTAAGCCATTATCAAGTGATAAAATGAAAAAATATTAATTTAAGATTACAATTCGGAAAAATCCGTAAAATAAAGAACAGTATTAATAAAACAATCTGACAGTAAAACTAACGGCCTTTTTGATTTTTCATAAAGAAAAAAATTAACGATTTAATTTTTTTTTTGTTATTTATTTTAATAAAAAAATCGTCACATTCTTCAAATAATAATTATTATTTTTATTATGTTTTTCGTTTTAAAATAGGTTCCAGAATGATGGATAAACCAAACCTGCCTAAAACAAGCGGCAGTAGCACTACGACGCAAGAATGCGCTGGATGTGGAAAAACCATTACCGAGAGGTAAAGCAAACTATTTTTTTTTTTATCCTCAATTCGTGAAAATTATACGAGTAAATTAAGAATAATGAACTGAATGAAAAACCCGTCCAATTAAGATTGCACTGCTCTAGTCAGCCGATTTTACAGTTTGAAAATTATATAATACACAATTTACAATGTGGGTGATTTTTACGGTATTTTATTTTAGACATTGTAAAATTTTATTAAATGTTGAGAACACTTTATTTAATAATTGGTGCCACTGATGTCTGTTAATTCAGCGCTGTTTTGAATTCTATCACGATACGCTTTACGTTGTCAGTTATATTGTATATTACACATCCGTTCCTGTGAGCTATTCTGTCCAGTGATGAACTGCGCATTAATAATTTGGCATAAATACAACGTTGTTTAGTCGGCTATCTATAGTTGGAAAGAGTTGTTTTGCTAAACCGTTATATTCATCCCGTAATATTTGATATTTTTGTATATAGTAATCATTCTAGTACTATTTTAAACTGTTATATCAAATTTTATTATATTTCGAAATTTGACAAAACGATATTATAGTCGAATTTACTCGAAATAATTAATTCCTTCGACTTATATTTCAATTTTTTAATGTATATATATATATATATATATATATATATATATATATATATATAAAACTTTATTAATTCTTCTAATTTACTAGATCTTTAGTGGTTCTGTCGTACAATTATTTTTTTAACAATACCAATGAACGTATTTCCTTTGTTCTAGTTTTCTTGGTTGAATGGATATTAATGTCGCGACGTCGGGTATGGTTCCGATAAAAACTACGAGTTCTAATTTTCAACGGCGTCGCTAGCGTACGTCATCATAAAAGCACTGAATATTGAATGTTAAGCTTCGTTGCAACTACAAATATCAACAAAGAATCTGTCTTCCCTCTCCTAATTTCACGCATTAAGTGAAAAGTATTTTAGCTTTTCCGGGTTCATAAAAAGTATCAAAAATAATAATAAAAATTATAAAAAAAAAAAGTACGAGACGAAGGATTGAGGAGCAATAATGATCAGCTTCGATTTAGAAGAGAAAAAGGTACATTAATCATTGAAAAGAAAATAGAAGTTGGAGAAGAATTGTGTACAGCATAGAAAAGGAGTTCGATTATGTAGCATAGTTGTATTATTTTGCAAAATTCGAGAAGGTAGGATTATATTACAGAGATAGGAAAATGATATGGGAGTTATACTAAGAATAATTGGCGGAAATAAGAGCCGGCTATTCTAAAGAAAAAGTTAAGATAAAAAGAGGAATAAGACAAAGTTGTCCATTATCGCCTACACGTTTGAAGTTAGTAATAGAAGAACCAAGACGGAAAATGAAGGAAAATACCACAAGGTGTAAAAATAAATGGGAAACAGATACAATTTATAAGATTCACAGATGTTAATTGCAGACTATGAACGACAACTGTAGATATCAATATTAAAATTAAAGCAAAATTTTAGTAGCGCGAAGTATGAAAAGAAAATACCGATAATGTTAGATAACAAAATTTTACATGTCGGAAATAACGAATACAAGTGACGCGGAAATAAAAACTAGAATTTCAATAGCTAAACAAGCGTTTGTGAAAAGAACAGATTTATTTGATAATGGAATTAAAGTAGAATTAAGGAACAAATTATTTAAATCTTACATACGGTGTATATTATTATATGGTTTGGAAACGTGGGTGTTAACGGAAAATCTAAAAAAAATGGTTTAGAGACGTTCGAAATATAGGAATAGCGTCGCAGAGTAAAAATTAGCTAACGTAGGGAAAGGAATTCGAAATGGTGAATGAAAAAAGGAAATCGAAAACAATGCAACAAAGGCGAGATGGACTTATAGGAAACACGCTGTGCCATAACACCTTTATGACTGTCGTAATCGAGGGAAAATTGGAAGGAAGAATAAAAATGGAAAGACGCAGGACAACATGGATGAATCAAATAAAAAGAAAATTGCAGATGGCGCATAAAAGGAGAACGTGACAAGTAGCAGGAAGTAATAGGAAGACATAGTTGGCTGACTCAATAGTAACACTATCGATTATAATAATAAAACAATATTTAGATTCGTGTTTATGCCATCAAATAGATTCATACTTTATCGTTGTTGATTGTAGTCGAAAGACCAGTGCGACATGTGTTTAAAAAAAAACATTCTGATAAAGTGTAATCCGATTTTAGTCGAAGTTACAAGAAAAAAAAATTATCCAAAATATTGTTTGATAATATGTAGACATTTATTATTGTCGCACGTTTTTCGAAGAACCACATCGCGCGACTTTTAGCCAGAACTGAAATTATTTGCATCGGGTAATTCCGCCACGATGGTCAACATGTTGTAATGTCTTTCTTTAATACGGCAAACCTAAACATTACAATGGACACGAACAGCTGAGATAAAACTCATTCTGGGTTCACTAGTTCCGAAGATGGTCTTTTAATCTTTTTCCCCCGGAAGATTTCCTTCCATAATTCACGCGTAGGGTCTTGTATTTCCAACCTGTCGCGATATGGCCTAAATATCGCAATTTTCTTTCTTCGATCCAATTAAATGATCGTGTGCGCTTCGTCGTTCTATTTAGAACTTTTTCATTCGTGATTTTTAAGCTCCACAGAATTTTTAAAATACGTCCATATATATATAGTTCGAAAGCCTGTAAATGTTTTTCTAAAGTTATAGCATTCAGCTCTGGCTGCCATAAAGTAAGATCGAGAAGACGAAGTATCTTAAATATGTAGTTCGAAACTTAACTCACCATTTGCGAAGGGGTTCTTTATTTTTATTTTCAATCGAATCTCTTTTTAGAGATGTGCAACTTTCCTAAAGAATGGTACGCAGATATGATTTCATTAACCCGTTCTTGTTTTGTCCCATGTACTTTTATAATGCATTCTATAAGTTTGTTAGAGAGTACTGTGATTTTATTTTAGCGTTACCGACTGCAAGTCCGTAAAGCTTGCTACGGTGTACAATTTTATTCGCTATTATATGTATTTGGTCTCGACTATCGACTATGATAAGAAAATCGTCCGCATATCGTATATTATTGACTGTGACTTCTTAAATTTTTCAAACTTTAATGTAAATTTTCTGATGAACAATCGAAAGTTCGGAATAAAAGATTTTAAAGTTTATAGCGGTCGAAATTTGTAATAATGTCTTTTCAAAAACTTTTTAAAATTGTCAATATACGAAATTATCCTGCGTTTCACTATAGTATCGCGTAAATTTTCTATTTTCAATTTTTACTACGTTCTTTATCTGTTTTTATCTTTTAAACTATTTTATTATTCATATTTTTATTATATAATATTTTAAATATTTCAAAAGTACGATTTAGTAAGTAATTATAAACCGCAATAGAAAGTATATTTAAAAATCCGGGTGTTTATAAATAAAATTGTAACAATTGTCAAAAAATATGTACGACACAATGTAAACTTAGACTTAATAAA
Organism: Coronaproctus castanopsis; assembly: GCA_032883995.1. Lineage (NCBI taxonomy): Eukaryota > Metazoa > Arthropoda > Insecta > Hemiptera > Monophlebidae > Coronaproctus > Coronaproctus castanopsis. The sequence continues at coordinate 91,664,725 of CM065052.1, forward strand.
CATTTAAATTCATATAAAAACAATGATAGTAAATCATTATACGGTAAACTTTGTAATGAATTATGAAATCAATATTATTAACCGAAAGTATAATATTTTACATATTAAAAGGCAAATTAAAAAAATATATGATTTAAAAAAAAAAATTGGAAATAATGAGATTAGAAAATAGAAATAATTCATCGAGCACATTGATAACATTTGATTGTGAATTAGTTTTAAACGCCATATTACGAATATATCTAGTCTTTAGTATCTAAGGCAAAAACTGTAGGTTATTATAATAATACCTGTTGATGAAAATGTCAGTCTTGAATCAAATGTGTTAAAAATCAATCGTTACTAGTTATGTACATGTTTTTAATATTATTATTTTATATATACAATATATTTATTGTTGATTAATTTAACTTCTGAAAAACTTCTTTATTAATTATTTCAGTTATTTTTAATAATATAACATTATCATTCTTTTGTGACTGTTATTAATAAAGTTGTGAAAAGAATTAGTTTGAGAAAAAAGTATGTTGTGCTCCTTTATTGCTATTTAAATTACTCGTACGTACTACCTATAAATGTGTACGATATTTAATATGTAAGCATATATAAATGTTTTATATATATGTTTGTGTATATGTATGCATATGTAAATATATATGTTAGTGTGTTTATGTATTTATTAATGTTAATTTATATCGATACAAGTATTCGTGATTTACACCGAAAAAAATTCTGAATGTATGGATATTAATCGTGAAATTTTAGTAGATATGATTTGATTATTTAAAATATGATTTTTTATTATCATTATCATAACCTAACTTATGATATATATATATATATATATAAAAAAAATCAGTTGAAAATTAGTTAAATCACTATTATTTATTTTCTTAAGGAAAACACAAAGCTTTTCGGCATTTACGCCATTATCAAGTGAAAAATTTTAAAAAATCACAATTTTAAAAATATAAACTAAATATAATTACTTAAAAATATGTGATGGTAATTTTGAAAATATGATCCAAAAATGATGTCTGCTTCTGTCGGTCTATTTTTGATTTGTTGAAAATTAATATCAGTATATTTGTTTATTAATTTAGTTTTTTTATATTAATTTTTCTTCAATATTATTTTCCTGATTCTGTAAAAGTTGTATACTGGTGGAATTTTAAATTTTTCATTCACTATTGCGATGTATGATGTCCAAACGTAAAATATAAAATATAAAAATATACAACCACAAAATTTTTTTAAAAAACACAATTTTACAAATAAAATGAAAATAAATATTAAAAATCTGATAATTTCAGATTTTTAATATTTATTTTCATTTTATTTGTAAAATTGTGTTTTTTAAAAAAATTTTGTGGTTGTATATTTTTATATTTTATATTTTACGTTTGGACATCATACATCGCAATAGTGAATGAAAAATTTAAAATTCCACCAGTATACAACTTTTACAGAATCAGGAAAATAATATTGAAGAAAAATTAATATAAAAAAACTAAATTAATAAACAAATATACTGATATTAATTTTCAACAAATCAAAAATAGACCGACAGAAGCAGACATCATTTTTGGATCATATTTTCAAAATTACCATCACATATTTTTAAGTAATTATATTTAGTTTATATTTTTAAAATTGTGATTTTTTAAAATTTTTCACTTGATAATGGCGTAAATGCCGAAAAGCTTTGTGTTTTCCTTAAGAAAATAAATAATAGTGATTTAACTAATTTTCAACTGATTTTTTCATAAAAAATCACTACATTCCACATTATATAAAAAATTAAAATATATATATATATATATATATATATATATATATATATATATATTCGTTTTAACATCGGTTTATTCTGTTTTATCGCAGATATCTGTTGAAAGCTTTGGATATGTATTGGCATGAAGATTGCCTAAAATGTGGATGCTGCGATTGTCGTTTGGGTGAAGTCGGTTCAACTTTATTCACGAAAGCTAACCTAATTCTGTGTAAACGAGATTATTTGAGGTACAGCGACCGTATAGATGTTTATTTTATTTTTAAAAATTATCTATCGTTGTCGCTAAATTAAAATCGTCCATACACGATATATCGCGTACTTTGGATTTCTTTACACTCCAATTGGCGTATTCACATTAAGATTGCATACTCTAAACCTTCGAAACGAATAAATCTTATCCCTTTCTCATTTGAGGACGATGCCCTTGTCTTACTTCTTTCGTATAAATCTTTCATCCGTAGTGTCAATAATAGCTTTCTATTCGCCAACGATTTAGGTACACTTCAACTTTGGATAAACTTTAAAATATATGTCTATGTTCGGTCTTTTTGACTCTACTTTTATATCAGCTTCAAATTTAGAGGCAAAAGTTCCTTCTTTATCGAAGCGTCGGGCATATTTGGTTGACAAATACTTGATTAACTCTTTCTTAGCTACATGACATTCGTTAATTACTTAAATTATAACAAACACCTACAAATTATATTAGCAGTCGGTAAAAACAGAAAAACACATTGCATTACACACTCGATAAACGTTACTAAAGAATCGAATAATTCACAACTTATAAACCAACTAAAATTAGTTGTTAGAACTCTACTAACACTGTGTTACGCGTTCAATAATCGAATAACGAGTAGTAACTATCTAAAGCTACTAACAAAAAGTAACTAAATATAAGTAGCTTATTTACAACAAGCGACTATATTGTTTTCGTAGTATAAATCTGACTAAATCGTTTCAGCGAAACCGACTTAACTATCGATTGCGTTGAACCGACTAATAAGTCAATAAATAACTATTTCATTTTCAGAAAATCATTCGATTTTATTATTCGTATTTTATTTCCACATTAATATAATTTGTAATTCACATTATTCTTTATTACTTTTTAAATGTTTTACACTTCTTCTACATTTGAAAGATCACACGCATCGTATCTTATTTTATATATTTTTATGTTTTAAAAAACCTATAATTAAATTTTAAATAAATGATATTTAAAGTATAAACAGCTATTTAGACTAATATTTTATTATAATTCATTGAAAATAATTAATGATTTATAATTAGTACAATTACATTGCGACATTGCATATGAGGAAAACATCGAATATATCCGTTATATTATGTGAAACAAATGTGACTTAAAATAATCGATTAATTAGTCGATTTTTAAAGAACGTTTTAAAGAACGATGTTACTAAGCTCATGACATATATATTAATTAATTCGTAAATTAATAAAATATATGGCGAAACGGGTTAACTGATAAAAAAATTATATATTTTTTTAAAGTATTACATAACGACTATAACGCGAAATATGTCAGATTATTTATTTATCTATGTATTATACCGAAATTTAGTTATAATTTTCCACGACGTGGTTGTCAATTTATAAAGAAATTTAATAATTTTCTCTAATATTCTATTCGTTTAAGTGGCTAGACTGTATGAAATAAAATTCGGTCTAGATTCGTTTTTACATAAAAACTTTCGATCTTTTTTTACTATTACAGGCGAGTAACTACACGCTTGTATTTATAAAACGTGTCGCATATTTTATTATTGCTAATATTTATTTCGAATTTTATGTTTTAATTAGTTTTATTATATTTTCTAATGTACCCTTCTATTCATAAAATAACTATTATATATATATATATATATAATATGTTGATATATCGGCGAGTAGTGATTTTATGAATTATAAATAAAACAACATCAATAAAACACAGTTTAATTACTGTAAACAAAAATTCTTTTCAAGCTTTTCTACGTCATTATTCAGCATACACAATAAATCTTATATATATATATATATATATAATTATTATACAGTCGTTCGAGCAATAACTGCTCATTCTTGTGTATTGCATCATGTATCAACTGTTTCCAGCGACTTATATTTTGACTGGTTTTCATTAGCATATTTAGGTTTTGACTGTTACTCTGTCTGTATCACCGTCTTGGTGTCTTGTTCCATTTACTGATGCAGTTAAAATGTATTTTTCTATACTGTCGTTTCCTTTGCTCATAATACGTCCGTAGTATTTTAAGATTTTTTCTTGGAAAATATCGGAGAGTCGTTGCTTAATTCTTAATTGATCTAAAATGGATCTATTTATGCGTTTTGCCGTCCATGGAATTCTTAGCATTCTCGGCCGAGTCCGCATTTCGAACGTATCGATTTTTCGCTTATCCGCTTCTCGTAAGGTCCACATAGGAATAAAGAGAATATTCACTAGTCTGGATTTTGTCTTTCCAGATCTTATGCGATCGAGTTAATTTTGTTAATGCGATTCTATGTGTTATTTCTTCGTCGCATACGCCATCGTCAGTAATCAGTGATCCGAAGTATAGAAACTCCCTTACAACTTTTAGACTCGGTAGTGTCTGTTGATTTTTTTTTCTTTTATTTTTGTTTATTGCCGTGATCTTTGGCCGCAACTCTTTCAGTATCAACTATTGGTGGAGGTCATGTAAATCGAAACAGCAATAGATTGAGCAGTATTTGGCGACACTGGGAACCGTGTGAAATACGATGCGATGGAGAAAGCAACGAGAAACCACTCCATTAAATACTCTAACATCTATGATTATATATATATATATATATATATATATATATATATATATATATATATATATATATATATATACGTTATAATATTAGCAAACTATTGCTAAAAAATATATATATATATATAAATATATCGAATAATAACGCAGTTCGATCGGTGGCAAGAAAAATTTTAACGAGTTTTCAGTTAAGCTTTTTATTTATAGCGTTTTTACAACTTCTTCTTTATAAGTATTTATTTATGACGCGCGCTTATTTTTGATTGAAAAAGATTTTTATTTTTTAACAATAGAAAAAAAACCTACAGATTTGTTCGCAGCTGCTTATATTGTGAATAACGTACACGAAACTCATTTAACGAACGAACGAACGAGTGTGAAAGATGATAACGATTTAGATTTAAGTCCGTTCGAGAAGGATGTTAGGAGAAAATGAAGAAAGTGGAGTTTTCAGTTTGAGCAAAAGACGTAGTGGCGGTACACGAACATATTACGGCAATGCTGGACGATAAAGGTAGATGAAGGGAGCGATCGGATAGGTCAAAACGGTGGTGTAATATGTTGAATAAATGGATAGCGGCGCAACTTATTATCGAGATGTAACGTCACGCGTTGACCGTGCCCGACTAGAAGTTTAATAATAATAATAGAAAAAAAGAAGAAGAAGAAAAAAATGGTAAAATCGTCAGAAAGGGGTTATTAAATGTTTTCCAATATTTCTTTCGTAATAGGCTATCGAGGAACATCCGTGCGCGCAATATACGTTTTCCCCTCGAGGGAAAAGCGTTTAAAAAGTTATGGAATAAAATGTCCTATACGTAAATAAATCTTATTTAACGTATATTATCTCCGGGAAATCCTTTCTTATTCAAATGACCGCGGATAGGTTAAATAAATGTTTATCTAATCAATAGGTGCTGCCGCAGTTAATTTTGACACCACCGTCCCCGGTTAGTTGATCATTCTTGCACAATGACTAAACCGCACGATTTATTATAACTTATTCTTTTATTTACATATTCATATTAAAATTTAGATTTATGCAAAACGCTAATTATAATCTTAGTTCGTGATAAGGCATCGGCCGAATCCGTACCTTCGCTTATGTATTTTCCTATATTAAATTTATTGTGTGTATACCTTTGGGCAGTTCAATATTACGAATAAACAAAAAAAAAAATTATTTTCATACTTCTCAAAATATCCGGTCCATCTGATTTAGAGAAGATTTTAATCATTTTTCACTTCCTGTCATTATTGTAATCTCATCTGCAAACGTAAACATGCTTATTTTGATGCCACCTACTAAGATTCCATTATCACATTTTTTGTTTCCACTTTTCAACCGCCCGTTTTATACATGTGTTGAACAGCGTAGGTTATTATATATATATATATATAATATACTTAGGACAGAGGGGTGCGTTAGAAATTTAAATAAGTAAAATAAAAAATGAAAATTAATAAAAAAACATGACGATAAAATAGAAAAAATACGTGAGTTAAATAAAAGACGTAAAATATATGTACAATCTTGTTGTGTTAGCGAGATTCGTCGCGTCTTTCGACAACGGTTGATTGTGGCGAAATCGTTAAAAAGCCAAGATTAGAAAATTTCGTGATAAAATAGAAATAGTAAAAAAAAAGGATAGAGATATATATAACGTTATGCAGTAGTCGATGGTATAATAGAAAAACATATACCGTATCTTACGAGCATGCTTATGTTATAGACTACTGTGAAATTTTGATATGACCAGACAGATAGAGATATGTGCTTATAATTACGTAGTATTAACATTCAAAGTGTTCGAGACACTGCTTCGTAATATCGATTGAAATTGTATAGAAAATTATTTTTAAAAAAGAAGGAAAAATAAAAAATATTTTTTTTTAGTAATTTGTAATGGAATCGATCTGGTCTTAATTATTTTGGTTTTTCTTTTCAAAGATATTTTGGTCGAAATCGTGAATAAAACTAAACAGAATTATTTCGCGTATGAAGCAGAAAATTTATAGTAATAATCAAGGTGAGAGTCACGACCGGTGAATTAATAACGAGTATAATCTTTCTATATCTTCTCAACTATTAGGTTGTTGAGATAGATGGCCAAAAAGACCAATAAAAAAGGTTGTTTGGCGGCATGGCTGTAATTCATCTTCTACCTTTTTGTGGTAGGGCAATTTTTTGATTTCGACCAATTTTTACATGTCGTGTTAATACTAAAATTTTACGCGAGTAATAACTTAATTTTTAATATAAGCTTCATTATTTCATAAATAAATACATATCGTTTACATATTTCTCGTTTCAAGCATTCTGACACTATGAATCATCGAAAATGCGCGTGTACAGTCCCATCTCACGTAATTACGTCGACACCGAGTATCACATTGTTTTTAAGGGCCAGTCTCCTTTTTTCCAGCAACCGTTCTTATTATTACCAATTTTCCAAGTCCGTCCTGTCGTGGGACATTCTAAAATTGTCGCGTTTCTTCATTAAATTTACACGTGTTTAATAAAAGTAGTGCTTCACTTCTTATTATCGAAAATGGACGAAATATATATCTGAATTCTAGTCTAGAATAACGAGGTTCTCTCATCGTCTGAAGACAGAGTTTAATTAAATCGAAATTTCAGAAATTATATCCCAGAACACGTGATTATTCGAATTTACCGTCACCGTCTAAATAATATATATATATATATATATATATATATATATATATATAATATATTTGTGCGTGTGTGTATGTCATTAGAAATAACGATATACGTATTTGTAATTTCGAATCGATTGCGAAACAAATCGCGAAATAACCGAATAGCTACTTTAGATAAATCGCGATCAAATGTTTAGCTGTGTAACTTGTATGAAGCAGTGATGAGAAATATTTTAATATTACAGAAAATAACGAATTCATTCTGCGTTAATAGTTAAATAATTATTTACGAAAATTAATTAAACTTTTGACCTAAATTTCCTTTAAAAATTAACTAGCTTATTGTTAAAGATTATAATTCTTTTTCGGAGTCTTCTTTTGGCATTCGTTTCCAGTTTTAAATAATTTTTGTAATTAATCCATCTTTTCTCGTGTAAATATTTGAAATTTTTCTTATTTTTTTTTTTAGGTTATTTGGAAGTACCGGATATTGTTCGGCGTGTTCCAAAGTGATTCCGGCTTTCGAGATGGTCATGCGTGCTAGAAGCAATGTTTATCATTTAGAATGTTTCGCTTGTCAGCAATGCAATCATAGGTAAATTATTGTTTTTTATAATCAATTTTCGAATATCTATGGTTAATCTAAAAAAGGGGCCAAGATCATTTGTTAATGAAGGAACTCGCGATTGCAATAATACGTTTTACCGTATCCGGTAATCATAATTTGTTATCGTTAAATTTTCCTTACTTTGTGTTATGACGTTTATAGTTATTTTTGCGATTACAGACACGTCCAAATAAATGTTGAATTTGAATATTGTCTATAAAACATTTCGTAATAACATCCTTATAAAAAACAGGTTTTTTTCTCATTTTCGTTATATTCGCTTTGCAGAGTTTAGGTCTAGAAAAATAAGATACAGCGAGCTAGTGGCGGTATACGATTACACGTGTATTCACTTAATTCTCTATAGTTCTGGAATTAATCGTTTACGATACTGCAATAAGATTATGCCTCCGATCAGTCTTTTTTCTGTTTTTGTCATATCACTTTTACAGAACGCAAGCCTGATAGATAGGTAGCCGAGGAGGTAACAGTAAAAATAGTAACTGTCACGAGTCTTTCAGAGCGTATATTAAATTTTAGTCTCACTTTTACTACGATTGATTACTACGATTGAAACATTGCCTTATCATCTTGTTTCTTACATCAGGTATTTACACGTTACTTCCTAATTGTAGTTTTTTCTGCAGCAACTAACTCGAACGCTTACTAGCAGCCAATAGTAATACACCGGGAGGAAAAATGACACGTTACTGGTTTGCATTCGTTCTGTTTTAAATAATTTTATGAATTAGCTTAAATTAGTCGCTTAACAGCGCAATATAGTAGGTTTCAGTATTACGGGGAAGTGTGGTGCAATCCGCAATTATGATTAATAGTGTTACGAGATATCGGAATTAACGCAATTTTAAAATCAGGTGTAGCGGGAAAATTCGTTAATGAGCGATCATTATTGTATTGTTTTTATTTTTAATATAAATATTGAAGAATAATTTATTCATCGTATATGTATTTCACGGTGGTTTCCCCTCCTAAACGGTTCATGTACATATATATATATATATACATACATACATACATACATACTATGGGGGACCCTAATGCTTACCTAACAGATAATTGGACTTCGTTTTTTATTCGCTTAGGATCCTAGTATATTAATATGTTCTTTCTTACTTTCCCTTTATTCTAAATATCCGTTCGCTCTCTTTCTCTCTAATTTGTTTCTCTTTTCTATTTCTAAATATTCCTATTTGATCCTTATATTCCATATTTCCTAATCGAATTAATAAACTACGATGCCGTTTGCATAAATGAATAATTTAAGAAAAATAGTTACTCGCATAAAATTTAAGTTCATTTACGTACGATCATATCATGCAATTATAATAATTTTAGATTTTATCGATTAATTTTAACATACAACTTTGAAAAGACAAACGAACAATTCTTATACGTTAATTGCGAGTATGATTTAAAATCCGAAGAAGCAGCGATATTCCTTTATCGGGACAAATTTTATTTGAATCAATTTCATCACCTTCAAGTGCACCAGAAAATAATATTTCTATAGGATGGGTACAGAGATTTTACTCCCGGCACAATATTGTTTGCGGCGAAGCTGCCAGCGTTCCTCTTGGATTAACTAATGAATGGCTTACGACGGTATGACCAACAATTCGTGAAAATTATGATGATGCTGACATATTCAATGCGGATGAAACTGGCCTTTTTTACAATATGTCACCTGATAGGGCTCTACATTTTAAAGGGGAATGATGTCAGACCAAATTACAGTTTTAGTAGCAGCCAACATGAATGGAACTGAAAAACATCAATTTTTCGTGATTGAAAAATATAAAAAAAAAAACAAAAAGCATTGCTTTAAAGCCGTTAAAGTGTTCCCAGTTAAATAATTTAACAACACCGAGGCATGGATGACAGTAAAACTTTTTAACAAATTTTCGCAAAGTTGGGACCAGGAACCAAATAAAAAGTAAAGAATAATCATTCTGTTGATAGAGACAATTGTTCCGTTTACATCAGTTGTGAAAATTTGAAGTTTATCAAAATTGAATTTTTACCGCCAAATCAAAAGCAACAAACAAAAAATACAGCAGTGCCAAAATAAAATTTTGCGTATGATAGCTGGTGCTCCATGGTACGTGTCGAACGACACGTTGCACAGGGACCTCCGGATAGGATATGTAGAAGATGAAGTCCGCTGTGCTGTCCGAAGGTATCTGTCGAAACTGGACTTTCATGGGAATCCGTTAGCAAAGAAGCTGCTAGAACAAGAAGAAACCAGAAGATTGCGAAGAAAACGCATCACCGATTTCAAGTAGAGTCGGTGTAGATAATTAATAGGACCACCCAGGTGTTCGGCTGTTGGGTCGACTCCTATTAAAATAATTTTCGTTCACTAAATCTAGTTGATGATGAGAGTCTCGTCAGTTCTAGATCTTAAAAGTTTATATAAAAAAAAAAAAAAAAAAAATACGACGTCTGTTCTACAGCCATTGGATCAGGATCTTATTCAAACGCGAAAAAAAAATTATCGCGAGCACCTAATCATGATATTTCTTCAAAACATCGAACAAAATAAGGGAACAAAAATCTCTGTTCTAGATGCAATGGTAATTACGTTAAAAGCATGATGTGATGTTTCAGCCGCAACAATTGTAAATTATTTCAAACATGCAGGACTCTTCACAAGTGAAAGAAACCAACAAATGGAACCAAGTTTTGAACGTTGGACCGAGTCTCTTGAATTACCACTAACTATTTTTAAAGAAACGTTAAAAGATTATACCGAAGTTGATCGCGAGTTGGCAACCGAATGTGAAATTGCAGATCAAGTCCGATAAAGTGACAAACTTAAAAAAAACAGTGACGATCAAGAGGACAATGTAGAAATCACGAAAGGCATACCCCTGTCACCTAAGGTTCTTAGTTGTGCTCAGACTATACGAAAATTTTTATTTTATAATCAAGAAACTATGATGAAACTAGCAGAAGAAGTGGAAAAAAAACTTGCTCAAGAATTTAATATAAAAAAATGTTATAAACAGAAGACAATAGAAGAATACTTTTCTCCGCGTTAAACAATAAATCGTATGTAGTGTATCGTATCGTTTTGTTCAAACTTATATAGCATAGTAAATATGCACATAATATCGTACCTTCCGTCAACGGAGTCATCTAGTTAAAACATGGGCGATATAGCCGTCTGATCAATTTTGATCAATTTATCATTCGTATATGTGCGTGGTAATTAATATTGTGTTCTTATTTGTTTGTTGTTTGAATTTGATCAGTATGTTAATTTATACAATTTCTTCGTTCGTGATTTCTAAATAGTACCGATAAAATAATAATAGTAATTGAAATATTTATAACATTTCTTCCGTTATACATTAATTTAGATCAAAATAGCGAAGCCAACATTTAAATACTAAATTAATAAACTCAGTTAAAGCATTATTAATTTAGGTTCTGAACGTAGAAATAAAAAAAAAAAATATTTTAGTAATATTCTATAAACTGGACATAACGATAACGAGATCGGATACTCGCACACTCTTGTATGTTTATAATATTCATTTGGCGAGAACCACGACGAGGTTTATTTGAGTAGCGGCCGTCGGTAGAGTAATAATAAACACGTTGATTGAAATAAATATACGTTCAAAAATTTCTCAATAAACTAGAAGGATGGGCAGCGGTACCAAGTAAAAAAAAAACAATAATTATAAATTACAATAACTTACTTTAATACTTAACGGATAGAAACTATTTATTAAATCTTTCACGAATTCAATAAACAGGAAACTTTAGTAAAATAGTGTCTTTCTTACATCAGATAGGCAACCAAACTAACCCTGTTGTGTGCTTTCAGATACCGCTGAGATATTTAGAACTGTACTAATAATTTAGCACCGTGTAATGGTGTTCGTGTATTGTTATGTGTTGACCTTAGGTGTGTACTAGGCAGAGTTTTAACAGTCAGGTCCAAAGTACTCGATCGACGCGGTTTTCTTATTATTGCATCGATTTGCCGCCTTTTTCTATAATGAATGTTGCTCGTAATGTTGTACTGGTCGTTTTGTTATGTTATTTCCACATTATTAATTTCTCGATATAAAGAATTTATTTAATACAAAGTTAACTTTTGTCTTAATTTTATGATTTAAATATTTGTAAATACGTGTAAAAGAGCAGAGTTTATGTTTAAATAACTTTTTCTAATTAATAAAATATAAATTTTATATATAGTTTTGCGTTTTATTTTAAATTTAAAAAAATGCGATGGCAGATATTTTTACTTAGTTTTGGACTGTCATTTAAGGAGGAGAAGGCAGTTCTTCTGATGTATACACATAGCACAGAACATACTTAAGTATACTTTTTATAACGTCGTGGGGTGATCTCCGGAAACACTACCAGAGTGGTAAACTGAAAAGATGAGGATTTGTCACACACATATATATATATCAATCACATAAAATTAAATAACAAAATAAAATGTTAATTAAATTTGTAGTAATTCTTAATAATATAATATATACACATGTGTATAATTTTCTCAATTCTACATATAAATCCTCTTGTCCGTTTCGAATTATCCAAAACAAAACATATATCATCATCATCTTGTAGCTTCTTCTTGTCAGATACATCAACTTTTCCCTTTTTTTCTAGTTGATTCGATAATTTCTGTCATTTTCCTTGTATTGAAGTTGGTTGTCATCATCTCCAACCGTTTTCTTCCTCGCGTCTTCTTTCCTTGTATTTTTCCTTGAACAGCCATCGTAAATAATCCTTCTTTTTTTACTTTGTGCGCTAGGTACTTTTTCTTCCTCTTTTCAATATCTTCTACGACGTTCATATTTTCCATTCCACTCCGTTATAGTACTTCTTTGCTCGTTATCTTCGCCGTCCATGGTATTATTCTTCTTAACGTACACATTTCAAAAGTATTTAAATACTCTCTGCGTTTAGGGTCCACGTTTCAGATGCATATTTTAGGGCGGACATAATGTAGCACTTAATTTTCTGTTTTTTTTTAGTACAACCTCTAGGTTCCTAAACCATTGTTTTGCCATTCCGATACGACTTTTAATTTCATTTATATCTCGGTCGTCTCTTGTTATCAATCGTCTAAATATGGGAATTCTTTTACTGTTTCCGGCATTTCGTTTCCGATTTTTAATTTTACATCTACATTATTATTTGCCCTCGTGAATTTCATGGCCTTTGTTTTTCCAACATCTATTTTCACGCTCTCTCCTGCTTGATTTATCCTGTTGAGCATCATCTGCATTTCTCTAATCGATCCAAGCCAGCAGTACTCTGTCGTCTGCATAGCTTATGCATCCTATTTTGTGTCCATTTATTTTGAATCCTTGTCCATATTTGCACTTTAGGCCGTCGGATACTCGCCTACTCGCTCTAGATTGGTATTCGCCAATCTGACTGAGACACATATGTCACGAGCGATTTGCTTATGGTCTGCTGTTATTCAAGCAGTAAAAAGCTTAGCGGTATTTAATGAAAGGACCACCTTCGGTAAGTGATCCTCCCTTTCCTATCAGCGTGTGTGTTTGGAGTTGTATCTGTTGTGAGTGATATGTATCGTGAGTGTTGTTGTGAGTTCCGATTTCACTTTCCTACTCAGTACCAAGGCCGCCGAATAGGAAATTACCACCCTGCATGACGTGGACGTACGGAAATCACATGATTGCTGCTTCGTTTCTGCGCCGGTGGGTCTAGCACTATATGGCGGTCGAGTGACTACTTACTAGAGAAGGTGACTCTATTTACAACAACCTGTGCCCCGCAGGGCAAAACATATATATATATATATGTATGTATTTAAAAATATTTTTATTTGCCAATGTATAGGGGGATGAATCTTTTAAATTCATTGTCGAGTTGATAGTATAAGGTGACCCAGAGAATGCGGACCGTTTTGTTGTTTTCTGAAATAACTCAAAAACTACTCTACCAAAATTTTTGAATGAAATTTTATTTAAAAATAAGAAAACGAGAGATTAGCTTACAATCATTTGTGGAACACGATATCGTTCAGATGACCGTCATTTGCAACAACACATTCATTCAGTCGTTATAAAATTTTCAACGACTTTTTCAAGCATAGGTCATTGAATTTTTGAAATTTCTTCAGAAATCCGAGTTGTACGGAGCGTTGTAGCAGTGTAGGAACTGTGCTCTTAAAAAAACAAAAACATAAACCATCCGTCTTCACTGTGTCATCTTATACTTTATTATGATATATATATATATATATATATTGTGAGACCCTAATACTCGCCTAACGGACTTCTCCGGACTTCATCATTCCACGCTTAGGATCCTCGTATATTAATGTATATATTATTACTATACTACACTATTCCTCCTTTCCTAGTCTTTTAATACTTTTCTCTTTTCTATTACAAAAAATGAACTATGACGCGGTGTTTATGAAGAAATAATTTATTGTATGAAAAATAATTCAAAATATTATAAATTACATGTGCGTTAGATGAGCCAATAACCTTTTTACGTTAACAATTTTATCATGTAATAAAATTAATATTGGTTAAATAAAATAAAATAACATTTTCTTTGAATAATATATATATATATATATATATATATATATATATATACCAGATCCATGATGTAACTCACCGATCATCTTTCCTTTCGGTTGGCTCTCAATACCGACATAACTAAAGGTTAACTCATCACTAACGTTTTCTTGAGTCTTGACTAACTGACTCTTCTGGACTAACTAAACTACTGTTAACTGACTTTAGTAACTTTTCCTGACTCTTTTGTAAAAACCTTTAATTATCCACTTCTCCAACATCTTCTGTCCTTCTCTCCTCCTCATATCGGTTGTACGGCGACCGAATAGCTTGAGCATACGCAATTTTCTTTTTCACTTACCTTGTGATTTCAGCTTAACTACTACTATTGTATCACAATAACTCGCTCATCACAAATCCTGTTTTTTACTATAATAATTATTATTATAACTACACGTACATGCATTCATGATTAGTACGCTAACAAGCGTCGAATTGAATATTTTATTTTTTAACTAAATAAATAATTATATATTTTTCATTATATCGATTAAATTAAATATTAGTCCTCATTTCCCAAATTAATCAATTAAATTATCGCGACGTGAACATACGACGATCTTCGTAATATATCATATTGTATATAAAAATCTTTAAAAATAAATTGAATTGAATTATTATTATTATTATCGTGTAGATGGAAAAATTATTTCGTCTATCCGACCTTGTCGAACCGGCTTCGCTATTTCGTAACTTAATTTTTTCAGGCGACTTGTACATTTGTTGTAAAACTCTGTTTCGTGAAATTATACATCAAAATAAATATATATACAAACACATTTTCCGGAAACGAAAGTTCTCGTAATTTTATCGGAAATTATATTTATGACAGACTAACTATATATATAATACGTAATAAAATCACGCTTTTCAAATCGATAACTTAGAAGTAAAATACAATGAAATTTTATTATACACACAAACACACATATCTATATATATATATATACAACTATATAATCGATGGAAATGTTGAAATGTTAGCATTAATAACATTTCCTTTTCTTCTTTTTCCTCGGAATTTTCTTTTTTTTTTTTTTTTACAAAAGAAAAATGTAGTAACGATTTAAGTTTATTAAAGACTTCGGACCGCCAGTGAAAATCTTTGATTTACCGTACTGGGTCGTTTTGTTCCGTTTTGTGAGAAACGATATAAAATAGAAGGAAAAAAAACAGCCAAGAATAAAAGCTAACTTTCCCCTAACGGTGTAAATACTGAAAGTAGCCGATGTGTTGCAAGAAAGTTCTAAAGTTTCGTCAACGTGTGCTTGTATTAATACTGTTATATATATATATTATATATATATATATGTGTGTGTGTATGTTTTTTTGTACTTGTTGGCGTCGTTTTTAAATTTTATGACCGGTTAATAGCTTTACAATAGCGTTGTAAACGACACGTTTGTGCTGTAAACATTTTTTCTTCATATTCTTCTGTTCTTATCGTGTTTTCTCCGTTTTCATTTTGATCGATTTATTTTTCGCGACTTTTAACGGGACATGTTTACAGTATAAAGTCGAAGATGCGATTACGATTAGGTCAGTGCGACGAATACGAGAACGTGTAAACGGAACCATTCGAGAGGATTAAGTTAAAGGTTTAATGTAAGTTGCAATATGTATATTATTATTATATTTCACCCAAAAATGCCTAAATTAGCCAGTTTAAGAAGTGTTATCAATAGAGCGAAAACAATTTAACAGTCAGTGATAAAGCGAATTAAGGAAAAAACCTTATAATAAAACAAATAACAATCGGTAATAATTATAATCTTATTACAGTTGATAAAATGTTGGAATAAATCTAATAACGATAAAAATACAGAAAAAGATAAAAAGAATTAGTTATCGTTCAATAAATTACGGCGGGAAGTTATAGATGTAAAATAATACAAATATTTAACAAATATAACATTGATTTAGCAATTTTCGTGAATTTAAATTCGTATTTTTTCATGTTATATTTTTTATTTTTAAATATTCGCTCGATAATTAGCCTAAAAGCTTTTTGTGATTTTTCTCACACAAGAAAAAATTGTAGCGATTTTAACTTCTTCTTTTGATGTTTATTTTAACAAATCAATACTGAAAAAGAGCTGCAAAGAATCGGTCGGGCTGGAGTTTATTTACTATGAATTAAATCAGTCCTATGCCAAACATATGATGATAATGATGATATATATATATATATATATATATGTATATATATATATATATATATATATAAATAATTATTCGTTGAATTATTATCAACATAACTTTGCTTTGGGATATTTTTTCTTTGGCAACACCTTGCTTCTGTTATCTCTAGAGGTCGTATTGATAATAAACTTATTTGCGTATTAATTTTCTTGTAAAATGTGACCTTAATTTTACTTTTTTCAAGAGAGCCCGTTTACGATCTTTTCCAATCTTACCTATATTGTTCAATTTTGAAATAATTTCAGTTTTCCGTACATTCTTTTTTATGAATATCGATAGCATTTACCGTTTGTCTGGCAGCAGTTGAGGAAATGCTGTTATAAAGGACAGATAAGACAGCGGTCCTATCACATCCCGCTCGAACTTCCGAACACTGTTTCTTTTCTATACCTCAGTGTGACGACAACATGAGCTTCCGCCATAGGTTATATAACTAAGCGATCGTTGTTAATAAAACGAACTTTCCTATAGCTGAGACGGTGAACTTTCTAAAAGATATCGATGATATCAATATCGTACGGTCGTCGAATAAGAGTTTACAATCTTATTCTTATTCTTCGTCGGTAACCGTACCGTGTCCGGCTACTAAGGCCAGAGGCATGAGAGGAATTTATATTAAAGGATAGATTTTTGATAAAAGGTAAGCTAGATTCGGTTGTAGGAAAATGTTGTAAAATATTTGTGATCGTATTTGGAAGGTTTGGTTCGGAGGAATGGAGCAGATAAAGTTAGGTAAACGAATATTGCATGCGGTACATTTCAGTTGGCCTTTATATTTGTGGGTGAGCAATGTGCTGCCTGAGCGTACACGACACGAGACCACTTCGTTTCTTCTGTTTGAATTACGATAAGCGGTTGACTTTATTCGGTTTTTGTCTTCGCCTAATAATCAAAGATAAACGATATAAAACGCGTACAGTGACAAAATATTTTTATTTTTACAACGAATTGATTTCAATTTTTTTAAGTACTTTAATAATAATAACCTTAGCAAATGATTAAGAAATATAAAACGAACATTGATTAAAATAACATTTTTACAATAAATATATTACGTAAGAAAAATTAAAACAAAAACCCCCACACGAAAGAACGAAACGCTGTAATTAATATTAAATTAGTCGTAATAATAACTTTAATCGCGTAATTTACTTTTAAATTAAATTAATTACAAAAATCTGCGCTTAATTTTACGATACTTATATTTAGTGTAACGCTCGCGTAGATATATCGTAACTACTTATACATTTAATTAGTTCATTATCGTGTGTTTTCAAATTTTTTATAAAAATGTTCGCGATATTGTCAAAAAATACGTGATAGTTTCGATTACGTAAATGTGACATTTTGTCGTATCGTGTAGAATTCAGCGAAATACTGCAGGGGTGATTTCGGTATTATTCGAATTTTTGATAAGTACTATCACATAGGTAATACATAAATGATGCACATATGTCCATCTTGGTCGGATCACGGTAGTATAGATCAGTTTTTTATTTGATGTACCAAGACCGGAATTTTTATTTAATATGGGGTACAGAGTGTGAATAGCTTTATGAGTTCTATCAACAGCGTATTTGGTTATTAAACGTTAAACGAGTTTATCACTACGCCAAAATACTTAACTTCTTTAACAAACGGAACTTTTTCATCACAGTGTAAGACAAGGGCGGTGGTGTTCGTGAGAATAAAATGACCTCTGTTTTCTTAGCATTAAGGTTCAGTTTCCACCGCAGATAATATTTAGAAACTGAGTTTACACGGCTTTCTGTGAAGAGATAAAATATATTTATTTTCTTACACTATGAAAATATGTAAATGTCAACGATTGCAACGCGAGAGATAAAATGCATTTATTTTCTTGAATTATGAAAATGTAAACGATTGCGGTCTTAAACATTCACAGTGCTGTTTCTACCGCTCAAAATAATTCTCCCTTTACCGCATTTCCTCTTACACGCTCTTGGCTGTATTTCCGGTTTCGAAAACGAAGTGAAAATGTGAAAAATTATTTTCTATCGAAAAGTAAAAGCACATTAACCCACGGTAAAAAAAAATGATATCCATCAATTTTCATTTGTCGATTGAATTTACGTTCTGGAACCCTGAACCACCTCCTCTTCAAATTTATTTTACTAACGACGTGAATAATATATACATACATACATATATATATATATATATATATATATATATATATATATATATATATATATATATATATATATATATATGACTAACATTAAGTAACATTGCACGATTACTAAATTTACGAATTTTCCATGGAGAAACTCTCAGTCGATTTTTGTTCTTTTTATAAACAAAAGTTTCTATTTCGAACGGACGTAAAACTTACGACGATGAACGGTCGTTAGAGTATTGTTACTGGGGCGGGGGTGAGGAGGAAAGAAAAGGCAGCGAAGCAAATAAACTGTCAAGTTAGCCAGTTTAAACGTTTCGATTGTATTGCGAGGGATGATAACGTAATAAATGAAATAATACTTGTCAAAGAACAGGGACCAAATGACAAGTCTGCATGTAGTCTTTTATAATAATTGTGTATGTGTGTTTGTATGTGTGTTTGTGTGTATGTATGGGTATAGTTAAATTGAATTGAAAATGACACAACCCCCTTTTTAACTTGTTGAAATTCCTTATATAATGGCAGTTTTTTCTATCTATTATGAACATGTTCGGTTCTTGTCGATTTCTGCTGTTCTTTTTCACGCGGATCATTATTAGCTAATAAAAGTTCTCGAAACGTCTAAATCGAACTATGTAGAACCGTTCTCTCTTACGTCGTGCATATTTTCTTTAAACGTCATTGTGGGCAAAATTTTCAGAAAATATATTAATATCATTGTAAAAAATAACATGTCGACGGAGTTTAAAACGAGTGATCAAACGATAAAATAAGTAAAGTGAGTCGATGGAATAGGAAATACAACATGGAAATAAATATAGATTAAATCGAAACAACAACGAGGTGTGGTCATCGAGGAGCATTGAGAAAGAAATTGAACAAATTTAACTATGTCGAACGAGTTCTTATTGGATAATTTATCGACTCCACCGAACTTAAGGTAACGACTGTTGAAAATTTATATACAGTTCAACGTAGTGCGCAAAATTTGGTATATAACTAAACGGAATAGAGTTAAACCACGAGAAACGTAGCGCTGGTGAAGCGTGGAAAAAATAAGACGGACAGACGGGATATATATATAAAAAAAAAAACGGTCAATACGTTCCGGATAGAACGATCATTAGTAGACAATATTGGATACTTACAACGTAGTTAAACTGAATGAGCAGTATTCTGTAAGATATGAACGGTTACTTCGCGACGTGTAAAATACGAGGAAAACAGTAAGTTTGAAGTTAGAGAAATTTAAAAATGCGACTGACTAGCCAACTATAAGAAAAAGAAAGCTGTGGAAAACCGGTAAATACCAGGAAAAGGTGGTAGCAGCAAAAGATCACAGACCAGAAGATGACAAAATGGTTTTTATATATAAACAAATTTTTTCCTATTATTATTTAAAATTTAAAAAAATGCCGATACTCTTATTAAAAATCACTTATGGTTACAGTTAATTTACATATTTTATTAAGAAATAATTATATAATTTTAAACCTTTCAAATGATGATCTTTAAATTTTATACATTTTAAGAGCTGATAAATGGTCGCGTTTTAACATCTTTTGCAAGAACGTGAATCGATATACACGTAAAAAGAAATTCGCGATATTTTAGAATATATATACAAATAGACGTGATAATGATGGTAAATTTATTTTTGTATACGTATATGTAAGATATAAAGCTATTAATTCGTTTTATTGGTATAGAAAACTACTAACACGTTGATTCCGTAATTCGGTTATTATTCCGAATATATTTAATTCTATATATTTTAATTCGATGTTTATTTAAAATAACATTTTTTCACGAATAAATGATTTAGTCTGATTCATTTCTACGCTGAAATATTTACTATTAACCCGTCTATATCGACTGCGGTATTATATGTCACGGGTGAATTTATCGATCTCTAAGTTAAGAATTGCACATTTTTTTGTCTTTATTCTTTTGTATTTTTCGATATTTTTTGCTGCATTTTCGGATCGAATAGACCACAGATTTTCAGATCGAGCGGATAAGATGTGAACTTTCTTTTATGCATAATATCTATTACTACTAATTATATTTGTGTTCTTAATTTCAATGTGACATCATTTTCTTAATTTGGTCCGAGGATTTGTCATATTAGTTTCTTTTCAAGATCGTTAACATCGTTTAACGTATTTGTTGTAAGACATTCGGCTTGATGCTTTATCGTCAGATTTTTGAAGTGAAACTTCTATTGGCGCGGTTTATATGGGAGAGTTAACTCCCCCGCAGAATGAGCGAGCGGAAATAACAGACGGATATATATATATATGACATTTCCTATTCCTGCCTGCAGTTTACTGCACTGACTTACACTGGACCAATTGTCCTGGTTTCATCCTTGTCATTGGGTCAACAGGTGTAGTTGGATGGGCGACATGGTTGTCGTTAGCGCACCGGCTTCCATGTTCCTAAAATATGCGCAGTTACAGTCTTTTTTTCTGTTATTCAATATTATTTTCCTTCTGGATTAATATCACACATAAGATTCAGACGTTGAATTATTTAACTGAACAGCTGTCATTAGAAAAGGCACTCATACTCGGCAGCGAGTTAGAATATACATATATATATATTCCGTTCGCATGTACCACGCTACCAACCGTCAAAACACATTTATATGCATAGGGGCTTACATATATATATATATGTATGTATGTATATATATATGTATGTATATATATATATATATGTATGTATGTATATATATGTGTGTGTGTATGCGTGTGTGTTTGTATATATATAACACGTCTAAAAATTTTTAAAAAACTCTGTATACAATTCGGTTAAAATGTCTTTACGTTTCACTTTTTGCCTCGGATATTTTTTTTTGTCGTTTAAATTCTTCATTTGGTATGATTATTATTATTATTAACTTATTTTTTATTCGTTGCAAGACATTCTGATTTAATGCTTTATTGTAGTGTTAAAATTTTACATTTTTAGACACCGATTTTTAGTCATATAGAGTCTTCTAATATTATTAATTAGTAACTTGATTTTTATTCATTGCCAGGAATTCCAGCTTATTAAAATTTTATTGTAGTGCTAAAATTTCGTATGTTTAGACACCGACTTTTTTTTTTGACGTAAATATGGCTACACTACTATTATTATTATTATTATTATTATTAGCTTTGTGATTAACCGTTCATTTAGGAAGATCATGTACCGTGTTTCTTTATATAACGGATATGAAAATAATGAAGTAAGTTCGAATGAATATTTGAATTATTGTAAGTTAAAATTATGATAATAATCCAACTGCCGCTCCCGCAGTTTTGTTTTATTTCCTTTATTTTAATTTCATATACATAAAGAAATGTGTACGATATGATTTGAGTGTTACGCCATTATTATTATTGTCAGTGTGTTGGATAACATTCGAGTGTTATGTCGTTATTATCATTAGTAGTAGTACTTTATTTTCTCAATGATTGTTTAACTATTTTTTTAATTTGTTTTTCTTTCTTTATTTTTTTGATTTGTAATTATTTTTTATTTTATATTTCTTCTTTTTATTATCACACTTTAAAATTTACCGGTGTAATTATATTGCGAATTATTATTATTATTAAATTAATTTTTAAGTTCTCCTCTCTGAAATTATTATTTTCGCGAATTTTTTATATTTTGAATTGTCGCGTATTGGTCTGTTGCTTTTTCGTTGTTATATATATTTATTTATTTTCAGTTTGTTTTCTACTTACGTTCATAAATTTTAGTTTACCATTATCCCATTTTCGACGTGCAGGTCAAATTATACGTTATTGTCGAAAGAGGATTAGGAATGTTTTATATCTTAGTATCGCTTCGTATTCTCGCATGACGTATGTACGCACTATTTCAGTATTAATAATAGTAGTAGTCAAAACTGTATTCGGGAATTTGTTTTAAGTTTCTCCGGTGGCATTTGTAAACTTCTTCTGTTTCGATATGGGGGATAAGGTGTTCGATTCCCTTTCTCTTAATAATGTTATATATTTTCCCCCGAGTGGGGTGGGGGGAAGTACAAAAAAAAATATTAAGAACGAGAGTTAAGCATTCGAAGGTGAAAAGTAAGAGGAAACAGATAAATAACATCGGCCGCCCCGTTGTAGAAAAGCTCGAATCGTTATAACGCGTACGGGTTAGTCTGAAAATTCTTTTTAACGTTGCGATAGAGCGGTGTGTTTAACGGTGTGAAGTGGGTGTCAGAATGTTGTAAAAGTGTTTTGTTTTCAATCCAATTTCCGTGTTTACCCAAAAGAATTATTACGCGAAGGTTTTGGTCGTTCTTACTGACTACGTTGTGTACTCGCTAATACAAAGACCGTGACGACGATAAATTCACTGCAAATAGTCAACACTGAGCGTCGACGTGGTCTTGTGTATATAAACAAAGTTCTAAAAAGCTTTCTCGAATATGCGTATACATGTGTGTGTGTGTGTGTATGGACAAGCATACCGAGATTTTATAAAAGGTTGCGTTACTTATACTGACCGACTGCGGTCCGGCTATCGAAAGCGACAAAATCGGTGCGTGCTAGTCCTCTAGAACTGCGATATCTGTCTTTCAAATCTGACGAAATAACGACCAGCTATATACGCCGTCACTGTATAAGTAGCAGCCACTGTGTTTCCGGTAAAAGCTGTACTTCTAACTAAACGTTTTATTTATTTCTTAAGTGAAAACGCAATTTCATTATCATCTACTACTAACACACTGATGACGAATTGTTCTCACTGTGCCGCTGGATCGAAAAACAAAGTATTTCCCTCGCTTCTAATATTTGTACCATTTCGAATTTACTTTCGTTTTCAGCTCGCGACATGAAGTTTTTCATTATTTGCAGTATAACTCTTAATTACACGGAGAAGGCCGTCGCATGTAATTAATGCCTCGAACAGTAATATAAAAATAATTGTACAATGGGTTAGTCACAATCTTCTCAAATAAACAATGCGATGATATATATATATATATATATATAATATAGATATAGAGGGTGCGGAGATAGATCGTATTTTTAAAAAATTATAGGGTGATCTATTCCGTAAACGTAGAGAACTAATCTTGGTCGCATCTGAAAGGGGAAAGATTAAGGTTTTTTTTTTCAGTTAGTAGTCATCGAGTCGGTCGATCAAAACATGTTTGCAGTAGAACCGTTTTTCCGAAATAAGGACTCGTACGCAGTTACGGTGCGCGAATTTCGAGAGCATTTTTCTTTACAGCTAAAAAGTACCGTTTTTGCCAAAAAAAAAAACCATTACGTACCTGGGTTAAAAATTTCCGGGAAATAGGCTCGATATGTAAAAAAAAGCTGCCGGGCCCCAGAACCTAACTTTCTTCTTCGATGGAACAGTCAACAGCGAACGGTACGGACAGGTATTGAACGAATTTTTGCGACCTAAACTGGTGAAACAGAGGTAATTATCGAGCACTTGGTTTCAACCGGATGCTGCACACGGTCACGAAAACAACGATGTGTTTAAAAAAACATATAATTAATTTCGAGAGACGCCGTGTCAGTTTGCGATTACTTCCTGCGCGTTTATCTCAGGCCTAATGTGTATGAAAATAAACACCGAGACCTTGAAGAACTCGAACCGAAATTAGACGTCTTTCTGCAGCCATTCTGAAGACGATGCTCAAAAAAAGTTTACGGTAGTTTGTTTTCACCATTGTATTAAAAATAAAGATAATCATTTAAATGATATTATTTTTAAAACTAAAAAGCTGTCGAACTAAATAAATATATTTAAGAAAACTTTATTTCTTTCTCATTTTAATGTGATTAAGATTAGTTCTCTACGTTCACTACAGAGCGCGCTATAATTTTTTTTTAATTTTATGTCCTTTCACAAAAAAAAAACGAATTATATTTGATAATTATATAATTTGAAATTTTATATAAAATTATAACAAAAAGAAAACACTGTCAATACTACAGTAATTTATACATATATGTGTATACATATGTATTTCCACGTTCTCAGTCTTCAAAATTAATGTACATTCGCGGAAATTCAATAATCACGCTGCAAACAAAGTGGCATTTCTTATAGAGTCAAACGACCTAGAAATATCATTCTTCGTGATAGGAACGATCAATTTACAAAAGTTACTGAAACTCATCACGATATCCCGTAGTGGATGTTGTCACCCGTATTAATAATAATTTTTGGAAACCTGGAAGCAGATGTGAAAACATAACGACCACCAGCAAGTTGCGGAACATCAAGCCAGACAAAACATCCAGTTATCTCGAAGCGGTTCTATCTAGGTTGCGCATCGTATATCCCTCACTCGCAAAAACGAGAAGATTCTTGTTCACATCCTTTATGAATGTCCTATTCTCGAAACTTATCACGCAAACCTTCCTTTTTCATTTTCTTCTACCATCTCTGATGATCTTAACGCTCCAATTTCTCAAACATGCTAAAAATTCCAAACGATGAATATGGACGTATTAACAGTGAATGACACTGATTAAAAAATATATATATTTTTCAGGATGATGATGAATATGATTTCAACGTGAGTATGGTAAATCCGGACAAATAAGTTAAATTAATGATTTGATATAATGAAGACAATCGCATAATTACATTTTAAAATGCCGTGAATTTTTTCACCGATACAATATTAAATATTTACGTGATGAGTGAAAAAGAACTTTTGACGTTATGTCCGTGCGAGTGAGATCAAGTTTTACTCTTAAGAATAGTCTCATTTGCTATATATAGTTGTAAACGACGGTAATGAGGTGTAAGACTTATCAATATTGCCATCTTCGTGTACAGGCAGTCCATAATATATGCATCAATATGCTCAATCTGCAAGTATTTCCATGTTTTTAAGAAGTTGGACTTTCATATACGAACGCACATACATTATATATGTACATATATATATATATATATATAAAATTTTATACTCTATTATGTACATATGTGTGTGTATGTATGTATGAAGCTATTTATATTGTCTTGTTAAAAACCATTTTTAAAAAATCGAGTCATTTTTTCATGGGGACACGAGCGAAGCCTCCACGAAGATTGTGTACATAAAGCGGAGTTCAAATTTTAAACAATCCGGCGCCCATTGGACACGGAAATATATCCGGTCAATCCTCTCACTCCTGGATATAATATGCGAATTAGTCAGTCAAGGAAAGGATCAACGAATACGATTGTATGTGATAACTTCCAATAATATTGAAGGACTATCTAAGGATAAGGAACTACTACTATCGGACATATGTACATAAAATAAGATCAATGTACGGAGGAGACGCATCGTGACCCCACTAGGAATAGACATAGAGTAAGTGGAATGAAACTTGTAATTTATGGTAGTGCAGTTTTTGTGAAAAATGACCTTTGTCTGTGTCACTAACTGAAAATAATGATATTGAAGTCTTAACAGTTGAACTGGCTCATTGTACTGTAACATTTGTATATAAGGCACTTGCTACTAATTTCCGATTCCTGGAACCTCATAATTGCCGGCACCGGATTTATATTGTAGTGGGCGATTTTAACTGCGGTAATATAGCCTGGGGATATACAATGATACCGGCGAAAATGGAGAAGCCTTAGCAGAATGGGCTAAAAACAGTGGAATGTATTTAGTGCATAACTTTAAGTTACCATATACATTTATGAAAAAATGTACGAATCCAGATAACATATTTGTGAGTGATATGATTGCAACGCCTGTCTGCTATCTCAACATCATCCTACGTCATGCGTAGTTGAACTCTTAATTGTACCTAAAAAAGTCAGCTTTAGAAGGAAATATATAATTTTAAAAAAGCTAGGAATGGTTTAGTAAAAATTTAGATACCGGAATAAATGAAATTGAAGCTAAAAATTATGATAAATTTGTATTGCTAGTAAAAATCGTTTTTTGAAGATACATACCGAGTGAATGTAGAACTGAATATATGTTTGTCAGCTAACAACAGAATCTAAATTATTGATGGATAAGTACGAACAATTATTCACTAATAACCAGTGTGCAGAGGACACAATAGTAGTAGGAGAAAAACTAATGGAAGCAGTACAGATGATGTAAAGTGGTTGAAGAATTGGACATGAAGCAAAATATCCCTACAACATGGAAAATGTTGAAGAACGTAACTAATGATCCAAAGGAAAGTAATATACCGGTAACAGCAAATGAAATTGCATATCAGCTTCTTTTAAATGGAAAGTCAAAGTATAGGACGTATGCCAGAAAACTACTGACAACTGTCGAGAATTTAAACAAATTTTTGGAAGTACCTTTTGGAATAAATTAACTGAATGCTGTTATAAACCTTTCGAAAATCAAGTAAAGCCGCTGGATTCAATATACGAGGCGAGCAGATTAAACATTTTAATCCAAAAGGAAAAATTTGGCTTTTAAATATGGTGAGCTCGCATAAATCTACTGAAGATACCAAAATGTTGAGAAAAGCCAAAGTAATTGCACTGCTAAAACCAGGAAATGAATCTAACGATCCAAAAAAATTTCCGCCCATATTGTTACTTTGCCACTTATTTAAAATTTTCGTGCGACTTAATTTAAATGGAGTAGAAAATTGCATGGACGAGAAGCTCATAATGGAGCAGGCCGGTTTCAGACACGGTAGATCATGCTATGGTCAGATACTTAATTTGACCAAACATATAGTAGACGGCTTTAAACTAAAGAAGATTGCCGAAGTAGCTTTCGTGAATTTAACAGCTGCATAGGACACAATTAATCATAGATTGCTAGTAAAATAGATATTTGACTAAGAATTATCACCTATCCAAGATAGTGGAAATGATTCTACAAAGTCGTTGATTTTTTGTAACACTATTTAGGAAAAATTATCGATGGAGGAATCAAAAAAGGCTTACTTCAAGGAGGTATACTAGCACCCATATTATACAATATTTACACAAACGATCGGCCGATTAGCCCGCCACTAAAGAATTTATTTACGCTGACGATACTGCAATTGCAATTAAAAAAAAATTTAAAGAAGCTGAAGCGATAGCCGCCTTGGAGGCCAATGGGAAATATTATGATGAAAACCAGTTAAAGCCAAACCCAAATAAAACCTAAGTCTGCGCTTTCCACCTATGTTATAAAAACGCGAGAAGGAAACTGGATATCACTTGGAAAGGAACAAAGTTGAAACAAAGCGATACACCGGAATATCTTGGCGTGTATTTAGACCGTTCGCTTACGTTAGAAAAAAAACATTGTATATCTATAAAGGAGATAGTAACAGCTAGAAATAATATAATTAGAAAGCTAATTTAATGCAGTTGGAGTGCGCAACCACATACATTGAGGGTGTCAGCGTTAGTCCTTTGTTTCTCCGCAGCCGAATTTGCAGCGCCATATGGAAAAGCTCGTGTCATACAAAGCAAGTAGATGCCACACTGAGTAAAATAGTGAGAATAGTAACAGGATACCTGAAACCAACAAGAGTTCAGCAAGTCTGCACACTGGTGGGAATATCGCCGCCTGACATAACACGTGAGGTTGCAGGGATATTAGATCAAATTAACGGCTACTCGATAAAATCTATCAGCTACTCGGACAACGAAGTGGCAATTATCATTTGAAGAATAATTGCAAACTTTAGACGTATAAATAACGAAGAAATGACAGATTGGATTCAAATGAAGAAATTAAATACAGGATTCGACGAGAGTATTTACGAAAGTGAAGAATTAAAAATTATAAAATATCTCTTGCAGTATGAATTTGTTACGTATGGTCTGTGTTGGTGTGAACCATGGACGTTGAAGACGAAAACGCTATAGAAGCCTTCGAAATTTAGTGATACCATCAGAATACTGCGCATATCGTGAATAACGAAAAATAAAAATAAACATGTATTAGATATATTGAAAAAAAAAGGATACCAGATCGAACGAAGAAAGACGCACTTAACATACACACAAGTAAGAGTCCCAAGATATGTACCACAGAAGAACATAATAGTGGGTTGTTGGAAAAAAAAGATTGCTTTGGCTCGATAATATCCAAAAATGGTCATATCTGAGAGTAGATCGAGAAATAATTGCTACCAACGACTAAGGGAACAGTCAAATGGTCAAAAGAAGAAGATATAATAAATTTAGTCGTTACTTTAGTATGCGAAAATGAAAATTCTTCTTGGCTGCCTTATAATATTAATATGTCGAACGTAACTTTTTCGTTCGTTCAAAAACATTCTATCGAGTGTAACTAATGAAGACTACCGTTGAGAAGGAGGACAGCACTTTCAACGAAAATCATTGCAGTTAAAATATTCCAACATTATTTTCGCATATATATATATATATATATATATATATATTACATATATTTTGTAATATATGCGAGACATTTTGTATGCGAATTATTCATTTTGCTCGACAGGAAGCTGCCGCGTATTTCTTAACTATGTATAAAGTAAAACTAAGTCGGCCTTCGTTGACTTAGGTAAAAACAATATCATCAGTGAAGGTTCGAAGGGTGTCGGTTGATACATAAGCAAATTCGCGTATACATAGGCGCTACCGTTGAACTTCTTCAATTTCATCAGGAGGAGCTCAAATTTTTCCTAAAAAAAAATCTTCATCCTTTCTCGTAGCGTTTATCTCGTCGTTTGGTCTATGGAAATTAAGGAATGGGAAATG
The DNA here is from genome assembly GCA_032883995.1 of Coronaproctus castanopsis. Lineage (NCBI taxonomy): Eukaryota > Metazoa > Arthropoda > Insecta > Hemiptera > Monophlebidae > Coronaproctus > Coronaproctus castanopsis. The sequence continues at coordinate 91,694,237 of CM065052.1, forward strand.
AGCATTAAATTCGCAGATGGCGGTTTGCCAGTTTTTACACATCATTCATCAGTTCTACCACGTGTGTTCTTCCTTCAACCTTCGCTTACTTAGCGCCGTTAAGGATGACAACGGTTAACGACGTTGACGATAACGACTGACTGAGGAATAAGGGTATAATTCTCGAAGTTGCTAATTTCGGACGACAATGACGACGGTAGGTAGCGCGCTAGTAGACGGCTTCGACGCGAAAAACAGATGGCTAAGGTATCAAAAGTAAAGATAATAAGCGTACGATAATATAACGGTAGAAAGACGGCGATAGAATTTGAGTAATGAGTAAACGGATAGACATCTCCGTTGTATTTTATCGTGTGTGTTTGTGTGTGTTTGTGTGTGTGTGTGTGTTGCACGGTAAGGGTTGAGATAGTACGAAACAGCTCGTGCGAGTATAATAAAGTTTAAACGAATTAAGTTACAAAGTTGAAATAAAGCTTTGCTTCTAATTATGCGAATCTTTCATCGTCGCATTATCATATTACTCCCCGCTAACGTGTACATATCTTCTCATATGTACGTACGATATTTTCGTTCTTTATCTTAGGCGAATAAATTTGTTGTCTTTTTTCAATATGGAAAATATACCGAGGCTATGACGATAACTGATGACTTGGCTGTTAGATGCAGTAAATGAGCTTGGAAGAAGCAAAGGAATTGCATAATTGTGGGAATAGCTGAAGAACTATCGGAGAGAAATAGGTTATGTGTGATCGTTAAGGATCGGCGGTATTGTTAAATATGACGAATAGTGGAAGGATCTGGGAGCAGATAAACGGTAAAAGGTGTAGGGAGCGATCACGTCGGAATAGATTTGCCGAAGCGGAACCTGCTAAGTGCTATGTAGCTGGAACGGGACAAGTTAGCGGGTTTTTTATATTATTATTATTAACTTTATTAAAAGTTTATCTGGATGTGCTATAATACCTCCCGAAATTTGGGCACACGATCTCCGGACCTAGCAGTATTCGGAGATTATATGATAACCAAACACATTAGTTTAGATGTTAATAAGAGAATATTACAAGTTAGTTATTAATTAACATAATAATAAAATTTATAAGTTTAATTTGATAGTGAAAATACTTCATCAATATTAGTCATTACCGGTTATAGAGGATGAAAGTAGACAGCTGAAAATACACAGCTTATCGGTGTTAATATAATTATAATTTGAAAATTGGATATTTTAATGTTAAAATAACTTTATTCAGAAGGATTATTTATATTAATCATTCTACATTTATAACTGATAAAGTTTATCAGAAATATGCCTCGGAGAAAATTGAATTTAGGAAATCACGATTGAAATTACAGTATGAATAAGTCGTAGACAAAAAGTGCCTTTCTCAAAGAGCTTCAGCAAATATCAGTCAAAATTCAGTAATTTTCACGGTCTCACGTAGCGCTCTCTAAACTATTTTTAATTCAATATTTCATAGCCGCTGATTCTCATTAATGTATAAGAAATATTTAAGATCTATCTGATATAAATGTCTAGGTTTAAACATTCTATTTCAATATTCTTGTTAGAGACATTTTATTAGTGATTAAGTTTTCACTTCACAAACACGCTTGGAGCTATTAATTTTTTCTATGCTTCATATCTAGATCTGATAGGATATTGATTGTCAACTAGATGGTGTGAAGAAGATGAAGGACTTGAAAATCAGAGATATGCCCAACAGAAAACTCGTGAAGTAGATAATTTAGAAAGAATTTATATATAGTTTATGATTCTTTTGTATTTGAGTCTTGTGCTATTATCTGTTCTATGAAGAATTTTGTTGTTAGCGGATTATCCTAATTTTTTTGTCCTGGATAAATGTTTGACTATCGTTTGATGAATTTCTTTATTTACGTATTTCATGTTGGGGTATCTGTGTAGAATGTCGTTTGAGACATGTCAGGATCATTCGTAATACTTTGTTTTGATATATCTAGATTCTTTTTACGTTATGTTCAATGTAAATCCCCATAACTCAGTAGCACAACAAGATTATCTAATAGTGCAGCAACATATTTTTTATGTTTTGGGAGCGGTTTAAAGTTCACCAACTTAATAACGCACAATCGCGTCATCAGCACACGTGGCTTGGAAGAACAGGTTTGCGTCACTCGCATCGAACATGTTAAATAGAACTAAATTAAACTTTTGTAGTATTTCGATACTTTTTCATATCGTTCGATATAATAAAGACAGGAATTATTGATATACGAATTTTATAATTTTCAAATTGTTCTCTTAACGTCTTATAAAATTCTAGCTCGTAGTAAAACCCGAGAACGCGAAGGAAATCGTGAAAAGTAAAATAGTTTTATGGAAACTAAATTAAAATTTCGTAATATTTCGATAATATTTTGGATATTCTCCGACATAATAATTATTCCCACGAGAATCGTTTAGATATAAATTTTCCAATTTTCAAATTAACTCGTATTATTATTAATATCGTATGAAATTCTAGATAAAAGAAAAAAAAAACGAAACGTAAAATAAATTGTTCTAAAATTAAAACGTAATTCATAGTTAATTTTGGACAATTTAATTCGAAATTTCACGCATCGTTAACAAGAAATTAAAGTCGAGATAGAATTATCTTTATCGTATATATTAGTCTATCCGAAATCTGAAGCGTACGAGAATTTAGTTATATTTACAGATCGATGGGCGAAAATATTGTCGTTGGAAAAAAAAATGAAATGATACGGTTAGTTAAAAATTAGTCCAATAATCGTCGAAAATTTTATTATTACTCTAATAATAATTGGGCTTAGGCCAATCGTCGACTATGATAGAACAATCTCGCCGTTTGTATTTTTCGTTTGGTGTTATTTTTTTTACAAATGTTGTGGAATAAGGTTAATGGACGTTTTTAGAACGAGGCTTTAAAAGATATCCGATTACAGAACGAATAAGATGAAGAAAATAAATGTGAAAGAAAAAATTATTTAAAAGTTTTGGTTGTACGCACGCGTGTAAAAGAGTTTTTAAGCGAAATGAAAAGTTTTTAAATGATTAACAGTTGTTTTGAACTTTTAGCTTTGTTCCCCCATCATTCGACTTTCCCATCTCTCCGCGTGGACTTGACAAAACAATTCTGCTGATACATCGACTTTTCTTTCCGCTCGCACATAAGATTGAAATTTGAAAATGCTGCCTATTTCTTCTTTTTCTGAGTAAATCTGTTTGGAAAAACTAACGTATACATATATTTCATTTTAGATAAAAAGAAAGTTCAAATCTCTTTGCGAGTTAACATGTTGCAGTTCTAATTTTATCAAATATATGTTGTAAACTAAAAAAGTGTAACCTTTATATTATATTATATATATATATATATATAAAGTATTTATTTCGCCAAATATCCGGTCGAAGGACTCCCACCCATAAATGTACTAACAATATTATATAACATATAAGCATGCACAGTAGAAACCTATAAATAATAATAATAGTTAGACATCATTTTGAACACCGTATAATTGGTACGTTTTCTTCCATTCCGTTCTGTCCAAGCTTAATTGGAACCAAGTAGAACCCATCCGCTGTCTGAAGTCATCTTCCCACCTTAACGGTTGTCTACTTACACTTCTTTTATTGTAATCTGGAATCCACTTTGGTTACATTTACGGCCAAATCATCCCGACGAATTATGTGACCAGCCCAGTTCCATTTTAGGCTGACTGCCCTCTTCGCAACGTCCTTCATTTTGCTTTTATGCCTTATGGTTTCCGAACGAATTCGGTCAATTCTTCTAATTCCAAGTGCACATCCCTCCATTTCTCTCTATACATGACTAATTTTGTTGATATGTTCTGCTTTCATAAACCACGTTAATTTGATCCATGCTGCGGTAATTGTTCTTGTCATTTCTTTGTCCATTTACTCGTCAAATGATAAGCACTTTGCTTCCTGCACATGTTGCCAATCCTTCTACATTAAGCCGAAATTTTTCTGCTGTACTGTTAGTATGTTGTTCTGTGAGAGTTTATCTCTAAACCCTAAATTTCTACAATTACGGTGTAATTTTTCTAACATTATTGAAAGTTAGGTTGCAGATACCGCAAATAAAATTATATCGTCTGCAAATCTAAGATTAGATATTGTCCATTGATATTTATTCCTTTCCTTATATATATATATATATATATATATATATATATATATATATATATAGATATATATATATATATATATATATGTCCACACTGATTTTACTATAGACTTTTAATTTTTTTGTTCAACTTAGTTACGATATAATAATTAATTAATACAAAGTTTAATCGTCTTATATGATTACAGACGAAGACAAAAGAGTTAAAATGTTATAAATAAATTCAATTATACAAAAAGATCGCTAAATAAAATAGACGCCGGTAAAATATAAAAATTTCAAATTAAAAATGTATTTATTTAAAAAAAAAAAACGCGATGTAACTATGAAAACTAGAAACACGCGAAGAATTACATTTATAAACGTTACTTTAACGAACGTAGAAAGAAAAATAAAGTTTTTACAATATCCTCCTCCTAGGAATCGCCCAGCTCAGCTTTTCTTTTCCATCCTGATCAGACTTATTTACAACGATTCCCAGCCATTTGTACGCCATCAATCTTACTCCCTCCGTTTACTGCCACGACCATGCGGGAACTATGGATGACGCTAATCATGTGATTTACGCTTGTAACATGTACAGCAGTAGTAGAGATGCCTACATCAACAAACATTTTACAGTTAAATATTTTCCTGTTCTTCTGGATTACCTAGGTATTGGACCTTAATAACAATAAAATCCTTGTAACATCTAGGATTAATCTCTAAACGGCTTTTCCTCTTTCCCCTTTTCTGGCGTACTTTTTATATTTGTATGAAAATAGCCTTGACAATGGGTAATTTTGGTATTCATACTTAACCACAACTAGTAATAAATAGTCAATAAATAAATAATTAAAATGTAAAATTAGAACATTTTTATGAAGAAAAAATATATATATTAGTAATTTTTATATATATATATACATATATTTCGAAAATACCGCAAGCGGAATTTCCTACGTGACTAATTAAACGTGAATAATTTTTTTTTTTTATTAACAGTAAAAAATGAAAATAATTTATTAAACTGAGTGGAAATATACTAAGATTAATTAAGATTAAAGATCATATTATAAATGTTTACAATTTGAATACGAGAATTTTATGATAGTGGGGTGATTCTGATTGCTTGTGTAATGAGACCGCCATCATTATTACGTACAAGACGATCTGTTGTCAAACAATTAATTTGAAACTAGACGTACTAAACGTAAATTGTTAATACGAATTACGTTATTTATAACCTAGACGTTTTAATTTTATTTTATTTTAATCGATAATCTTAAAATGGTTTAATAACTGAAAAGTTATATTTATTTAAATATAATAACTATAAATCTGTTAACTTCATTACTTCGCATAATTAAATATCAATTGTCTGATTACAGCCTCAATCGTGACGGTATAATATTTTCTGCTATTTTACCGAGATTGCTTGATAAGCTAATGGGGGCGAATATTTAATATATATACACATGCACGTGTGCGTACTAATAATAATGATTGAATTATTTCATCATTATATATATATATATATATATATATATATATATATATATATATATATGTGTGAGATATTGTAAAAAATGTTGTTCCACGCGTACGTATGATGCGATCTTAGAAATTTATATAGTTTGAAGGCTCTCGTTTAAAACGAACGCAGATAAGCCCCGTTAAGGGAATATTTTTCTTAAAAGTTTTTAAACGAAACCTTCACCTCTAAACTGTTCAGAAAAGACAACGGGTGAAGGGTGCTCGAAATGAGTAATGCGACCTCATCTCGATAGTGGCTGTTATGATGGGCCTCTGCTGTTTACGGTTGCTTATCTGACCGAGACTTCCGCCCGACCATATCCCGCGGGAGATGCTCTTTTGGTACGATTTTTCGAGGGGGAGCCCGATGACGACGAAACTCCTAGGCTTCTTTTCGGTTTGTTCTTGAATCGTTCGCGTAATATATTTAATAAATTCCGATTCACTCTTCGTTCGTATCTGATTATTTTTACTTTTTACTTTTATTAGGCTCGCGTAAACGAGGTTTTCGTTCGCTCGCACCCCGTAAAATCAAATTTCGATTTCGTTATCTTTCGGATATTGCCCTATTTCTTACGACCTCTTCATCTGATCTACTTAACCGTACGCGACAGCTTCTCGCCTCTAATCTTTTATATATATGAAAAAATATTACCTTTTATAATTTCTCTCTCTCCTCTCTCTCTCTCTCTCTCTCTCTCTCTCTATATATATATATATATAATGTGTGTGTGTGTGTGTGTGCCTATATATATATATATGTATTTATATGTATTTATTTAAACGGTGCACTTAAAATTAACGTTTTCGTCGAGGGACAAGAAGAAAATTGTTGGTATCTATTATTATTGTAGCGTGCTTGGCCCATTCATATTTCTAATTTACGTAAACGATTTATGTAATTTATCTTCTTCTTCTTCGTGTAGGGTGAAGCAGCTTACAGTACCGATTTCCAATAATCTAATAAATCAATTGCATTACCTTCCAGGTTCATGACGTCTATTGCATTTAACCGGACATGCTTTACACGAAAACAAGTGACCGACGGACTACTCCTAGTTACATGTACATAGTGAATTTTCTGAAATTCCCTATTTTTCCAAATTATCACGGTTCGTCCAACTTGTGTCCTCAAGCTATTGAGAGAACTCCACCGGACACAGTTTTTAGGTCTGCATCTACGGAAAACTCCTCCCTAGGTTTAAGCTAGGGCTCCGTTTTTCATTCTTGGCATTCTGTTTCCCAGGCAATAAGCCGTGCAATTTTGAAATTAACATTAATTGCCTTAGTGGTAGATTTTTTCTACCTCTACCGCTATACAAATGTAATTTACCTGTTAATAGCCAATTACTTAGCTATGTAGATGATACAGCGCTGGTAGTTGATTCACATTACTCAAGTTTACTTCAGACGTTAGCAAAAGAAGATGTAAATCTGGTTGGATGCAGAAAAACCACTCGGTAGTTAACAGTAGTAAAACTAAAATACGTACTCTATTCCAACTTAGATTCAGTAAACTGGAATTATTTTGAATTATATTTAGGAAAGTAGACGTTCAACATACTGTATACATACATTGTATACGACTTGTTGAGCAATTATATTGATTATTTATAAAATTATTCAATTGGAACAATTTTCCTTATTTATATTCTCGTAATCGTTCAAATTAAATACACACACGCATACATACATACATATATATATGAACTGACCTTCACAACTGTTCCAAAAAAGCAGTATTAATCATGAACATCAATAGAACAAGTGCCATGACAAGTACGTCTCTGAAATTACAAATAGAAATAGATGTGGCGATATTGGAACAGCTCATTGAAATGAAATGAATGAAAAAAACAGCTCATTATATATATATATATATTTATGTCAAATAATTACCATAAAGAATGAAGCAATGGTTAAGGAAGTAAAAAGACGAACGCATCTCTCGTGGATAGCTTTTGGAACGTTGAGCAAGGTGTTCAAAAATAAAGATATACTCAACCGACTAAAAATTCCGGTGCTTACATATGGAGCGAAAACATTGGAATCTGGCGAAATATATAGTTTAGAATGCCGTAACTTAGAGAGCTCACGATAAAGTAATGTTAGATATTAAGATGTAATAAGAACGACCGCATTGTAAAATTTCGGATGCAGTAAAATATGCATCGCAGCTGAAATAGATCTTGCCAGTCCATGGTGGACGAAACGAATAACGGAGCGACTAGCAAGGGGACGATACAGAAGTCGCGGTCGCCCGAACACAAGGTGGCCGGATGGTATAAAAAGGTCGGCCGATCTAAAATGAATGAAAGAATCCGGTGATCGACATAGATGTAAGAAAAGGTGGAACGCTTAAATCCAGCAGTGGATTGATATAAGCGTATCATAATCGTGATATATATATGTACTTTTTTATTTTTATTTTTAGTTGTAATAACTATACTAAAATAATAATAATAGTAATAATATAAACACGTTTATGTTTACCCGCTGTCGAACTTATCTAACATAAAGCACGTATATACGTCATGAGGAAGTTAGCCAACAAAATTTGTGTATATAGCCTCCTCACCCCATATCGAGTAAGCATAATGCTTAATTAATATCGTCAAATTCCATGGAAAGATTGCATCTTCACGGTTATGTGAAATGATATAAGTATAATGCAATATAACGTGAAGGCGACAATGTCATTGAAACCGAGCTTTCACATTGTATATTACTCTCATTATTGCGTACATTCCTCGGTGTATACGGTACGCATATATATATATATATATATATATATATATATATATATATATATATATATAAATTTGAAATTAAAGCCAGATAAATTCCTCGTGGGTCGCGTAATGGTGTGTCATTTTCTATTTTGAAGCGAGTAAAATTGAAAGGTATGTATCCTAATTAGTTTACGTACGACATAACCGTGACAGCTTAGTTTATATTATATAACATCGCCTACAAAAACACGTCACTATATAAACAAACACACATACGATTTGAAGGCATCCGTAGTATGCTGACAAACGAAATATCTTTATCCTTCGCTTAGGTGACTTTGTAATGTAATAAACTTCTTAGCGATATATATATATATATAAATAAATTGACAAGCAGCCGTTTAGTGAGAAATGGTAACGCCTTGTTAATAATTTAATATAATTTTCAGATAGACATTGAAGACTAAGCGACAAAATTAGAAGAAGACTCGAGTGGGAATGTTATATCTCCTCTGCCGGTTTAACGTATGCTCGCGCAACATTTCCACCGCTTCCAACTAGGGAGACTTGAAATGCGACAATATACAGAGCTGTTACGTCTGCCTTCCGTATGTTGTAGCTTACGAATCGGGAAAGGAGGGTTTTGAATTATTAACCGAGATTTCTGCGTCCCAGCGTTACGTTATAAGTAGTTAAAGCAGAAAATATGAAGTCTTCATTAACGTTAAGGGATGCTCACGATACGGAGTATCTGCCCCCGCGCTGTGCGCTCTATTCTTTGACAAACGATTAACGCGTCACCTATAGTTAATCAGTTAAATCGGAAAATTTGACGTGACAAGATTAATCTGAAATTTGTTTATATATATATATATATATATATATATATATATAGTATATGTATAACTCTTAAAACTTTAAAACTGTAACTTCTTTGCCGTGCAATTTTTTATTTTCTATTTTTACAAAGGAAAAAGTATACACAGGTTCAATTGATTTTCTTTTTTTAAAGTTACATAATTTTATATTTTATTTTATATATATATAAGTGTATACATATATTTTTATGTATAATGCTTGAAGGACATCGCAATAAAAAATGAAACAATTTATCCCGGGATCCAAATATCACAAAAAAAACAATATGAAAAAGAAATAAAAAGAAAAATCGGAATGACAAAGAATGGTTTGGCCAATCTAGAGAAAATATGGAGCGATTACCAGATAACCAAGCAAACAGAACTCTATCTTGTTAGGACGCTAGTCTTCCCAGTAGCCATATATGGGACAGAATAAAATTGCCCAAAGACGAATCGAAGGATTTGAAATGACATGCTACCGCCCTACACATACCATGTACAAAAAGAGGACGATCATATCTGAACTAAAAGAGCTCGGAATCGAAGAAAAAGGCCGTTTACTACCATCAATCCGTAAACAAATACTAAGTTTCCTTGGACATGAGACAAAGAAGAGACTCGATAGAAAAATGGATAATTTAAGGAAAGATTAAAGGTAAACGAGAAAGAGGACGTGCGCCCAACCGTTATATAGATCAAGTCAAGTCCTGGACAAAGTTATCACTTGAAGAACTGAAGCGGACTATCGAAAATCGGGACAACTGGTGACGAATTATACGAAAAATTACACGATGGATCACGATGTTCGAAATCGAGCAGTATGACGATGATGACGATGACGATGATGATGATATATAATGCATGCATAATATATAATATTGCAAAGACATACACGTCTAGAGTTATATATTAATGATGAATTCGACGAAATACACTTGTATATTAATAAGTTCTCTATCATTTAAAACCGAAAGTATGACTGTAAATAGGAGACAGCGCAACAAATTACTACTCGTTCAAAAATCACAAGATAGTAGAACGAGTAATATCGTTGAAATCTTATATCGACCTAAAATACTGACTTCGCGCCGAAAATACGCAAAGCGATGTAGCCGTGGGTAAATAAGCGTTGATAAATAAATACTCGCTATTAGTACACGGCGATCAATATGATTACAATTAAGTAAACAGTACGTGAAAACATTCGTTTAGTATATAACGTGCAGGTATATTGCAAACTACTTGAAGTATTCGGTCTGTAATGCCGGTGAAGATAATCCATGGACGGACAAGATTAACAGTATAGCCGTCTTGGCTAAAGTTTGTTAAAGAAGAACCATATTAAACAGTATAGGCGATCTGTACTGGGATGGTTCAGACATTAAAACATCTTGAATGATTATATAAGAAGAAAACGACCCAGAATGATATTTATATGCGCCATATTGAGTAGGTATATGTTAAATAAGTAAGGAGACAGTAAATAACTTTGTCTTACGTCTTTGTTGATAGCCCGCTAGCTCTGCTAACTCTTCGTTTATTTTAACTCTGGCTTTCGGATATTTATATAGATTATAAAATCAATAGCACTATCCGTTCTGGAGCCGCTATTTGTATTTTACTCGGTCGAACGCTTTATGACAATACACAAAACAGACATAAGTTACGCGATTTAGGTCCATCATCCCTTTCTCCAACATTCCGCAGCACTGCTATCGCATACCGAGTATACTATCCAGATATTGTTCTGTGTGTTAGCCCTTGTTCTATTATCTGTAACATTACTTTAGGTGTATGTGATCGAGGCTTATTGTTCTGAAATTAACCTGGCACCTGATGTTTTTTGGGATTGACATTATTATTGTAGAGCAGTGGTCTTCAGGCCATTTACCTACCAGATATATCTTGGCAACCAATTAAAAGAGTTTATTTTTTAGTTCATCCTACTATTCATTAATATCTCTGCCGGTATATTATCTATACATGGAGATTTATTATTATTTAAAGTTTTCAATGCTCCGTCAGATTCATGTATTATTGCCCATTTGTTGTTTATCTGCTACCTTAATTTCATTTTCGGGTTTTCGTCATATAGCTTTTCCACATACGACTGCCAGTATTTCTTTATGTCAGTCAGCTTTCTGACGTCATTTCCCGTTTTATATTTTATCGTTGTTGCCTTAATGGCTGTATCCTATTCTTCTACTATATATAGTACGTTTGGCCTCCTTTTTTTATCTTATTCTTCCAGTTCTTGGCACCGGAATTCCCACCAATTCTGTTTAGTACTTTTACGATCTCTGATAATCTTGTTTCCAGGTGACTTATATTTCAGTGTTCTTTGTATACTTATATCATTTTTATGCTTTTTTTTCTCACCCATGTTTTGTAAGATCTCTTCTGTTATTCACATTTTACGCTTTATTGGTTTATTTTTACCGATTGTATCCCCGGCTGTTGATAGAATTGCTCCGCGGATGTTTCTCCATATTATTTCTACGTCATTTTCTTTATCGTATTCTTTTGTTTTTCTTTTTTTTAACGATTGCTCATCGTTGATTTTTATATTGTCTTTTCGCGATTTTATTTGTGAATTTTTCAACTTTCCTCTCTGTCATCTTAGCTCGAGATCGCTCAGGGTACACATATCTGTGTACCCTGAGAGGCGTATACGAAAAATTTCCAGTAGTCGATAATATAGTTATAGTCGTAAGGTATGGTATATATATTTTTCTATTATACCATCGACTACTACATAACGTTACATATACCTCTATACTTTTTCTTGCAATTTCTGTCTTATTCCGAAATTTCCTAATCTTGGCTTTTTATCGATTTCGTTGATCAACCGTTGTCGAAACACACAAACATGTATTATGTCTTTTATTTAACTTACGTATTATTCTATTTTATTATTGTGTTTTTTATTAATTTTTATATTTTATTTAAATTATTTAAATTTTTAACTTACCCTTCTGCCCAAAGTATATAATAACTTTAAACTTTTTCTTTTGCTATAATTAACCTTCTCGAAGACGAGCTTTTTCGGCGGTTTATTTTTGCATTTACATTTCTAGAACTGTTTATATAATTTTTTATATCAAATAGTACACAGATCGATTATATTATCTTCGTATAAAGTTTTTCTGCTCCGAACAAAAAATTTAACGATACGTATTGTAATCGATACGAAATATAAGTAAAAATTGCGAATTTGTAGCGTTTTATTTTCTTTTTCGTGTGTTTTTACGAATTAAATTTTCTAGTGTTTATTTATCTTTTCGATTCTAAAAAAAATGTTTCTTTAGGTTTCCGGTTGCTTATTAATTTTAAATAATAATTATTATTTACACAACGTAATATTAATAATTACAGGGTACTTTTTCATTGTATTATTTTTTTATTTTTTATGTGTATAAGGAATAGGATAGGAATTTAAAATTGATCGTAAAGGTTAATACTAGAGGAGGAAATTTCTCTTGAATATTTAAAATCTCCATGAATTCGCGAGTGAGATTTTTCGATGCGTACTTTATCGTTTATTTCGAAATTGCCTTTCTTAAAAAAGCGTCACGTACGATATATATATATATATATATGTATATGTATATATGTATGTATGTATATATATATATATATATATATATATATATATATATATATACGAAAAAATAAAAAAATAAATTTCAACGTGTTATAACAAACTATCGCCGTCTTATAATAGGAATACTGTATTATCTATCTTCATTAAGGAATGTGTTTTCTGTTTCATATGTGTAAAAAATGCAAACAAAAAAGACGCGTAAACCGTACAGTTTAACGAACAGGTATATTGCTAAGTAACGAATTTTTTAATTTTTAAATTTTATTCTACAAAAATATTAAATTGGATAATAAGATGAAATAATGTGAGTTAAAAAAGACGAAACACATACCTCGCACTCGATTACACAATACGATACAGCTAAATATTAAAACACGTATTTGTAAAATTACACATCGGTTAAGACGGTTCAAACTGAAAAATCTGGCATTATAGCTACTATATAGATTATAGATGCTTCGGTTATTGGATTAAATGAACTTACTCTTGTTTCCCTCTTAGATTTTACTCCATTTATAATTGGAAATTATGTATTTGGTTTTCGAAAACAAAGAGGATCGAGAGAAGCAATACTGGCTCTACGGTTGATAATCGAGAAACAATTATAAACTAACAAACGGACAGTACTAGCTAAGCGTTCGACAGAGTTAGCTGGGAAAAATTGTTTAATATCCTAGAAGAAACGGCAGTACAGCACGCAGAAACCGGAATGATTAAAGCGATGTATAGGAACAAAATAGCGGAATTTAGAATTGGGAAGATTGTAGGCAAAGTAAAAATATACGAGGGAGTTCGACAAGGTTGTGTCGTGTCTCTAACACTTCTTGTTTAAAAATAGAAAAGCCGATAAATCTCATAAAGCAAGAATTAGAAAACGAAACATTGGCGTACAACGGAGTAACAATATCAATGATCAGGTTTGCAGGAAACATTATATATTATAAAAAGATATATTTAGAAAATTACAATATGAAAAACGAAGATAAAATGAAAATTCTTATATGTGACTTGCAACAAAGACAACATATTATACTTAATAACAAAATCGTAAATAAAACCAAAAAGGCGATATATCTCGGAAGTCTGATAACAGAGAATGGAAAAACCACAGAGGAGATAAAACGTCAATCTGGCAAAAACTGTTTTCATGCAGAAATATGCGATGCTAGCCAGTAAAAGTACGGATATGAATTTGAAGAAAAGGTTAATCAAGTCGTACGTCGTAAAACTTTACGAGTGCGAAATTGTACAATAAATGCAAACGATAAGAAGAAACTAGAAAATGCAGAAATGTGGTTCTGGAGGAAAATGTTAAAATTAAAATGAGTGGAAAAGATCAGAAACGAAGACCTTTCGAGAAAAGTAGCGGAAACTCGTAGTTTATTGAATATCATCGAGAAAAGAAGAACTGTAATGATGGGGTATATAATAAGGAATGACGAAATGATAACGAGAATCACAAAGCGGAAAACAAGGAATACCAGATACCGAAGAAGACCGAGGAACAGTTATATATCGCAAATAGTAACAGACATGAAATGTACAACGTACAACCAATTAAAAACAATAACATGGAATAGGATAGAATGGAGAAAACGAACTTCAATGATTGATGACGATATCATAGTTGCTCCTCTGAGTCAAGAGATTGCATATATTCATATTATTCACTTTCTCGAGACTGCAATTGTTTCTTGTTGTGTGCCAGATAATATAGTTTTCTATCTTGAATATCATCCAGGGAATTTATCATATGTTCCGTCCACGATATCTTCATCAGCCTTCTAAAGGTCCACAGTTCAAAAGTGTTCATTTTATTTTCGCAGTCTGCTCGTCCAAGTTTCGGAGGTGTATTTTAGCACACTCCAGACGTAACACCTCATTATTCTTTATCTTAGATTTAGGCTCATGTTTTGATTTCCAAGCAACTTTTTCAGATTGTTAAATGCTGTTTTCGCCATGGCAATTCTTATCACTTTGCGATCTTTTCCATCTCTATTTATTTTCATTTCAAAATACTTAAATTCATCTGCATTTTCTATTTCTTGATTACCGATATATATATATATATATATATATATATATATATATATATATATATATATATATATGTAGATACGACGTCAAAAATTTCATATTCTTTTTCTTGCGCATGCGCGCATATAAGTTATTTCGTTGTGTAAGTACGACGTAGATTTGAGAATGAAAACATTTTAGTCATGGCCATATCAAATTAATCATAGCGGGCAGTACATTCCTTGTTTGTTTATGAAATTTTCGCGAAATTGTGAGTTTATTAAATAAGTGTCTTTTTGACAAATCGTCTTTAAGTCCCACTTCTATATGCCCTCGTTACCAACCGCGTCCAGTTGTTGCCATAGTCCTTTGCGGTGTTTTGCTGGCTGGTGAAGTTCCGAAAGTCTTTTCTTGATTTTAGCCTTTCTTTAGGTAACATGACTTTGGTTAACATCATCCATATTTCTGTAATTTTTTCAGTGAAAACCATGTTGGTATTTTTTCCTTGTGACGTTTCGAAAACACAGCTTTCATTATCAAAGCATATGAGATACAAGCCCGATTCTATGTCTACTTCGGAAAGAGCATAGTTCACACTCGGTATTGAATTACTGAGTTCGGTCTTTCTCGCGCCATTTTATTATTTATTAAACCGTCGATTATCACTGTTAAATATCCGATATTTCTTACTGCATGTCCTAAACAGTTTCTTTCGCCTACAATCGTCATTAAAAATTTAATCACCATTTCATTGCGTCAGTTACATACGCAGATCGTAATGATAATGGTAATCGTATTATTCGAGCGTGCGTTAAAAATATTCTTAAATATGGCGGTTTATCTGCGAATTTCCGTCTCTACGATAAAACTTTACTATGGGACTTTTGGTGCAATTGGAAAAGATAAAATTTACAACGAAAATAATAAAAATTCCACTAACAATATATATATATATATATATATATATATATATATATATATATATATATATATATACATACATATATATATATATATATCAGGAAATTTATTGTTTTTTCGGAGGAATAGAAAGATACGAGATATCGAATGATATCGAATTTGTACAAGAATATCGAAATACTGGGAAATTGCTACGAGCGACTATAGCGGGACGCTGATGATAAAATAATAGTATCGATAGTGGTTCCGTTTCAATATTGGAAATGGCTTTTCAAACCCTCGTTTCTCTGTTTCTTATGCGCCGTTTGTATTTTAAATTTTTACTAAAGAATGCACTATATTCCTCGTGAATATATTCTGCCATTTCTGTTCTTACAATATTTCGCGGGGTTATATATTATATATATATATACTGTATACTGTTTATATTGGGAAGCAACCTCGCGTTATCTCTACAAATTCGTTCTTAACGGGTTATTTTATTATTTTCTGCCGTAACTTCTCCGAGACGTAATACGCGTAATAATGTTATCCTGCTGGCGTATTAATTTAAGTTCAAAATACACCGAGGTAATTGACAAATAATGCGCGCATTTCAGGAATACACTGATAGGGGGACGAAAGATAACCAATCTTAGATTTGCAGATAATACAACTTTAATAGCTGGAAATATGAAAGCGATGGAAAAATATATACGTAGTCCGGGAAGCATTAGTATGCAATATGTATTAAATATAAATAAAAATATAACAAAAATAATGATTTTCGATCGGGTAAATATAATATCACCTCGTGAAAAGGTACGAAAGTTTTATATACTTACACGATTACTCTAGATAATAAAGTGAGCTTCGAAGGTGAAATAAGACGTAGTATCGAAATTGCCCGAAGCGCCGTGATAGAAAACAACACGATTTGGAAGGACAACTGCATTGGGGAAAATATTGAAATTAATCTTGTCCAAACGCTCGTGTTTTCTATCGCATTGTATGCGGCGGAGACGTGGATATTAATAATATCGACAGAAAAAGGATCGGCAGTTTTGAAATATGGTGTTGCAGATGAATCTTTAAAATTTCACGGACAGCGCAAAACGCACGAATGAATCACAAGAAATCGGTTTCACCCAAAAGGTTGTCAACGATCGTCGCAATAAGAGTGCTGAATTTCTTCGGATACATAATGAGAAAACAGGAAGGAATGCCAATGGTCGTGGGTAAAATTAATTGAAACCTATGAGATGGACAAATATTGTACTGCATAGTTGCCAGTTTCGGAATACTTACGTCAATCGGATGATCGTGAAAAACAAAATCACTGGCGTATTAAATTACGATGCCTCTATCTAGGATGACGACTATAGATGAGGTGAGATCGGATAATGCTGTTGTACTCGACTAATATATTTTGTGCTCGTATTTACGATGTTTATTCATTACTTCCCCTTAATTAATAAGTTAATTCGCAGAATGACATGCGGACGGTAAAATCTTGTTTCCTGATTAGGGTGTTTTATTTTTGCTATGTTCTTTACTCTGTTTGCTGTTTGACTTTTTCATCTATTACGTTTTAGAGACGCTTGAAATCCGATCGTATTGTTTTTCTCTGTTTACAGTTTGATATTATACTTCTAGCCTTTCGAATTTCTCCTTATCGGTAAATATCAATTTTACAAACAGAACAGTAGCACGTGTAACTGTTAGGATTAATAGACCTGCCTGTACGAACAACTGTCAAGTACTTAGGTCTGTATTTAGACAGTCGCCTAATATGAAAACATCATATACAAGTTAAAAAAAAGAGAATTAGATATCCGTGTCAAGAAAACGGCTCATAAAACAGACGGACGACAAAACTTTTAATATACATAGGTTTTTGGGGTCGGGCGAAGTCGTCAAACCTAAAAATAATACAGACATCGCAGAACAAAATACTCAGGCTGATAAATTAAATCAAAAGTTACATGAAGATTTACAGACAGAATGTGTAGCTGATGTAATTCAAAAATTGAGAGCCACCCAAAAACACTTGCTAGGGATCTCTTGGACACTTCCGATGAATTATGGAGATTCGAGCATCAGAAACCACTTGAACCTGCATAGGTTGGGGTTATGGGGATTGTGTCACTGGATGCCCCCCCCCTCGTGTTTGATTATTAAAGATAATTTCTTAAGACTATGATGGTCACCTCGAAATAATAAATTAACAAAAAAAAATACAACTTTGTCTATCCTTGTTTAACATCTTTCGATTGCATGACATTTCGAAAGCTTACAGGTTTGATCTTATTTTTTCAGAATTGTGCAACTTTCACAGCCTTATTACGCGATGTTCCGGACAAATATTATGACGAATAATTTTCTGATACGAAAATAATAATTAGCGATTTCTAATTATAAACAACATTACGATAGTACACGTACTTTTACCACTAGACTTGTTTCGTAACTCAAACTACTGAAAAATTTTGTTCATGATTTTTCAAATATAATTAGTACGTGTGACTGCTGATGCGTGATTTTAATTTTTTTTTTTTTTTAAATATAAATTATTTATCGATTTTTTGGAAAGCTATTTAGTATTTTTCTTTTTGAAATGTTTTTTTTTTCAAATTTTCAACAAATTATTCGATATCACCTATTTTGTTATTCATTCCACTGTATAATTTGAACAGCATGGAATTGAGTAATTTTTAAAAATGGACAAAAAAGTTAAAATCACTTTTTTTTTTTTATAAACAGGCAGAAAATTCAAAATAAGATTTAAATAAAATTTAAATTTAACTTCATATATGAACAGATGAAAAATCATTGTTTGGAAAACATCAAGATTTAAAAACACTAAATAAATAATATTAACCAAAGTGATAAAATTTTACATATAGAATTACAAAAAAGAAAACTACATACTAGGAAATAATGGAAATAATAAAAAAAAAAAAAGATAGAAATTAGTGTTACTGAAGTATATTATACATTTAATCAATTTTTCCGGCTATTTAATGTAATCGTTATGTATAAATTTTATATTGCTGATTTAATGATTGCGTTGTTTACCACATTCACTATTAGATTATTTTGAATAACTGGTTTTTCCACTTTATTTTTTTTTAAAATATTGTACATATAAATTATTTTTGTCCATTTAAGTTCTTTCATATACTATTTTATGTCGATTTGATAATGGCTTAATAGCCGAAATCTTTGTGGTCTTTTTATAATATAAAAAAAAAATGATTTTAACTACTTACATATATATATATATAGTATATATATTATTTTATTTACCTACTCGGAATATGTATACACAACACACACACAAAGCTGAGTAAGGACAGGTAAATTTTCGGATTAGTGCGATAAACTGTACAACGATAGAAAGCGTACCGAGTCACTTACTCTCTACTTGTACAAGAACCAACTGCTACATGAGATATACATGACAAGTCAATCCACATAATAATTACCGCGAAAGTACCTAACTCGGAAGCAACTGTGAGATAAACTGAAAGCGGTATTATTTACGATTATATTATCAGTGAGTTCTTATATTTAACGAACTGTTGCACAGAATAAAATAACTTTTATCTGCGACTTCGACGGGATTCGAATCTCCCGCAACGCTGGACCGTCTTTCAATCGATTCGACTAATTCCAAGAATATAATTCAAATTGCATTTTATTGTATCGCGTAAAACATTGATATAAAAAATTGAATCAACGGTATAAAATGATAAACATAAGACTTGACTGTATACTAGATTAATATGTCGTTTGTAAATTAATAAACAAAACCTATAAGCGGTACAATGTAAAAATCGAAACTGATCACATTCGGCAGTGGATAGATATAAGCGCATTTAAATTCGGCCGTACGTGCGAATATTGCAAATAAATATCGCGATCGTTCGGATGAAATTAAAATCGTTACTTTAATATTTTAACGTTTCAGATTTTGCGTCGGAGATAGATTCTATTTGTGCGAAAATAAAATACTCTGTGAATACGATTATGAAGAACGAATGGTATTCGCCAACATGGCTTATAATCCACCTAATATTGCCCAGTTGAAAAGACACACGAGCCACATACCTGTAAGTCTATGTACCGTAAGTAAATATCTATATATATATGTATCCGTATATATATATATATATATATATATATATATATATATATATATATTGATTGATTTACGCATTCGATCACATATAAAATATAAAGTACATACACACACATACAAAGTCGAGTATGGATAGCTATATTTTTAAGTTAGTGTCGCAATATTGTTGAAGTTACACGAAACTAACAAGTGCAAATATCGATCGACAACGTATAACGTCGATGGCAAGCCAAAAGACGAAACGATCGGCACACATTGTAAAAGCGAGACCGGTAAAACGGAAATAACTGTGGCATATATTCAAATTGAATGTGGTATTATTAAATATTATATTAACCAAACTAACGAGCTAAATCACTTATGGAACAGTGTATCTTCCCTTTAAAGTAATTTTCTATTAAAAGAATATATTTTATAATTAATTCGAATAAGTACGTAACTAATTACTATCGACAATTATATCGAATAAGTTATCACGACGTTTTTTTTTACACTAATCCGAAAATAGTAACATTTTAAATATACGTCTTAATGAAATAGATTCCGTTAAAATTGTTTTATAATTTTAACCCTTTAGTAACAATGTCCACTATATGGGACGTGAAATTTTAATGTTAACAAAAATTCTGTACATTAAATTTGTCAATTTTAAAATTTCTCGTTTCCACAGTCTCATATAATTTGATATTTTCCTATTTGTATTAGCAGCTCTATTTTTTTTTTAATCATTTTTTTATTTTTTTTGTAGATCGCGTGATTTTCCCTAATTTAGATGAATTTATAAATGTCTTTCTACATTATTGCTAAAGGATATATATTACATAGATACTTAACGGCTTACGAAAAATCGTAATTTCATTTATATACTCGCGAGTAAATTTAATTTTTTCTTTTCTTTATATTTTAAAAAATATACTAAAACTGTTATAATCTCTTTATAGTATACCACCATCTTGCTGATACACGAACGCACACGCATGTTTATATATATATATATATATATATATTGCATGTGTGTATGTGTATACATGATATATATACGCATGCGCGCGTGAGTGTGTGACATGTATAAGCGCTTTACAACCTTCGCTGTTATAGTAACCGCTTATAAAGCAATTAACGAGAATTGCACCGACGTGTCTTGAATGGCGTGCATCTTATAATTAGTTGGGGATAGACAATTCGTTTCTCATTCTAAAGATAATCGCTTTTGATAATTTCGGCCAAAGTTAGATTTGTTCATTAATATTATCGTCTTTTGAAACTTTACGATACCCTGGTGTTACGCTGTTAATGTTACTTTTGCAACCGAACATTACAGACTTTTAAACACAACGTATACAGCCCAAGTTACATAATCGAATTTTTGATAGCAAGGGTTTCAGATATACGTACGTGCGAGTATATGTATATATTTATACATATAGGAAGAGAGAGAAATAAATCGATGTGTATATGTATATGTGTGCGGTAAAATATTATATATATATATATATATATATACAAAAAACTATACTTCATTTTTGATTATTGAAAAGTTGGAAAATCCAAATAGTATATGATAAAACTACATCAAAATATGAAGATAACATTATTTGATTTTTAAGCGTGTGTAATAATACACGTTCATTTTGATACGCTTTAAGTAACTCCTAACTTTAGAACTATTCTTTAATGCACTCGATACTATCTTTGTTCTTAATTTCGAATTCGATAAAATATGGCTGCGAACTAATTATATAATTCGGCTGATATGAAAAATTCATACCGGGCGATAAAATCGGAAAATTATACCCCACACCATTCTTTAGAGCAATAAAACTTAAAACACTAATTTCCTTTCTTCGCTGCTTCGTCTGATGTCTACATTCGCACGACCTGGAACTCGCGCTATGCAGACCTAGTTTTTCCAATCATGACATTCCTCCGTGATCAATTTTATGAATTCGTGTTGTTTTTCTGAATGGCGCTGTAAAATTCCGACACCTGCTAATGATATTCAAGCGCTCCTCATATGCTGTATTCAGAAGCAGTGAATCCAGAGATAGCTCAATATTCCAATGGAATCAAATGCACTTAACAGTTCCACAACTATCAGTGACCACTATTAAAGTGGTTTTGTCTCGCCTAGGCATGGGTTATACACACACTTATTTGCTGCAACTTGATAGTCCTCCTCTTCTACACTCAACAAACTATCCTACATATATTAATCCTCTGTCCTTTTAATACAAATATTCGTTCCTGCCTAAACATGCCTAGTTCTCTTCCGCTAATCCTTCAAAACACACCTTCTTCTGAAAAAAGACTCATATCTTTCCTTAAGTCATGCAACCTATATAAATCTAATTTAAAAGTTTCTTTTCTTCGCGCGTGTGGACTTTGTTGCGGTACACAGCACGATAAAAAATAAAATTAAATTAAAAATAAAATTTCCTTTCTTTACAGAAAAAGAGAGAATGTAATTTAGCGACATGACATAAATAAATAAATTTATAAATTAATTTTAACAAATTTATTTTCATTTTAATAAATTTAGTAGTTTTGTACAAAAAATTTGGACGTTGTTCATTGCGTTCGGCGTAGGATTTTTATTTATCTAAAAAAAAAATGTAGCCTATTAAATTTTATAATTATCCGACTGTATCCGTTATCGTTAATTTCGTAAATATAATTTTCATACTGTTTCCTATTTGATTATAATCCGTTTAACTACAACCACGCATATATAAATTATTACGATTGCGCGCAATCAAACAACGTACAAAATAAATAATAACCCGGCTTGTTGTATTCGGTGTAAATAAAGTCGGATAACGGTAGTGGTTAAGAACGCGGTCTTTTCTAAGATGAGGAAGGATTTGTTAACTTATGCAAATCTTAATTATCGTAAACAGATAACGCGATGAACAGTTGAGAATAAGATGGTAACTGTAAGAAAGCCTTCCAGCTTATTATTATTATCGTTATCGATTATATATATATATATATATATATATATATATATATATATATCTAACCTTACTAAATGAAAATGTTCACTTTTGGTTTTCGTATTCAGAATAAAACGATCTTATATACCTACCTCTTTTGCCCTTATAATGCCGTTCCTAAGGCGATACGGCTACTGGTACGCGAACTTTGTACAAAGTTGGTTTACATTTAGTATTAACGTATTATTATCCAGGACGGTAGTGATTTATCAGTTCTAAAATTTCGCGATACGGTTATTTATAAACCGGATTTTCCAATTAACTGTTTTCCGACGAATTAGAAAATTAGCTTCGAATACCTAACAAGTTACCAAGCCGGAATTCGAAAGGTTATTATAAAGGTATTTACTAAATAAAAGACACGCGGAAACTTATTTCGTCTTGTCGAATTACTTATACTTCGTCAAATTTTAATCGACAAAAGAACATCCATTTGCTTTTTATTGTTTTATTTATAATCGTTAATTAATCCCAGAGTACTACTCTGTAAAATATCTAGGATTCCACCTGGATCGAAGGTTAACCTGGAAGAACTTAGCCGAAAGCAACTCAAACTACGCAGTATGACCTGGTTTTATGTATCGGAAGTCATTATTATCAGTTAAAAATAAACTGTTAATATATAAAGTTATCTTAAAACCTATATGAAGGTATGGGATTGAAACTCTAAGCTGGAAATTATCCAGCGTTTCCAGTTACTTACGCAACATTGTCGGAACACCATGAACGATCTCCAGATGCCTGTTGTAAAAGAAATAAAATACACAGTAGTAGCTATGTGCAGCGAATTCAGCACGTGTCAGTCGACTGGCAGCCGATCTCGAGAATAATTCCGTAGAATTTGAACGTGCTGTCAAGTGGATTTGAAACATCGTCAATAAATTACGATTAATTACAGAGTATAGCAGCTAATGAGTAGCATTCTGTTAAAACACTATAAAACATCAATGCTATTGCCTTGTTCGTATCCGCACAATGCGGCTCAGCAGTACCCACTCCTCGCGTTGAAATGCCTCTCAAAGTTTCGAAGTTCTATGACTTACCTGTATCCAGCTTTTTCCATTTCTTCCTTTCGTCGCAGTATTTTGCGATTTTTGTTATATATACCTTACACATTTACTATTTATTAAATTTATATCGTAAGAATTTTTACTGTTCACGAATTTTTTAAGATATTTTTCCGGTATATTTATTTTAATTTAACGTCAAACATATATGCATTTTTACATTTTAGCCGGTTTCCTTCACTCGAGCTGTTGTATCTGATTCGTATCTAGATGAATTGAAAGATTTCGGCTTATTTTATATTTCGCCTTTTCTTTACATTAGGTGAGATGCTGCTTAATATATATAGGAACCCAGTAGCTGTCAACTTTATAGCGCCTGTAATCGGTTACAATGTTCATAACGACAGCGACGTTCTTTATATAAACGTTATTCAGCTACGCAGGCGCAGTTAACGCCTGGAAAAAAAGCGCAAGCCGACAGTTCTTACATTAATACTATATACAGATTAGCTTCTCGATAATTTTTGCACTAGCTTTAAAATTTGCTGGTACCTTTACAGATACTTTATATAAAACTCCGGGATGTATCGAATTATCCTCATGTTTGATCAGTTTGTGTTCCAAAATTATTCCAAGGTGGAAATAAGATACCGCATATACGAATTTCCTGACTGTAGTTATTGATAAATCGTGGACATATAGATTATTATTTATACTTCAGTCCAGCTAATGCTTAAAACTCGTCTATATATTCGCATTTCAAATACTTCAATCTCCTATTTCGACGCGGTAAGCGTCCGTGTTTCCGCTGCTTATGTTACTGCAGCCTACGTCTAACATCTTATTAGGTTTAATTTCAATTCCATTTTAATATCGTGAATATGATGAGTTTTAGGAATACACTCCGTGCTACTTCTATTCAGCACTTAACCACATGTTTAACAATTCAATATTATTTTCGGACTTTTTGAAATATTATTCTATTTTGTGCGGTGTGTAAGACTGTTTTTTTAATTTTAATTTATCTTTATTATTTATTTAGATATGTGTTAATTTTGTAAATAAGATTATTCTCTATATCAATTTCGTATTCGTTTACTCTTTCGCATTTTCTCGCACACACGCTATGAAACCTTATTCCTAAACAGTCGATTCCGCGTCCTCTCACACGCGCGTTGCTACACTTCGGTGTAAACTGCAGGTGGCATGGTCAGTTCAGACTCCTGCACCGTCTGTAACTCACCCTTCCATGGCCGGCAAAAATCAGTGAAATGCACTGAGAAATGTGACACCAAGGTACACAGTAGGTGTCTGTCGAAAAACGAAGAACGAGACAACTATACATACAAAACCTGTGTAGAGAAAATGGATGTAAAAGAATGTTTTCTTATACGAAAATCACTCCACAAGGGTGACCTGGAGAGCACAGTCAACTTGTTACTGGAAGAGGTATTATTAATAAAGGAAGAAATGAAAACGTTTTCAAAGAAAAATTAAGAAATCAAACAACCGCGGATTCAAATCGCTAAATTGAAAGAAGAAAAGGAAAAATTGAAAAATAGTACTTTTAAACAAATAAATAAAGGTACAGCCATTTCGCAAACATTGTGGAAAATCAACGGATGGTTAAAAACAAACCACCATTAAACTATATCATTGTTAAGAATAAAGACAACCCATATGGCAATGTCCAAGAAAACTTGAAAAAGCTTATCAACCCCGCCAAATTAGGGGTCAATGTCAAATCTTTCAAAAAAATAAAATCAGAAGATGTAATGGTTGGATGCTCATAGATGAAATTAAAAAAGTAGCGGATGAAATAAAAAAGCAGGAAAAGTTGCAAGCCACCAACAAACAGCGGAGAAATCCTCAGGTCAATATCGTTGGTATATCTGAAGAAACCAGTATTGAAGACA
Source organism: Coronaproctus castanopsis (assembly GCA_032883995.1). NCBI lineage: Eukaryota > Metazoa > Arthropoda > Insecta > Hemiptera > Monophlebidae > Coronaproctus > Coronaproctus castanopsis. The sequence goes on from CM065052.1 coordinate 91,720,078, forward strand.
TAAAAGAAGCGATTCTCCAGGAAACAAATTAGGAGCCCTTTTACACTAAAACAGCAAAAGGGGGTCAATGAAGAGCAACCTGCGAGGTGTCACCAGCTGCTTTCGGCAAATTAATAGAACGAAAGAAATTAAACATTGGATGGTCACGCTGTCGAATGTATGAGTCGGTATCCCTACTGCAGTGTTTCACTTGCTGGAAACTCGGGCATAAAACAGCGGATTGTAAACTTAAAGAGGACGACAAAAAAATCGTAGAGAAGTCTGTAAAAAGCGCACTGTGTATAAACTCCGTTAATAATAAGGTTAGTGGCACTAATTTAAAAAAGTAATAGTAGTAATCGTTTTAATGATATGAATAATTCTAATAATGTAAATCATCACCCGGGAAGCTACAAATATCGCTTTTTAGAAAAATTTATTAATTATAACAATTAATTGCATTAATCTTGTTTTAAATAACACTAACCATTGCATTGCTGCGCAAGTCGTGTTATATAACTTTGCCATAAATCGCAACATCGATATAATATTGATCACTGAGCCATACCTTTCCACTAATAAGAGGATATAATGTTATCTCTAATAAATTCAGCGCTATCTGCGTCTCAAATCAGATAACATATCAAAAAATTCCAGTCCATAATAACGATAATATTATCGCAATAGAAATAGCAAACTTACTTATTGTAAATGCATACTTCTCTCCTAACAAGCCAGCGGAACCATATATAAAAATATTAGATCAACTTCTAACCCAATTCTCATACAAAAAAGTTATTTTGACTGGTGATTTCAACATAAGGTCTAAGTTGTGGGATGTGTAAAGTTCAGCGAAAAAGACGAAGATATTTCACGAATTTCTCTCATCTAATCATCTAATTGTTTTAAATGAAAAAAATAAATCTACCTTCGGAAATGCCAATGGAAATAATGTAATAGATTTAGTAATTTCATCTGGTGCTGCATTACAGCATGTGAAATATTTGAATGTGCTTACGGGGGGAATCCTCTGATCATGAATATATCACCTTTAAATATAACCTTCAAATAGCTGAAGAAAAAACCATAAAACATACAAACTTTAATAATGCCCTGCGCTCTCTCAACGAGAACATTACTAAAACCATGGAATGCGTGAATCAAATTGTAGATCACGATTCACTCGCCGAATACCCCTTCATAGATTTGGTCTAGAGAACGATGATAAATACCCCTGTGGCCAAGTAGAAACAGCGCGGCACGTACTATTTGATTGTCCGCTTAACAAGGAAAGGAAATTCAATGAAACGAATTTTAATCTAAAAAACAAGTCCATAGCAAATAATTTCGAAATTTTCGCATTTCAAGTATTACATTCCAGATTTCAAAAATAATTGATAGCTTCGCGCAGTGGTGCAATGTTGGTATAAAATTATATGTACATGTGCGTGTATGTGCGCGCGCATGTAAAAGTGTGTGTGATTGTGTTGTTGTATTTATTCAATGTCGTCTCGATGATACCACATGTGAATTCTAGATCACTTATTCAAAATATGAAAATTATGTGTAAATATTTGTAAATTTTTATTGTGAATCATGTACGATATATCATTATAAATATTTTTCTAGATATATAAACATTGTAATTATTGTATAGTAAACTCGTTGAATGCGTGTGTGAATAAATGGTTCATCGGAAAGTACACAGTCCACACGAATGAAATTATGAATGTGTATATATATATATATATATATATATATTTATATATATATATAAATAACTTTAGACTTTGGTCTACTTATAAGCTGAATGCTTTTGTAAGGAGCCGCGTCTGTCTGATTAAGCCTAACGGTGGTGCAGGAGATGCGGTCATCCAATATTAACATATAGTAGACTGTATTCACTAGTATCTTAAGAAAAAAAATGAATGCATTAATAAAAAAAAACAATTCAGTATAATTTTCTTACTCAGAACAAAAAAAAAACATAATATATTATATATACATAATATATATATATATATATTATATAGCTCGTTTTAATTAGGAAAATTATACTGAATATTCGAGACTACTTCTATTAGACAGTTCATATGATATGAGTAGAATAACGTTGTTAATGTATCACGGTATCACGTGTTGCGAAGTACGAGCTTTCTCGATTAAAAAACTTTTCAACTACACTAACAACGATCGTAACAATGTAGGTGGTTACCGAATGAAATCATTCGATCCGTTGATGTCGTTTTTCGTTTCACAATAGTATATTTATTTAATAATAACAAATTTGCGTTATGAAAATTTAAGATGGCAATTCAATGTAGTTTATTGCCCCACTATAAACTCCATTTACAATGTTTTTCTTACATTCTCTTCTTCTTCATTCCTCGATCTTTCGATTGGTGGTCAATATGAAGAGAACTTTACTTTCAAGTTTCTGGTTTTCGGTTCAATTCCTGGTACGTATTTGCATCTTCCATTATTTGGACGATGTATTTTTGTCTCGGTCTTCCCCGCGATCTAGTTCCATTTACTCGTCCTTCGATGACTATTGTTGAATATTTCTCATTCCCTGTAATATGCCCTATTCAACTGCGTCTTCTTTCGCTTATGCATTTCATTAAGCAGAGTTTTCTATTGATGGTCTGAAGAAGATCTATATTTTTTTATTTGTCTGCCCATTTACCTTTTTTGCATTTTTCGCCAATACGACATTTCGAACCCTTCTAATTGTTTTTTGTCTGCATTTGCCTATAGTGCAAGTTTCTGAACCATACAAAAGCAATATATAAATCTTTATTAAGCTTTTCCCTATTTCTGTATTTAACTTTTTAGATGTTAACGATGATTTATTTTTCATAAATGCCGTTTTCGTCTGTGTAATATTCTTGATCTTATTTCTCGATCACTTCTCCCATCTTCCGTTATTATTGAACCGAGGTATTTGTGTACTTTTGTACACGTTGTATTTTTTCATTTTCCAAATTTATAAATATCTATAATTTTAAATATAATGTTTAAATTAAATCGATGTTATCTTCTCAATATAATAAATTATTTATTTCTTATTTGTTTGATGGCTATCTTATTAAAATCGTTATAATTACTATTTACCAATTCTGTTACGATCTAAAAATCCTTCAGGAATACGGTCAACCGCATCGGCCGAGTTTACACGCTTATACAGTTTTCTGGTTGTATGAAAACGTCTTTGATTTTTTTTTTTTTTTAATTTTCTATTTATCTAAATTCACGGATCGTATTAATATATCTATATATATATTTTTTTTTTATGAAAAATATATCAATACCGTAACGTATTTGTGAATATGTAGGAACAACTCTGGCCGTTACTATTCATATGCAGAAGCTATTCATTTTAATATTCTCCGAAAAGCACTTATTAATGTTATAAATCTTTCGATTTTTCATATTTCGCAATAAATGCTACTGTTATAAATTAAATTCGGAATTATTATTAAGCTATACGAGGATTAGTTATTTGTTTTATAATTTAATCTATCGCTATTGTTATATAGTTTATTTTAAATACCAAAAATTGAATTATTTCATTCTTTACGTTACAGATTTTTTTTTTAATAATTTCTTATCATCCAGAACTGATCAATGAGGCCATCCACTAGATTTGTTGACTTATGTATTGTCATGAAATTTCGGACACGCTCATCAGCGTGATTCGAGATTTGCTGACTCGGGAACTAGACCAAATCAGTCATTTTTTTTAATCTCCCGGGCTTAATTGTTCCAGTAATTTCGCTGCGAGGGAATTGTCGTGTACTTCTAGTCTCGACATATGTTTCCTGACTGATTGTTGTATTTCTTCAGTCACATATTTGATTCCGAGATCCTTATGTAGTGTCTGGTTAGATATATACCATTCCCATCAACGAACAAAGTAATTTATCTGGAAGCGCTGAATCTTATTTACTTTTGGACGCACATCCCCAAAGTTCAGCTGCGTACATCCATATTGGCTTTAACACCATTTTATAGAGTAATATTTTGTTAGCAACTTCGTTGCTAGTGTAGTCCGAGCAACTAATGAAGCTGCTTTGCTTTATGATTTAGTTCTGCTATTTTCGCTTTGATATGATTAAGCCCCATGTATTCATCTACGTGTACTCCAAGATATCTGATGGATTTGTACCCGTTTGCCATTTACAGATAACTGATAATTATGACGCATTATTTTTCGTTTTTTAAAAATGACGCTGCGGTCACTTTTGTTTTCGTTTACAACTATTTTCCAGTTACGCGATCATTCGGTAATTTCATTCAGCGCAGTTTTTAGGCTTTTTATTGTCTTTTCTGGACTATCATCACGGAAATGATAGTAAAATTTTAAATTATTTTTAATTGTTACACCCGAATATTTTATACTTGTCACGTGCCGGATATTAATAATGTAACCTATTAAGTTTTATTTTTTATTTTTACATTTTTTATTAGATAATATGTATTCAGATTTTGACGTTTTAGAATACTTAACTTTTAACGATTTAAAATTTTTCAACTTCCTCGTATGCACTGCATATGACTTTTTTCATATTTACTTTGCTTCGTTTCTAACCTTTGTTGGTACATAGTTTACTTTTATACATTCTTGAAAATATTATGTTCCACAAGTATGGACACCGATCTCTGCGGCACCACTGGCATCATCGGATGTTTTTTGTTGTACCTACCAATATTTACAAACGTATATCCATTGTGAAAGTAATAATTTATTATGTTTAAAAAAAAAAAAAAAAAAACTTTTATATAGTCCCAATTCTTCTAATAATAGCATTAAATAAATAAATAAATAAATAAAGCTTATATTTCGCCAATTATTGGCCGAAGGCCTCCCACCCATGAAGATATTAATAAAATGATGAAACGCATAACAAAAATACCATATACCTATACAATTAACCATGATTAAGGACGCCATATAAGTGGGACGTTTTCTTCCATTCCGCTCTATCGGGCTTAATCGCAACCAAGTAGAACCCATCCAGCGTCTGAAGTCATCTGCCCACCGTGACGGTTGTCTGCCTACACTTCGTTTGTTGTAATATGGAATCCACTTGTTTGTATCTGCGGCCAAACCATCCCGACGAATCATATGACCGGCCCAGTTCCGCAATGTCCTTCATTTTAGTTTTATATCTAATAGTTTCCGAACGAATTTGGTCCAATCTTCGAATTCCAAGGATAGATCTCTCCATTGCTCTCTGTACACGACTGATTTTGTCAATATGTGCTGCTTTCATAGACCACGTTTGACAACCGTATAACAAAACTGGTACGACGCATTTTTCCAGTAGATTAATTTTCCAGCTTCTATTTTTTAAAACTGCTTTTAAACTCCAAAATTTTTTCCACGCTGCGGCAATTCTTCTTATTAATTCTTTATCCATCCAATCATTGAATGATAAAAACACTGACCCAAATAGATTGCTTCCTGCATGTATTACAGTTTTCTCCATTTAGGCAAATTGTTTCTGGTGTACTATTAGTAAGAAGCTTAGTTTTGCTATTGTTTATAATTAAACCTACATTTCTACAATTACGGTAGAGTTCTTCTAACATTATGGAAAGTTCGTTTGCAGATCCCGCAAATAGAATTATGTCGTCTGCAAATCTAAGATTAGATAAATATTGTCCGTTTGTATTTATTCCTTTAGTTTCCCAATTTGATTTCCTTATAGCAAATTCAAGTACCGTGTTGAAAAGTGCCGGAGAAATTGGATCGCCTTGTTTTGTTCCTCTGGATTGATTAAATATTTTACTACCTTCTTCTAGTGAAATGTGAGCCATACTTAATTTGTATATTTCCTTAATTAAATTTATATACTTTGTTTCCACGCCTGCATGATGTAAAGCATCGAACAACGCACTGTGTTTAATCCTATCGAAAGATTTACTGAAATCTATAAGGACAATATATAGCTTCAAATTATATTCTCGACATTTTTCTATAACCTGATTAACTATATGAATATTATCTATAGTTGAGAACCCGCTTCTAAATCCAGCTTGTGCTTGCGGCTGGTATTCGTCTAGTACTTTATGTACCTTTCTAAGACCTTCATAAACAATTTGCACATAACAGGAATCAAACTAATCGGTCGATAATTATCTAAATTACTACGAGATCCTTTTTTGTGCAGTAATATAATACTGGATATAGCCATTTCTCCAGGAAATTCTTCTAACTCGAATATTTTATCGAAAAATTCTGCACAAATTTTTATGAAACAATCCGGAGCTCCCATCATATGTTCCGCCTAAATTCGATCGAATCCGCGAGTTTTTCCTTTCTTTAATTACCGCAGTTATTTCACTGTCAAGAACTTTAGGAAATCAGCCTCTACGTGATCAAAAATGATACTATCTAATTCATCATCTTCATATAGATCTTCCATAATATTCTGCAGCTAACTCGATAATTTAGCTTCTATTAACTATTATTTCTTTTTTATCTTGTATTCCTATAATCCACTTTTTCCCGTCTAATAATTTCCTTTGTACTTTTTTCATAGCACAAGATGGTAAATTTCAAAATGTGTTCTGATATCTTCCCTAATTCGTTTTCTGGCTAATTTTTTTATCTCACAGTACTCGATTATATTCGTATTGTATATTTTTCAACGTTTTTTCAATTCTTCCCTTCGTTGTAATATATTTATTGTGATAGTTTGGTTCTCTTAGTTTTATTTTTATAACCATGAATTGCCTTACTATAAGCATTTGTCATTAAAATTACCAGTGTACTATACCATTCATTAATATCTTCCTTCATTTTAACCGATAATAATTCGTTGTCTAAAATTTCTCTGTATTTAATTGTTATATTTGAATCATGCAATACAGGTCGTAACGCTTTAGGAGGTGTTCTTCGAATGAAACCATTGAGCAACTGTATTTTTATTCTCATCTGTATCAAATTTTAAACCGTTAGTAATTTCAAACTTACAAAAATTAACTTTATAATTTATTAAAATAAAATCTAATTCAAATGTTTGACCTTTAGGAGATCGTCAAGTCCATTTTCTAGCTGGTTTAATTCTGGTGAGTGAATTTGCTATTCTTAAATTATTTTTTAGCGAAAATTCTACCAATCGTTGGCCATCCTCATTCCTATCTCCAGCAGTGAAATCTCCTATCATCAATTCTTCTCCATGTTGCCAGTTACCCAATCTACCATTGAAATCACCCATTACTACTATTGTTTTATCGTTTTCTTCCATAATTATTTGTAATAAGTTATAAAAGACATCTTTTTCTTCCTGACTCGCAGCAGCTGTAGGCGCATAACACTGGACCAGCTTGATTGCATTGTTATTAATTTTTAAGTTTAACACCGCTATTCTTTCATTATAACTGCTTCAAATTCGTCGATAGCAGTCTTCAACTTATAGTTTACGTAAAAACCTACCCCGTTAATACTGCTTGAATGAAACAAAATATTACCATGATTTCGCTCTAGTATGATTTCTTCTGATCTTCTAATTTCAGCTAAACCAATCACATACCATTTTATATCGTTTAATGCATTTTCTAATTCCAATAACTTTTCTTCACTTTTTAATGTTCTTACATTTAAACAACAAAGGTAAATGTTCTTTTCTGCTTTATAGATATTACCGGCTGAAAACTTTTTTAATTCTTTAAGAGTCTGATTGCACCTAATCGAGGGTTGGGTTTGGTCTTTACAGCCTGCCATGGGGACCAAAGGATTAATTTGTTTAAATTCAGATTGTCAAATACTTCGATCAATGTTGAAAACTGTTTAGTTCCAATTCTTCTAATAACAGCATTCATTCGTTAAGTTTAGATTGTCAAATACTTTGATAATATTCAATGTTACCAGGGTTACATCTTATTCGTTTTAAGGTTTTTGACGAATATTTAACGAAATATATTATATATAAACTAGCCATTTTGTATAACGGTAACTCGAATTATCAAAGAGGCTTTTCCAATATAGACGGGTCGCGGGTCAATGATGAAATGAAATAAAACAAGCTATGGATATTAACGAAAATCTTTTAATCTGAAACTTTGCATAGAAATATCGAGCATTTAAAAAAACAAAATCGTTCTTTATAATTGTTAACATTCTTATTTCTTTCGAATCGATAAAAATTATATTGTGTCAGTGTAAAGATACACAACGGATTGCTTATGGTCGAGCACTTTTATATATTTACACGGACATCCTTAATCCAATTTTTTACAGAAAGCTGTTGGCATCGGTATACCTTGAGCTATTGGTAGGATATCTCCGAAAGGTTTTTTTTTTTTTTTATTTTTTACAAGAAGATATGATTTTTACAAAAATCGATTAGTTTGATTTAATCGTACGACACCGTCAATTCCAACGGTGTACACTATCGCTTAAGCTGTCGGTGGGGGCGGTGGCGGCAAAGTACGATCGCTACCCCCAGCTGTCGGCAGAATATCCTGGAATAATTGTTTTTTCTTACAATAGACGTTATGCTCTTTACGTAAATTAGACGTCCTAGTGGTCTTATTCGGTATAACCGGATCTTTCTTCCATTTAATCGTACCTTTCCGATTATCGAAGATTCGTTCCTGCTCTTTCAGATATCGTAATTCGTAATCCATACCGGGCACGTCTTTCGTTTGCATGCAAAGATTTTCCCGACGTTTCTTCTCTTTAAATTCGGCCCGTCGACGTTGACGTTCCAATTTTTCTTGTTCTATTTCTTCTTCGTCTAATTCCTCTTCATCCGCCGAAGAAGCTCCGTAATGTCCGACATTTTCCTCGCCCGGAGCGGTAGCTCTGATGGCGCTTTTCAAAGCTCCGCGTTTATCCAATTCTTCTTTCGTACACGATCGTAAAAATTGTAACGATTTTTCGAAAGCTTCTGCTCGTGTAAGAGGTGTTTTCTTCTTGACCCGATATCCTCCGTCGCAGATGCACGGGTGTTTGTGATGTTCTTTGCTTTTCTTAACTATCGGTAGGTCGGCTACATCATTTTCCGGTTCTTCACTCATTACGTAATCGTGTTCGTTTCTCGATAAAATTGCCGAATAAAATTAACGAGAATTAGTTAAATAAAACACAGTCGGACTAGCGTTGTTAATTTTCTATTTTTTTTTTATACCCGGCACGTTATTAATTATTATCGGCAATTACTATGGAAAATAAAATTACATAACCTATTTAAAAAAATCATATGCGCCTCGGAGCGCTGGGAAGAATAACAATAATAATAATTTAGGTTACGTCGATGACACGGTCTTAATTGCAGACAACAAACGTGAACATCGACGGATTATGAATAGGACCAAAATGGTCATATTGATGTCGTGGTAGTTACCAAAAAAACCAGTATCAATAAAAATTAACAATAAAAGTATTCATCAAACTAATACATTTCAAGCGGATTATGAAATAATTATCAGAATTGAACAAGCAAGGACCATGTTCTTGAAAATGGGAAAAGTATTTACAAATAAAACTCTTAAATGGACAACACAATAAAGGCCGGTTATTAGGTATGGTCTCCGTATTGCTATTAGGAGTAGAAGCCTGGACAATTAAAAAATCGATTATAAATAAACTGAATACCTTAGAGATGTGACTTTATATTACGAACGGATAAGGTTTTGAATACAATGATTTTGCAGCAATTAAATCAAAAACTAGAACTCGTGACTATTCATAAAGAGACGGATAGAGTAGCCTATCTCGGCATGCCCTAAGAAATGGAAGATACTACAAATGATCATTGAAGGAAACGTCACACGACAACGGTGAAGAAATAAAAGAAGGAAAACCTAGTTTGAAAACACGAAGGAATGGAAAGGTCTCAACACAGAAGCCTTACTGCGAACATTATCTGACAGATCAGATGCCAGGTGGATAATCATCAACATTTATTGAAAATACGGTACAACAAGAAGAAGACGAAGCGGCCATATTCGCTTTGACACTATGTCCTTGACGGGTTTATGAAGCATTTTACTCTAATATATCGCTGCTCGTGATTTTATTTGTCAATGACATATTCGCAACTAACCACCATATCTAAAGGGCGTTCCACTATCTACCACCTGCGTATGCGCCCTGTTCGCTGAGCTCGGGGTTCCTAGGTTACACATATCTGTGTACTGCCGAGTTTTTCGATATCTACGGAGAGTGGATAATGAGGAAGTCAACGGAAGGATAGAAAGATGGAATCGCGATTGGTGGTAGAAAATTTTCAAACCTTCATAAATTTTAGAAGAGTATGTTACTTCTAAGAATATACTGCTGAAATTCTTTCGTCATATCGTAAAATCGGATAGTATTGACTGAAAAATGAATAGAATATAACAAAAGTAAAATGTCCAAAACCGGTATATCGAACAAATAAAAATCGGAACCGGTTTAATAACTTGGCAGTTGATGAAGATTACGAACAATGGGGTAAAATAACGATTTGATAAAAGGTCACGACGATCGGATACGATCAGACGATTATGATGAAATTAAAGACTACTAACAACGAAATCGTAGAAGGGGAGTTTACACACACATACACAAAAAAAGACGTTTAATAAATCAAATCTCGATTAAAGAAAAATAAAAATCGTTAAAAAGACGTACTTTCATTTTTCGAAAAATATAATAGAAAATGTTATATAGTAATTGGACGAAATGCAGATGGAGAACGTTAGCGGATAGTACACATATGTCTTATCGAATAGAAGACAATATGAAAGATCATATGAACGGAATAATGCGCTTACACCGAAAAGTATTGTCTTTAGTGAATACAATATTTTCAATTTATACCGATGTAAAACCGTTTACCTGTCTGCTTTACATCGGTATAATTTATAGATCGACGTCCCGAATTTATTATTTTAATTTGTATAAATTTAATACATAGATACATCATAGGAAAGTACTCTCACCTATTTTAGCGAAGATTTCCTAATTCTGGATTAGTTAATTGCTCGCTCAGCGTGATACGTGATAAAAAGTAACAAAGTCAAATGGAAGCTTGGAAGAGGCGATTAATTTAGAGCAAAGAAATATTTCAAATATAGGGGTTATGTATCTTCCGGACGAATAGAGTTACGATAGATTAGCGTTTAATGATAATGATAACTACGTTTAGCTAGTCATTAAGTATAGTAGTATACTGTGTTGACCGGTTCATTGAACAAAAAAAGAAGAGGACACACATATATATATATATATATATATGTGTGAAATGTATATATATTTTTGTCCTAACCGCGATTATACTTTGTCGCCAAGGATGGGAAGAAGGATTAATGGAGAAGATAAAATCGGACGAGAAAGCAAGTCGCTAACTAAGTTGGGTTAACAGGACTTCTTGGGTGACATCTGGATGGTGATGATGATTGTCGCTCTGTATTTATCCCTTCATCAGAGCTTTTTCCTACTCAGCCGGTTACTTCCTAAAGACTTTAACTTCCTGGGATGGCTAAGTGGATTCTGGTCGACGATATCTCTCTCATATATATATATATATATATGATCTCGTAACCTCTACATCTAATCCTTCGTCTTTTTTCGATAGACGACTTTTCGTAACAATATACGCGACAGACAGATACATATATATATATATATATATATATATATATATATATATATATATATATATATATATATAATAAAGTAGTTGTTAACTCAAACTACAACTAGATAATTAGTTTGATAACGGTCCATCGTTTCACGCGAGTATATAAACTTCCTGTCAAACGCAGTCTAAAGTTGAAGGTAAATCTAAGAAGGAGTTTCTCATCCAACCGCCTGGATACAAGTTTACTCAATTTACTTTGTAAGCCCGTAACTACTTACTATCTTTAATTTATTTGCTAACTACTGTCCTTCAAATGCAAAGGGAAAACCTAATGTTAAACTTTTCGACATTTTCTCATTTCCTATTTTACTTATTATACACATACACACACACAAACGCACATATGTGTATATATACGTACATATGTGTATATATACGTACATATATAAATTATTTAATAAATATCATTAATTATGTTTGAATAATGTTTAATAAAGTTTTTCGATACTTGCGGCATCTTCAGATTATAAAATAAACAATAATAATTGACGATAATAAAATAATAATAATTAAAGAAAACCAGAAATATAAAATATAATTGACAATTTCTAACGATAAACAATGTGACCTTCGCCTGTCCAGTTACTAACTTAGATGCTTACCAAACGGGTCATAATAATCGGCAATCTTACAATGTGAATACTAAAGACTATAAAATATATTTATAAGGTGGTCTTTAAAACTAATTCATCGTCAAATGCCATTATGTGGTTTATTTTATTTTTTTTTAAATAATTTTTCTAGTATTATTTTCGTTTTGTACGTGTAAAATAATATAATTACGATCGAGATAATAAATTCTTACATTTACTATTTAATAATTTATCACTTTTTTTTTTAATATTCATTAAATCTATGTGTTAATTGTCTACCTGTTAATCCTATATATATATATATATATATATATAATAAGCGGTTATTAATTAATTTATAAACGTCCGAATGAATTTTTAAATACTTTTTTTCTCATTTATTGCGTCATTGTTAACGGACGTTAGTTGTGTGGTTTTTTTGGCCCCCAGTTCGTAATACACGATGTGGGGGTAAATGTATTAATAAAATTGAATACAAGGAAATTATATGTAATAAACTGAAAAGAGCCCAACTATTTAAGTTTATCTCGCTATAATCCGTTTATTTTACAATAAACGTAATTTATGTTATTAATTAATTAATATAATTGTAAAGGTATTTTTCGATAGTTAAGTATAAGTTTATTTAAATCTAAACTATCAAAAGCCTTCATTATGTCAGGTGTGAGTAAACAAAACAAAAATATTGTATCACTCGTACGGTTATTATTTGTAACGCTCGTGTGTTCTAACGTTCGAGTGCGATAATAGTAGTATTAAAATTCGATCGTTCTTCGCGTGGTTTATAATAATCGCTTATCAGCTCAGTATAAACCAACGGAGCAGATAAGCGCAAGAGAAGTGACCCCAACGGCAACCAAGGACACCTACAAACTCAGCCAACACACTCTCAGTAGCTGATATAACATCAGGCAGCGTAGTGACAGGTAACCTTGTAAATAACGCAACCGACCGATAAGTTACAAGAGATCATCTCGTTGTTCACACATCCACAACAAACATTCACACCAATACACATAGCAGTGATAAATTTTCTCACATTCTTGTTAATGCAGACAGTTTTATACTAAACCCGACGATGTAGATAAAATACCCAGCTCGTTGCTTATACAATTGGAAGATACAAATTATAGAATTTTACTATCTTCTGATCCTTGTTTCTGTTTCATATGTAAGGAAAGAGATAATTTCTCCAATGAATGCACACAAAATGAAAGTACCCAAGTAACCGAAACTGCCGACAATATTGAAAATGAAGCTGAACATACAAACCACAACGATGCAGAAAATACGAATTAAACATAAAACGGCAAAATTCAGAGAACTCATCAACTAGAAACGAACACGAACACTCCACCAATAAAAAAAATAAAAAACCTCTCAAGAAACCTAAACGCGAAATTAACGAATCTGAATTATTAGTTAATCAATCAAATTCATCAAACGTATGTCAAAATTTAGACACGTCCCTGAATAAAAAAGAATTGCAAAATATAGACGCACTTGAAAATAAATACCAAACCGACGTGGAAGAACAGGATGAATATAAAACAGAATACTCAATTACATAATAACTCGGGCAAATTACAGTATATTTTTAATTTCACAAAACCAATCGCTTACACATACAGAACAGTTCTTTTCTGAAATATATGACCAACCTAATAATATATCAAATCTTCTCGAACAGTATGATGCTCAAACCAAACTTCGCTTAATCATTGCAGACTTATGCACTAAAAATGAAACTGAACAACTGGAAGAAAAATATAGAACCATACTAGGCAAACTAAACAATATCGCGGACAAACCGAAAATCCTGAATACAAAACAACTTCTTAAACCGTGTAAATAACATTTCTACCGAAATAAAGGAAAATACCCAATATCTTATAGTAACTTGCACGTCATGCTAGACATGCTCAAACATCAGCAAATCGAAATCATGAAACAGTTCACGCCTGACCTCGAAGGAATTGCGACCATGTTAACCGGCATTAAACCCTTAATCCGACATAACCTCCTGAAAAACAGGATTGGTATCCTAATAAAAAAAAATACACTACAAAAAACAAACGAAACTAAGAAAATTTAAATATCCAAAATAATATAAATTACAAATCTTTAAATGGTTAGAATATTATCTTGGAATTTAAATAGCTTTTTACACAAAGCAAATCTTAATTACACTTCACAACCCTGCAGCAGTTAGTTTGCAGGAAACAAAACTAAAGCGGCTCTATGGCTAGCAGGGACATCCTTTTAGCAATATCAGATAAATTTTACTCTGAACTGATAATCCCTTAATACAAGCTTGGAAATCGCAACGGTTTCGCTCTATATTTCCAGCCTCAAAATAACCTTATGTTCAATCTATATGCGTAAAAATGATGATACATCAAATCAAACTTTATCCAACTTATTCAACGAACTACCTAAGACTTTTATCAGGCGACGTTAATGCACATAACACAATATGGGCTATCAAAAAAACGGACGCTAGAGGGAAAGTAATTGAAGATGTTATAAATCAAATGAATTTATGTCTCTCAATACATACTCATCTTAACAATAATGGCGGCTTCTCATTAATAGATCTATCTATATGCAGTTCAAACATTATTCATTTTTCAAAATGGTATTCCGATTGAAAATTATTTGGCAGCGATCATTTTCCACAACATATAGAAATAGATATTCTAAAAAATACACCAACTAACTACATCTCAATAGTGGAATGTCGCAAAAGCCGACTGGCCTCTACATACTTCCACAGTCAAAATCTAAATTATTTAAAATATTCAATCAAAGATACGCGAACCACTTACAAATATATACGGATGCTTCTAAATCTTTAAACCGAACTACCTCCGTTTTCCTTGTAAACAATGAAACTCGCGTATACCAATTACCTGCAATAACATCCGTTTATACAGATGAGCTTATTGCAATTTATAAAGGTCTAAAATACATTCTAAAACAAACGGTTCTTAACAAATATGTTATATGTACTCATTCAATTAGTACATTGAATTATGTCCAAAATCTAATTAAAAATACAAACATCGATGCTAACAACTTGAAATATATTATATACAAATTTATTTCACAGAACAATAAGTTGGGTTTCCTTTGGACACCAGCTCACTCGGGAATTTTAGATAATGAAAATGCAGATAAAGCAGCTAAAACACTCCAGGGAAACCTGAAAATAGTTAAAGCCACCCACTTAACTGATTTACACACAACCATTGAACAGAAAGTCATAGCACTGTATCAAAACTACTGGGAAACACACTGCCCACATACACACCTCCATAAAATAAAACCAAAGTTAGAATATTGGATGACAGCACACCAAAAAAACATTCGTAAGGAAGCGGCTTTAAGTAGACTACGCCTGGTGCATACATTGCTCATGTCTCGACATCTATTGCACGGAGATCCTCCACCTGTCTACTCAACGTGTTACGAACAACTAAGCTTACACCACATATTTCTAGAATACAAAAATTACGAAAAAGAAAGGTTAACCTATTAAATAACGGATTATACAATAGACACCTTACTACAGGATAATATATCGAATAGTTTATTATAACCGCCGGAATAATTAACATAATATAAACTCAACAACAGATGCAAATGATCTTAGCAATCAAGCGTCTATAAATAAAAGAAGATAACATATATGTATGTATGTATTGAGATGTTTGGAACGGATTTAGTTAGACGCAAAATTGCTAGACGCGACATCCAGGATGATACCCGTGTAAATTAATATTTATTCCGTACGTTATATTATTTATTAAAACATATGCGTCGCTGTTTAAATGAATCTGTTTTTTTTTTTTTAAATAATAATGGTATATTTCAGGAAATACATGCATATATGATTCAAAACGAGATTATATAAGAACAACCACGACGGAAGAACAATGGAAGCAGCTGAAGCATCATGTTGTAATGACGATAAATAAGTCAACAGTGAGAAAACGAAGTGAAAAACGGAAACCATGGCTATCGGAAGAAACAATGAATTTTATTTATAAGAGAAGAACGATGAAATACAGAGTATCATCTGGGGAAATACAGTACAAAACAATAAATAATTAAATAAAAAAAAAGCTGCTGAAAAGATAAAAATGCTTTTATGAAGAAAATCTGTGAAGAGATACAGAGTCACGCAAATAATAATGAACCGCAATATAAGAAAGTGAAATTACTCTCTAGAGACTTTAGGATCAAGAACTGGACAGTAGAAGATAGAAATGGGAATGTAATAACCGAATTAAAAGCGGTCACAGAAATTTGGAGAGAATACTATCAAACTTTATATAACAATATTCAGTCCAATGATACAGATGACAGAATACAGTATGAAATGGCTACTGCTGTTGAAAACCAGAAATCTTGATAAGTGAAATTGTAGATACTATTAGGTATCTGAAAAATAATAAAGCCACCGGAAGTGATGAAAAGAGGTATATAAACAAATTGGAAAGGAAGGAATTGCCAGAATACACTCGATATGTAGCACTATATGGGTGACTGGAAATTGGCCGAAAGATTGGTGCCAATTAGTGTACATACCTTTGTATAAAGAAGGGAATAGGTCCGCACTCGAGCAAGATATTTCTACGGTTACTAAATAACCGGATCTGCGCACATATGACCAAAAAAATAGCCGAAGAACAAAATCAGGTTTTATGAAAGGACGAGATACACGGGAGCAGATTCTCAATTTAATTAATAGAATATAAGGTATCTGTAGTAACGTGCTTTATTGACTATCAAAAAGCCTTTGATTATGTCCAATGGAATAAACTTTGGGTAGTGTTAATCGAAATTGGTGCATCAAAGTACATTATATATATATCTTATAAAGAAACTGTACGATAATAATCGCAATATTGTGCGTATTGATATACCGAAAAATCTGGAAACTTTAATGTTCGAAAAGGAGCCAGACAAGGTTGTGTTCTGTCGCGTATGCTGTTTAATTTACACTTATATAATGAGATTAGTCCTAGAAGCGTGGGACGGTGGAGTAACGATAGGAGGACGAAAAGTAACAAATCTCAGATTTATGAAATGGGAAAACTTTTGAATAAACTTGAAGAAATTAGTACGCAATATGGATTAAATATAAATACAAATAAAACAAAAATAATCATAATAGATCGCGAAAACACAATACCACACAATAATAGAACATTAACCGGCTACGAAACTGTCGAAAGTTTCGTGTATCTAGGATCACTTATAGAGAATAAAGGCGGCTCCCACGGCGAAATAAGGCGGAGAATTGAAATTGTCAAGAGTGCCATGACAAGACTGAACAATATGTGCAAGGAATTACAAAAAATGTGAAGATACAGCTCGTCCAAACGCTTATATTTTCTAACATGTTATACGCAGCGGAGACATGTATACTGAAGAAAATGGACAGAAGAAAAATTGACAGCTTCGAAACACGGTGCTGGTGCAGACTACTTAGAATTCCGTGGACAGCAAGACGTTGGTATCACAAAAACGCTGTCAATGATTGTAAATAGAGTATTGAAATTTTTGGACATATAATACGAAAACAGGAAGGTATGGAAAGCGCCATGGTTATGGGAAAAATTAATGGAAAGCGATCACCGGGGCGAACACCTACGAAATGGATAGACATTATATTAAAAACGACAGGCTTGTCATTCGCTGAATGCGTACGGAAATCGGAGGATCAAAATGAATGGCGAAAATTACGAAACAGCGGACTAAATGTTAATCACGGTACCCTATCTAGGGTGACGACTATACATGATGATATATATTATATATATATAGGTGCAATGACTGTTAATAAGACAAAATGAAAGATAAAGAAAAGTAACTGTAGGAAAATTATGTATCCTTTTATCTACACATATATCACTTATACATACATATGTATATATATTAATATATAAGTATTTAAATCTTGTGTTTAGGAAGTTCTTGGCAAATTTAGTCAGGATGACAAAATGTAGTGCTTATTAAGGTTAAAATTGTCGATAATGAAATCAGTTATTCTGGCAACTTGATGCACTATCGAATGACCAGCCCTAAAGCCAAATTGTTGAGAATGTTGTGAGTTAGAGAATAAGATTGTAACCGGTTTAGTATTATTTTTTCGATGGCATTATTAAAAGTACATATTAAGCTAATGGGACGAATATTACGAATATCACTAATCTCTTTACCAGGTTTTGGGAGAATATTTGCTATTTTCCACTTAGTCGGAAAGTAAATAAACTAAAAAATGCTACTGATTAATTTAGTAAGATAAACTATCGCTTTAGGAGGAAGGTGCATAACCATAGTTGCAGCAATATCATCAGCAACGCACGGCATTTTATTTCTTAACGATTTAATACATTTATAAGTTTCAGATGATGTAACGAAAAAAAATGAGTAGCGGTTAATTCTAGGTTGTCAGCTAGTTTATAAACGGTCTGATTATTATAAGGATTGGTTGGTGGGGGAAGCGGTACATTCTGGCTTTGACAATCGGGGTTACATACTTTCCAAAGAGTAATACACACATATACATTACATACTTGTATCTGTCCAACTTATGCTGTTAATGTTATATGTAATATCATGCCACTCGATTTTTGTCATTGGCACCTCTATCATCTCAGAATTTACAGTTGTTAGAGACGTTGCTTGTATCAAGAATTTCCAGTTCCTTAATATTGATCCGCTTACCTTGGAATCATTTCCTAGTGTTCCTATCCTTAAAAAAACAAAATTCTCACTTATTTATATTTGGCAAGCTAGGTGAGACAGTTTTTCGACTGGTAAAAATTTTACTATTAATTTTTACAATGCTCAAGTGCTCTCTGGCGGTAGTAAGTTTGGTTCATATCTTCATAGGTTCCATGTTGACTCCAGTTCCCGGTGTATCTTTTGCTGTTCCAGCGAGGACTCCTTTGGTACTGTAGATGATATTGAGCATTTAATGTTCGATGATCTTAGAAATAAATTTAAAATACATAGAGTAGAGCCTCTTGTATTTTCTAAACATAATCATGTCATATATGGAGTTGTCAATGCTAAGAAAGTTTAAAACTGGTGGGTAAAATTTTTAGCATCTTTTTGTCTTGTTTTTAATCTTTTATGATATTAATTCGACCTGCCTCCATCCATTTTATTATTAACGTTGCAACATTTATATAATATTGTCTACGATTGTTTTTCTTATAATTTATATATATTTATTTATTTATTTTTTGTATTTCTTATATATAAATACACTTTCCTAATTGAATAGTTAATGTATTCTAATTGATTTTTCTATTAGTATTTTTAAGAATATCTTAGTGTATACTTATTTTGTTTGCAGTTGCACTCCTTGAATTATTTTATTCAGCCTCGTCTTCGTGTTTGTTTTATCATAAATTAAATTTTGATAATTCTTTTTCTTCTCTATGATATTTAGACGTAACCTTTTTATTTATTTTTATTTTTGGCTTCATCGTTATCTTAGCAATATTACTTTTTTTTTTATCACTATTTTAAATTGTATGTATATCCCTTATTCCATCCTATTTTTAATATTTTTAAGTTACACATTCACTCCTATTTATATTTTGTATTATACTGGATGTTTCCTTTTGTTTCAGCTACTCAAGACTTACACACAGTTATCCATTTAGAACACTAGTTCCCTGCACCCTTATAAACACATATTCGAAACAGTATTGGAATGACATTTGTATTACTTAGATATTTACTGAAGAAGACTGATCAGTTATTTCAAAACCGATTTTTCCGAATTATTAAGTGAAAGTGCTGTGAAGCCAACGTGAATGGTTTTTTTTTTATTCATTTATAACAAATGAGGAATTTATGCCTGTTTTGAGTTCTTTAATGTGAGATCGCCTCATTCCTATATGGTATCATGAATGGATCGCAATACTGGCAATTCGGTGTGTTAGTATATATCTTATTTAAAATACATCATGGTAAATTGTCGAAATCGATTACTGATATAAAGCTAAACAAAATTCCACGTCGGAATATCTCTAACGAGACATTTTACACATCGGTTTACAAATGAGACGTGTCGCAGATGAAGTTAAATTAATAGTTCGCTTAGCTAAATTACAGAATCACGCCAATCCCAGTTCGCTATATAATGTTCTGATTCGGTTTTAACACGTAGTATAGATTTGTCTTATATGCGTGTAAATAATTCGATTAGATGATTTATTTTCATCAGTTCTGAATTCGAATGTGTTATTAAAAAAATAATAATAATAATAATAAATTTAATGATAATATAACTTTTTAATTATTCGAATGAATTCACACGAACCGGTACTTTTTTATTAAGTTTAGAATTAATTTTAATATATTTCCGTTTATCGAAAAAAACAAATCGTATATTTTGTTTTAGCAGTATCAGTTGTTACCTATAATAATAAATAGATAGATAATAGATGCAGAGAAAGATGGATAGACATAAATAGATAAATAAAGACAAAGAAAGAGTAAAGAGTAACGTGGTAAATAAAGAAGAAATAAACGTACATCATTTATCTGTATAAAAATATTTTTTCCACGAACACGATCGTCGTCATTTGTACGTGGAAAATGCGTTGAATAACAACTATGTTAAGGGATTTCAAACTATTCATATCGTCATAAACGGATAAATAGCGATTTGAAAGCTCTATTACGATGATAATGATATTATTATTATTATTATTATTATTATTATTATTATTATTATTAAGATGAATGAAGAATAATTTGACCGAAACTAGAACAGACTTCTCGAAATAAGCGATGTTAAAAGAAAAAATTCACCGTTACAGAAAAGCTTTTTAAAGCTCGACCATCAACTACGTTCCAGAATGCAAAATAGCGATCGTCTTAGTCGTACCGTCGTGTTGCGTGATATTACGGATAAGGTGTGTGGGGTTTTGCGCAGAGACCCGAAATTTGCAAAATGATCGCCTTGTTAGTTAGTTAGACGACTAGTGAAAGAATGGAAAGGGAGCAATAACAGCGAAGGAGGGAGTAGAGGACAATGACGTGACGGGATCAGGAGCCGTTTATTTATGACGGAAGCCGCTCTATTAAGAAAATCGACGGTGGTTTAGGTTTTTGGGGTTTACTGACAGTTTCTGTTGCAGCAGACCAAGATATATATATATATATATATATATAGAGAGAGAGAGAGAGAGAGAGAGGAAGAAAAAATAAAGCCGCAACTCTCATTTATAACATGCTGATCCACCCTCGTAGTATAACTGCTGTAATTATTTACCCTTGAACAGACTGAAATGCTCAACATTACTCATTCCGTCTGTCTTTCTCATTCATTTACTGATAAACTATTTATCCTCTACCAATCCGTTTGCAATTGCGAATGTTGTGTGGCTCACGGCACGCAAAAAAAGCGCATTAGTCTAATCGAGTTGGTGAACTGCTGTTTTATAGATATATATATATATATATATATATATATATATATATATATATATATATATATATATATATATATATATATAGGCTAAAATATTGCGTTGAATTATTCCTATTTAATCCTTGTTAATCGAATGAAATTAAAGCAACTACGGTTTATTCGCAACGACGTTATACGTACTTGAAAATACGATATTCTCCGTAATAAATATCCCGCTTTTATCCGAGTTAAATGTACGTGTTTATGCGCAGGGATCGGTTTTTCTCTTTTTTTTTTTTTAAAGAAAAAAAACCATTGTTAAGCTTAATCATACCGTTGCATCATAATTTTTCTTCGCGTCGGGAAAAGGAATCTTCACACGTTGCACAGTCTTAGTCCGGAATTCTGCGAATGCGGCCCTATCTTCATCTAGTGATAGTAGGTTTTTAAGTTCGCACACTTACGTGTGGCAGCTACTACAGCTGAACAAGTGACAGATAGATCGTTCCTCACCGCGTATGTAGAAAGAGTCGTGAGGAGTACGCCATTTCTTTGTATTGTCCCCTGTTCGGGCGACCATCGTTGTTAGCATGTTTAGTGAACATATGTCGATTCAGCTCCTGTATAGAAGATTCTGCATGGGGTCAATTCATCGTACCCGGGTGTTTTTTGCTCGGTGCTCTTTCGAATTTTTCTTATTTTTCATTTCAGACGGTTCTGTGACTAGTGTTAACCAAGCTTCTTTAGAGTATTGGAAGAATTACTTCAAATGACTTTTGGTAGGCAACAGCTAATCAGCGTAAATAAAATAGTCTATGAATTTGAGAATAGATTGATATAAAAACATTGAATAATGTTGGTGCCAGCATACTTATTCGTTGTACTACTTTGTTACACCTATGTATCGTTTTATCATCTTCTTTCTGAACATTGCGACATGAAATTTTGCCATTTCATGTATATATATATATATATATATATATATATATACATATATTTATTTATTTATTTATATAGATAGATTGTTAAATTCCGGTTAGATAGAGACAAATACTATAGTCAATCTTGAGTTTTATTTGCTAATAATAATTTAAACAATTGCAAATGTATAATTTCCGTTATTAAACATCTTTTCCGTTTTGTTTTTTTTTATATTATACTCGATTACTCCAAATATTAATCGTTCTTAAAACTCGTTAAGTTTCGTGGCGGGTTAATTTATATATATAATATAAAATCTCAGTGTGGATTGGTTAAAATACTGTCATAGCATCTTTTGCCTGTAGTAAGAAGCAACTAAAAGAAGCGCGAGGCTTTACAGTCCTAGACTGTTACGTAGAAGCTAAGTGAAACAGCCCTGGCAGAAAATAAACAGCTGGAAAGGAAAAAAGTATTTCATCAATAATAATACATTATACTATTCTGGCAGTGATACCATGAAAATGTAACGGCGATTATAATAAATAAAATATACGCGACAAGATGATCGGTTATGAAGTAGTAAACGATACAATGATAACCATCAGGATAAAGGGCAAGCCTGATAAATATAAATATCGTGCAAGTCTATGCTTAACTAGCGCGTCTCCCATGAAGAATCCATAAATAGAAAAAAATATGTGAAAATACCCGAGAATCCCGGGTTTTAATCACTATACGAAGTGGCTAAATACTTGTCTATCCCCTGAAGATGGGTATAGAAACACAACTTATTACATATTAATACGAGATAAAATCATCTATTCAAGATAAAAAACATATCCGGGGAAGAATTGTGGTAGCAACCGTCAACTTTTAGCAGACAAAATAAAAATAGAACTATAAAACATAAATGGAAAAATGTAGTCGCAATAGGTGGTATTGATAAACTTATAACAATAATTAGCCCCCTCAAAACAGCAACTAACTGCACTTATAAGTAAGTTGAAAAAGGCAAACTCAAAAGCGGGATAAACGAAGATAATGGTGATCGATAAATGTAATTACAACCGACATGACATACAATAGTTAGATAATATACAAGTAGTTGATAAGTTCATAGATAATATACAAGTAGTTGATAAGTTCATATAGATCATTAATTGCTAATTACAGAGAATCTGCAGTTGAAATCAAAATACTAATATCGACGGTTAAACCGGTCCTTGTTCAGTTATAGAAGATGTGAAAAATCATGGCATATTCTTAAGCACAAAAGTACGTTTAATGCAAACTCTATCTGTTTCCTGTTTAGGTATAGTGCAGAATTCTGTACTTTAAAATAAGCCGTTTTAGACGAATCGATGCTTTTGAAATGTTCTGCTGAAAACCATTGTTACGGGTTTCCTGGATAGAAAAAAAAACTAACCTCTTTATATTAACAAATACCATTAAGCTAATCACTAGTCGATTCCTTCTTATCGCTGAACATTTTTAAATTTTGATGTTGAAAATTGCTTAAACTTTTTAATGCACTTATTTTCAACTAAATGAAACGTTTAAAACATTATGAAATTAAAAAAAAAAAAATTAAACTAAAGGTATTATATTTTATATTTTTTTATTTTAGGACGCTCGACTATAAAGGTCATTTGCGTCCACGGAAATTAGATACAATAAATTACAGAAAAAGTTATTTACTACTTATATTTGTTTAGTTTATAAATAATTTTTTTAAATCGCTCATTTTTAGAAAGTACATTACTCGTTGTATTACATCTTCATTGTAGTGCTTCACTTCAATCTAGTCCACTTATTAATGATTACGTTGACATTCTGTAATGACATGTTCTACGGTAAGCATTGAACCTTGACAAAACTTGCGTGTCAGTAAAGACGCATTCTCCTCGTTTAGTGCCCCCTCTGTTTTTAAAGACGTAAATGACATTTCTTATATTTCGAAGAATTTTCTAATTATATAGTTAATACTCGTTTTGAGTCGAACTTATTCTTATGAAATTAAATTGTAATTTTGTTCGCTTTCCATTTACCGTTTAATAAGTTATTTCTAATTGAGCAAACGTTTAAAAATTGAATAAAATAAAAATGCATTTTAAAATAATTGTTCGGTTAAATCGATTATTTGCTTATAGACGTTTCAGTGGAGTAAATAAATTCAGTTTGTAGACTGAACGAATGTATCATCGAGCGAGATTAGGTTATTTTTCGACTTTATATTATCGTTAAATTTTTATATATATATATATTTATTTTTATTTTTATTTTAGGACGCTCGACTGCAAAGGTCATTTGCGTCCACGGAAATTAGATGCAATAAATTACAGAAAAAGTTATTTACTACTTTTATTTGTTTAGTTTATAAATAATTTTTTTAAATCGCTCATTTTTAGAAAGTACATTACTCGTTGTATTACATCTTCATTGTAGTGCTTCACTTCAATCTAGTCCACTTATTAATGATTACGTTGACATTCTGTAATGACATGTTCTACGGTAAGCATTGAACCTTGACAAAACTTGCGTGTCAGTAAAGACGCATTCTCCTCGTTTAGTGCCCCCTCTGTTTTTAAAGACGTAAATGACATTTCTTATATTTCGAAGAATTTTCTAATTATATAGTTAATACTCGTTTTGAGTCGAACTTATTCTTATGAAATTAAATTGTAATTTTGTTCGCTTTCCATTTACCGTTTAATAAGTTATTTCTAATTGAGCAAACGTTTAAAAATTGAATAAAATAAAAATGCATTTTAAAATAATTGTTCGGTTAAATCGATTATTTGCTTATAGACGTTTCAGTGGAGTAAATAAATTCAGTTTGTAGACTGAACGAATGTATCATCGAGCGAGATTAGGTTATTTTTCGACTTTATATTATCGTTAAATTTTTATATATATATATATTTATTTTTATTTTTATTTTAGGACGCTCGACTGCAAAGGTCATTTGCGTCCACGGAAATTAGATGCAATAAATTACAGAAAAAGTTATTTACTACTTTTATTTGTTTAGTTTATAAATAATTTTTTTAAATCGCTCATTTTTAGAAAGTACATTACTCGTTGTATTACATCTTCATTGTAGTGCTTCACTTCAATCTAGTCCACTTATTAATGATTACGTTGACATTCTGTAATGACATGTTCTACGGTAAGCATTGAACCTTGACAAAACTTGCGTGTCAGTAAAGACGCATTCTCCTCGTTTAGTGCCCCCTCTGTTTTTAAAGACGTAAATGACATTTCTTATATTTCGAAGAATTTTCTAATTATATAGTTAATACTCGTTTTGAGTCGAACTTATTCTTATGAAATTAAATTGTAATTTTGTTCGCTTTCCATTTACCGTTTAATAAGTTATTTCTAATTGAGCAAACGTTTAAAAATTGAATAAAATAAAAATGCATTTTAAAATAATTGTTCGGTTAAATCGATTATTTGCTTATAGACGTTTCAGTGGAGTAAATAAATTCAGTTTGTAGACTGAACGAATGTATCATCGAGCGAGATTAGGTTATTTTTCGACTTTATATTATCGTTAAATTTTTATATATATATATTTATTTTTATTTTTATTTTAGGACGCTCGACTGCAAAGGTCATTTGCGTCCACGGAAATTAGATGCAATAAATTACAGAAAAAGTTATTTACTACTTTTATTTGTTTAGTTTATAAATAATTTTTTTAAATCGCTCATTTTTAGAAAGTACATTACTCGTTGTATTACATCTTCATTGTAGTGCTTCACTTCAATCTAGTCCACTTATTAATGATTACGTTGACATTCTGTAATGACATGTTCTACGGTAAGCGTTGAACCTTGACAAAACTTGCGTGTCAGTAAAGACGCATTCTCCTCGTTTAGTGGCCCCTCTGTTTTTAAAGACGTAAATGACATTTCTTATATTTCGAAGAATTTTCTAATTATATAGTTAATACTCGTTTTGAGTCGAACTTATTCTTATGAAATTAAATTGTAATTTTGTTCGCTTTCCATTTACCGTTTAATAAGTTATTTCTAATTGAGCAAACGTTTAAAAATTGAATAAAATAAAAATGCATTTTAAAATAATTGTTCGGTTAAATCGATTATTTGCTTATAGACGTTTCAGTGGAGTAAATAAATTCAGTTTGTAGACTGAACGAATGTATCATCGAGCGAGATTAGGTTATTTCTCGACTTTATATTATCGTTAAATTTTTATATATATATATTTATTTTTATTTTTATTTTAGGACGCTCGACTGCAAAGGTCATTTGCGTCCACGGAAATTAGATGCAATAAATTACAGAAAAATTATTTACTACTTTTATTTGTTTAGTTTATAAATAATTTTTTTTAATCGGTTATTTTTAGAAAGTACATTACTCGTTGTATTACATCTTCATTGTAATGCTTTACTTCAATCAAGTCCGGTTATTGATTACGTTGTTGCTCGAATTTCCGACATTCTGTAATGACATAAGCGCTGAACCTTAAACTTGCACGTTATCGAGGACGCATTCTCCTCGATTATTTTGTTTTGTTAAAAAATTATAAACCCTCTGCTCAATGAGCGGACTGGGAACTAGAAGAAATCGACGCTTAGGTTTAACTGATTAATGTTCGCGATTACAGAAATTTGCTTACACGGAACGGATCATCCGTTGCGCGCGTTTCGTCTTATAGGAATTAGAACTTTTACAAGAAAGAATACTTTTAAAAGTAATAGGGAGTAACAATTGTTGTGGGAATTTTTCTCTGTTTTAGCGGCTGCTTTTTCTTTTGCGAATTTATATATAAACTTATAAGATATCGCGAAGTAAAACACTATATATATATATATATATATATATATATATATATATATATGAACATCACGGAAAGTATGGGAAAACTCGTAAGAAAAGGGTGTAATGATAAAAACTGAGAATAAAGACGTAAGTTTTACCGCGCGGTATGTATGTATGCATTTCAAATATACATAAGCCTGTTGTAGCGTATTACCTCAATTTATCTAAATCAAGTTTTTGGGAAACTTACTAACTACTACTAACTACTAACTAGTAATATTAGTAGTAGTAGTAGTAGTAAAATAATAGGCACCTCCTGAAATGTATATCCAATTATTATCAATCTCGTACGTAAACATTGTTATACGTCGAACACTACTGTTGTACAAGTTCTTCGGAAGATATACAACAATCGTCCCGCTTTGCCATTTCGTGTTTGTTGTTATAATGGCGCTCGGTTTCGCTCCATTTAATTCGAATCCGGCTACAGACAAAAGAAAAACAAGAATACTAGTGGCATTTCTACCGAAAATGGGAAATGGTGATGTTCCCATCGACAAATGGCACGCGATTTTCCAGCCGTCAGTAAAACAACAGAATTTTTTTCTTGTTTTAAAGTAAAAAGTTGTTAATAAGAGAAAACCGTTAGAGAAAAACCAGAGAAACTCGTTCGTAATGACGGTAATTCTTTCGACTGCTAAACGATCAGTTTATACCATTCCGTCTGTAGATATTCGGATTTTATATATAGACAGACCCAAAACACGATGTTTCTTATCTACTGACTACGGGAATGAAAGCGAATTACGATTTGAATAGATTGTTATTTAAAAAGAAAAAAAAAACTAAGACCGTGCCCCGGAGCGCAGGGAACAAGTGACACTTAAAGATAAATTTTAATTCGATATATTCAACTCAACGTATAGATTACGCGCAATAAAAAATGAAAAAAAAAACATTTATTTAATAAACTCAACATTTCGTACAAATTTCACAAAGAAACGAAACGCACTGTCCGCTATCTTAAAATGTCTTCATTCACAAATCTACGTCGCACATATATACATTTTGCGAAGATTTGAACGAAATAACGGATAGCCGTGCGCGCATGCGCGAGAGAAAAAAAATACGAATTGGCTCGCTTATTTTACAGGTTAACTCCCCATATACCACGCGCCAATAGAAGTTTCACTTCAAGATTGACAAAATATTTCCTTGTTTGAAAGTTCAGAACTCACGTGCGAAGAAATGCATTAAATGCGAAGACACGATTAATAAGTTGAGGGGGTTAATCCTTATGTCGATATCTGAAATTTAGCTCGTTCCGAATAATCGTTGAAATGATCTCGAATTTTATTAATAGACTGTACGAGGAAGGAGTTACATCATAAATAAACAAAAAAAAAAAAAAAAAAAAAGATTTTAAAATCACTGAAAAATTGTTTCTTCCTGAAAAATCACAAAACTTTTCGTCTGTTACATCATTATCGCGTATAAAAATTTAAATTATAAATATATATAAAAATTAATCGAAATATAATTAATTCGATTTTGAAAAAATTATCACAGTGATAAAACAGTATTTTTAAATAATTCGATAATGAATAAACAAATCAACAATGAACGACATAAAATTTATACATAAACGATAACGCAATAGCGAGTAAAATAAAATTTAAAAAAAACGTCCGACAATATAAAATTTGTATATACACGAGAATAGCGTTAACCGCCGAAAAGCTTTGTGATCTTTCATACAGAAGAAATTTGAGTGATTTTAGTGATTTTTGTTTATTGTTTACTTAATCACTAAATTCTAAACTTTTCGCATTATATTTACTTGATAACATTTTTTTGCTTTTGAAAATGTAACTTTATTTATATATCAACGAGTTGTGATAAATCTTAAAATAAATATAAATAAAACTAAGTGTATATATATATATATATATATATATATATATACATGTATGTGTATGTATGTATGTATGCAATAAATGTATAAAAAATAAAATAAAAATAATAACAGATAATTTATTAAATAATTAAAATGCAGTTAGTCTAATCGTAATTTATAAATATATATATGGAACTTTCTTATAGCTAACAAAATTAATACAGCGATATATACGAAATTCATTTATTTAGGACAACCGATTAAAATAAATATAATAATGCTTTACAAGACGAAATAGCGAGGAAAATAAAATTAATCCGTGGATGACACGTTCCAAAAAAAACAACTTAGTAATAACCAACACTACGCAACACTCGTGAGAAGTATTTGCTCAATGCATTCTGCCAGCTTGAAAATAATAAAAGACGAAACAAAAAATAGAAATTATTGAAAAATAAGAAAGCCCGTGGGCCTCGTTGAAAATCACACCGATGAATGAAGAAAAATAGTATCAGAGAGATAAGAAAAGATGAGATAAAAATGATTAAAAATAACAAATGCCGATAAGATATAGAGGCCTAAAATTGTGATTATTGTATAGAAAATGAACTGTACGATGACGAAGTATATACGAGATGGAAAATTAAAAAAAAAAAAAAATCTGAGTTGATCGGAATGGGCACCAGATCGCGATGTTCGGGAAAAGTTAGGCTTCATCCAGCAACAGTGGACTGAATAACTGTTGTTACTGGAAAAGAAAATACCAAACTATTAAAAATACGTAAATATAAATCGTGTAGAATTTCGTTTAGACAAATTTCTGGGTAGGCACAAATTAATGATTTTTGTTTCTGCAAATTAATTTTTATAATTTTTCGATCGGAATATTTGTCCGTAGAAAAATACTTTCGTAGATAAAAAATATTTTAAATCGAAACAGTACCTAACCGAGATGTAAAATATATATGAATAATCCTAATACTATCGCGTGGGGTAGGCAATGGCAAACCACCACGCACAACACCATATGCGCGCTGGTAATAATATAGAAGAAGACGAAAAATCCTTTATTTCATTAACCCGCTTTTACAAAATTATTGGCCAAGTACCACTTGTATGGCAAATAGTTATTTTAACTTAAATATTATTAATATTTAGTACAAATCTGATCATAAAGAAATACAAAGCGGCGAAATAAAAACTTGCTAAAATGAGAGAAGGAAAAAAAAACAATAAAAATATTTAAGTTAATAAATCAGGTAATTACAATTTACAATCGATGCTTGTTAATAAATCGCATAATAAAATAATAATTAGAAATAAGGAACTAATTTTTATAAAAATCCACAATTAATTCTACGGTGCTTATACTTAGTATTTATGTACCGTATTATAGTTATCGATAACTGATATTAATTTATCATGACGGATAGAACAATTATCGAAAAAATCTTTAGAAATTTTGTTAATAAATTAATCGGTAACTTCGTCTACTGGTGTAAATATGAAATTTTTCTATAACGGGTGGCATTTAATATAATTCTACAACGATAATTTTGGACTATCTGAAGCTTTTTATATGTACTATTAGAGATAGCAGACTGAGTTAATTTTTTATTTAATCCGGTAAGACCTAATTTTCTGTTAAACATTGGAGAAAAAGTACATTACTTTTTGTGGGCTTTGTCTATCGTATATTTAATATGTTCATTAATAATCTTCTATCAGGAACTACACCTAAATGCGGAACTTCTTTCGACCGCGGGACTACAAAAAAATACGCGAGGCTGCAATTGTGTCCTGACAACAAAGCGATTATAATTACTTCTCACGTGTGTGTGTCTATCTATGCTAACGCCACCTTATAGGCTACTTACACTGTACAACGAAATATGTATAGGTAAGTAGTCGCCTAACTCCAATATGGAGACGGCACTTAATGATGATATTTATGTTAGGCTAATTTTAATTTAGCCTTGTTGCTCTTTCTTTTCTGCTTAGAGTCCTTCGATGTCTAGTTCTCGCGGACCCGACAACGGTGATCGTAGACAGATCAATGGAGATACCGGTAATCACCATGCGACGATGGTTAATGGTCATCATTTTCCCAGTCAACCGGATACCTCCTTGTTGTACGACGTTAAATGCAACCCGTAGTTAGTAGTCGTCATAGAAACCTGGATAGTGTAACGACTTAAAAACGACGAATCTTATTTATTTTCTCTACTCCGGCTTCATTTTTTTCTTTCTATTATCATTGTTGGTATTTAAAAAATTATTATTACTTCATTCGTCTTTATCGGAGTTTTAATTATATATATATATATATATATATATATATATATATATATATATATATATATATATATATATTATATATATATATATATATATTATATATATATATATATATATATATATATATATATATATATATATATATATATATATATGGTTGAATATTTTCTCCGTTCAGTATGGCGTCAATTTATATTTTATTTTGTGTTTTATCTCTCCGTTCTTAGGTGTATCATCGAATATTATTGAATCAATTTCGAGAAATATATATATATATATATATATATATATATATATATTATACAAGTACGAAATAGAAGCGGACGAAAATATTGCCCATTCGCAGTTTATTTATTACAGTAATAAAATGATGCGTTACGTATAATTAAAATTTTATTATCTACAATGCTTTAATGAATAATAATAATAATAATAATAATGAGGTTATGTAAAATTTAAAAAATCGCATTAGAAATCATGCTCCTAGTCTTTTATCGATAAATTTAGTGCCATTTATATTGTTATATACGTTTTACTACATCTTCCACATTATTAAGCTTTCGTTAATTTATTCATTAAAGTTATTTAAATCACCTGTTTTTTTTTTTTTATTTTATGTTGATGTATTGGAGAGTAGTGATTTTATGAATTTAGCAAAACAAAATAAAATCGAAGTTAATCACTAAAAAATTTATTACATAAACACAAACATGAAGCTTTTCGACTATGAAGTCATTTTCAAGTCGAAAAGCTTCGTGTTTGTGTTTATGTAATAAATTTTTTAGTGATTAACTTCGATTTTATTTTGTTTTGCTAAATTTTTTTTATTTTACCATTATTATTATTTTTTTTTTTTTTTTTAAACCCATTCCGGAATCTTTTCTATGTACATTGAATAATACGTGTGCTTAATAATAAATTATTAACTAAAGAATATTAATGTGTGTAGATTGAATTGTAAACTTATAGAATAACACAGAAATTATATACTTAAATTGGTTACATTATAAAGTATCGGTGATGATAGTTCTCAGTCACCATTACCATTTACTGCATAAAACCACACTTTTTTTTTTTTTAATAGAACGCTTGTATGTGTATACGGATATATGCTGGGACGTGTATTTACGTGAAACATTTTCATAAAGATTATATAGATGTTATTTTCATTTAGAGCGACTCTTTAATTTTTAATCGCCTACTTTACAGCTCGCGCTATTCGCTCACAACTATCCTAATCTATTTTTATTTTTATTTTATTTTTTTAGAATGGACAAGTGTATACACCACCGTGCATATATAGGGACGTCTTAATGTTCGTAAGCATGTATGAGCGCTTATACGAGTGGATATATCGGCTTAATTGTGTATTGTGAATAGACGTGTACTTGCGGGTGTTACACTTATTTATGGGAGATTATTGCGCAATGACGGATATATATATATATATATATAATTATCTTTATTGTATATACTTGTGTATGTTTTTGTACCGAACTTGCACGTATAAATGTTTACAGGAAATAATTATTGAAAGAATGTCTAATATTGCATATTCAAATTAATTTGGTTTTATTATTATTGCTTGCCGGAAAACGAAATGTGCCTCGCTATAAAAATATCATTCACGAATTTAAGTCTTATGTGCCGCATTTATAGTTTATAAATACATTCCTGTAGAACCAGTGAAGCTTGCATTTAATTAAAAACTACAATACGCGACATAAGTTATCAGATAAAAATTATTGTACCTCGTTTCACGCATTTCGTTATTTAAGTATCATTAATTCGTCCGAGTGCTGTGTTACTTGACATGAACAAAATCCGTTTTTATTTTAGGTCAATCAGTTATCACATATCGGGAACACAATACTTATGACAAATGACTGGTACTGATATATCGAACTGAATTTCGTTGCTAATTCCGCCGATACTTATCGTATATTAAACGCCTAAAATAAGGTTTAAATTAATTTAAAAATTAAATAAAAATATTTTTATACGGTACCATTATATATATATAATATATATATATATATATATATATATATATATATATATATATATATATATATATATATATATATATATATATAATCGTCGTATCGTCGTATTGTCCATTGCCGAACGTCGTGACTAGCCATCGTACGTTTCTTTTTACGTACGAAATGGACTAGCATTCAAAACACTATTTCTATGCGACGCACATGCGCGTGCATATGATGTTATACGGAGTGGTGTGCACTGCCTTCTCCAAGATAATTAAGAATTAAATAATGATAAAAAACTTTCTGTGTCGCGTGTTGGTTTCGAACCCCCGACCGTCGAGTTGACAGTTGAGCACTCTAGAAACTACGCCGCCGCTACATATATATATATATATACATATATATATATATTATATATATATATATATATATATATATATATATATATATATATATATATACATATATACATATAATCAAAACGAAACGTAACCTTTTCAAATTTTAACAAGCAAATTCCGGAATCTAGACAGGCTCTTTTGTTTACCAAAAGGTTGAATTTATTATTAGTTTATAAGATTTTTCATCCGGTTCTAATGAATCCGTGAAACTAGAGTGTGTTGATGGTAAAAAAGTATTTTTATTTTTATTTAAATTTGAAATTAAATTAAAAATATGTATCACCGAGGAAGCACTACAGAAATACTCTTTCCGGAATTTTAAATTAATGGCGTCGTATTTTATAATTCATTACCTAACCGCTTCCTCAATAACATGCATAATAATCAACAGTGATAAACTAATTCTATTATATATATATATATATATATATATATATATATATATATATATATATATATATATATATATATATATATATATATATATATATAATTAGGAATACAATAGAGTAGAGGTAAATAGCTTCTAGACGACACTGCGTACTATAAGAAGCATATCGCACACATAGGTAATGCGTAAAATTAAACATATATTACAATTACATTAGTAGGTTTAGTTTCATAACTTTAACTCTGTCTACCGGCATTTCCTTAATAGAAGTTTACCTACTTCGCAATCTAGTATTTCTTAAATTTGACGTCTTGTATTATGTCTGCACTTTTCTCTTTCCAAGATCGGTGGTCGTGATTTCTGAACATTTCTTCTGCCCGTGCGCTCTCCCTTCAATTTTCTCATGTAAAACGATCGTAAAGACGCTATTTTCTCTGATTTATTTAGTCATGATGTATATATATATATATAATATATATAAGATTTCGTAATTTTTTACAGTACTATAATTATAGGTCATCATACGGTTACTTTGCGGAATTGTCAGTTTTAATAGATTATTCATATATATAGTAAAAAGTTAGAATCTATCATGTCTGGAAAAATAAGATTAACCTAAAGAAACAGGAGTAAAAAGTTGTGATTAATAACATAGACGGTATGTCAATAAGGATAAATGGGGAGCAGATCGAACACGCGCAATGCTACATTTATCTAGGACCTGAAATAACTACTGACAAAAGAGAAAATATGCAGAGAGAGAGAGAGAGATAGATACGAAGGAAAATATCTCTCGGGCATGGGCTGCATTTGGGAAGTTATTGGAGCGAATAGTTTGAAGTGCTAACTTTATAACCAATGTATCTTATCGGTATTAACATACGGAGCAGAACGTAGAACTTTACGAAGATACAATCACAAAGATCAGGAAAACGCAAAACAATTCAAGAAGGTATAATACTAAATGTCAGGTTAAAACACAGAAAACAGGGAGCGGCCAAAATTCACAAACGCAGTGGAGCGAATAGCAAAATTAAAATCCTGCAATGGTACCCATTGAATTAAAAAAGGAAAAAAGACAGACCAACGACATGGTGGCGAGATGACATTGTGAAAAAATTCAAGATTACTTGGATCCGAGTTGCATAAAACAGGAACCAATGGGAACGTCTGGGACATGCCTAAACCCTGCAGTGGGTAGATAGAGACATAACGTGATATATATATATATATATATATATATATATATATATATATATATTCAAACCCCCGTATCCGCACATGTATGGATCTGAGAAAATGCGCGAATAATCGCGAACCCCTATTTTTCAACCAGATTGTGCCATTTAGGGGTTAGGTTATTTTTTTATTGTAGATATGTATTTCGTTTTATGTAAGGTAAGTATGTAAAAATACTGATGCATGTCTAAGTGAAATAATATCACAAAAAATGTCGGAAGAATGTACACAGCTCATGTTTTTGTGTTATGCTGAATCGCCGAGTCGCCACAATACAATAAAAATGAATTGCTGCCTAAATGAGAAAGTAGAGGAGAGCTTAAGTATGCACGTCTGTATATTAAAAAAATGTTCTAACTCAAAGTCGTTTGTCTCCCGAGCATAAATTTGCGGATACGGCTGTCCAACTGTATATATATATATGTGTGTGTATCGCTGCTGTAGCACAATGGATGCTTTTTTGCTTTTTCCCGTTCCAGACCGATTTCAGTATTGATCTACACGTAAAAATATGAGATTATTTAATGGGTTAAATCAGATTTCATTATTACAGTATTATTATTAGCAATAAAACAAACACACACACGTAAAAATATGAGCCAGTCGGTAGATGCGTGTCAGCATTTTCAAACTGAAATATTATTGTGTTTTGTCATCCAGCGTTCCAAATATTTTCTATTTTCGAATATTATTATTACCACCTCGTGGCTTAATAAATTCAGTTATTTCCGCTGTTTTGCGCCAGTATCATGTGGTCTTTGTTTGAATTAGTGTCTTCAATCGATAGTAAAGAATAGGCTGTTCACTCCTCAACGGGTATGCCCTTCCGGGCACGAAATGGTTCTATCGTAAATTGGTTCTATTTATGAAATCGTGGACAGAAGAATGTACTGCGACAAAATGTTGCCAAAGTGATTTAAATATGGCTACACAAGCTATTACAGACTGGAAAAGCTATTTACGTGATGTTTGTACTGATTCGTTACTAAAGAATTAAATAGTGATCGGCGGTCGAAATGTCATCGTTGAAATGAATCCCGCTTCACAAAACGAAAAAATCAGGCGTGTCGAATATTTTCCCAGGGTTTTTGGCGGTTATTGTCGTGAAACTAAAGAATGCTTTTTATTCGCTGTACCAAATCGTACTGCAGCGACTTTGCTT
Organism: Coronaproctus castanopsis; assembly: GCA_032883995.1. NCBI lineage: Eukaryota > Metazoa > Arthropoda > Insecta > Hemiptera > Monophlebidae > Coronaproctus > Coronaproctus castanopsis. The sequence continues at coordinate 91,756,824 of CM065052.1, forward strand.
CAGACGATCCGTGAATGTATTCGTCTTGGAACAACGATAATCTCTGACCTTTGGAAAGCGTGTGACAACATTGCAACTATTCCAGGCATGAATTACCAGTGAACCATTCTACTAACTTTGTGAATCCTTCTAACTCAGTACACACAAATTCCGTGGAAAGGATGTGATCGCAAGCGAAGAGACGAAATAAACGATAATGTAGAACGAGAAGGACTCAACTGGATTCCTATTTATGTGAGTTTATCAAAGAAATTGAAATGATGATTTATTCGAAAAACTAATATCCGATATCGTTGCATTTCAACCCCGGCGAAAAATTACGAAGGTTAAAAAATAAAGGCACGTTTTAATTACATTATACGTATTAACAAATATCTTGAAATTTAACAGCAGTCCTAAAAATAATCTCTCATATTTTTACGCATAGATAATTAGGGAAGATTCTCCATGCCACATTACGATATCTGTTTCGTTCATGGTTTACCTACCTAATGTTTAACATATTGTACAATAATAATAATAATAATATTTTTGTTGTACCGTAAATTTATCCAATAGAAAGTACGAGAGAGAAATTAATGACGGTAATAATAGTATTAAAAGGCGACAGTATTCGAAATATCTAAAAGACAATAAATTATCATTGCCGTAATTCAATAGGGAAATCCCGATTCAATTCCAGATTTAAATTTCGGACGTTATTTGCCTCCTCGGGGATATGACGAGAAAATTAAAGCTTGGCCACTTTTGTTCGGAAGATATTAAAATACTCTAGTAGTACCTAAGCCACCTTTGGACACCTCACTCACCTACTTCTCTGTTTCTCCCTAAATTTATTTATTTATTTATATACGTATAGAAAAAAAAATATATATAAAGAAAAAAACCAACAATACTGCTAGAATACACACACACACACACACATATATATATATATATATATATTATACAAAAGAAGTGTATGTGTAGTTAACTGATTCATCGTTTACTCTAGAGAACTGTATACAAAAATTATCTGTCTCATTGTTTAACTACGTAACAGATTTTAACAATAAATTTTCGTCTCTTTTCATTCGCATCGTCGTCATATCTGTTCAATGCAAAAAGGAGACATTTATAGCCCCGCCCATTTCCCTATACACGTACTTATGACGATTTAACTAAAAGGTATATTACTTCATTATCATGTCGTCCGGTAGGGATTTTACATTCGTTATTTCTAATTCTGAATGAAATTTTCGACATATATATATATATATATATATATATATTCATATATTAATCAGTTTATTATTAGGTAGTATGATAAAGAAATATTTAGATTTCAACCGCCATTAAAGTACAGATGTGCAGAATTATATTGGGGTTGTTGTTGAATGTGCCTTCTTCATTTACATTGTTCAACCATCTCGGCTGGAAGGCTTCATTTCATCTTCAGTTCCCTGGAGTTCGTCTTTTATTTACCGACAACGCGAATTTGCTTTTAACAACTACTCTCAGATAAGCCAATTTAATTCGAAGCTTTTTTTCTATTTTTTTTTTTTTTTTTTTGTTAGGAAAAAGCTTTTCTTTTTCGTAGACAGTTTTTTCCTTGGTCTAGAGTGTTTGCTTTTTATTGTACGTGTTAGTGTGTCGAAGGGATACCTGAGGAAAACACACGTCGCGGTAATTATATATATATATATATATATATATATATATATATATATAATGTATGTAATATATATTTATAATTAGCGAGAAACAAGAGGGAAAAATGAGGTCTCGGAATTTATTCGATTCCTTTGTGACTTATCATTCATAATTCTATTGTGTTGTTAGTTTAGGGATAATAATATACTAAAAATTTTTTAAGAACTAAAAAAATACATTTTATTATTACATATGTATGTGTGTGTGTGTTTGTATAATAATCATATTACGCGTGATTTTTGTTCTCTAATATACTTTGTAAATTATCACGTCATGCTCGTTGCCTTGTGAAAATGTCCCTTAAAATGAAGATTCGTTTTTCGTGATTTAATTTCTAGAATAAATAACTTCTGAATTATAATGCAAAAAGTCGAATGTACGACAGTCATTTTCTAACGTTGATATAAATATAGGGTGGTGACCCAGAGCAGACGGACGGTTTTGTTTTTTTAATAGCGCAGTTGGTGACATTGCTACCACGTTTAGTGTATAGAGGATTTTTATCCCGCTTCAGTTACCAAAGCATCCTATAACGAAAAGGAGCTCGCGTTTTGCGCGGAACGTTATTTTCGGCTAGAATTCGAAATAGTTTTTTGTTGCAAATGGCACGGTCATCGTCGTTCCACAGGTGATTGTAAGCTAATCTCTGGTTTTTCTATTTTTAAATAAAATTTAATTGAAAAATCTTGGTCGAATAGTTTTATGAATTTATCGTTTATATCGCGTTAATAGGTGTACAATAATCATAAATGTTATTAGAAACAGATATACAAGTAACTGTATAAATAAAGATGCTAAATATTATAGAAATAGCCAACCGATTGTCGATAATTCTACGATGTTTATTATACCTAGAATAACGCACAATGGGACTTCTTAGCATTTCGTAGTCGCCTGTATAACATTAATCAACTTATTCGGAAGGTTTTTTGCGATCGTCAAATTTCTTAGATAATACAGCTTTCCTCGATTTAGCGAGAAACTCGTTATATTTTTCCGTGTATACTAACAGTCGCTATTTACGTAATTTGAAATACAAATAATAATCTATACGTCCAATTGGCCTTGCGAAACCTCGTGAAAATGGCCGAGTACTTATCGATCTGGTTGATAGCTAACAGCGAAGTAGCCGAAAATAGCGATATTCCGTTTCCATCTTTACATAATTATTTTTAAGGACAAAGTGATCGGACGCGAGCATAATTGAACGTATACATAAATCGAATACGCATATTTTGCATATCGTGTTTTCCGATAAAAGCGCTTTACGCTGGGAAGACGTGGGAAAATCGAACTTAAAAAATCGTTTTGTCGAAATAAAAAAAAAAAAAGAAAAAATGTTTTCTAACAGGGCGAACGCGTCGAGGCTAATAATAAATGTCTACGATTATCGAGGTTAGTGTGTAAATCCGAAGGAGGATAACTGCAACGATAAAAGTTGAATGTCGCTTTATAATGGTAGTAGCAACGTAATTTAGAAATTAAAAATGAGGGAGCCGAATTCGCGTCCTGAGAACTATTCTAATGAGTCGTTGGATGTGTGTAAGCTTATCTCGATTAAATATCTTCTCTGTTCTTTTAATAATGATCGTTTGCATAAATTTAACGTTTTTCTTTTATTATCTTATACTATAAACAACCACTATTGCAAACAGCCTTTTTCTCCTCTAGACTGTTTAATGAGCTCTCCTTCCAAACCTTCCTTTGCAAAGATTTTATTTTATAATACATATATATATATACACGTGTTTGTAGTGTGTGTGTGTTTACTTGTAGATTATAGATGCGAATGTATATAAACGAATCTACGCCCGACATTTGCGTATTTGCAGCTAATTAGGTAACAAATCTTTTACTACCTTCGGCTTTCGATGTTTTTGTCTAGTCCCTAGTGTGATTTTGCTGCGCTTAACAATCGACTGCCGTCTATGGCATTTCACGGCGTTTATAGTTCGCTCTGTATATTATTTATTTATATATATATATATATGTATATATAGTTATATAGTTCGTATATTATGCTTGTGTATGTAATCGAAACAAGGAGGAAAAGTTAATTTCACTAGGAAATAATCTTTGATTATCTTCGAAGTGTCTTTCGGAAATTTTATTCGCCAGATATCGAAGTCCCTTTTAGGGAATTCCGTTTAATACGCGCATTCGTTTTCTTTATTAGTATTTGTAGCGATAGCTCGGATAGCGACTTACGTCTTGTCATATCTTTTGTTTACCTTCATCATTTCTCCGTATGGCCTTAATTAAACAGTCTCGTCTTATCTGTCTGAATTTTAATTTCTTTCGACATTTTTCCCTAGACGCAGCAGGTTCCTTTACGAAAGTGTTCTATAATATTCGTGATAACTTCTAAAAATTTTTTATATTCTCTACTATATAAACTAATTAATATATATATATATATATATTATTTTTGGACGGGTACTATGTACTGCTGCTACGGTCAGAAGCAATTAATATATTTTTATTTGTCTGGATATTTCACCATCATAAGTTTGGAAGGCCTAGAACTGATTTTATTCCATAGTAGGTAACTTCCTGAACCGATTTTCTGCAGATTTTTTTTAATTTTCCAGTATTGATTTGCGCTTATATCATGCAACAATGTTGTCATTTCCCTGAAATCTGTCCTTGTATTACATCGCGTAACAGTCCACTATGTCGGAGTACACGCTCCATCCAGGTTAATCTTCTTTTCTTTATCGTAATAAGGTCCGTTTTTCATCAATTCTTTGGAGAACTTCTTCTTTCGTAACAACTTATTCTTCGTATCTTCCTCCAAACAGCACATTTCAAAAGCTTGCATTTGTTGAACATTCCTTTTGTTCGATGCCCACGCTTCAGCATAATACGTTTACACAATTTTAACGGTATTGACTTTTGGCGTAATATGTTTCGCTTTTCTTGCCAGGCTTAGCTAATCTAATTCTCGAGTATATCGAAATGCAAGTCTTCCGTTATTATTTGACCATTGATAAAACTTGTTGAATTTTCTGACCATTACTTTCCAATTGAAAACTATTAGGATGTTTAATCGTGATTTTAATTTTATCAACATTTATTTCTAACCCAAACTGCTTTCCTGTATCATTTAAGGTCCGTACCATTTTTTGTAGTATTTTCTTCGGAGACTCAGCGATTATAACCTATCGTTTGAAGTCTTTCTCCGCCTAAGCGAATTCCATATGTGGTTTATGCTAAAGTTAATTTAAGCGCAAGTTCCGCGTATATACGTTAAAATGAAATGGAGATAACAAACAACCTTGTCGTATATTTGTGCGGGTTTGCATCTATCTCTAATAACCGCCGTCTGACGTATGTATAAATTATATATCTAATACGCGTTTGGGGCATTCCATTTGGTCAAGGAGAGGAAGATATCCCAACTGACTCGATCAAAAACTTTAGTATAATCGACAAAACAAATAAACACGTTCTTATTTCTCCAACATTCATTAACGTCCATATTGCATCTCGGATCGGATAGATTCTTACGAAAGCCAAATTGTGTTTTATCTAAAAATTGTTCTATATAATTTTCTAAAAGTTTTTTTTAATATTTGCGGCAACATTTTGGATGCGTGGGGAATGAGGCTTATAGTTGTATAGTCGGTGCATATTATTGTAGTTATTTTCTTTGGAATCGGAACAATCACCGAAGTTATTCTTCTGGCCATATGCCTTCAGTGGCGTAATGTGAATTCGAAATAGAACCATAATGAAACATTTTTTTATACGTGTATAAAAATAGATATATGTAAAATTCGGTTAAATACGTAATAAAAATAATGAAATACCGTATACATTAAAATTAACGAAATACCTCATCCGGTGAAAATTAATTCGATCCTCCTATTCTCCTTTGCAAAAATATCTATTACGTCATCATAAACGGTTGATCGTTTCCCAATGTTTGATAGTACTTCTTTTTCAACACTAAGAAGAGCTAACGAACATAATCGCTCGTGACCTTGTGTATTTCTTAAGTGTGTTTTTATTCGTTTCAATGCTGAGAACGATCTTTCTGCAGATGAAGGGCTGTTGGAATTGTGGTTATTAAATAGGAAAGCTTTTACACTTCTGGAAAAACATCTGTTAAATCTGAAGCCGTCAAATATTGAAGCATGTCCAGCACAGTGTCTTTATGCATGTCTGAATCTTTATATATAACAGAAAGTTCACTTTTCAAACTTGAAAAATCGAAAATGTCCGGATAATTCTGTTTTAAATAGTCTTCTTCCGGAAAGATTTTTTGAAAATTTAAAAAATTTTTTATATTTAAGATAATTAAAAATTTCAGATTTGCTATTAGGCATATTAGTTTGCATGACAACGATAATTTTTTTAAAATATTCTTCTATATGACATCTTCCCACGAAATCGAATCAAGTTTTAACCTTTTTTTTTTTTTTTTTCGAAATCTTAGCTAATGATGATACGAGTTTTTTTTCATTAAAACAATTATTAAAATATGATCTAATTTTTCGTGCAATTCTAAAAGATAATTGCGAAATGATTCAAATTTTTGAGACAAAAACTAATGTCAAATATGTTTTTTTTAAGTACTCGAAACAGTAAAATTGTGGAAATATAAAAGAAAATATCAGCAGAAAAAAAAAGTTAAAATCAAAGTCTAAATATGAAACCAACGCGCTGTGTAAATCGTTTCTGAATCCCACGTATCCGGTTTTGCAATAAATCGTGTAAATATACCTTTTAATATATTCATTTACCGTTTCTACTAATCTACTGTTGTAATTCCAACGTGTTGGCGATAAAGTGGGAAACGGTTTTTTTAATTCAGTGTCTAACACTGCAGTTTTCTTTGTGGATTTAAAAAAAAAAAAAGGTAGCAAAACTGGAATGAGAAATAAAAAGATTTAATGTAGCTAACAGACTGAGAAAAAACTAAATTCAATTTATGAGCATAACAGTGAACGAAATGGCTTAAGGATACTTATTTTTAATTAGACCTTCATGAATTTGAGCAATTAATTGTTTTTCCATATTTAAAGTCTTTTAAAGTTTCAAAAAGTTTTTTCGCTAATTACTGAGCACTTCGATCACTACTTACATTCTGAAAATGTAAAAATCTTTCTTCGACATTACCAGTCTTTGTTACGTATTACAGTTGATAATTAAGATTTTGTAACAACATCGGTTGTGTAATCCATTATAACTGATACAAAAAAAAATGAATTTGATAGTTCAATTTTTATTTCATTTACCATCGCTTCGGAAATGGATATAATGATGTCAATATCAGGCGATAATCCACAAAAAAATGTTGAATTAGTCAAGTGGTTTTCTAAGTCACTGCAAAATTCACTCAATTCTTTTAATAATCCGAATATTCACCAGTTATTCCTTCCTCTGAACCTTCTCCAACTATTACGTTTCAATACCCCATTATTATTAAGTTATCTCTTGTTTCTTTTTTTCAGTAATTCTTCTAATTTTTCAGCTATTTCTGTTTCATCGCTACTGGGTGTTAGCGTATAGACTTGTAAAACTGTTACATCTACTGAGTATGCATCGAAACGTGCCAGAATAAATTTATTTTCTATTACTTAATGCTATTGCTGATGACTTATTTAGAATAAACGCTACACCATGTTGGCCTCTTGAACGACCACACCCCATGTATTATTCTCTATACTCCTGACAACAAATCTCCTTCATCGATCCAGTCCGCTAATCCAATAATATCTATTTTGTTAGTTTCCATTTCTCTTTTAATTATTTAAAGTTTTCCAATTTGGAGCATAGTTCGTAATATCCCACGTTGCTATTTTTAAGAAGAAGTCCTGCCACTTCTCAAGCCGGACAGAGTAACAGGAAAACTGTTGCTGTTACTGAGGTTGCCGACTGTGTTTGTGCTTACCATGGTTAATAGGGAAAAAATAGTGTGGTCGTTTCCCCTTGCCATCCACATGATTTTCTTTTAGGGTTTACTCACTTAGCCTGTGCGTAAAGACACGAATCGCAAAGCAGGGCTTTGTTACTGAGGAGATAACAATGTAAGGTTTTTACGACGACCTTAACCCGCCGAGGGAAAGACAATCATACGATTTATGCACGCTTTTATGGCCGAGCATCTGCATCCTCGTGTCTCTTACTTTGGCAATACTGGAATCACCTGACCGAGGAATTCTACAGGTACCCGCTCTTGGTCCGCGACTGCTTATTTGACTAATGTCTTATTTGTAGGTAACCTACATATTTGAAGGCCGTTCCACTATCCGCCGCCTGTGGATGCACCCCAGACCGAATAGAGCTCCGGTTCACTGAAGGTACAAAGTACCTCAAATTATAATATTCTGAGCTTCGTATAAATGTGATTAAATCTAAATACTTGACAATTTCATAAATGAAACTAATAAGATAGACAAATGAACGATAAAATAATTAGTAATCGTTTTTTTTTAAAAAAAAAAAAAAATGAATAATAGTAATATAACAGCTATTCTCGCTTGATCAATTAATCTTCTGTCTGACCGGTCTGTTTATCTTCAGTCAACAAACATATATTTAGTCTAATTCCATTTTATTTCCAGTATTTTACGAAGAACATCTTCCGTTTTCATTTTGCCTCTTAATATTTTTTACCTTGTTCATTCTTGTTACTGCAATTATTTTCCTTTCCATTGCTCTTTGATGTACCTGGATTTTGTTCCCCCCCTAGGGGTACTATGTACATTCTGGGATCCGGAGCTCTAACCGTCCACAGGTGGTGTATTGACTAGTACATATAGTTAAGCAGTCGCGAACTAAGAGCGGCTACTGGCGGAAAGTCTGTAGTAGACGATTCCAGTAGCGACAGGATAAGGAGACACGAGGATGCAGATGGGCAGCTTGAGGACCTGTCCACTAAAATGCTGAAGAAATCCTATGAATGTCTCTCCCCGGGCGAGTTTACGTCGCCGTAAAAGCCTAACACCGTTACTTCCTCAGTAACAACCCATTGCACTGCGAGTAGGGTATTGACCTAAAGACTAAGGGAGTAAACCCCGACAGAAAATCAAGGGGCAGGATATAATAAACTTACCACCCTGCCTCTACAATAATAGAAATTATTAAACTATGCGGGGGAAAAATAAATAAATACCCTGCAACGCTGTTTAACAAGAAGGTAAAATCCAGATAAAATGGAACAACACGGAAATTATACTGATATATAAAAAAGGCGATAAAGAAGAAATTCAGAATTATCGACCAATTAGTCTTCTCTCGAATATATATAAGCTATTTACAAAAATAATTACGATTAGTCTAACTTGATGCTAGCCAACCAGATGAACAGGCGGGATTTAGAAAAGACAGGAGTACGATAGATTATATACACGTTGTTAGGCAAATAATCGAAAAAACAAACGAGTTAAAATTCCAATATACGCGGCTTTTGAGGATTTTGAAAAGGCATTTGATTGCCTGAAAACCAAAGCAATAATACAGGCATTAGAAAGATTAAAAATTAGTGACATATGCGCACGAATAATTAAATATATATACAAGAATTCAACAGCTACGAGTACAATTAATGAGGAAAATAAAACATTCAATTTAAGAAAAAGAAATAAGACAGGGAGGTGAGCTGTCCCCGAAACTGTTCACAGCTGCACTTCGAGACAGCATCGAAACGATTAAATGGGGAACTGCAGGTATACAAGTCGGAAACAAAAATTTAACGCACCTTCTATACGCGGATGACATTGTATTATTTGCAAATAGCCTGGAAAAATTACAAGAAATGATACAGGCAGTCAATGATAAATTCAGTGTAATAGGGCTTAAAATCAATATAAATAAAACTAAATATATGTGCAATGAACTTGTATAAATATAAGGATATAAATATAAACACACAAAAAGTGGAAATGGTGAATAAATTCATCTATTTAGAACAATTAATTAAAGTAAACAACGACTTAGAAAGTGAAATATCCAGAAGAATATAATTAGCATGGATGGGATTCTCAAAGCTTAGAAGCATACTTAAGGAAGTTAAAATACCGATAAGCCTGAAAAGGCGTGTGTTCGATCAGTGATGCCAGTTTTTAACATATGCTAGCGAAACATGGATATTAACAAAAAAAATGAAACAAAAAATTAATCAGCGAAAAATGGAAAGATCTATATCACTCTGATGGAAAAATGGACGACAAAGTGAAAAACAACAAAAGTTAGAGATGCAATAAGTATTATTAAATAGTAAATGGAGATGGTGCGGACATGTGGCTAGAGCCGAAAACCGCTGAATAAGCGCGTCAACATCGTGGAAACGTGAGAGCAAACGAGCCTTAGGACGACCAAGGATACGGTGGACAGATGAAATCCAAAAGTTCAGGTCAAATTGGCGGGATGAAAATATCGCGGCGTCTTGGAAAAGTTGGTTGAGGTCTTCGTCCATCAGTGGACTGATGATGGCTAATGAAGAAGAAGAAGATGTTGATTGTGTTGTTTACCACATTCACTGTCAGATTGTTTTATTAATGCTGTTCTTCAATTTGCTAATTTTTTATGAACTGTAATTTTAAATTAATATTTTATCGTTTTATATTGTTTAACGTTTTGGATATTCACTTGAAAAGTGACCTAACAGCCGCAAAACATTAATTTCATACATTTTAGTGATTTTATATATATATATATTTTTTTTTGTTTATTATAATTTATTATAATCATTTTTCTCTTGTAAATGGATAAAGATTTAACGATTAAGGGAAACATATAACTAACTTGTCGTTCGGATTTATCTTTATTTATTTTTTCTTATTTTTTTATATTCGGAAAAACTCGAAATGTAGATCATTTTTTTTACATAACAAATAGTTTTAAGATATGCAGAGAATTCGATTGGTTCGTGGTTTAGGTTGAAGATTTGATCATTTTAAATTATTTTATTTTTTCATCTCTATTGCATATCATCGTGGCACAGAAAAACTATCATAATTTATAGAACAATTTACGTCATCCGTCTGTATTGTACGCTTCATGAACTCGATCATCTAGGAGGTATTCCATGCGATTTTCCCTCTATGAAGAGTGCCCGCAGTTCACTTGCACGGACCGCTCATAATTCGTTTTATTTCGCCAATCTCAATTAATATAAAGTCGTCGGTCTTCTCGACTATCCATGGAAGCCGCAGTTTGATAGATTCAATGTACCTCCGATGCATCGTCCCGGTCTCGGCGATATTTTTCCGTACGCATATACTGAATTTGAAATTTTCTTTAATGTATACTAGCTTAGGCATGTATTTATGTTCGTATGTACGATGAAGTAAATACTTTCCAGCGTATCGAGCGTGTCTATGTGCGGACAATGTATACACATGTATATGTAGTTGTGTGAGTGTTTCGTATTACTTTAATAATTTAATATCAATTTTTTTGCGGTTTAATCCAGTTGTATACTCGTATGTGATTATTTACTTCCCGGTGTTGGTATTTTAGCCGACATCGGTTGTTACGTGATAATTAAATAAATAAATAAAATTAATTAAATAAATAAAGAAATAAAATAACGGTAATTCTACCGAAGGAAACGATATTATTTTGTATGATTAACGGTAAATCTTATTTATATGGTCTTCGTTGTTGTATCATCCTCAGTTCTGATTTCTCTTTCGATTGGAAAAAAAAACAAATTTCAACCGGCGAGTCGATGATATTTTAATTATCGACCAATTTTCTCTCTCTATCAAATAAATTCGCTCAGTTTTAAATGAGCAATTTAGAAAAACTTTTATATTGTTTCGCGGGATAATAAACATCCGTACAAATCATCGCCGTCGATCTAAACTTAATTTCGTAAGTCTATCGGACGGTCTTAATTAATTCTTATTTACAGAAAACAAATCTTACATCGGGTGATAAAATGAAAAATTAGGGTTCGTCACGTACATTTATTAATTACCGGAGTTTGAATTCAAAAGCGTCACTTTGCGCACCGAGTAGAAATGAATCTGGTTCGTTGACTTTTCGGAATAAGAAAATTTTCCTTTATATCATTCACACACACACACATATATATATATATATATATATATATATATATATATATATATATATATATATAGTTTATGTACGTAAACTACCTTGTTCTAAAACGTGCATGCCCGTTTGAATCCAACAGTCGTATATTTACATCGCGATCGTCTAATGTATACCATGCATTTTGTTAGTAACTGGGATAAGATCCCATCTTAGCATACGCGAAAAAACATGTATATATTTAATATATATGTATATACATATAAGTAATGAATATATATAGAGATAAATGTAATGAATATATATATTGGATATATATGTAATCGGATAATGCGTTGGTGCTAGGTGAAAGAAAGCGATGCCCGGTATTTGGATTTCGAAAAAGAACGCTTATTCAAGATATCCTTTCCTCCGGCCTACCTCGACAAAAAGTAGGTAAGGGTTAAAGGTTGAAAAGTTTTTCGGTTCACTCGGTGGAAAGATGAAATTGTTCACTGGAGGCTGCGTTCGGTATTTTACGGTTATATCATGCGAGGAGTGCGTCTGCCGCTAAGCGAAACTTTTCTAGAGAATTAAAGAGATTATTTTTGAACGACATAGCGTGAAGGAAATGAACAAATGTGTTTTTATATATACATGTATACATATTCATATATATGTACAATAGTACCGGTTGTTTACGATTAAAACTTCTCGTACTCCCCGATTTGGATACGTACAGACTGTGAAGGGTTTCTTTATTCGATCGTCATTATTGGCTTTCGAAAGAACAGTTGAAAAGCAATATATACTACTCTACATTAGGTAATTCTCTCGAGATAATGCGAATCCTTTAATTAGCGACAGCTGTTATGCGTGTGTAAACGTATACACACACACACATATATATATATATATATATATATATATATATATATATATATATATATATATCGTAAAAAGAGAAATGGACCTATAACAAACGGAGAAACGAATATCATTATTAGAGAACTAGAGAAATTAAAGCGATAATGTTTTTTTTCACAAAGGATAAATAAAAAAATTTAAATGTGCCATTATGGTATGGAGACGTTAGAATAACAACGATTAACTACTAAAACTAAATGTACGATATTTTTGAATGTACGGGTAAATTGACAAACGACATCCACTATTTGGACACATTGTTCCAATCAGTCGGCTGAAATCTAGGAATAGTTTCCTTAAATCAACGTCGATGTTATCGAAAAGTCTAGCTAAGCTGTGGAACGAAGCCGATGCAGCCAGTAATGATGAATACGATGAAGTTTTTTACCGCTCGGCCACAGCTTAGCGTGGAAGATCTGGCGTTCTATTAATAGGTTAAGGACAAGTCCAAATTAAAAAAAATGAAACATTGAAAACGACGATAAATGCAAATGCGGAGAAATCCAGACTTGTGATCACGCAGTGCCCGCTAATAGATCAGCAGTGCAGCCTTCGAGACTTAGTCGAATGCAACGAAAAACCATATACGTGGCTACTTAATGATGCATAATAATTATCCGGACACGGAAAGTAAGTAAGTAAATAGCAGTTGGTAGTAGAAGATGAAATTCACGGGTGAAAAACGTCGAGGAATGGAGTAACATTAATTGGTCGCTTTAAGGCAACAACGGAAGGGAAATTATTGGGAATAGCATGCGTACAGTGTACGGCATTAACGGGAGAAGAAGAATAAGAAGATGAGATGATAAATTTGCTGACGTGCAATTGAATAGCGATGATAATCATTTTACTATAACAGTACGTCTACGTGTTAAGTCTTCGCGAATGAACATTTAACATATATTTCTGGAATGGGGATATTACGCGTCGTAATATACAAAAATATATGTTGAAATTGAATTAGGGTATTAAAAATATTAATCCTCGGAAAGGGTAAATTTACATTGATTTTTTCGTTGATTGTAGAAAAGCTACATGAAAAAATAATACGGGGGGTCAAAGGACAATTTTGTATATTTTACGTAAAGAAGAGGTATACCCCAAATATAAAATTAATATTATCGATAGAATTATTAGAGCGCAAGGTTAAACCTAATTCTAAAAAGACAAGAAACTCGCCACGACACCTGAGCTGTGAGTTGTATTAATTGACGTATATTTAATTTTTAGTCCGTATGAGACATCTGTGATAAAAGTGTAAATTTTTCTTTGGAGGAACTTTATTAGAAACAGCAGTTAAGGCGGTTTTTACGCGAATACCTGGACGACAATTTGTTTTTTTGTTTTTTTTTTTAAATTGCGTTTTTTTTTTCAGAAAATATGTTTAGATAAGAATTACATACTATTAAAATTACGTACGTATAGAATTTCCTTTCATACATTTCCGGAGTTATAATGGAAAATTTCACTTTTGACAAATATCAAAATGAGATGATTTTCGAAAATCAACTTTGAATTTTTTCTTTAAAACAGTTCTGTCGTATATTAAAAAATATTTCCGTATACTTTAAATCGAAACGGTTGCCGCCGAGTTATATAAAATTTTAATTGCGTTTTCTAATATATACGCGGTAAAAAGCGAAATTTATAACATTCGAACGGTTAACTCGATCGAGCTGAAATTTTTAAAGTACATTTAGATAGATAACGACGAAGAAAATCGAAATTTTGATAATTTTACGGATGTGTACTCGGATCGGGGTTCGAAATTTGCAATTTTCCAGTCAGACTATTTTTAATTACTTCACAAATTGCCGGTATGCGCATAGAACCGTTTACGAGATTAGCCGAGTTACACTAAAATTGCTCGTTTAATAATAACGATAAAAAATTATAAACTCTGGCTGCGCATTACACAGGATTACGTAAAAAATTATGGCGTAACATAAATTTATACGAGATCGTTCAAATTTGTTATTTTATTTTAAAAAATAATAACAAATATGAACAAAACAAAATGGTTTACTATATCAAAATTTAAATTAACGATAAATGATCAAGTCCTAGATAGGATTCCCAAATTTCAGTATCCCCGAACCTAGTTTCATGGGAAACCCGATTAATCGATCGAGATCAGAAAAACCGAGGATGTCTCTTTTAAATATGAAAAATCTGATGACCTGGAAAGACATATTAACCCATGGTCGGGTATAACTCTACAGTGTGGAAAATTGGATCCTCACATCTACCCTTGAAAAGAAGATCGAAACGCTAGAAATGTATATATTATATATATATATGATTTAACACATAGGCCATATTGCCGAAGAAGACGTGCTGCGAAAATTGTCGAAGCAAATGGAACTGCTATAATACGTTCCAGAAAATTAAAATATTACGGTCGTGTAAATAGACCTACAGAAAGGTTTTATTTATTCTAACTCGTCCCGAATGGTGCCATCGAAGGATATCAGGCGCCTAGAAGGGGAGTGGAGAGTTGATATGAGACGTATACAGAGTTGGCAGTAGTGTCTAAGGACAATGTTGATCGCCAAACTTAGAAGAAGAATAAACAAGAAGGTATGTTTTTATTTATATACGTTTAAAAGCGAGCGAAATCGTTGAAAAATTGTTGGTATTTAGAAAAAAGCAAAAAAAAACGAGGCAAATGAAACAAAGACTAAAGGAATAATAAACAGGACGGTATCGTCTTTTTTTATTTTATTATTTTATTCCAGAGTTTACCGAAGCGAACGGCTATTTTCCGAATGGGAGTTCGGACTTTCCGTAAGAAAGAATTTTATTGAAAAATAAAGCGAGAACGATGAAAAACTACATTACGACACGGTCGGTAGAAAAAGGCACACAACATGGCGGTGGAAGGGTGAAAGAGATACGAACTCGAAAGAGAGAAAAAAAAATGGTCGGTAAATAATGTTGTTGATAATGCTGTCAGACAGACTGCGATTTGAAAAACGGTTAAAGGTAAAAAATATGTACGATAATAATATAAACAAAAGCCCGGCACGTTAGACCGGACTGCGAATTGTATATAAAGCTGAATCTGTAACGTACGGTAGGTGTGTATACGTTATAAGAGTATTCGGAAAATTTTTATTTCATACGTACGAGGGTAGCAGAAGACGGAAATCAATTGACCGTAATAGAAAAGACGCGGCTAGAATCTTCCGTTGTTGCAGAACCTTCCTTATTCCCTAACTCTTAAACATTATATTAGCATCTGAAGAGAGATACTCTTTTGAGAGCTCTTTATTTGCGAAAATATAAACTGCGTATATATACATATGAATGTGGCCTAGGTCTGTGTAATATCTATAGATGTGTTCATACTCGTATATGGACAAATATTGTAGAGCGATGAACTGTATAAAACGATACATTTCGCCGCCAGACTTTATTACTTTTTAAACGATGGCTAACATTCGAACCAACGCATTATTCAAAAGAAGAAACCCTTTTGAACTATAAATAATGCGTACTAACGTACAAATTCCAATATAAATGAATTTTATTCCGGAAAAGATGTATATATATATATATATGTACATATATATGTTTCTTCGATTGAACAATAATAATAATATTTCCATCATGAGAGTTAGATAAGTATACGATTTGAAAAATAAATAAAATAACCTTACTATACTTTTGGACCGTTAATAGTTGGACGAAATACAAAATTACCATTAAATCAAAAGTAAAAATGAATTTGATTCGTACAGATAGACCATTTAACGAGTAGAATCGAATATTAAAATTATGAACTGGTTAATAATAGAAACGGATCCTATTTTTAATTTGATTAAAAATTAACGCGTTACTAAGTGATTCGTATACTATAGGGTGACTCGGACAAGACGGGCGGTTTTGCTTTTAGCGCCGTTGGTAATACTGCTACAACGCAAACCGCGTGCTCCACGTTTAGTGTACGCAGAAGAGATTCGGTTTTGTTTAGTTTCAGTTATGATGGTATCCTATAACGTGAAGGAGTGGGCGTTTTTCGTGGAACGTTATTTTCGGCGACAGTATAGAGTTTTGAAAAGAATTTAAAGTTACTCGATTTTTGGGATACCTTAAAAGCCGCGTTTACGAAACACGTCCACGAGATCTGGAAGATACGAAAACTGTGAAAACTGTGATGTCTGAAAACTTTTCAAAAATTCAAAAAAGTCTTCGGAAATGTTGTAAATGAATGTACGCAAATGGCGGTCGTTTGAACGATATTCTATTGATTTTAAGCTAATCTCTCGTTTTTCTATTTGTAAATAAAATTCCATTCAAAAATTTTGGTGTAGTTTCTAAGTTATTAAAAATATAACAAAACCGTCCATCCTTATGTGGGCCACCCTGTATAATTTGACGACTTTCTAAGGGTTCTATATATATATATATATATATATATATATATATATATATATATATATATATATATATAATAGTTGTTATTCGTAATTTTTATTATCATTTATATTATTAATAGAAAGTAAATGGGACATTCCTTTCATCCTGCTTATAAATCTTACACGTTTCCACAAACAATCGGTTTCCCTCGAAATTTTTAGAAATAAACGAAGCCTTTTCGAATTCCGTGCTACAGGCGGTTAACGCACAAATTCCGGTGTCTCGAAAAGGTTGAGAGTGTATTACTTGTTTGTTAGTTTTTTTATCGTTTTAGTCCTGATGATAATGTGAAATTAGTACAGTGTTTTGATTAAATATATCCTAATAGGGTGTATATTCTATTTAATTTTTATACATCTTTATTAATGAAGCCGTATCTAGATGGCCTAGTTGAACTAGAGCACTGACTTCCATATGGAAGGTCCTGAGTTCGAATGCGGTCGACAAAATCATTTTATCATCAGAAAATAAAAATATAA
Organism: Coronaproctus castanopsis; assembly: GCA_032883995.1. Classification (NCBI taxonomy): domain Eukaryota; kingdom Metazoa; phylum Arthropoda; class Insecta; order Hemiptera; family Monophlebidae; genus Coronaproctus; species Coronaproctus castanopsis. The sequence goes on from CM065052.1 coordinate 91,774,334, forward strand.
ATGATCGTAATATTACCGCGTGGAATAGTAAAACCACCACGCACGTCATATGCGCGCTAGTAATAATATAGTACATTACAAAAACACGCGTGGCTGAATTGTGTCCGGCAACAAAGCGATTACAATCAGTTCTCCTTTGTGTGTATGTCTAACGCCAGCGCCATATTATGATTGTCTTGTACGCTAATTACACTGTACAACAAAATATATATATATATGCGTATAGGTAAGTAGTCGCCTAGCTCCGATAGGGAGACGGCACTTAATAATGAATGATTATTATTATGTTTAAGGATTTATTTTGATTATTGTTACTATTTATTTTTTATTACGTATATAACAGAACTCGTCAGATAGTGTTAATAAAATATTTGTTGTAACGGAATCTTAAACACGAACCAATTTTTCGACGAGTCATATTTGCGAATTATAATGTTTTTGTAATTTTGACATATGTTTCTGCGATCGATAGAAAACTTTTTTTTTAGCGTGGATTTTTCGTTTCAAAATTAATGCGACAGAAATGGTTAAGGTTCCGGTTCAGTCGTAATTTAACGTTACTTTTAAAACTATTACTACAATAAATGTAGCGGCAACTGGTTTCGGACGTAAAAATGTAAAATCGAAAAGAACTCTTTGTTCGGTGTTCATCTTGTTTCTTATAGCCGTTTGAAAATTTTCTAATTGTTATATCTTTGGAAATATTAGTCAGATTTAGACTACCCTTCTTAGATTATACACGTCTGGATCTGTATTCGTCATGACTTAACTCTCCTCGGTATATCCGTGAAAAATCCGGACATGTTAAACGTCCGAATTATTCATATATGATAATTACGACGTTCGTTTGCGTGATAAAAAGTCCCTACCTAAAACCAGCCGCCTGGAAACTTAGTTATTATTTATTTGAAGAATGTGTGGAATGTAATGATTTTTTATTAAAATAGACGACGAAAAGGAAGTTAAAAATCACTAACAATTTTCTTTACGAAAAATCGCAAATCGTTTCGGCTGTTTAACATATCAGTTCAATTCCATTTAATGTTCTCGTAAGGGACACTTGATAAATTATAACGCGTTAATTGCCTTGTTACCAGTAATACCGCAATGAGAAGGGACCCGCTTAAACTTTACTCTAGATCCACGACTATAAAGCTGAATAACACGATATCTCGCATCGAATTCTAATTTGGACATTTTCAGTTCTGGGAGCTTAGATATAGTTGTAACAGGACGCTTAAGGAATTAGAGATGATTAGAATATTCCTTTTCCTCGCATCTTTAACTAGGTGCAGAACTTTGTAAATCGCAAACAATTCTTCCGCAAATGAGGAATCTGCATTTCAGCGTTCTTAAAGCCATGAAAAAACCTAGGCTACCCTATCATAGGGACTATGTTCTGTTAACCATTGTAGAAAATTTATTTCATTTATACGATAATTTTCTAGCGCGTTTACATCAAAGGCTTTCGCCATTCTAAAAGTCATTCAGTGTATCCGATGTAATGGGATCGAGGGAAAAATATTAATGTGACTCTCTCAGTGTTCTTAGAGCCCTGAAGAATCTCCTACCATAGGGACTATTTTTTGTTAACTATTGTAGAAAACTTGTCTTTGTATCTTTCGTTCGTCGCGCTGCTAAACTTGAGGCATCGCAAGGAATTCTCATTCCGAGGATTCCTTCTTCCTGTATGGTTGCATCCTCTCGCGCAGATCTTCTTCATCAATATAAGTCTATGTTTTGTAAAATGCGATTTAACTTTTATAAATCTAACTTAATCTTACCATATCAATTCTTGCTCTTACTCCTCCTACGAACCTTCCAGATCGGCTTTTTCTTTTCCAACCTGGTCAGACTTCGTTACAATTGATTTCCTAATGTACTCCATAAATCTTACTCCTTCCGTATACGGTCCTATAATCATGTGACTTTTGCTCGTGACTTGTACAGCGGAGGTAACATTTAATAATAAAATTTTACATTTAAATATTTACCGGTTGCCTACTAATTATTATTGGCCCCGAATAACAACAATATCGTCGCAGTTCTGGCCATCTATGTGCATATATCTAAAATTAATCTCCAAGTGTTTGTTTCTTTTCCCTTTTTTTCTTGTATTCTTTTTGTTATCTTATGTATGATATATTTATATGAAAATAATGTTAACAATGAGGATATATTCATAAATCCGGTTATTATAAAATATATATATATATATATATATATATATATTCAATTATAATTTAAAAGTAAATAAATTAATTTAATTTTCCGTCGAAAATGAATCGCAATTTATTCTAATCCGCGCGAGACGAATAAAATTAGCGATTTATAAATTTTATACGAGCTTTTAATTTCTCGAAAAAGGATTTAACGACCAGTCCGATGACTATTCAATTTTCTCGTCTTATGAATTATTTATGAGTATAACGTAGCGGCCGGCAAAAAGCCGATGGTGATAAGTCGTTTTTAGTTGAACTCTTACGAAAAGAAACATCCTCTTCCAGTTCCGTCTTTAAACATTTCGATATCGTCCTAACGGCGGCAGCAGTATATAATAGTAATGATGATGACTGATCCTACATTTTGTTAATACGACGATAATAAAAAGCTTAATGACGTCATCGTTTTAGTATTAGAGAAATTTCTGGCAGCTTACGTTAATATTAGAAATTTTCCACAACGATGCCTAAAGAACGAAATAAATTTCAAACCGACGAAATATTAATCCCGGTTGAAGAAAAATAAGTTCCGGATAATTTTTTGTTAAAAACGCGAAAAATTATTTTAAATCTAAAATTACGAACAATCTAGTCGCTTCGGCTAATTTAAAATTTAACCGAAAAAGTCGGCGGTAATAAGCGTATTTATTAAAAAGAAACCGAATGTTAAATAATTTCGTAATGACTTCACGCGCCGTGTTATAATTTATTTTGACGAACTAATTTTAAAATGGGGCAATTATTATAGTTAATGAAAAGAATTTAAATAGATCGAATCAGCCGCGGGAATTGCTATTTCCAATTGTGGATAATCGTGACGATGGAAAGTATAATCACAGTGAAGGAAATCCGAATCTCCCGGGTATATGCACTATGTTTTCAGTTTTCTGTATTCGCTGATAAATTAGATGTAGGACAACAGTAAATCCCCGAGTGCATATGGTTCGTTGGTGCAGCTGATGACCGTACTACCAAATAATAATAAAAATAATAATTTAGAAAAAACAAAATAAAATCGAAGTTAATCACTAAAAAATTTATTACGTAAACACGAAGCTTTTCGACTATGAAGTCATTTTCAAGAATAGCTTGAAAATGACTTCATAGTCGAAAAGCTTCGTGTTTATGTAATAAATTTTTTAGTGATTAACTTCGATTTTATGTTGTTTTTTCTAAATTCATAAAATCACTACTCTCCAATACATCAACAATAATAATAATAGTTTATTTAAATATACAAAGTGCGAAATGCTAATACATTTCGAAATGGTTAACTTAATACACATAGATATTTTCCTCCTATATGAAATCTGGAAACATTTATTTATATTTTACATTTACCGCCAATAAAATAAAATATTTTCTTTAAAGTTATTGAATAAATTTATTATTTATTCATGATTTTTTTTCGGCGTAAAGCGTGTAGTTCTTTGTTAATTACAGATTTCATTAGATATCAACCGTGAAAGTTTAAAAGTAAATTTATTATTATTATTATTATTATTATTATTATTATTATTATTATTATTATTACTATTATTATTAATACTATTATTAGTTTTAAAGTAACAGTAGTGTAACGTAATAATTCTTCGTCGTTATTCCTTTTGTCGGGCAACCGCTATATCTAGATATATACCGCTGCAAGGGTTCGTCAGATAATATGATACTTCGGAATATTATGCGAAAAATGGACAGTTAACTTCGAACCGCGTGCAGATTTACCATATAGAGTCATTAGAGAGATACTTAGTGGACTAACGGTAAATATGGGCGCAACGCAATAAGGGTTTACTTAATAAGATTATAACGCGACGACGACAAATGTCTCTTGTAATTGCCTTTATAATCCAAAATGGATGGCTGCAGACTCTTGATAACATTCGAGGGTATATATTATTAAGTCTATACATATGTGTGTCTACTTATTGTTTTGTATATATATATATATATATATATATATATATATATATATATATATATATGTATATTCATATAATTATACACCCCCTAATTTATAAACGAATTAACTGGAACGTACGTATGCCCATTCGTTGCCGATTATTAGTGAATAGATAAAGTAACACGACTGAATAATGATTGTACTTAAAATTTTTTTTTTTTTTTTGTTAATTTTTTCTAGTCGAATTAATTCATTTACGATATCTCCGACGAACTGACGCAAAATAAAACGATCAGTTCTATCGTCAATTCTTCTTCATATATATTAATCTGACTTGCATAGCCAATAAGCAACTTACTTATATGGGTCTCGTGACAGGATGGGAGATATCATTCATCAATGATGCTCGGAATTATCTCGCCAATCGATCAAAAACCGATGTAAAAGGTCTAAAGGAGTGTAACGGTCCCCGTCTATGGACATCGTTGCCACCAGCTAGCAAGTAAACTGCTAGTCGGTTCGGGTGGTACTCTAACTTGTGCAGCTAACGTTCGCTACTTGTCTGGATTACCTCGCGCACATCCGGTACATTCGGGTCGTTATAATTCTTAATATTTTCTACCGGCATCATCGTTGCATCGTGTTAATATTGGACACACGAATGCATTTTTGATAAACTCTTTTTTGCTTCGAAACTGATTTTTTTTTGTTCCGTCGGTCCGTATATTAAAAAAGTTGATGCTGTAAAAGTATTCTTTAATAAAAATAAAGAAACAACAAATAGATGGGCGTTGAAGCGTAAGTGCAAAAGCAAAATTAAAAGCGAAGGATGGAATGAAATATATAATCGATTTCGAATCACCGAGTGTGTATGTAGTAAAAAGTTCGCTAAATAAAAAAAAAGTAGAAATAAAAAAATTAAACAACCATAATTAACGAATATCTATAACGACGAGATGATGATGATGATAATAATAATAATAATAATAATAATAATGAGATATAAAAATATAAAAATTAAACAAAAAATACACACGTACGAATAAAAGCAAAAATTTTCTTTTGACACAGTGGTCTTATTTACAATTGGTTGGCTAGCTCGTATGCTGAGAGCATTGATAAACAACTGAACGCAGCACTACGCTTAATAACCGGTACACTAAAATCTACTCGTATGTGCTTGCAAATATATTTCCACCGCACATCCGCCGAGAAGAAGCATTCAAACGAGAATGGGCTAAATACACAACTCGCAACCACCTCGCGTAGATTTATTAAAGATATCTACACATGTCTTCGCACCAGGAAACCAGTATGGCTGACGGCTAATAAATAAGCTTCAGGACAGTGACGAAGCAGCTACCAAATGGAAGGAAACCTGGCTTAAGCGGACTCCAACAAATGGACAACTAAGGATTTGATCTCAACGGAAAAACATGGTCCCATTTAAATCGCGTCAGAACCAACAAGTATTTAATGAATAATTGAAGTTTGTCGGAATCGTAGCTGTGCAATCGCGTGGCGAGATCTAAACGATTTCGTTAATTCGTGGAACTGAATGAGATACGTTCGCTCGAGGAATATGCGGCAGATCGACTGTCAAACGTTAATTTCTAACGAGGCGTATATTTTTTTCTTAACACGAATGTACTTGTACTTTAATTTAAGCGCGTAATTGATACGATAAACGAAAGTATTTATAAACTGATCCGAATGAATTTCGATCCTGTATTAACATTTATCCTGTATACAAGATACTGCGCGTATGTATTCCAAAAATTTCTACAGCAGATACGACAGTAATCCACTTACGTCGGAGCAATAGCAAAACTATAAATATGAATCATTGTCATAAAGATATAAGAAATACAAACATAAAACACTGAAGCGTAATCTGTTTTATTTATCTACAATTTTATTCGTAACAATTTACTAATCTACAAGGAACAAGAGACGCGGTAGAACTGCTGAAAATCATAATACAGAGATGCCTAAATACGAACGGATATATCGTAGCATACTTCATTGATTATGAAAAGGCTTTTCACCGCGTAAACTACGCAAATATAAAGATAGGTAATAGATACTCGGCAGACACGTATAATATAAGGAACGGCGAAGTCAAGGATGCCCTTTATCGCCGAGATTCTTTAATGCTAGAAGAAATCATAAAGAAAGCGAAAATAGAGATGATATTAGGAGTGCTGATCACTAATGACGGAAAGGATAATAAAGAAATAATTTTCAATAATTTGCGGAAGGAACATGACAATAGAAATGTGAATATAAAGACGCGAATTAGAATCGTGAGATGCTACGTGTGGACTATATTGCTCGGGAACGTTGGCAATAACCGCAGAAGGTAAGAAAAGAATATTTCAAGAACGCAAAACACTCGGAGATGAATTGTGTGGTGACAACAAAGCGATTAGGATATGTTCATCCGAGTGTGCGTGTCTATCTACGCTAACGTCGTAATAGTCTTGTACGCTACTTACACTGTACAACAAAATATGTATAGGAAAGTAGTCGCCTACCTTTGATACGGAGACGACACTTGATGATAATGAAAATAAAAGTATCATGTTTTCCCAATACTTTACTTTGTACTAATACAATCTGTAGAATTTTTAACGGATTATTTTGTACGTAAGAAAACGAAGCGAACCTTAAAAGTCGTTTGCATTTCTTAAAATTTTTATTTAAAATTTAAAAATTTATGACGTTATCATATTTACCGTTTTTTTGTTTTTTTTTTTTAAAGCGGAAGGGGGAAAATCTTCAAAAGAAACTGATACATGATAATAAATAAATTTAGTTTTTACTGATGCATCACGTGCAAACATGCACTTCAGGGGAGCCAAAATCAGTGTGTGAGATATCTACCCACTAAAAACCCCATCCCTCTATAAAGAAAAGGGACTTATAAAATGAAAGTGGCCTACACGATTGCAGAGACCCACAAACTTAAAATTAACTTATTGCGATGGAAGAAGGGATGAATAGGCCCTTCTTCCATGAAATATTAATTAATGAGTTTGTGCATTTACTAATATAAGAGAAAAAATACGAAAAATAAAAAGAAGAAATAAAAAAAAACACATATATCTTCTAGTAGAAAAAAAAAAAAAGATATTACTCATACCTAAATAAGAGCTAATAATCATAACACGGATATTAACCTATATTTGATATAAAATATATCGGCTATACACACACATATATATATACATACATATACACATATATAAACATACATACATTTAAAACGCAGTTCAAAAGTAACAAAAAAAAAAAAAAAAAAAAAAAAAAAAAAAACTATTACTTATACACCTAAAAGGATAATATAAAAGAGTAAGAATTAAATTTAGTTAAATATAATTAAATTAAAGTAGATACAAAATTTAAAAAGAACAGTTAACCACGCATAAAATATAAATTAAAATTTAAGAAAAAAAGAAAATCCCCAAGTATTTTATAATTTATTATAAATATCCGTACATTTCGTTGAAATGTATCGGAAATGAGGAATAAATGATAATTTAGGATCGATAATTATACCTAGGTATTTTAGAGTTGCGGTATACGAAATATACTTGAACCCGATAGTAATTCAAGCGAATTGACGCGGTCAACAAGCGAGTCATTACCAAACACAGAAAACCTACATTTGATAGTGGAAAAACTGAGACCCGATACTACACGCTCCAGGTACTTTGAGATACGTACCACAAGTGGCAGTGACGACAATCTCTCTGCATTATTTACTACACTCACACGCTGACCATCTCGGGCCAATCCCTGATTATGCAAATTTTATCTCGAAAATTACCGGGCTCAGATCACCCACTCGATCGGACTTGAAGATTTTTAAGCTGATTAAAAAAAAACCCACACAATTTCCTGGATTACGACCTATTCTCTAGTTTTACACAGTTTAATTTATAGGCCGTATTATCGACTTTACGATGGCCTATACAGTAATGCGGTTTACTAGTTAATAAAATAATAATAATATTAATAATAATTCAAAATCCAATATTATTTTGTAAGCTTTACATCCTCGTATTTTCCTTATATGTGTTAGTTTAGTTATTTATCTTTCTATTTTATAACTCATTTGTTAGCGTTAGCGTTTAGTTTATATAAATTTATATGTACAATGAGTAGTAATGGTTTTATAACCTAAACTCAATTAAAAATAAAGGGGTAAAAAAAGATTAATAATAATTTATATATTTTTTTTTATTTATTTCGAATATTATACACAATATTACGAAGTTAATAACGTATTTATAATCATTCATCACCTGCGCCTATTGATCACATTATAAAACTTTTTCCAAATTTTGCTGTAATATTAGTTGGTGATTTAAATATTAGACTACCTCAATTGGAGCCTCAAGTCAGACCAAGTCAAAATTCACTATTGTTACAGGATCTGATGTATAGCAATAATCTTGTCATTAAAAATGATGTCACCAACTTTTAGCAATCATAATGGAAAGAGCATCATAGATTATCTGCTGGTGTCTGCTGGCATTACACAATTAGTAAGCTTCCAAATAAAACAATTTGACCTTGCTTTTCGTAAAAATATTTTATTCTCAGTGTCCTATAATTTTGAAAAGGCACCAGGTACGATCTTCACTAAACTAGATATTTCTAAATTTAACAAAATTCTGGATAAAAACTATATTACAACACTGCAAGAAAATATCAATAAATGTAATTCTAGTCTAATGATGGAGAAACACATCAGTAAACTGAATGCATACCTCAATAGGACTATTCATAGATGTCAGAGTCCAGCATTAATATCAACCTGTGATTGGTGGACTAATAAGTTGGAGCTAATTAAAAATAAAATTAATCTAGTTCGCAAAAAGAAGACTAAATGTAGAAATTCAGTTAAACTTTTCTATATTAACAATATAAGCAATTGAATGTTGAGTATAAACATGAAATAGTTAGGGCAAAATTACAACAATGGAAGACCTTTGTGAGCGAAAGTACTGCATGGGGTAAACCATATAAAATAATTAATAAAAAAAATCCAAAAGTTAGTATCCCCAACACAGTCTCTGCTCAGCAAACAATTAGTGATGATTATGAAAAATGTAATGCTTTCTTAAAACATTTTCTGCCTAATAAACTTGATACACCGCCTATATCTGTACCAACATCTGGGATGCATCCTCCAGAGGTCAGTAGTCAAGTTGTTAATGACATAATAAAAAGGCTTAAAAACAAAAAGGCAACCTCTTCTTATAAAATAAACAATAAGGTAATTAAACAACTCAACCTGAAATTTAAGGAACTTTTCCCATCACTTATCAGAAAATGCATAGATCTTCAAGTCTTCCCCCAATGCTGGAAAACAGCTGAATTGAAATTACTCCCTAAACCTGGAAAGATATCTTCTGATATCACTGCTTATCGCCCAATCTCTTTACTCAACTGCATTGGTAAGATGTTTGAGAAAGTTGTTAACCATCTAGTGCTATCCAAAATAAATGAACAGTGTTTATTACATGGCAATCAATTTGGGTTTCGTGCAGGGCACTCTGCTGAAACTGCTGTTTATAAATTAGTACACGCAGTCAGAAATACACTGAATGCAGGGATGACTGCAGTTGTTTTCTCATTCGATATTGCAGGTGCATTTGATAACTGTAAGTGGTCTGCAATTTTTGATATAATTAAAAATTACAAATTCAATCCATACTTAATTAATGTGCTAGTAAGCTATTTTCAAGATAGGGTTGCTCACCTCAGCATTGGAGATGCAAGTAGCTCAAGGAAAGCTAGTTGTGGAGTTCCACAAGGTTCTGTACTGGGACCTACACTATGGAATTTACTATATTCCGATGTTCATTATAAGGTAGAGGATTTCTGTAAACTCCTAAATAACAATTGTGAGTTAATCTCGTATGCTGATGACCTCTGTCTCATTTTTAAGGTCACTAAGTATTATGATTTTGAACAAATAAGAATGATAATTGAATTTCTTGAGGCTACCATCACAAATTTTGGACTGACATTTTCTGCACCAAAATGCAGATTTACTGTTTTTGGGACAATAAAAAGATTACAGACATAATTAAAAAATTGAAGCTTATTTCTGGCCACGCTATTGAGCACACAGCCATCTTAAAATATCTAGGAATTCTGATTGATGATAAGCTCACATTTATGCCTCATCTCAACCATATTCATTCAAGATGTGATGTACTTTTTAGAAACATGAGTCGATTGCAATATAATACTTGGGGTCTCCATTATACACAGAGACTTATTTTATATAAGGGATTAATTCAGTCTCTCTATGGTTACGGGGCTGCTACATATATCACACCGAATGTTTTAAAAAATGTGAATAAACAACAGAGAAAATTTCTTCTTAGTATGTCATTTTTGTATCGAACTGCTCCCACCTCAGCTGCTTGTGTCATTATCCTTCTATTAGATCTATATATTGCAGGCAGAGCAGTCACAAGTGAATTTCGTATACTGGGTGACTTGAATTTGTTAACAACCCTTAAATTTGTGGATAATAACATGCTACAAGCTCTTCAACATACAATTCCAATGAACCTGTTTAAAAAGCATGTTTCCCGAGTGCTTTTGACAGAATGGCAAAGGAGGTGGGATGCTGACATCACAGGAAGGAAAACATACCAATTCTTCCCTAATGTCACTAAAAGAATGAAATTGAAGAAGTTAAATATTAACTTCTACAGCTCTCAGGTCTTATCTGGCCATGGCAAGTTTGCAGCTTATTTATACAGGTTCCATCTAGTTAATGTTCCAGGATGTACCTGTTGTTCGGGAGATATTATAGATGACCTTGAACATTTTATCTATGAATGTCCTGCTTTTGCTAATCAGCGACTTAAGTATAAAGTAGGAAACACGCAGTCCCGTCATTTAAACAGCAATAATCGTTCAGCATTCCTCAAGTTCTCTGAAAGTGCAATGCGACATAAATTTAATATCACGAGCTAGCTCTTATCTTACAAAAATAAAAAATAAAAAAATAAATAAAAAAAATTAATAAAACTAATTCAACCGTGAAACCAATATCTGGAGCAACTGATCAATCTTCCGATACTGCACTCATTACATGTTTAAAAATTAAGTTTGTAAATATAACAATAAATGTTTGCAACAATTGTAATTATTTATATAAAGATTTTTTCCCCATTTTTTAATATAAAATAATTTATAATATTCTTTAGTCTTAAGTTTGTACATATGATATAATACTGCACGGTAATTGTTGGGACTATGTTACGTCATCCTAGCTGTTGCCAATAAATATAAGTACACTTGCAAAGGACCTCACACACAAGTTTGAAATACTTATTTATTTATTTATGAATATACAGTCGATATATGTGTAGTTTGATATATAATTCTCCTCCGGTACTTTGCACCTTTATACATACAATTTTACCAAAATATATGATTGTTATTAAAAAAAAAAATATTAAAATATAAAGCATATCATGCTTAGTATTGACCTTGTGTCAAAAAATTATTCTACGTTAATTTCTAAAAAAAATATAATCCACTAGTAAGTGACTGAAGTAAAAGTACTCAAGTATTCGCTTTTACTCAAATTTTGAAAATATTATTATTTTTTATAACAAAAATCAGAAGACGCAGTCCATATAATGGTTCTTGTACCGTGTAATTTTCCGCATGTACGTTTTCGAGCGCTTAAATAATTCTCGTTGTAAAATAATAATAATAATTATTATTACCGCTATATTTAATAAATAATATATAAAAATATAGCGAGCGAAATTAGATTTTATATTATCGAGTAATTCCATCGCACGCCAAGTCACGGAGAACTATTTGATTCGATACGGCCGCGATTGCCACGTCTCCGACAACAGTAGAAAACAAGGGATGAAAATTATATTACCCTAGTAATGGCGGTAGTCATCATCGGGGTACTTTCTCATTACAATGATTCGCGAGGGGTCGGTCTTTTAACTGTATACTGTATATATACATACTGATTTAATAAGAACAATACCGGAGAACAACCGTGTTATCTAGCGCTGTTGCAATACTACCCCCGCTACGTCTATAATAGTAACGATGATAATCATAATCGAATTATAAGACGAAGGGTAGTTTCTATGTTACCGTTTTAATTAGTTTTAACCCTTGAAAAGCTTTATTTAACTAGCTAGTATTGTAGAGCGTGGTGGAATGTCGTTCGTTTTGACAAGTGCTTAAGAAACGACTACCGAAAATAGAGAAGACGCAAAGATAAGACTGATTTCCGTTGCTCGATGTGCCATTATTACCGAACCAGCCAGACAATTTTCATCACCGTAACAACCAACCACCCTGCTTCTTGCCAACGACCGTATCAAAAAACAAAGGGAAAACCACCACCCCGTACAAAAAGATATACCGACTGAGGACAATGAAAATGATTATCGGTACGAAGAAATAACGAAATACCTAGAATTATTAAATCAGTGTTTCTCCGCAAACTGTTAAAATGTGAATGTTTATATATATATATATATATATATATATAAATATGTATATATATATATATACTTTTAGTTAATTTCCGTCACTTTCGCCAACCTTTTTCTTATTCGGCTTTAATAAATTCGTCCTGATTTTTCAAACGGACATTATATCGTAGACGCATTTATTTAACTGAGAAGTCATCTTACTTTTCTTTTAACCCATATATTTCAGTAAACTTTATAATTACACAAACATATTGAACGCGCTAATATGCAACACACACACATTCACAGGCATGCGCAATAACACAAAATTTAACACACGCTCACTCGAGCATACATCCACATACATAGATCTTATAAATTACTTACTTTAAGCATTTTGTTTGTCAACAGGTATTTACAATATTATTATTACAGATTAACTAATGTAAATATTTCATATTTATATTAATGTATAATTACCTATTTAAATTAACTGTTAAGGCATAAGGGGTACTTAACTTTATGACCCTTTGTTATGTATCTTAATGAAATAAAGCTTCTTTCTTCTTCTTCTTCTTCTAAATTTACCGTATTCATAATTTTTATAATTTATACTATTACTAACAAATATGCATCATCATCAGTACGATATGTTATTTCTTCTTAGTTAGGTAGCGCATTCTATGATCTCCAACAAGTTTCTACATATGTTATCATTTTCTAATAGATTTTTGACCGAATTTTACTTTTGGCCGTTAGCATGACTGATCTATTCTCTTGTGTGACTGAGAGAATTGCACTTTTGTTTTTTAATCGTGTAGAATTTCGTTTCATAAATTTCCGAAATTATAACTAAAAATATATATCAGAAAGATTGCAATTCCAACGCTTTTTCTCGAAATGAATTTTGAAATTTTTCTATAATAATTCTTTCATAAATTAAAATATATAACGATACCCAAAATATAAAATTTTAATTATATTTACAAGCACGTATGCAGTAAATTTCTAGTCTTATAACATTCGAACGGTTAATTCGAACGAGCTGATTTTTTGAACGTACAGTTAGATAAGTATTAAGAAATAGAAATTTACAAAATTTTATGAGAGAGTGTACTCGGAGTCCGAGCCAGCCAAATTTTCGAAATTCATAATTTCTATGAACACCATTTCCAATTACTTAATACATCGAATGCATGTACAAAATTTTATCCAAAGCATTAGATCCACTTCTGAGATAACCAATATATATTATGTATAATCACCATTCTCTTCATTTTGCTCTCTAGGGGACGTGGATATTATGAAAACGACGTTCTAACTATAATTCTCCAGGTTGTTTTATCCTAGACATTGAATACCGCCTCATGAAGACTCAGTCTAGTTATTGCTCTTAATGGAACAACATAGCATATGCAGTCTTCCCTCTTGGTCTCTTATATATATATATATATATACAAGAATTACTCGTGTAATGATATAAAAATGTGTATATATATCTATAACATATTCTTTTCTTTTATTAATGACTTTCTTCGTTAGACGAATTAATGGTGTACGGTCTATTGTACTGTTTTATTTATTTAATATATATATATTGTGTTTTCAGCTTGGTAAGCTTTTTTGCTAGTTATGTCTCCGAGTAACGAAAGTACATGTGTAATTCAGTTTATATATTTCGAGTATATACACGTAATAATCAGACAGTTATACCTTTTGTTTAGTATTAGTACGTTTTACCGTTCCCTAAATTTAACAAGCCAACGAAATAATAAAAACCCCGTTAATAACAGAAATGCTGCAACATTTATAATCTACATAAAGCAAAATGTGTATTCTACATGATTCCCAGATCATAACGGAGCTCATAGCCGCGATATGGTATAACAGCAAATTCAATAGTGTGTTTATCGATGTCAAAAAAAAAGTTCACCACCACGATCAACATTATCATACGTAATACAACACATGTGAATGACCTACGTTCTGCGTACCACATTGATTAGCAATAAAGATGACGATTTACAATAAACGTTGACTGCTTTGTACCGGTACTTTATTTATTATTTATTTAGGAGAACGCGGTTAAGCTGGATTGGACACGTTATAAAACATGGAGAACTACTTCGAGATTTTTTAGAAGTTTAAATCCAAGCGGAACGATGACGTGAAAGATCTAGAAATTTATTCACAGCAACCTTAATACGAGACACAAGAGGTCGGTAGTTATAAGATGTTAAAAATAAAAGAGCTGCGGAAAATCGGAAACATTATCATCACGGAAAAAGATCAATCTCGGGACTGAGCTACAATAATAGAATATATATATATATATATATATATATATATATATATATATATATATATATATAAATATCCGACCATTATTTCGGCTACGCCCGTAACGCAATATAGTATACGTATAACGTATATATACATACACGTATATATATATACACGTACATATACATAAAAAAAAAATCAATTGAAAATTAGTTAAATCACTAATATTTATTTTCTTAAGAAAAACACAAAGCTTTTCGACATTTACGCCATTATCAAGTGAAAAATTTTAAAAAATCATAATTTTAAAAAATCATAATTTTAAAAATATAAATTAAATATAATTACTTAAAAATATGTGATGGTAATTGTTAAAATATTATCCAAAAATGCTGTCTGCTTCTGTCGGTCTATTTTTTGATTTGTTGAAATTTAATATCAATATATTCGTTTATTAATTTAGTTTTTTTATATTAATTTTTTCTTCAATACTATTTTCCGGACTCTGCAAAAGCTGTATACCGGTGGAATTTTAAATTTTTCATTTACTATTGCGATGTACGATGTCCAAAAGTAAAATATAAAATACAAAAATACACAACCACAAAATTTTTTAAAAAACACAATTTTACAAATAAAATGAAAATAAATATTAAAAATATCGTACATCGCAATAGTAAATGAAAAATTTAAAATTCCACCGGTATACAGCTTTTGCAGAGTCCGGAAAATAGTGTTGAAGAAAAAATTAATATAAAAAAACTAAATTAATAAACGAATATATTGATATTAAATTTCAACAAATCAAAAAATAGACCGACAGAAGCAGACAGCATTTTTGGATAATATTTTAACAATTACCATCACATATTTTTAAGTAATTATATTTAATTTATATTTTTAAAATTATGATTTTTTAAAATTTTTCACTTGATAATGGCGTAAATGCCGAAAAGCTTTGTGTTTTCCTTAAGAAAATAAATATTAGTGATTTAACTAATTATTAATTGATTTTTTATAAAAAATCACTACATTCCACATTATATATAAAAAATTATGTATATATATATATATATATATATATATATATATATATATATATATATATATATATATATATATCTGTCCGTTACTCTTAGGCGCGGTTCACACTGCGCGATAGATAAACGATACGACATGAGCAATCTTTATACCGCACGATACGACTTTTATCTACGCAACACTCCAGTACACACTGCAGCGATACGATAGCCTATACGATAAGCAACCGAACAGTTTTTTTATCAGTCGTCGTCATGAGCTCCTCAGAAGATGATGTTATTTTTTCTTACTGGTACTTGCAACAAAGGAAACCCTAATGATATCTGTCCATCTGAACCTAACCTACTGCAGCCTTTCCCGAAGAAAGTGTTAAATGATGCAAAAAGAATTTTCAACTTTCGTCTCTCCAGAGGACGGAAAAGTGTTGAATGTGCTTTTGGTATTTTAACCTCTAAAATTCCGCGTGTTTGAGGTACCAATGGCTTGTGACAAAAACTGTGTGTTTGCAATGGTGAAGGCAACATGTGTGCTTCATAATTTTATTCGCCTTTGGGAGGGAAAATATCAAGAACCTTCAAATTTCGTTCCCTCTCTCGTTGTACCATCAATGCCTGATGGTAGTTCTCTACAGGAATTAACAACGCAGGTCCCAGCTGCAGGACTACGTAATAGAGTTGGTAATTATTTTATAAAACCAGAAGGAGCAATTCCTGTACAATGAAAATATGTAGGCTTGCCATAAAAACCGAAGCAACAGCTTAAAGTAGGGTGCACTCGCGCATATTCTAGAAATTCTGTTAAGCCATCTGTAGTTCACCAACTTGCTAGGAAACTATTCGCATCCGAACATATACACTGTATATATATATACATTATATGTATATATAAATATATAAAATATATAATATATAAAATATATAT
The DNA here is from genome assembly GCA_032883995.1 of Coronaproctus castanopsis. Classification (NCBI taxonomy): domain Eukaryota; kingdom Metazoa; phylum Arthropoda; class Insecta; order Hemiptera; family Monophlebidae; genus Coronaproctus; species Coronaproctus castanopsis. The sequence goes on from CM065052.1 coordinate 91,791,193, forward strand.
TATATATATATATATATATATATATATATATATATATATATATATATGTATATATATATATATATGTATATATATATATATATATTACTAATAATAATAAGTATACGTTTATTTACGAAATGCTATGTCCTCTTGCTGACCCGACATCATTACTATCGGACGCGTCGTACGATACTAATCACTCCAAGCGATCGGGTCGCTTATCGGCATAACCGACACGACACCGATAATTATCGGTGTAGTATCGCGATCGCGTTAGTGTGCACTGGATTGGTTGCTTTCATAACGTTTTCGCTGATATGAGTGGTCCGTGTCGATTCAATATCGCGTTGCTTATCGTATCGCGCCAGTGTGAACCGCGCCTTAGAAATAAATTTGCTCTTTACGTGTGATAAAAATAAGCCAATGCAGTGATTATAATGAAAATGTTTGCAAATTACAGACAGACACTACAGTTTTTATATATTTAGCATTATATATGGCAATTATATTCATAAACGTAATTACTAATATACGTACTCTATTAGTAATTGAATTTTCACTCGTAATGCCTGCGCTTGTCGTCTATAAATGTAAGATTTCACAAACTGAAGAATTTTCGTATACGCGGGTTTTTTTTTGTCAAATATTATTTTTAAAACAAAATAATTCGCATTTTAAATTATATCAATATTGATCGATATAAGCGACGACAGAAAGGAAGCAAACGCTCCCGACAAATTAGACGATAGAGTTGGAAGAGAGACGTCGTGCTTAATTGCCTGGCGGTATTTTACAAACGGTGGGGGGGTAGGGAATTGGATTAAATCGGAAAACCAGAAACGAACGATTAAACTTCCCATTTCCGGTCGTAAATTGCTCGGTCGATAATTTCCGTCGATAATTACGGTTTACCGCCTATTTATGTGTAAAACGGATTAGCGACTAGATTCGATTTAAAAGTCGACCGCTTAATAAAAAATACATCTAGTAAATGTCCCAGTAAAATTACACCTTCCGGATCGACGAGAGACTATCTAGTTTTGATTATAGAATCGGCTGATTCACAAATGCTCTCCTCCCAACAGAAATCTTGCTTCGCTTCTCGTACGTGCGGCAACGTGCTGTCCGTTTTGTCACGTTCACGCTTGTCGGCGTCGATATGTCTCGTACGACGGTTACATTGGATCAGAATTCGTACGAAAAGTTGGTGATACGAAATCGTGGAACTCTTACGAAATTTACTTGCGACATATTATTCGTACGCATGTAGTAATTACGGAAGGTAGCAGCGGCTTGCATGCAATTTTATATATATATATATATTTTAATTTATTTATTATATATATATATATATATATATTTTAATTTATTTATTAGAACGGATCCGCTGACTGAAATTGCGTATTTACCCTCGAAATTCTATATTTTTTAATGGGGAAGTGAAACGGACGTATCATGATTATTTTGTTTGGACAGATGTAAACGGAGAATTTGACGTAATAAAAGGTAGTATGTGTATGTGTAGTATAAGTTATTGAATAATGAAATAAAATAAATAAATAAAAAGTGTATTTTTACATTTAAAATAAGAAACAACAATTATCATCTACACGTACCGAAATAAAACAAAATTCTTCCCGTGTATATATGAATAATAATATAAATAAAAGAAGCTTAAAATAGAATGCAGGAAAACCCACCACCAAAACCTGCATGAAATAAATGTATAATAAAATGTAATATGAGATAACAGACGATCAGAGTTAGCAATGAAGAGTAAATAACTATATACATAAAATAAACTTAAACTTAAATAATAACTATATAGCATCTGGAATTACGCATCGTAATAATGTATGTTTAATTCTTTTATGTTTATATTTCTTATATTTTAATTGGAAACTAGTCTCCTATATTGTTTATATACGCGCTTAGGGTACAATCATTAAAAAATTTTTAGTTTGCTGATTTATTACTCGATGCACATACGGTAATTTAAAAACTCTGCGCATACGAACTATTCTAACATAAAATCGAGCTTTAAGAATGATTCTACAACATTTGTTTTGCATAGTTTGTAATTTAGATAAGTTAGACTTGCGTAAGACCACACAGGACACGCATACAACATTATCGGTCTTAAGATACATTTGTAGATAATTAGCTTATTTCCATTTCACTTTTATTTTCTTCATTATTTCTTTAGTTTTTTAAAGTCGTTTGTTCGTATTTATCTGCCAAGGTGTAACTTTTGTTTTTATGTACCTTAAAAAATTATCCGTGATTTATAGAATAATCTTTTTATTCTTCTTCCAGCTCTGAAATTGTTTAATAATTTCTTTAGATTTTGCGAATATTAATAACCTTTTATTAAATTAAAATTCCGTCGAGTTGAAATTTGAAAACTCGACGGAATTTTAATTTAATAAAAGGTTATTAATATTCGCAAAATCTAAAGAAATTATTAAACAATTTCAGAGCTGGAAGAAGAATAAAAAGATTATTCTATAAATCACGGATAATTTTTTAAGGTACATAAAAACAAAAGTTACACCTTGGCAGATAAATACGAACAAACGACTTTAAAAAACTAAAGAAATAATGAAGAAAATAAAAGTGAAATAACAAAATAGGAAAAATTAAATATATATATATTAAACCAAATCCGCAATTATTTTGTCATTACTATTAACCGTAATAATCTCGAAACGGAAAAAGATTATAGAATTATTTAGGTTCAATAAATTACGTTGGAAATCGTACATATAAAATAATGAAAATATTTAACAAATATAACATAGATTTTATTAAAAGCAATTTCATCTTCTTCTTCGTTTGGACCCTCGGAAGGGTGCAGTGATATCAGACCGCCGCATATGCTATTCTTCTCCAATCCGATCTGTCTTGAGCAGCCAACAATGCTTCATGTGGATATAATCCAGTTAGTGATTTTATCTGGTCAACCCAGAGCGTCCGCGGTCTTCCACTTTTCCTCCTCCAGCATACTTTCCCGGTAATTATCAGATTTTGCAGAGAGTCCGTATCTATGTGTCCGAAAAACTTCAAGAATCTCTTCTTTATTCTACATGTCAGCCGCGTATGTTTAGTTTTTGGAAGACATATTCGTTAGTTTCCATCCACGATCTCCTGTAGGCCCAACTTTCGAACCCGTCTATTCTATTAGCGCACTCTACAGTGAGGCACTAAGTCTCGCGTACATAAGTAAGTTTTTAAGCTTTGTGTTTATAGACTATGTCGTATCTTTCCAAATCTAAGATAATCTTTTTGTCGCATTACGCGCTAATATTAATCTCCTCTTTATATCTGACAAGCGGCTGCCGCTATTTGTCAGTATTGAGGCTAGATATGTGAAATTTTCCGCAACATCCAATCCGCATACTTTCTGCCGTTTGCCGTTACCATTTTTATCTACTATCACGACTTTCGTTTTGATCCTGTTTATTAGTAATCCGTATTCTCTGCATCTACCTTCGAGATTCTGTATAAACTTTGACATATTATCCTCCGAGCTACTTATAGTGACAATATCGTCAGCGTAGCGCAAATTATTAAAATCAATTAGTAACGACAAAATAGAAGATAGAAATATATTTAAAAATGCAGGAGTATATAAATTCGATCGTAATCAACATGAAAAAGAATACATAGGAGAGACAGACGGACAATTCACAATCGGATTTATAGAACATTTAAAAATACATACATAAACAAAGATGAAAAATCATTATTTGGAAAACAGTCTATAGAATTAAAACAGACTAGCTATAATTGCGGTACACGGCACGTAAATTTAAAAAAAAATAAAAATAAAATAAATAAATAACCAAAATTATGCAATTTTACAAACAGAAAAACATTTTAGAAAAAGAAAACTTCCAGAGGAAACGGAAATAATAAAAGAAATGTAGATAAAAAATAGTTTATTAAATGAAATGATAAACTCGATGAAAAATTACTTCTAAGTATATTGTAAATTTAATTTTTTTATTCTACTGGTTTATGTGAAAAATTGTATATTATCGGATATTTTTATTTATTTTTATTTTATATTTGTTATCGCGTTTTTGTTCATATATAAATTTTATATCGCCGATTATTGGTTGCATTCTTTACCACATTCACTGTCGGATTATTTCAGAATACTGTTTTAATAATTTTCGTAAATCTAAGGAATTTTTCTCACATTTTATATTTTTATAAATTTGTATATATGTTTGTAATTTATAATTTTATGCTAACTTGATAATGCCCTAATAGGCGAAAAGGTTCGTGATTTTAGAATAAAAAATTTTAGCGATTTTTAACCCCTTTTTGTTGTTTAATCTTGAAACTAATCGACATTTTCGAATGAACTTCCAGAATTTCTAGTTGCGCGTTTAAAATTGTTAACTTATAATTTTTCGGTCGCTACTACATCTAAACCCCCCCACCTGGGGCAACTTTGTACCTTCCGTGATTCGGAGCTGCAACCGGAAAGGGGCACGTCCACAGGTGGCGGATAGTGGAATGGCCTACAGATATGTAGGTTAGCTGTGAATAAGACATCAGTCGAATAAACAGTCGCGGACCAACAGCGGGTACTGGCAGAAAGTCTCTCTAGCAGACGATTCCAGTTAGGACAGGGCAAGGAGACACGAGGATGCAGATGGACAGCGTGAGGACCTGTCCACTAAAATTCTGCAGAAATCCTACGACTGTTTCTTCGTCGGCGGGTTTAGGTCGCCGTAAAAACAGTAAATCGTTACCTCCTCAGTAACAACTCGCTGCCTTGCGGTTAGGATGTTTATCCAAAGGCTAAGGGAGTAAACCCTAACAGAAAATCCTGCGGCGGGCAAGGGAAAACCACCGCAGTAACTTCCCAAAAACGTCATATGTCAAGTAAACGAATAGATTTTTACGATCCGGCTAGCACATGGTATTCTGACGTCCGGGGTCCGAATGTGAAATATGCGACCGGTATTTTCAAGACATATAAATAGATTTGGTACGTGGAGTGTTCGTGATTTATTAGCCCCGAGCAAATTTAAGATTATTCGAAATGAACTCATGAGATACAACATTCCAATTTGATGCCTTGCTGAGACTCACTACAATCAAAATGGTAATATTAATATCCAAGATTATGTTGTTTATGATTTCAGTAACATCAATTCACATAGAGAAGGTGTCGCTTTCCTGGTACTGAAAAATATTAACAACATTGTAAGAGGGTACAAAACAATCAACAGCCGTATAATTATGATTTGTTTAAGAACACTTCCTGTTAACATAAATCCGGTACAAAAGTATACGCTCCGACAGCTGCTGCAGATTATGCAGAAATACGGTCTTTCTATGATTCACTTTCAAATCTGCTGAACTCGCTTCCTTCTAGAAAAATTACTGTTGCGATAGGGGATTTGAATGCCGAGATAGGCAACTCAAACGCTGATGACCACATCCGTGAGTTTATCGGTAAATTCGTAAGCAATGCAAGGGGTGAGAACTTAATTCAGTTTAGAATTGATACTCAGATGTCAGTTATGAGTACAATGTTCCAGCATCATCCTCGTAGGTTAGTTACATGGTTATCACTAGGTGACAGATTTAGGAACCAACAACAACAACAAAAATATATTTGCATAAGTTATAAACATAAAAGAAAATATAACATGGTTACAAACATCGTGTAATAAGCTTAGCACAATAACACAGTAAGAAAATAAAGAATAAAAGAAAACAACACGTTGAATGGTGCAGGAAAAACCCAAACGAAAACCTGCGGCTACGAAATAAACAAGTTTTCTAATTATAAATAATGTTAATATAGAAACTTAAGTGTAAATTACAAAAATATATTGTTTACATTGTGAGTTCTTAAATAAATACTATGTAATTGAAAAAAAAAATAAAAAACTAATAAACACAAAAAGTCATCATGTAAAAACGTGAAAACATTACCAGGTGCAGAATGTGGTTCAGACCACAGATTACTAATGATGGAATTTCGCGCTCTACATAAATGCAAAATGACTCACAGAATGGAAATTATAAAACCAGACACCTTCAAATTAGCATTGAATAGAACAATGCAAACTCAAACGCGATCCATCGAAACATCACCTGATCAGCAATGGTGTGAATTAAAATATAATATACAACAAGCTTACTACACGTCGCAGTTGAACAAATCAGTTAAAGCGTGGAAACATTGGTTCTCGGATGAAAAAATAGCGGCCGTTGAAGAACAACGAAACCTACCCCGTGGTAATGAACATTATGAAGAGAACAAGAAATACCTGACACGGAACATTAATAAATTAAGCCGGAAGGATAAAAATAATTATCTATCATCTATTTGCGGGGAGGTTCAGTCACATGCTGATAAAAATGAAACACATTTCCTTTTCAAGAAAATACGTTTAATAGCAACAAGAAACTTCAAAACGAGAAAATAAACAATTTGTGATGAAAATGATATAATTCGCACAGGCACCGAAGAAGTAGCTGAAGCATGAAGAAAGTGTTACGTCAAACTATACACAGCAGAAGATACCAATCAAATCGTTAACACGACATTTAATAACTTCGTTGGAAATTTTTGTCGAACCTGAACCGGAAATTTTACTGGATGAGGTTGCGAATGCTGTTGCATATCTGAAGATAAATAAAGCTCCCGGCCCAGACGGCAACTCCTTTGAAATTTTTAAAGCTGCGGGTGAATAAATTATGCAAGCAATTTACCATATCTGTAATGCGATTTGGTTCTCGGGAGAATGGCCTGAAGAATGGTGTGAGGCGACTTATTTTACCATACATAAGAAAGGATCACCTCAGTATTGTGAAAATTATCGAAGTATCTCACTATTACCTCACATAAGCAAATTGATGATCAAAATTATATATGACCGCATGTACTCTTTAATGTACACTAAGATTCCACCATAGCAGGCCGGTTTTACAAAAGGTAGGGGAACAAGAGAACAGATTCTCAATCTTAGACTACTCATTGAGAAAGCACGTGAACACAATGTCCCAGCTATACTATGTTTCATTGATTTCACGAAAGCATTTGACTGCGTACACTGGCCGAAAATGCGGTCGATATTACTTTAAATAGGTACACCATTACACATCTTGTGCACCTGATCAAGCGGTTATATGATAAAACCACGGCAAAAGCTTGCATTAATCACGATACTTATTCGGATAAGTTTCATCCTGAGCGAAGTGTTCGCCAGGGTTGTATCCTCTCACCGCTACTGTTTAACCAATGTGCAGAACTCTCCAAATTGACACAGCAAATGGTGCATTAAACTGGGATGGAGGCATTTCAATTCGAGGAGTGTACATTAATAATCTCCAGTATGCAGATGATATAACGTTAGTGGCAAAAATTAGGGTGAAATGTCATATATTTTAAATCGTTTAATAAAAATTAGTGCGGAATATGCCCTACTCGTCAACAAGCCCAAAACTAAAATTATGATCATTAACCGTCCAAAGAATAACTGCCTCCTGCTACGAGAAATTGACGAAATTGAAGTAGTAAACCGGTTTACATATTTAGGCTCTATAGCGGCGGCTGTAAAAGTGCGATACACCATAGAGTCCAGCTTTTTAGTGGCTGGTAGAAGAGAGTGCGGTCGTGTACCTCTTCGATGGTCAGATGCGATTTGCAGGACAAGTGGCCGTCACAGGCGACCGTATTTGTTGGCGCAGTGTGACAGATCATGGTCACGATAACCCTGCATGCGCTAACACGACTCACTGATGATAACTACATCTTAAAAGGTCCGAATAATATCGGTTTTTGGCAAGCAGATTTTTGGACATTCTTCGAAGCAATTTTATATTTATTAACGAAATAAACATTTTCTGAATATTGTCTTCATCTCCCCCTCCACCGCAGCGCCTTTCTTAATTCTTCCAAAGTAATAATTTCTGAATAATTGACATTTATAACGCGCCCTAACCCTGTATTATGCAAGAACTTGACGAATACCTGCGTATCGACTATACTCGTTCTTGTCATTGTACACAAACACACACAGGGGGGTAGTGTAATTGCCTTAAATTCTGATTTTATCCTTGTCCTTCTCTATGCAAGAAGCTGAATTATAAAGTCGTTTTATAATTTCCTTCTATTGTCGACTACTCTACTACTAGTAAAATGATAATTGCCCTTCGTCCTTTTAGCAGATTCATTAAGCTATTTGCTTTTTTCATCGGCCAAATAGATAACCTTTCACGTGTCGTTGATACGCGTTTGACATTTTCATCCCTCATAATTTGATTTTCCGTTCAAACACCCTTGTGCAATCAACTTTCTTCTTTATAGCTTATTATTATTATTATTTATTTTTCTATCTTTCGAGGGGAATAAAATAGATAATTTTTGAGTACGTATAAAAATTTGATAACCCCACACATGCTAGAACGATTGACAGTTGACAGGAAAAGTTATACACGTTCATTTTTTCATTTGGACAGTTACGCGTTTAAATTGAAATTGAAAAATCAAATTTTACGTTCGACATTAAAAATTAAATAATTATATATATATATAAATAAGTAAATAAAACGCTTTCAGTCACATCTACACTAAATAATAAAATTTATACAAGGTGCTTGATATACAATACTGCTCCTTACGGATGACTCTACATAATTTTCTACGCTTAAAATTGAGACATTTCATGTCAACCTGAAAATAATCAATTTTGTTAGCAATAAAATTTCATGTACCATGTAATTGGCATTGCGACTGAAAGGGATTATAATAATATGGACACTCGTTTCCTTAAGTCGCCTGCAATGCAGGGATGAAGTGAAATTTAGTTTTAACTAAATTCGATGCATTTTTTTTTTTAATTTTTACGCGGGTGTATACATAAACTCACACACACACACATATATTGGCGTGTATGTAAATAAATTATTTCTCATGTTTTGCGTATAATGTAATTTTGCGATTAAATTGTTATTTTTTGCTTCTTTTATTGCAAATATCGAAACGTTAACAATGAATTTAACCAACATTTCAGAAAACGTTTATATCCAACTAATCTGGTATGAATAATATATGCGAATAAAACTAATAATATACGGATAAAATAAATAATAGGTCGATAAAATGGATATTATGTTTGGGATTTAATTATTGATCCGAAATATTCGCAATTGTTTCTACTCACTACGTAAAATGAATATCTCTATCAGTGTATGAACGCAGTTGTTAAATTAATTTCATAATTAAGATCCTAACCTAACGTGTAATAGCGGTTTTATATATATATATATATATATATATATATATATATATATATATATATATATATATATATATATATATATATATATATATATATATATATGTATATAGTAAATATCGCGAATATCAAGCATAAAAGATGACCCGACTCAATTGAATTATATATACTTCACCTGAACGACATTAAGATTTATATATATATATATATGACATATTGGATACGTGTGTGTGTTGTACATTGCATTTTGCAAAAATTTACCGAACTTGAAAACGGGGAAATTCCGGCACGTTTAAACCTTCGTGAATAATTGGAAGACGTTAAAGACGGCGGTTAGCTCGTAGTGATTAATTTTCGTTACTTTCCTTAAGGATAATACGAACCGCATTAAAGCGACTGCAAAATTAATGCGAAAGTTGTTGGTCTCCCTATTTCGTTTAATTAATGTAAGAAGTGACCATCGACTATCCTGGGGGTCAAGTAAAGATTAGACACGCGAAGCCCTTGGCTTACATTGAATTATTTTCGTCTTTCACGTGGCGACGTTCAACTCTATACCGTAGTTATATCCGATACAAATTAGCGATGCGGTATATTTTATGCGGAAATAATTTCCTCTCCGGGATTACTTTTTTTTTTTTTCAATTTAATATAATATTTATTCGATGAAGAAACTGTGTTCACAAATAACAGGCTTTAGAAAAATATTAACCTAGATGAATAGATGTACCATCGAATCAACCATACGGATTGATAATCGGTTGTTTAAATAACCCTTGGAAAATTTATAAACAGGTATCAGTACGACGTGAAGCAGTTGCGTTGAAAAGAAAATCGTAAGTTGTAAATGATATTCGTCACACGATGTACGAATACAGGGAAATAACGGTTAAAGAGCAAATACTGTTTTCTAAGTAGAGACAAAGGATTAGAGGATGAAACTGCAGAATTAGTAAAGCATCGGATATATTAAAGGGAAACGAAAAAAGACGAAAAGTGAAATATTGCCAAGTGGAAACCGGTTAAAATACATCGTTTGGAAAATTTTGAACAGATTAAGCCAAGCGTATTAGGTAAAAAAGAAAACCTGTGCTACGACTAACGCTGACAAACGCAACTGCAGTTATGCCCATTTCTTCGATTCTTATTTCAATGGCAATACCTGAAAACTTTGCACGACATAGAGATATACTAGTAAGATTTCCGGAATACTTGGCGTAAAATAGTTTATAAGATAATTCATTTCTCAAAATTTAAAAAAATGCAAATGCGTAAACAAGAAAGGAAATTTCTCCCTAGTATCTCTATATCGAAATGTTCTCTTATCAACTGCTTGTGTTAACAGTAGTTTGACCCATACCTCACAGGCACAGCAATCATTTGCAAATTTCGTTCAGAACTTGTAAACAACTGCTAAGTGTTTTTTGGATAATAACCAACTACACACAATTAGTAATAACATTCCAATCAATAATTTATTTTTTTTTGGGGGGGGGGGAAACATATTTCTCAATTATTAGAATGACAAACAAGGTGGTGAGACCGTATGAGGAAAAATATGCAAGATTTTTCGAAAATATTGTAGCCAGGATAAAAAATGAAAAACTTAAATATCAACTTTCAACGTTCACGGGGTTTATTATGGCCATCTATTTATATAAGTTCCATCTTCTGAACTGTACCTGTTGTTCTAGTAATCAAAAATGTGACTTGACGTATTTTATCATTAAATGCCCCATTTTTGCATATCACCGCGCTAAATTTCATATCGATAGAATGGATTATTTTCACCTGGACAATACAAATCAATATTATGACGATTTTAGAGTAATGGGGGTACATAAATAAATAAAATATAATAATTAAAAAAATAAATTCCGATGCGAGATTTGCGGCACGATGGCTGGATCGACGTCTTCCAAGAAGATACGTCTAGCTTAATGTCCCATAGCTTGTTGGGGGTCGATATAAGTTTGCGTGTCTGCTACCGGTTTTCAAAAAAATAAAATATTTTTTATACAGCTAGCAGGAATTGCAATAATTAAAACTGGGAACATAGTTGAGACCTCCTTTGTAGCGTAATTTTCAATATATAAATATATTTTATATATATATATATATATATATATATATATATATATATATATATATATATATTATCATCATAAGTTTGTTAGTCCTAGGACTGATTTTATTCCATAGTAAGTAACTTCCAGCACAACCGATTCTCTACATTTCTTTTCATTTTCCAGTATTAATCTGTACTTGTATCATGTAACAATGTTATGCTCTTTTTAAATGCGTATTAGCCTTATACGTTTATGTATATGTATATATATATATATATATATATATATATATATATATATATATATATATATGTATGTATCAGGCTAATAATACGCATTTATAAATAATTTAAACAATAAATTTGACCCACTTTTTATGTACGATTGGGACCGTAATTAATTCGTGATTTTTATTAAAATGAAAAAATATTTATATTTAAATAATAAAAAACAGATTAATAGATTTTTGTCTTAATATTAGCATGCTTAGAAGGAACAGAGAATAAATCGTCGTCGTTAAGAAATCCAACAAATACCTCGTTACTACGTTAAATCGTGAGCAATATCTTGGAAAAAACGTGAATACTAAACAACATACTACGTGCCTGACCATTTTATGGGGCTACATTTAAACGTCGACGAAAATTCACATAAAATCCCCAAAACATAAACAGATAAATAGACGATCATTACTTGTATAAATTCGATGAAAGAGCATTTCAATATTTATCGACCCTCTTTCACTTCGCGATTAGGAATGGAAAGAACAGTTTTTCTGACAAAGTACCCCAAAATCTTCTGGTAATGGTTGCGTATATTCGGCGCCTAATCGACCAGAAATATGAAGCAAGCAAGTTGATGATGATTACAATGATGTAACTTTCGATTGTTGCGGTTTTTCCAGATAAGACGAAGAATCATATATAGAATCAGAAGGCGTGTCTATTGTTAAAATTCCCTCAACTCTCGGAAAATGGTATTTTTATTCTGATGAGAAGTATAAAATCCAACAATTCTACCACTACTACTACTACTGTACGATAGAGAGTCTAGAAGAGACACGATAAAAGCGAATACAAAAGCGAACAACTCTACTTTACGCACTGGTCTAAAGTTAGTAAGGAACTGAATATTGAAACCAGAACATCTCAATCACTTTGACAAGCTACCGCCAAATGTCTTCTGTAGGCCGTTCTATCGTACATCGACCGTATTTAATAAGAATTCGTTCGCGTGTATAAAAGATTCGAACGCATTCATCTTTTAAAGAACTAAAACAGTCGTTAATCATCCGTTGATAGTTGCGGCGGTTTTTAGTTTGCCCTGAAGGAAAAATGAGAATCTGCCGGGAAATTTTGCGACTGTATAACGAAACAGGAAAGGCTATTTACCGGTAAAAATAGGCTAGACAAAAAAAAAAAGAAGAGAAGAAAACCCCTTATAAGAAAGTTTATACCGCCGGTAAACGATAAGGAAGTTCCTGGAAAGGAGAAAGCTCCTCAACTGCATCCTCTGTGTTAATTTTTATTTTTATTTCTTTTTATGGTTACCTTTTTCACAGTTTTATCGCTCTTTGAGTTTCATTTGAAATCGTCAGTTTATTTATCCTCTTGTAGTATGATGATAAATTGAAAAAAATTAAAATCGATTCTTTCTTTACCGACAGTTACCGCTTGCCATTATTTATAATTTATCTATTACTCACTAGGTATTATTTTTTCATTTATTATTTATTATTATTTATTTTTATTTTTTATTTATTATTTACTATTTTATTTATTTTTTATTTATTATTTACTATTTATTATTTATTATTTATTATTTGTTATTTACTATTTATTATTTATTATTTAACATTTATTATTCACTATTTTAATTTTATTTAAATTTGCTCAGTCACTGTATTTGTATTGTAGAATTTGCTTAACTTTATGTTGCATTGCATTAATTGTTGAAATGCGTTAGTGAGGTTACAATAATTTACAAATGCTCTACAATTCTCATAACCAGTTACATCACTAATTATAATTACATTATTTATTTATTTAATGAAGCCACACAACAGCTAACAGCCAATTATAGTGTAGGCTTATAAATAAAGTAATACAATGAATAATTTTTCTGAATTATAAAATTAAAAGTAAAAAAATTAAATACAAAAAAAATACATTGAACACATTCACTAGCCTCACACCCATTAAACACACCAGAAAAACTACCACATTCACAAGTCTCACACTCATTAAAACATACATCATTCACACCCAATTCACATAAACGGACGAATAATCTTCAACAAATTAATAAATACAATATAAACCTTAATGTATATACTACATATACATTAGTAAAGGAACACATATACCAAACAACCACCACATAATAATCTAGAACCATTGGAATAGACAACAGCGAATGATACGATAACTGTCTAAATTATATTTCAAACGTTCGTTCTAGGTGTAAGGGCATTCAAATAGAAAATAACGAACTGTGTCAGAAACATCAAGTTGACAGAATTCACAGATGATACAAGATACAATTTTAAATCATTCTAAATAAGTACCAAAACTACTATGACCCATTAATACTTGGCTTATGTAAAAATTAATTCTTAATAATTTCTTTAATCTTAGTCTTATATTTATATCGTATAATAATTTATACGTTAATCTACCATTACACTGATTACTCCATCTTTTCATATTGTGTATTTACGTTAAATGGATTAGTAAAATGTTTAACCAATCTGTGGTGAGTAGTAAGTGATAATATAAACATTTTATATTCTGCTAATAAGGCAGCTTGATACATGCTTAAGTCAGCTGGTAGAACTCCAGTGACAACTGGGAGTTGCCAGCTGTCGCGCGGTTCTATACAAACAATGAATTTTTACACTGCAGGATCAGATATATTTCTATATAAATACTTGAACAGTAATTAAAAATTGTTTGAATTACATTATTATACTTTATTATTCTGTTATTATAATTTACACCACCTACCATTTATTATTTACCATTTATTATTTACTATTTATTATTTACTATTTACTATTTATTATTTATTATTTATTATTTAGTATTTATTATTTATTATTCACTATTTAGTATTTATTATTTATTATCCATTATTTATTATTTATTATTTACTACTACTTATTATTATTATTATTATTATTTTAATAAAATGGGGTGCCTTTACAGCTTACCCAATGTGGTACTGTAGGGACTATCTACATCTTAATCAAGCATGCTGGCTTCTCTAAAAACGTTGCTATATGGGGGAATAATTGTAGATTATCCAGATGTAAAAGGGACAATATATTATACAGAGGTGTAATATTCAAAGAACGTAACAAGATAAGGTAAAGCTCCAAGCGCAATGGTGCTACAGCAGAACATTCAAAAAAGACATGATCAGGGCTGCAGACTACCTGTTCAGAATGGAGGGGAGAGAAGGGACTTTCTCTAAGCTGCATATGGAAAAGACGGTCAGGCAACAAATGATGTCCAAATCGCAATCTGCTGATGAGTAATCCCCTTATGACTAATCTTTTTAAAAAGATAGAATCACCGGAGTTTGGGGAGAGACGGCTGGAGGTGATAGTAATAAGTGAGAGGTGATTGATTAATGCTCTTAGTGTACATTAGCTCCCATTGATCCCTATGCCCTAGCTGAATAAAGTGAATGATATCTTTGTGAGTTATTAAGAAGAGCTCTACACTACTACACGACGCGTCTTTAGCCAATGAGTCAACAAATTCGTTGTCTGGAATACCTCTATGACCCGGCAACCACAAGAAGGACACAGATATTCCCACACGTTCCAAATTATTAAATTTTAGCAAAACTAAACCAATTAATGTATCTGACACGCTACGTTTATTGTCTATAGCTGTCACCACGCTTTTGAAATCGGTAATAATAAGGTAATTTCCGCGAAGATTTAAGTCCGGTAGAATTGACAAGGCTTGTAGTACTGCTACACATTCTGCAGTAAATACTGAACATTATTGGCATAATTTGTACATGTTACTAATATTGAGAGCTGGAATGAACACTGCTGCTCCCGTTCCTCGAGTTGACTTGGATCCATCTGTGTAAACAAGGATGTGTAGTGGAAACATTTCTGAGATAATACTATTGAAAGTGGCATGGATTAGTGTAGGAGGATACAGACTACAGTTTTCAGGGAGAAAGGATGAATTTTGTTTGTTGAAGAAGTAAAAATATGGTACCATAAATTGAAAAGGAACTTACATGCACGTGAGACGTGCACGAAACTCCTCTAACCTTGTTATAATGGAACAGAACAGGGGCATTTTTCTATTTGAAAAACGCCAGTTAGAATGGATATGACTGAACATGTTAAACAAAGGGAAGCGATCATTATTCATCCTACGTATCAACAGTTACAGGGCTAAATAACTCCAAGTTGTAAGGGTGGAACTTTGCACTCAGCCATTAGTGCTAATACCGGAGTGCTTTTAACACCATCAATACACAGCCTAATGCATTCATTTTGCACACGATCCAACTTGCCTAACAACACTGTTTACGTGGTAGATCGGATTAGTGATTTGAAGAGTGGTAATAGAACATCGTGTATTATGCAAAATATGTAAAATGTTAATAGCGCGATTGATAGTTGTTAATAGTTTATCAATATGTGGGCGCCATGTTAACCGAGAATCCAGAATAATTCCTAAATAGCGAAATGATGAGCAGAAAGGAATAGCGCCCCTTTCCGTTGTAATGAAAAGGTCATTTGGGTCACATCGGCGATATGAAAAAACTACTGCTGCACACTTTTCAACACTAAGGTTTAACTTTAAGTCAGAAGACAATGTTCTATTGTAGCAACATCAGCATTAATATTGGACATGGCAACAGAAAAACTCGAATTTGATGTAAACACAGCGTTATCATCTGCATAGAGTAAAATACTAGAGCGCATGTGGAGCTGCGACAAATTCAAAATATAAAGATTAAAAGGATCGGGCTTAGAGAAGACCCCTGGGGTAAACCTTTGTATACTGTACGTTGATAATTAACCAACCTTGTACTTAATGACATACAACGCTGCATAAATAATCTACAAACAAAGTGGCAACAGTGGTCAGGAACACCTATGGATAATAACTTACACTGCAAGGTAGGCAAATGGACACTACCATAAGCATCCATTATATCCAAAAAAACAGTAATGTTAAAATGTTTTTCAATAAGACTATTGTATATATTGCCTAGCAGGTCACCCACACAGTCCAAAGTGCTCATATTACTGCGGAAGCCGTACATATTAGGAGGAAGGATTTGATTGTGTTCTAACCACCAGTTAAGACGTAACGTTAAAACTGATTCACATATCTTCCTGAAACAAGAGGCCAAAGAAATAGGTCGAAATTTTCCATTTTTCTTAGGGATGGGATCAACAACAAATACCATCCAAGAATTGGGGATCAATTTAGACTGCCAAACTTTATTAAGAATGTCCACAAAGATTGTGAAAAATTATCCGGTAGTTTCTGTAGTACTTCGAAAGACACGCCATCATGACCAGGTGCAGTCGATTTTTTGTTTCGTAAGACATAAGCAACTTCATTCTTAGTAAAGGGATAATCTAAAAAGTGGTTAGAAGGCCTACTGAGAGGTTGCATGGCCTCTTCCAGTTCAGGTACATGAGAAGGGGCCATTATTTCGATGAAGGAATACATATTATCATCATTTAATTTATTAACCCGGCTATAGGTGGAACATCTGAAGGCTTTTGATAACCCCACACCTTTGAAATTGGGGTTTGCCGATTAAACTGTGTACAAAACTGTTGCAATGCTTTTTATTTTTGCCAGTTTAAATTCACGCTTGGCTAACGCGTTAGCTTTTCTCCAATGTAGGTAATTTTCAGTAGTCCTATTACTTCTATATTGTAGAAAGGCTTTTCTTCTATCCCATGCAACATGTTGACAGGAATCTGACCACCAAAGGTTTGAATTGCATTTATATTTCTTATTAGATATATTATGATGTAGTGGTGGTGTTGAGATAGAGAGAGAATCACTGATAGCTTTATAGAACATTTAAAACTGGATTCTAAGGTCAGTTTCACTGCATATGGTAAAATCAGTCATCTGAAGATGATCTGAGAACTGATTCCAGTTAGTACGTTTATAATTCCACTTAGATGTTGAGGAGAGTCCTAAAACCTTCTGATCATACGCGCCATTTATATTTATTTGGGTGAGTATGGGGCAATGGTCACCTCCTGCAGTGTCTAATATGTTCTTCCAATAAGCTAGGAAACCTAATGAAGGCGAGCAAAACGTTAAATCTAATGGGTTACCGGCAGTTCCAGGCCTGCCAAAATGAGTAGGGCTACCGTTATTTAATATACAACAGTCTGCTTCTAGGAAAGCATCATGCACTATTTGCCCTAAGTAATTATTTGTGTGCCCACCACAAACAACATTGCAGGCATTCCAGTCGCCACCAATGATATATGGGTTTCCTAGTGAAGTATAAATATTTAGGAATGGAGACGTATTGGGTCGGAAAGAAGGTTTAACATATATGCTATAAACAAATATAAAAAAATGACAAACTTATGGAAATCTTAGCGCCTACCAACTGTAGAGATATCTTCCGGTAAGTTACAGGAAACAAGAACAGAAAGGATGTTATCACGCACTAAAATTGCAGCTCCGCCATATCCATCTAGCCTGTCGTCTCGATAACAGTAAAATTATTACAAGAATATTGTTCGTTGGGATCAAGCCATGTCTCTGAGAGCAGCACTATATCAGCTTCATAATCATCGATTAATTTTTCAAGGCTGCCACAGTTATATTTCAGTCTGTGGCAGTTCCATTGCAAAATATTAAAAGGTTTCATGATTATGTTCTTCGTATGCTTGACAATCCCTCCTTAAGAGGTGATGTCTTTTCACATGTGAACGTGAAGAAGGCTGCTTGCTTGCAGATGGCATTGATGTAATTGTTATTATTATATACAAACACACACATATACACATCTGCGCGCGCGCACACACACACACACACAAAATAAAAAAAAATCATGATCGACAGAGCAGCTGAATAATGGCTTCGAGGTTATGCTCTAAATGCGGAATTTGGAACTGTTGGAGCGTAGATAATAGTGCGGGCACAAGTGAATCAGAAGGAAAAGGAGAAGATGTAATGGAAGGAAGCTTTTCCAAAGAAGGATGAGGACTATTTTGATTTTCAATGAGTTGTTGCCCCATAGGATTTGGAGATATGAGTTTGTCGTTATTGGAATTAATTAAGGAGGGTGGGGAATTAACAGTAATATTCCCCTCCTGTGAGTACACTTCTGTACAGATAACACTTACCAACGGATGCACGAACGACAACAGCTACATTCGCCGATGATACATCTATATTAGCCGTTAGCAGCAATCATTCGGAAGCTATAAATAAATTGAAAAACTCTTTGAACAGAGTGCATCAAGCTGGAAAGTTAAAATCAATGAAAAAAAATCAGCGCATATAACTTTCACATACCGACCAACAGATATATATTACCAAGTGCACTTAGGAGGTAAACCTGTTCCATAGGTCGACTCATTCAAGTATCTTAGTATGCACCTGGATAAGCGCGGCTGACCTGGGAAATACATTCTAGAATGAAATATAAACAAATAAAGAAAAAACTCAACAGTTGCATTGCCTTATTGGACGGAAATTGCCTCTAGACGTAAGGTAAAAATGTCTACCGTATCAGCAAATATGGACTTATGGTCTGCGGTTATAGGGCTGTACCAGCAGGTCTTCTAGAGCAATGGTCATCAAATGATTGATTTAAGCGAATAAAGTGTTTTGTGGAGGGTTAGTACTCAGCAGTACTCCCTCGAAACGCTATAATGTTTAAACAAGGTCTAAAGGCTTATTTCGCCACAGTCTGCGGGTTTCGCCAGAGTTATCCAGCAGGTTGATAGCAAGTGGATTCGTATGAACGCTAAGTCGGGCGACATGTTTATTTGCTTGTATTTTGATTTCATCCTCCACAAACATAACATTCAAGTCACTATGGAGGGTAAAATTTGACACGTACCAGGGGGCTGCAGTAATAGTTCTGAGTATTTTATTTTGATATCGCTGTATTTTTTGCAGGTTGGATGTTTTTGCGCAGCCCCACAGCTATATTCCGTGCACCCAAATTGGTTTTAAAGCAATTTTATACAATAGTACTTTATTTTCCAATGACAATCCGGATCTCTTAACTAGTATCCACGACATAGTTCTGGTTTTAAGTCTCAAATGCTCAATTTTCTTCTGAATGTGAGTACCCCAGGTCAGACTAGCATCTAAGTGCATACCTAAATATTTTACATTGTTGGTATTCGGGATTATGACATTATTTATCTTGACTAGAAGGCGTTTAATTTTCGGATTTTTAAAAGAAATATGTGTTGACTTACTTTCATTAACCACTATGCGCCATCGTTTTAGCCAGGTCTCTATATGCCCAAGTGACTCCTGCAGTTTTTTTGTTGCTATGTTTTCACACTTATCCACTGCTAAGATAGCTGCGTCATCCGCGTACAAAGCTTCTTCTGTATTACTGAGCGTCGAGAAGTCGGTTGTATAGATTAGGTATAATATTGAACCGAGAACGCTCCCTTGTGGGACCCCGGCCCTTATTGGAAAAATATCCGAGTATTCATCGGCCGCCTTCACTCGAAAATATCTCTCTTGTAGATACGATTTAAACAGTAAACAGAAAGAGTGAGGAAGCAGCAATTTAAGTTTATACAACAATCCCTGATGCCACACCCGATCAAAAGCCTGCTGAACATCCAAAAACACCGCCGTACAAATATTCTTGTTTTCCAAGCTATTTTCGATAACCTTTGTTAATCTATGAACAAACTGAAAATCGGGAATAATTGCACTCGTGGATAATATCGGAAACAACCGTTTTAAAATTAATTTTTCCAGTGTCTTCGAAAGAACAGGAAGCAACGAGATAGGTCTGTACGACGAGACTGTTTCAGGCGATTTTCCAGGCTTTGGTATAACAGTTATCTGCGAGAACTTCCAGCCCAGAGGAAAATATTGGCTGCGAAAGACGGCGTTATATATCTGTGTTATGAATACAATACTTTTTCGTGGTAATTTATTTAAAACTTCAGCTGTGATTAGGTCAAATCCGGGGCTCTTTCTCCGTTTCATTTTTTGAAGAATTGTTGTACCTCACTTGGAGTAACCGGTTTTATAGGCAGACTCATTTGCAGTGGTTTTTCAGGATATTCGAGGATATGTACGGAGTCATCAACTTCAGGATTAGATGTAAATACATCGTGAAAATAATTAGCAAGGAGCGCTGCTTTATCGATGTTAGTACGAGCCCAACTACCGTCAATTTTTTGTATTGGAGGAATATGCACATTTGGTCGTTTAAAGCGTTTAGTCGCTTTCCATAGAGAGTAATCATCGTTTTTAGACGGCGACAAACTTGACAGAAACGTTGCGAGCATTTCATTTTTATTTTCATGCAGTACTTTACGCAATTCTTTGGTTTTTCTATTTAGTTGCGTTTTAATAATCGGATTTCTCGTGATGTTCCATGTTTTTCGTAACTTTCTCTTTTCATGCACGAGTGTTAATATGTGTTTCGGAATATTATTAGACTCCTTGGGGGGTTTTACAAGAAATGATTATATTCATCGAGACTTGCACATCCCGCTTGTAAACGAGGAGATTAGAAAATTCGCTACAGCACACAGGAACACCAACATGTCAATGTGGAAGCTACCAATTTACTGGATACTAGTCAAGATATCAGGCGTCTTAAAAGACGCCTTCCAACAGACTTATTATGAAATCATTAAATTCTATTAGATAAATAAATAGATTAATATAAACTAATTTTCGTAGTCATGTTCATTGGACTACTGACTTCAACCCATAAGTTGGCTAACAGGATGATATCTTGTTAGTAAGTTACATTTTCCTAAATTTGATACTTATTTAACTTTAACATGTTAAGATCGTATCTTTATTTAAAATTTTTAAAAAAAATTCTTCATGTATATCGGTTTTTCACGTAATGATGAACATTCTTCATGATCTTTGGATGATGCTTGCCGACCAAGTCATTGAAGAGTTCGTCAAAAATCATGGGAATCGGACTTTTCCAACATGGCAATGTAGAAGCAGTTAAACTTCTCGGCACTCGATTAAAACGCCTTAAGCCATATTAAAACCCAAGATTTAGTCTTATAAATGATAATTATATGCTAAGATCTTCCATCTGATTAATTATTTCACAAAAGTGTGATTTTTTTTCCTTTTTTTCCCTATACCTAGCTAGTACTATCAGTAGTGAGTATGATATCTGCAGTTACTTAAGCGGCACTCCTTCCATTCAAGGTGACCTAGAATTCATAAATTGGATTTATTTTATCAAGTCCAATGGTTTGACCCTCTGCAACCTTCGCACCTCTGATGAGTTAGCCAGCAAATTAACTGCTGTCTAGTTAGGGTGATCATGTAACTTCGTTGCATGTTTTATTGTTTCCTGTTTTATCACATCAGTAACATATGGAACATGTAGGTCACGATGTAAAGTTTTATTTGATACAAACCATGGTGCATTTGCAATGGTTCGTAGAGTTAAGTGAAATGCGCGATAATTAGCTAATTAAATTATAGGTAGCTAGAACGTTACGTTCAATATCGACATCGTAGACTTAAGGGCGGATTTTTATGATTAATTTAATTTAAAAAGTCAATTACGCGATTTAAGTTATTATTACGACTAATATTAAAACGTTTCGTTTTTTCAGGAAGGTTTTTTTGTTTTAATTTTTCCTATGTAACATATTTATCGTAAAAATTGAATTTTAATTCATATTCAAACGGTGTTATATTTCTTAATTATTTGTTAAGATTATTTATTAGAGCACTTAGCTCAATGAATTTAGTTGTAACAGTGTAAAAATTTGCATGCTCAAATAAATACTCTTTTAAACTTTCATGTTGGATATCCATAAGTTTATGATTTTTTCAGTGTAAATCACGTTAATATTTCATGGTTTCAAAAACACTTACAGTTTTCATTATTAAACAACTCAGTTTGATAATGAAAAGTGTATTTTCGAAACGTTACGTAATAAAAATATTGATAGTTAATTATTTGTTTAAAAAGTTCCTTATTTAACAAAATAAGGTTGTACAGATTAAAATCTTGATACGAAACTAACGCTATCTGTCGACTAAAATTATCATTTAAAAAAAATATATGTTCACGAGAACAAGTTTTTTTCCTCTTTTTTTTTTTGTTTTTGTTTTTTATATATTTATATTAGAAATGCTTTTAATTGTAGATATTTATATGACTGTTGACATAAAATTAAACATTTTATACAGGGTGCTCATTATACGACGTGGATTCTTAGATGATTTTCAATTCGTTTATATAAATATTTTTAAAATGAAGACATTTCGTGTCAACTAGGAAATATACAATTTCGTTAATATTAAAATTTCATGTACCATATACGGGACATGGTGACTGGAATGATTAATAATGAATGAGGAAGATGCCACAATTGTATGTTTTTCTGGTTTTTCCTCTACATCGCTTGCTTTCCATTATTTTTAGTAGTGTTTGATTATAACGGAATAAATGTCCTATCCATTTAATCCTTCTTATTTTTAACGTATTCATTAGAGTCCTCAAGAGTCGCGTACTATTTCTTACCTTTTCATTTGTTCTTTTCTCTGTCCAGCTAATTTTTTACACATCTTCCACTAGCACCACATTTCAAAAATTATGTCTATTAGTTAAATTACGATTAATCAATAGTCATTTTCCTTAATATACAACAAAAAAAAGCTTATTCAAATTTAAGTTAAATATACGTCGAAAAAATCAATAAATAAAGCTAAAACAATACAATATTAGGGTTGGGATAAATAACTTAACATAATATATCTTAACATATTAAACGAGCAATTCTTGTTTATCGCGATGGTATTTGGTAACATCATGTGATATCAACCTGAAATCATTCGGACCACTTTTCTCCATTCTTCTCGACATGCTGTCGTTCTTGTAGCTGCAACCGATGTGAGTCCAGTTTTTTTATTTTATTCCATCCGCCCAACGAAATGGGATTTTCATTGTAGATCAGTATGTACAAGTAGAGTCTGTTTTCTTTGTTTAATGCATTCCTGTTAATTCTTTTTAATAAGCAGGCTTCCACTTTTAGATCATCCAATATGGACGCATTTGTTAGACGTACTATTCAAGGTATTCTAAGCGTCCTCCTATAAACCCACATTTCAAAAGAGTCTATTCGCCCGGCATCTGTATCTTCGTTATTGGAATAATTAAGCTACTGATCAATTTTACCCCATTTTGTTCACTATGTGCAATGCTTTTCCTAATCTTGGTTAATTTCATTGTCGCATATCTTGCCGGTGTCAGACGTTCCTTGACAACTTCTTCGATGTGCATATATATATATATATCCTCGGGTATTTCGAAAACCTCTCTAACGATTTGAATGAAATTTTGTACATACCGGCGATTTATTACGTGATTAAAAATCGCGTATATAGAAATTAGGAATTTTGAAATTTTGGTCTGACCACGAGAACATACCTCTCATAAAATTCTGAAAGTTTAAATTTCTTTCATCGTCCTTTTCTTGATACTTATTTAAATAAACATCGAAAATTTCAGCTTGATCGTATTCATCGTTCGAATGTTTCAAGTTTAGAACTTTTTTCTTTTTAGCCGCGTATGTGTTGGTATTTGCCGGAAATTATTTTTTATACATAGGATCGCTAAATAATAGGAACTGCAGGTTGGAAATTTGGATTAGAAGAGCGCAAAATCGGAACATGCAGAGAAAATTTAGTCTGGGCATGACTTACGTATAGCAGAGGACTGCTACAGTTTAAATAATAATCGTAAATCACGGTGTGGGTTTGCATGTATATATCTACACGTCTGCGTATATACACATACGTGCATAGGTGTTTGGTAAAGTAACGTAAAATTACAACGATTTGGTTCGATTTTGTAAATTTTTAAGTTTTAAGTAGCTGAGTTTAAACAAAATGTTGCATTGAAATCTGATATAACGGGAAGTCACCGCCAAATGAATTAATATTTTTATCAATCACCGATAGTTTATGGCCCGACCACGTGCTAGTTTATTTACAGATGGTTAAAAAAATATGGCATTTCAACTTACTGAAGCAGCATGTTATATTCCTCATCTAAATTACACCAAACTAAAATTTTATAGCGTGTTTACAATTCAGTGTATCCAATCTAATGGGATCACGGGAAAAATATCAATCCCAAGTGACTCTCTGATTGTTCTTAAAGTCCTGAAGAAACCTAGATTACCGTACCATAGGGACTATATTTTGTTGACTATTGTAGAAAACTTTTTTTATTTATGCGATAGGGGATGTCTTTGTATCTTTCGTTTGCGTTCCAGTCCATCAGGGTATGCAGGGAAATTAAGTATGCGATCGAGCTGCTAAACTTGAGGCATCACAAGGCATTCTCATTCCGAGGATTCCTTCTTCCGGTTTAGTTGCATCCGCTCGTGCTGATATTAATCGATGTAAATCTATGTTCCGTAAAAGACGACTTAACTTTTACGAATCTTGCACTTGCTCCTCCTAAGAACCTACCAGATCGACTTATTCTTTTTCATCCTGGCCAGACTTCGTTAGAGTTGTCTTCCTAGCCATTTGTACTTCATCAATCTTACTCCCTCTGTTTACTTGTTCTGTGCATGCGGGACCTATAGCTGACGCTGATCATGTAATTTTTGCTTGTGACGTGTATAGCAGAGGTAACCTTTGTTAATAAAATTTTGCAATTAAATATTTACCCCTTCTCGGTTGCCTACACTTATTGGTACTAAATAACAACAATAACCTCGCAGCTCTGGCCACCTATGTACATATATATCTACAATTAAGCTCTAAATGGTGTTTTTTTTTTGTATCCTTTTTGTTATCTTATGTATAATATATTTATATAAAAATAGTGTTGACAGTGAGTAATTTTAGTATTCAGACCTAAGCCAAATTATTATAATATAATAATAATAATAATAATAATAATAATAATCTAGAACTTCAGTCACATTAGTACGAAAAGTATGAAAAATATTTATTTCGATAAAAAATTAATAATTTATATGTGCACAAACATATGCCGAGTACCCTTAATAGCAGCTAAATACAAACAAACGACTTTACAAAAATAAGGAAATAATAAAGAAAATAAAAGTAAAATAACAATAAGAAAATTTAGAGAAAAAAAAATTAATTCTTATATATTAAATTTAATTTAACACGCATAAAAATCGTATAGTATATATTAAGTTTAACACACGTCCGATAAAAATCTGCGCTTAATATGACGATGCTTATACTTAGTGTAACGTACGCTGAGATCGAGCATATTGTAATTACCAAAATGAAATTATCGTCACGATAATTAAATTTATTAGAAAATTTCTGTGAAAATTTGCAAATACGATCATAAATATGAGGAATATTTAGCGTTGAATGCTTATACCGTATTTCAGTCCATCGAGGAACGCTTAATAATATTCTACAACATCGATTTTTTGTATTAGTGCGAATATTTTCTACTTATCAATATGTTTTGAAAGATGATTTTCTTTGTATGTCTGCAAGATATGTGAGTTTTATCTTTCATATATTTTACGTCCACATATGAAGTTACTAATTTAACTATTTATTAACTGTCGCTATATTTCACGTTTTTATTTTTTTTGTTTACATTTTTTATCTTTATTTTCTCTCTTTACTATCGTTTTAGTGTTCTTTTTCTTCGAGCGAAACTTTTAAATTGTTCCACGAAAAGACACTTTTTCACGGAGAAGAAAATCGCGATAAAACTACCCCACGAAAGGGTTCAGTTTTAAGGGTGTATATGTACGTTTTATCTGAATGTGTGGGTGTGTCATTTTGTTACTACCTAAACGTTGCTGTTTAGTAGACAAAAAAAAATAAAAACAGAGGAGCAATCTGTGAATTTCCCGATTATAATGTCAAGCTACGACACAAGTAGGTGAAGTGGCGACCCCTATGAAAATGTGACGAGCGATGAGATAGTGTAAGCTAAAGCTTTATTACAAGTTCTAATTAAACAAGATGTCACGAAATACGCCTCTCCTTCGACCTGCCCACTTATACCTATCGTCCCACCTAAGGAAACAAAAAGAAATACCAACTTTTTTTTTTTTTTTTTTTTTTGGAAAATAATTCTTCTTCGGCGAGATAATAACAGTTAGCGTTTTTTGCCTCTCCTTAATTAACTTTACATCGCATTTCGTAGATTCGCGTTGAGTTACGGTCTGTCGTTGAAAAATGCCGAGAAATTATACTTTAAAACGATGACCCTTCTACACCGATTCCAGACGAAGGCGTAGTCCTATTTAAATAGCGATGAAGAATCTGCGAAATAAAAATCTACGAACTACAGATAAACGAAGAGTGACGACGAAACAATGAAGTGATATAGTAATATAAAGTTTCGAAAAAATAATGATATCACCTTAGAACGATATATAATAAATGTCACGAGAAGTTTTTACACGTCAGAACGACCACATAAATCCCAAATTTCAGATTAAAATGTTTGAAAAATTATTAAAAAAACTCGAGTTGCGCGTCTTGAAAGCGGACAAGCCCTGACATATTACACGCTAATCTGCTTAGAGTTTATGGTAATTAACAGTACATGGACCGAAACTAGTGTTGGAGTGGTGGTCGCTTCATATGGGAAGAAACATTAACAAAACCCTGATCCGTTGGTATGACGAAAAGCTCTGAACCGGAACGAACAAAAGAGATTGAAGAAAACCTACGTCCAGCAATGTACCGACATAAGATTATATATCCCCCTTGGAGGCATATGTACTTGTACATGTGCTCTCAAGGTTGCGGAGCTGCAACCGGAACGAGGTGCGTCCACAGGTGGCGGATAGTGGAACGGCCTACAAATACGTAGGTTAGCTGCGAATAAGACGTCAGTCGAATAAGCAGTCGCAGACTAACAGCGGCTACTGGTGGAAAACCTCATGTAGGTAATTCCAGTAGTGGCTGGGTAAGAGACACGAGGATGGCAGATAGGCAGCTTGAGGACCTGCCTACTAAAAGTCTGCAAAAATCCTATGAATGTCTCTCTCTGTCTCGGGGAGGATGAAGTCGTCGTAAAAACCTTAAATCGTTACCTCCTCAGTAACAAACCGTTGCCTTGCGGTTAGGATTTTCATCCAAAGACATGGTACAGGGAAGCAGCTGTTACCAATGCCTTCTTGGAGCGGAAGACAAATGATGTCGGTAAGGTTCAAGTTAGGACAATCGTATGGCGAGAATCACATATTGATTTAATCGACTACGACACTGCCGATGAGGAAAGCAACAGAAAACTACCTCATTAATTATTTCCAAGAAACCATTATGTTCACGAATTACTCAAAAATCAGATTTGTTACGCGACCCGACTGACAATCGGCATCCAGGTTACAACGGGACCTTGGACGTGAAATACGCGACCGTGTCATGCAACCCGAGTGACGATCGGCGCTGCAAAGCCATGGCTCAGACTTGCAGTGTGAAATATGCGACTGAACCTAAAAGAATCAAGAAGGGTAAAAAGATTTTAAACATTGCAACGTGGAATATAAGAGGCTTAAACCAGATAGGGAAACTAGCTATAGTAGAAAAAGAATGTGAAAGACTAGGAATCAGCGTAACAGGTTTAAGCGAAACTAATTGGCAAGGGAACGACCACTTTCTAACCTTTTCGGGTAATAAAGTTTTTTATGCAGGTGGAACAGAACACAAAAAGGGTGTGGCTTTCTTAATTAATAAAAAATTGAGTAACTATGCATTTGAAGCAATAAATGATAGAATGATTTACTTAAAACTGTTGACCGATGCCTTTACATCTACTACAAATATATGCACCGACTGCATCAGCTCATGACGATGAAATTGATTTGTTTTATGAAAATTATGTTATAAATAGAATCAGTAAAAGAGAACCTATGCTAATTTTAGGCGATTTGAACGCCAAAATCGGTGACACTGCGAAAGAGAAAAGTTTGCGTAATGTAATAGGTAAATTTGGATTAGGAAAAAGAAATAAAAGGAATAACCGACTATTAGAATTCTGTATTACAAATAGCCTATATATAACAAATACTGGCTTTAAAAAACATGGAAATCGCCATCTGGAATTTCGAGAAACCAGATAGATTACCTATACTGGTGAGATCAAGATGGAAATCATCATTATTGGATGCTACAACATATCCGGGCGCTGAATGTGGAACTGACCACAATTTACTAGAAAGAATTATATGCACATCTCGTAAAGATAGGATGATAATAAGTGAGCCGGTTGTGCTGTCTGTTCCGCAGTAACTAACAATATTGAACGAGACAATCGAAATTGTGAATCGCCTAATGATATTTGGCTGAAATTGACCTCAGCGATCGAACAGGCAAAAAGAGACGAATCAAACCCGATGAGTATATGAAAAAGGAAAACCTAGATAATTGATGACACAATAAAATTAATTGAAAGACGTAGGAATGCAAAAATCCATGGTAATGGAGTATAGGCAATTATGCAGAGATATCCAACGCGCATGTAGAAAGGACAAGAATAGATACTATGGAGATATATGTGAACAAATACAAGCTCACAAGGAAACGAATGAAACTAAAGATATGTTTAAAAAAATACGCGTAGTTACTAGGGAATTTAAAGCCAAATCATGGGGATTTGTAAACAACACTGGATCATTAATAACGGACATACGTGAAATAACGGTACATTGGCGTGATTACTGTCAAAAATTGTATACATATGTAAATAGAAATACAAATAGTAATTCAGCAGAAATGAAGGACAATAATTTTAAACAAGAACCTACGCCTTTACGCGATGAAGTAAAACAAGCGATTGCCAAGCTAAAAAATATGAAAAAAACTGAAGACGAGGACCAAATTTTCGCCGAAATAATTAAAATACTATCCGGAGTCACTTTTGAATTCCTATACAAATTATGCTGTAAAATATGGAATACACGTGAATGACCGCACTAGTGGACGACGTCAATTTTAATATCGATACATAAAAAAAGGATCTACAAAAAGTTGCGATAACTATCGTACAATCGCCTCATTTCACATGCTTCTAAGATACTATTACACGTAATAAATGAGCGTTTCTTATCTTAACTGGCAAATTCCTGAAGAACAAGCCGGCTTTGTCATAGGAAAAGGCACGCGGAATTAGATTTTGAAAGTGAAACAAATTATAGAAAAAGCCAGAGAATATTACGTGCCTGTATGTATAGCATTTGTAGATTATAAGAAAGCTTTTGACAGCGTGATATGGAACCATTTGATAAAAGTGATTCGGGAATCAGCTGCATTAGCTACTCCAATAGCGACAACAAATACTAATCAAGAATAAAGTACCCGTTAATAATTCGAAATAAGATAGCTGAGAGGCGAATAGTCCTCATGATAATAATATCTTTAATAAGGCTAACTAGAAAAACATCAAATGTAATTTGCAGAATATCTACAACGTTTAAGCCCATCTGCAGATAAAGACTATTCCTTATGGAAGGCGACTAGACGAATTAAACGCCCGTTTGTGCATATTCAATCTATTCGTGATGAACTTAATAATTGGGCTTGTCGACATACTGAAAAAGCTAAACTGTTTTGCTAAGCATTTGTCCCAAACTTTTCAACAACATGATATTGTGTCTAATATAGATCCAACTCCAGTCTATCAAACTGAACAACGAATAAGGTGGGGTTTACTCCGATTGAGGTAGCAGCGGAACTAGATAAAAAATCTAAATTCAAAAAAGACTCCGGGTATAGATGAAATATCCCCAGCTATCTTGAAAGAATTGTCGCGTAAAGATATCTTCCTTTTGACATACCGATATAATGCATGTTTACGTTTAGAATATGTACCAACTTCTTGTTTTATTGATGCTAATGATTTCGCAAAAGTTTAATGATGTACCGCGTTCTCTAACATTGACATTGCGAAATTATAATTATAGTGTACTCTGATAGATATATTGGAGAAGTTTGACAAATAATTACGCAGAAAATTCATCAGTTCTGAATCCGGAGAAAACGTGCCTTTTTTATTTAAGAAAGAATGAAGCCAGGTAAAAAATTAATACGTAGTGGAAAGGTGTAATTTTTAAATATCGGCGAAACGCAATATACCTAAGATCCGTCGTAGGACTAATTTTATTATAGACCGTCTTGCACAACGCTTTAATTAAATTTCTATTTCTCGGGTCAGTATAAGAATAATATTTTATTTTTCAACCGCGCGTGCGTGTATTTTTCTTTTTTAACTTTGCGTCTATACGAATCTTAGATATTTTACAGGAAAAAAAACCTTAGTGAGAAAGTAAAAGTAGAAAGGTAAATAAAAATGAAAGTTTAAAAGTTACCAAAAAAATAGAACCCCGCGAAATTCTATAAAACTAACTTGAAAAAAATAAAAAAATAACATTAATAAATGAAATTTTTTAAATTTATGAAAAAGAATGGCAACGGTTAATGTTACCGCCAACCGTTTCCTACTTTATCCGTCTTATTATTATTATTATTATTATTATTACTGCTATCATTATTACCATTATTACGGCGATTAGTTATTATTATCACTGACTCGCCGTCGTTATTATTTTGATATGGCAATTATTTTTTTCAAACACCGTTATTTCAGTTTATTCTACCTATACATACACACACACAAATATACCAATAATAACCTGGAAGAAAAAGATACCTTTCAAGTGATTTATTCATTACCTCTTGTTCATTGGCAAGAATGCCGGTAGTAACGTTATTTTATATTCTGCATGTGTAAACGTGTATCATGGTTCTTTTAAAAAGTTTACTATAGTGAAAATACTATTCAGTTATTTATATTAATCTCGTTTTTCATTTATTCAATTTAAAAAGTTCATTATTTTAAAAATAGAAACCAAACTGTCAAATACGATTATTATGTTAAAAAATAGTTTTCAAACGGAACTTTGTTTTTTCACGTTTGCTTTTATGGATGCCCAAAACTAAAAATTATATATATATATATATATATATATATATATATATATATATATATATATATATATAAATTATAATATTTATAATTACTATTATTATTGTTATTGATTCACGTAAATACGCGAAATTCGTTCGGATTTGTGGGGTTGTCCATACATGATGTAAGAGAAGCAATACTTTCACTTAATAATAAACCTTCATATGGTCATGATGGAATCTCTGCCAGATTAATAAAAGAAAATAGTGACCATTTCCTTCAGCCATTGACGTTTTTATTTAATGAATCAGTTGTAGCTGGAAAGTTTCCGAACGCACTAAAGAGAGGAATTATTACGCCTATATACAAAAAAACTGGGGAAAAATCAAATGTGAACAATTATAGGCCTATTTGTATACTGTCAACGATATCCAAAATTTTTGAGAAATGTATGAAAAATACTGTCATAAATTATTTGCGTAAATTAAACTTCTTTAGTGAAAGTCAATTCGGTTTCTTGCCAGGTCAGGGGACTGATGACGCTGTGTTCGAACATGTGTCATATATTGCAAAATGTCTTGATGAAGGTAGATCGGTAACTTCAGTCTACTTCGACCTAAGTAAGGCTTTTGACACGATAAATCACGGTATATTACTTGAACAATTAAGAAGTTATGGTTTTAGAGGTAGTATAAACGACTGGTTCAAGAGTTATTTAGAAGAATATGTAGTGAAAATAAACGGTTACTATAGTGATTGTGAAGTTCGAAATTCGGGTGTACCTCAAGTGTTTTAGGGCCGTATCTTTTCTTGATTTATATCAATGATGTGTGTAGTTTACATATTAACGGACGTTTATTCAGCTATGCTGATGACACGGTTTTAACAGTCGACTCGAGGTACCCAACTTTATTACAGAAGTTAGTTCAAAACGATGTCAATGAGATATCACGATGGCTAAATAATAATAAATTAATTGTAAATAGTAGCAAAACAAGATATGTAATCTCTACCAATCAGAATGCAGTAGATTGGGACGACAGGTTTTTAATAGTGTTGGATGATAAGATTATAACAAGGGTAAAGAAAATTAAATATCTCGGAGTTATCATAGATGATAAGTTAAATTGGACAATCAGGTTACATAACTAAAAAATTAAAGAAATTGAATTACACGTTTTATTACGTGAAACAGTTCTTTTCGCCAATTGAGACGGTTATACTTGGCATTGTATCAACCGATTCTCTCGTACGGCCTAATACATTGGGGTGGTATGGCCAAGTATTACATTAAACCGATCGAAATGTTGCAAACATCCGTACTGAAATGCATTAATAATAATAAATTGACATCGGAAGTCAGAATTTTAAGGCTGCAAGAGTTATATGTGTTGTAGCTTTTAAGTTTTGTTTTGAAAAATCGATCTAAATTTAATATAGTATATTGTGAAGGGAAAACGAGATCTAAAGGAGTTCCTGAAGCTATTAAGCCGAATTTTAGTAAAACGCGTATGAGGATACAGTCGTGTTATATGGGACCTTATAATACTCTACCTTCTGAACTGAAGATTCATTTATTGAATTACAAGCGTCGACGAAGGAAACTTTTAACGTCATTCTTAACTAGTGAATCACAGGCTCGTAATGGAAATAGATGGCGGTAAGATGATCATTTTAAAGTTACTGTTTCATGGGAATGTTACGAACGTATGGAATTGCATTAGTGTGGGCTTGTATGTAGACAGAGAGAGGGAGACATAATGGTAAACATAAGTGTATGTATTGGTGTGTCTATTGGTGTGTATGCACTCCTGTGTTTATGTTTTTTAAATTTTATTTTAAGTTTAATTTAATTATTCTTCGAATTGTTATTGGTGGATTGGGAATAAATTATATGAAAAATCGTGTTACATGTCAAGGCGGTAATAATAAGGTTTATTAAACTGTTTTGTTTTTTTCTTAATTTAAGACGGCGCTCGTGCAATAATGCACATAGCCAGTGATTACCGATATGTAAACATTTTATGTTTTATATAACCTTGTAATTTAGTGTAATCGAAATAAATTGAATTGAATTGAATTAGACGGACACTTGTATACGTGTTAATAATTTGCATCTCGATAGTTTTGGAACTATCGATAAATTCTTATGTGTGAGACGAGTCCCATTTTGGTTTTGCAGACAAATCTACAAAACTGAGTACGTCACCGAGCTTGCGTTGCTCTCAGCCGCGCTCTATCATATTCCGCACACTTTCTACGACTGTTTCCAGTTTGCTTATCAAGATTTTCTTTCGGAAGCTTTCGTTTACCAGTCACCCGCCTATCTTTAAATATCGCGTCATTTCTGCAACTGGTTTTTTATAACGACTTCGAGGTTTAGTTTGTTTTCGGTTTCTATTTATAAGATTTTTTTCAACATTCATAGAGTCGTTTATGCGCAGCAAAACATGCCCTACCCAGCGTAGTTTCGATTTACAAATCAGTTATTCTATTGGTACGCAGTTAGAACGACGTAAATTTTTTTATCTGAGATATAATCCATTCATTTCACGCGTAGAATACGCCAAAGTAAACGTGTATAATCTAGACTTAAGCAGATAAAGTACAGATTCTTGCGATGTTCTTAAAAATGTTATAATTATCCGCCAGACGATCAGATTGACGTGTACAATGTATCCTAGAAAACGTGTTTAGATGCAATTCTATACTTATTTAATCGGATAAGGTACAAATAGATTTTTGCGGTGTTTTTAAAAAAAAAAAAGTTACTTATTTTCACTACTTTCAATATTATGATAAAATCAACCACAATGAATAATTTCGAAATATTTTTATTTACTTTTTCATGAAGAAAAATTTTAGTAATTTGAACTTCTTTCATGTTGTTTATTTTAGTAAAAATCACAGTTATATTTCACATTCTTCAAATTTCAATATTCTATCGCATAGAATTCGAGTTTTATTTTTTAATTTTATCGTCTTTCGATAAAGTGCAACTTTCGTCTCAACGTACTTTTTTCTTTTTACAACTGTTACGTAGTTGAACAATAATACGATGGTGTTTCTTACGCATAATTAAACACAGCGCTATTTCCAGGTCACCGAATAAACTTAGTAGAACCGGGACAAAAATGTAATTGTAGGTCCCTTAAGATGGTACTTTTTTTTAAATATTAAATATTTCTCAAAATCCACTAACGCAGTAACAAGAAATTAAATAATAATAAGATAAAAAATAATACACTCTAATTAACTGCCGTTTGTAGATTTTAAACGTTATACTAAATAATACAAATGTGTTATGTCTAGTGGTGTAGAGGTCTCCTTAATAACTCACAAAGATATCATTCACTTTATTCAGCTAGAGCATAGGGATCAATGGGAGCTAATGTACACTAAGAGCATTAGTCAATCACCTCTGACTTATTACTATCACCTCCAGCCGTCTCTCCCCAAACTCCCGTGGTTCTATCTTTTTAAAAAGATTAGTCGTAAGAGAATTGTACTCATCAGCAGATTGCGATTTGGACATCATTTGTTGCCTGACCGTCTTTTCCGTATGCAACTTAGAGAAAGTCCCTCCTGTCCCCTCCATTCTGAACAGGTAGTCTGTAACCCCGATCATGTGTTTTTTGAATGTTCTGTTGTAGCACCGTTGCGCTCGGAGCTTTACCTTATCTTGTTCTTCGAGTATTACACCTCCGTATAATGTATCGTCCCGTTTACATCTGGATAACCTACAATTGTTCCCCCATATAGCGACGTTTTTAGAGAAGTCAGCATGCTTGATTAAGATGTAAATAGTCCCCCACAGTATCACGTTGGGTAAGCTGTAAAGGCACCCCCATTTAAAATAATAATAAAAAAAAAAAAGTAATTAAACCCGTACATCTGAAATATGAATGTGAAGTTAACCTCTACGAATAATGATAAATTTGTTATCTTTATTGCGATGATCTGCTCAATTAACTATATAAACCGTGATACTTGTAACATTCTAACATCACGAATCTTTTATTATTATTATTATTATTATTATTATTATTATTATTATTATTATTATTATTATTATTATTATTATTATTATTATAACACCGCTCTAACTAGTATAGCACTGAATACTGATCATTCTCAATAGAATGAGCAGGCCGGATGAACATGAATAATCTGACGAGAGAGAGAGAGTGAGAGAAGCAAAGAAAGAAAAAGTGAAAATATATGAAATAGCTATAAAGAAAATCAAACTAATAGAGTTATTACTTCTATGAATCGCTGGACTGCAGTTATAGTGTAAGACTAACCAATCCCCAAGAAAGTCTCTCGTCCAACGCCTTTTAAGCCTTATTATCAGGTAAAGATGGCTGCTGCATACTGGAAATATTGCGGTTGGAGCTGGTCTACAGCTCGTTAAAAAATTTGTTGTAATGCCTGACATGGTAATTGTGTACATATTCAATGTGGGGATCGTCGCATATGATACGATTTGATATAAAGAACGAAACGTCAACCATCTGACGTAGAATCTTAGACTGCAGACGCTGAATTCGATTTATATTCTAGCAGATACACTGTAGATTTCAATGCCGTATCCCCCGTATTGGAGCTATTACCGTAAAATACGCTAAACGTTTTGCAGAATAACTTTACAGATGACTTTCTTCCAATTATTCTGCGCAACAATTTCATTCTGGAATACATTTTTTGACCAACATATAGAATGTGTGTTCTCCGGCGGTCCAAAAACAGGTCTAAATATTTGATAATGTCAGAATAACGAAAAGGAATATTATTGATTTTAACTGGTGGACAAGGCTTCTTGTTCAGTGAAAGCGTTACTTATTGATTCTTTTTCATATCGATTTTAATTTCCCACTGTGTAGCCCATACAGATATTTTATCTACATGTTCTTGCATAAGTGCAGATGCGTGTAAAGAATCGTCATGTGTCGTAAGGATGCACAATCTAACAAGTTATTCGAATAGAGATGTATTTGAAATTTAAAAAAAAACGCATTTGTACGAAAACATTGCTTGTTCATCGCGGCTCGCGTTTCAGTGATGCCATTTATGTACGTTTAGATGACTAAGGTACGGATTTTTCATGCGGTTTAAAACATATATTAAGTTCGGTAATAAGATGAGATCAACAGACAAAATATATTTCGGCGGTAATATATTTCAATAGTTTTTCTGGTACGTCACTACGCTCGGTTTGGCTCCCGTTCGTTTTTAGAACAACTTTTAAGCTCGTCCGCATTAGTTTCTCAAAAAGAACCAAAGACTGACTTTCATTTCAGATATTTTGTTAACTTGTTTTTACACTTTTTGAGTAACTAAAAGTGTTAGTCAAATTGATATTGACCCTTACTTTGTTCTAGGTTTATTATAGACGAGAAATTTTTTACCTTCTTACGGTGCCTCAAGTGTTGCGCGTATTACGAGAAACATTTGTGTAAATCGTTTTACAGCTACATGCTTTTCAATCCACTGCGCTTCACAAAGAGAGATAAGCGTTATTAGTTAATCTGGTCTCAAAGTGGAAATTGTCAAAAATAGATTATTACTTTTCTTCGGGTTCCGATGCAGTTCCGAATCACAGTATCTTACATGAATGCGCTAAAACTAAGTTGAAAACATGAGCCACACAATGCGCGAATTGCCCTCTCGATTATTTTCCTGCGATTATTGTTCTCAATCGATCGTTCGTGTGAAATGCAGTGTGATAACCCCTAATTTTAAATAGTAGACTTACCTTCTTTGGCTTCATCGATGTTTTTTTTTTTTGGATTACCCACTTTCGCTACTTCTTCCTGATAAGATCTCGTGTCGGATACTTTTTTTTCTAGATAACCCAAAAGAGATTACTAATTTATAGATTTCATCATTTTTAGTCAACATTGCGCAACTGTCGAGTTAAATGAATAGTTATTTAGCAGATGAACTAAGCAAACACTATTATACTTGTAAATACATTCATTTAACAGTATTTGTTAAATTGCATACTATTGGCAAATATGTGCAGTATCGATGTCAGCCTCGCGTAAATATTCTCCGTCCTTAGCATATCTTGCATCTGCTGACGTATGATATACAATCAGTACGTGATATATGCCTTTTAAAAAATAAGCTTGTGTATTCTTTTCTATGCAAGTAACTGAAATTAAAGAAAATTATGATGTGATAATCGAAAAGCTTTGCGAAAATAAAATAAATTTTATAGTGATTAACATAGTTTTTATTTTGTTTTGTTAATTCATAAAATCACTACTCTCCAATACATCAACATATTTTTTTTACTATAGAAGAAATATTCTGAACTCATCAATGTTTATTACAATAATGAAAATGATCGCAGAAATTAAAAGAACCTAATTATTAAGTTATTTAAAATTATTTTCTTTCGTTTGAATTTTACGTTATTTCCTTAACTTCTTTAGCATAAACAAAAATATATTATATGGCAACACTGTTTAATATTCATAAATGCCGGAGTACTTCAATAAAGTAAAATTTTTTCAAATATAAACGATTTTTCAGTTTTTGATATACATTTATCAATTAACGCATGTATGATAAGTACTGGATATGGGTATATTTGACTTTGGTAAAATTCCTGAGGGTAAAAGACCGAAATATGGCGGTGGTCCTCATAATGTAGGTAATTGAACCTATCTAGCTATCTATCTATCTGATATAATAACGTTTCAAGTTTACGAACAAATATTTTTTTATTTAAAAATAATTTTATAAGAGCATTATTGATGCAATTATATATATATGCACGTAACACGCACGTATTAATTTAAAGTTGTAAAATAATTTTATAATTATGTTTTTAAAAACAGTTATGTGAAAAAGAAATAACCTTGTTTATATTATATTATATATATATATATATGAATATGTAAATACAAGAAGCCGTAAATTTATGAAATAATTAAGTTTAACATTGTTTTATACATTATATAATACAAAACAATAGTTGTGACATTTTAACTACTTATATGTATGTTCTCATTCACAGGAGATCCGGATGATAGATCGTTGCGTAAAATTGAAAGTAAAGTAATGATACCTCAATTAATGAGAGAAATCGTGAGGGAAAAATATTGTGTCGATGAAGTTAAACGTAATTAATTATTTTCACTAATTATTGTTTCTATATAATTTATTTATTGACAATACATAGATTTATATATATACATATATATATATATATATATATATATATACTTCATTGTACATTTAAAAACATGATTATTAGGGCATCAAGATTGCGTTATGAATGCTGGTTTATTTCTTGGACGGTTAAAATGTAAACAGCAAAGGCATGAAATGGGAGAATGTTTGGATGTATGGAATGATAGCGAAGAAGTTCACAAAGAAGCACTAGAATCTTATTTAGAGCAGAGACGATTATATAGAATAACTGGTAAATCTGATCGAGAAAGAGAATTTGAAGAGAAATTAAAAATACAAAATCAAGAACAAACCACAATATCTTAGACCGAAATGATGGTGTTTTAAGAAAAATAATATGTTTATATGTATCAGTAAGTATTATGGGTATCCAACAATCATGTTCTAATAATTTTTCCGAAGCAAACATATAAATTGATAAAAATAAGTTGTGTCGAAAATAAAAAAATTTAAAGTACTGAAGTAAAATTTGTGATTTTGTTTTATAATTAATGGAAAATATTAATCTCCTTTTTTTGAGTATAAAACCGGATAACATATTTGTCTGTCAATGAAAAAATTACAATCACTATTGGTAACTTTCTTCACACTATTTAAGTTGATGTTAGATGTATCGTGATTTAAATTTATGATAAATGTTAAAAATATAGAATTGAATTTTTCTCCATTACTATTTGCTGTAGCAATATTTTTAGTTTACTGGGATAATTTACCTCCAAAATTACAAAATTAAACTTATACTTTACCTTTTCGAAATAGAACTTTTACTTTTCCAATACTATAACTGATTTGGGAAAGCAGTTTATGGCACGCATAAATTTTGTCTTATTTAATATATTAAAGTCGGTAACATTTATCCAACTCATCATATAATTTATTGTACGTGCCAGTATTCTAAATTTCCTTTTTTTTTTCAACAAATCTATAGTAATACGATTATCATAAACGTTGACAAATATTTACTAATTTTCTAGTTTATTTTCCTAATGGTTAGGTAACTTCCTTAAGATACGCGGTTATGATTGTTAAAGTTTATTCTTACGATATTTATTTATTTTTAAACATCGTTGTTCGACAGTCGGTTCATTTCACTATGTAAATATTCATTTTATAGTAACGTTTAAATAATTTTAATTTTTTTTATTTAAGTTGATTGGTCATTATTTAACACCGCAGTGATACCGATATAATCTTTTTCTCGCTACTTTAATTTTTAAGCTGGCAACACTAAATTCATACTGTTAGCTGTCAAGACCACATGGTAACTTATCATCTGCTCTCAGGAAGGATGGATTGTTTTTTTCAATGCGATTAAATAATGAAAGGATATTGAAAGAACTCATCAACTTCTGCTGGAGCCTGGTGATAGTAACAATGAAGTTGATGATAAAGATAATTTAAAAATACACGATTCAGAATCAGGCAGTGATTTTTATTTCGAAGAGGAAGAAATCAAATAAAAATGGAATGACTGGTCGTTTTTTTGTTTTGGAAAAAAACATAACCTGTTTGAAGCAGTACAGCATTAGATAAAATAAGTAAGAACAATACGTCATAACCTGGTAATGATGCGAAACTAACAAAGTCGCAACTTAAAGTTTGATTTATTTATTTTCCTAAGAATGTGCTAGATAAAATACTCGACTACACTAATACTATATCGAACTGATAAGACCAAAATACAGTAGAGATCGTGATACAAATCCCACTGATTACAATGAACTAAAGACACTTCTGGGCTACTACTTTATTTGACTGGGATAAGTCGATCTGCGCACATAAATTTTGAAGACATATAAAAAGCCGATGGAACAGAAATACTTCTAAGCAATGATGTCGAGATTTATTTTCATATTAAAGAGTCTCAGGTTTGAAGATGCAAGGATAAGAGTAAACAGGAAGGAACTAGAAAAGTTAGTTTATATGGAAAAATTTGTGCAGAATTTATTACGTCTTGTAAAAAATATATGAACGTAAGCGAGCAATGCGCAATTAATGAGATCTTGGAACCGTTTTGTGGAAATCATCCATTTCGTGTATAAAATTCAAACCAGTCGGAAACGAAATCAAAATATTGACCTCAGTAAATGTTCGCACATAGTACATAAAAAAATTTAAATTAAGATATGAGGACAACTTTATTTTAGTTGGTACTATCCGAAAAAATAAAATGAACTTTTTGCAGACTCTAAAGGCAAGCAAATTAATTCGTGTGAATTTATATTGAATGATTACACTACTGTAGTATCCTACATACCCCCCTCCCCCCACCCCAAAAAAAACTATGCACACAGATAAATCTATTAACAGTGAACAGAATGGACTAAAAATTATAATGTTTTATAATTCGATTAAGCGTCTTTTATAACGTTGATGAAATGAAAGGCTGATATTATGTTTCACTTAAATCTAGGTGATGATCATTGACGGTTTTTTCTATAGTGGATATAGGTAAATTGAATTCCTTTATTATTCATCGGGTCAACGAAGCAAAAATGATTTGCCAAAACACTTATACAAGATCACGTAATGAATCAAAAGAGGCTAAATATTTGCATCTAGACACTTAAATAAATGTATTCAAATTATAATAGGTGAATCAGAACAGGGAAAAGGTACAAATATCGAAAGACGTGTATATATTGTCTTACGAACAAGAGTAACAAGAGTAGAAAAATCGAACAACAATAAACGCAATCTATCTCATATATTTGTAACAGCGCAAGTCGTTGCACATATTGTGGTGACACTGTAAAATATTTCTTTACGTGGTTATAACCTTCTGTTTCTAACACAAATCTCGCTTTTATTTATAAACTTTTTACGTTATCTTAATTTATGTTCGAAAAAATAATTACATTAATGCTAATAATAATAATCGTATTATTATTATAGTCAAAATAACCATTGCATGAATAATTTTTAACATTATTTTTGTCTGATCAGTAAATATATAAAAATGGCGATGATTGTTATTGATTGAAGAAATCGCTTAAAACAATAAAACGAGGAAATGACTAATCATCGTTTTCTTTCATTTCGTACATTCATGTTTGTTTCCGTCTTTAGAATACAGGCAGTGTTGTGTTACGAAATGTTTTTACAATTGTTGCTTTTGTTTATTTTATTTAGACTACAAAATGCAAACAGATAAGTACTAATTTAAATTATATTATTCATTTATATTGTATTAGGCTATTTTTCCAAATTTATTATTTTTTTACTCGTATTTTAAATTGTTCAAAAATATGTAAGGAATATTTTATTAATATTAATTTTCTCATTATAGATAGGATTTTTTTTATCACATTTTTGTAATATTTATTAATGTTGACTAGCCATTAGGAATTATATTTTTACACCATTCACGGTTTTTTCTTGATACCGAGGTACAATTAGCTTCAATCGGTCTTTATTGTATATTAACTAATAATTTTTTTTTCTACTTCTGCCAATTCATTCCTAGCCATGTTGGCTATTCTATGAAGGGTATCATCGTTTTCTCTTGTATGGGGTATACATCCATTGATGTATTCAGCCCTTCTCTTAAACTAGGTCGCGAATTCTAGTTCTTTTCAATCGTCGGATTGTCGTGACGTCTGGAAGCGTAGCGACTAGCTCATTACAGTGTCCGCGTATGCGTATTGCATGTCTTCGGGCCGGCTGCTTTATTGCTTCGTCGACCATACAAACCCCAAGTTCACGATGAATTTGGTAACGTACCACGGCATTCTGTATATCAGCCTTAAAGTTTTATTTTGAAAGCGCTTGCTAGTATTTTTCGCACACCCCCACATTGGTGCAGCATAAGTCTATATTGGCTTTATTATTGCATAGTATATTAATACTCTATTGGCTAAGGGGAGGTTCGAATGATACCCTATTAGCCAGTAGATATCTTAATTTAATATCTAGTCGTTTTCTTGTTTTTTGTACATGCACTTTCTAGCTTAGTGTGCGATCTAAGTGTACTCCTAGATATCTGATACTGTTGCTTCTTGGTACAATATGTTTACCTAGTGACAGTTGACTATGATGATCTGTTCTATTGGTGAATGAGATATCATTTATCAGGATTCACTTCTACTTTCCAGGATTGAGCTCACTGTAGAACAGCGTCCCGTTCCCAAAAAGACACTTATTTAATAAAACTCACGATTTCGTAGAAATTTAACAAAGAAAAGGAACGCACTATCCGCTAAGCTTAACTTGACATGGCGATGACTCAAATGTCAGCCGTGCACGCGTGCATAAGAGATAGAACACGATCGCGCAAATAATGTTTATGCGTGTATATATATGTATATATAGACGCATGTTTGTCAGAGTTTCTGTACGTGATTGTATGTATGTAAACTGAATATACACGTATATGAGTACAGCATACGAGAAAAAAACCCGACTATACCGTGAGAATAGGCCTGCATATGTGTATAAGGCTTTGGCTCGCTCGCTCGTTTTATTGGTTAACTCCCCATATATATACAACGCGCCAATAAAAATTTCACTTCAAAATAATATATAACAGTTTTAAAGTTAACAGTTAAAGATGAACGTGGAAATTCTTAAATTCTTAACCACAACTGAGTAGTCACTTTTATATAGTCATTTATTTTAATTTAAAATTAAGTTATTGTATTTCAATTAACTATTCGACGATTAAAATTCGTTTACATGCTAAACGTTTATTAACCCTCTCAGTCACAGTGTCGTCCATAAGGTACATAAACTATTAAATTTGTATTTCCATAACAAGGGGCATTTAGTCGACATAGAATTTTTAAATTCTAAAGATATTTATTTAACTCTTTCTAGTCATATTGTCCTCTATATAGGAATTTTTAACGCTAAAAATATTGTCTATTTTTATTACAAGGGACATTTATTTGGCATAGAACGTTTCAATTCTAAAAATATTTATACAACACATTAAAAATTACCTCGTTCTAAGAAGCAATATTAAACTCAAAATATTACTTTAAATTTTCACCTCCAGAAGTCGAACCAAAATTTATACTTTGTGTTAAAAATTGTCAAATGTGACTGAAAGAGTTAAAAAATTATATAGAATTGTCGAAAAACTATATTATACAGAAATAATAATTTATATTCTCGCCTTCTCGAGTCATTTTTTGCAATTATTTAATGCACGCGTGTGTGCAATTTTGTATGATAAATTATGTGTGACTGAATGGGTTAATATAATTTAATACTTCTTGATTTAGTTTCTGTTTATTCGAAAAGTATCCAACTCAATAATAAAAATTAATTCATAAATATAAGAAACGCTAAATAAGATTTTTATTCATTTATTTATTTACAATCTACAACACATAGTGCAATAAGTAAATGTGATAAAGGAACACAAAAAACAATCAGATACTGTAGATGGTCCATTGACCTCAACTTAGAACATATCTAGGAGGAATGAGAGGAGGAGGAGGAGGAAGTTTTAAGATTATATTTTGGCCAGTTTCTCTTCAACCAACGTGATCAAGCGTGATATTACGGTTTGTCACTTTAAGAATAGCTGGATTAGTACCATTTCTTATCTTGTATATATTTTTTTTTTTTGGTTACTTTTGAAACAATTGGTATCCGTAAGTCGGAACGTATAGATTAATTTGATAGGAAGCAAGGAGTGTCTAGAATCTGAAGTAATATTTTCGATTTCATTGACTGTAAGCGTCGAATGTTAGCTGGCTTAGCAATACCATAAGTCCAAATCGGTTTTATGACTGAGTTGTACAATAATAGTTTGTTCTCAAACGATAACTTTTACTATATTGCTTCCGAACATCCTTAATTTTATTACTAATGTGTTGACTCCAGGTAAGTTTTGTATTAAGACACAAACCAACGTATTTAACATGGTTAACTTGAGCGATAAATGTCCCATCTAGATGGACCGCTGGTGTCAGCCCTCTATGCAGAGTAAAAGTAGTTTGACTGCTTTTCTTGATTTTTCATCTGGTTAATCAAAAGCGAATCAAATGCTCCTGAATTTTATTAGATACAACAACCGGGTCAGAATCAGACATGAGAATGCATGTACCGTCAACAAAAGTGAACAACACCGTACTTTTATTAACCGGTATGTCTGCAGTATAAGCACTATACAAGGAAGGACCCATATAATACTTTTTTATGCCTGCTTGAACAATATAGATAAAAAAATCATTGTAATTCGGGAAAGTTCAGCTTGAA
Organism: Coronaproctus castanopsis; assembly: GCA_032883995.1. Taxonomy (NCBI): domain Eukaryota; kingdom Metazoa; phylum Arthropoda; class Insecta; order Hemiptera; family Monophlebidae; genus Coronaproctus; species Coronaproctus castanopsis. The sequence continues at coordinate 91,836,083 of CM065052.1, forward strand.
ATTATGTTAACGAAACATTTATAACATTAAATACGGTTTTCTGATGCGATCCACCTATCCAAAATAAATTCCGATACATTACATCGCTTTAATTGTGACAAATCGTCTTCTTCGAAATCACTAGGCGGTAAAATTTCACATACGACAACGTGCTATTAATATACAAAAAAAAAAAAAAAAAAAATAGTAAATATAGGAAAAAATAATCCATCATTTTTAAATTAATAACAAAAATCCTCCTCACTAAATCGAATCGAATAGTTATAGACGTAATAAACGGTTACACGTAATTCATTTAATTTAAATGCTTTATTTTTTATATTAACAACGATTAGCTATATTTATATTTTCAAATAAATTATTCATGTTTTGTTATAATTTCAAATATGGAAAAAATAATACATCTTTTTAAAATTAATAATAAAAATCAACTCGTCAAATCGATTCGAATAGTAATAGACTTAATAAACGGTTGCACGTAATTAATTTAATTTAAATGCTTTATTTTCTAGCTTTAAAACGATGAGCTATATTTACATTTTCAAATTAATTATTCATTTTTTGTCATAATTACAATGTCGTATGTATTCGGTCGATGTCGAGAAGTTTTAATGTTTACTACTTAACGCGTTTAATTAATCGCTCGAATTTTGCTAGGATTAACGTTGATTTGTCAGTTCTTAAAATTACATAATAATGTAGTATTGTCTGAACATTTTTGAAGTTTATTGCTGATCAGCAAGAAACTTCAAATAGTTTTAGATAGTACATTATGCTATTTTATGAACTGGCACATCCAATGTTAATCCTAGCAAACGCGTTAAGAAATAAACATTGAAACTTATAAATAAAATAAATCCTCAAAACGTTGTAACCAATTTATATGAAAATATCGCTCGTAATAATTTATAATATAATTACTTTGTTAACCGATTCAGCAACTCTCTGAAGAGCCAGAAGGTATTTCCAGTTATAATTTTCATTATTGTTACTGTCGTTACTTGAATTATTAAATCTTCTGACCAATACTAAGTAAGATGAATGATAAAACGATGGTCCTTGTTTATACAACACTAAACAGACACGTAGTAATTATACGATATAGAAATATATATATATATATATATATATATACGTAATATATAAATAAGAACACGAAAAACATGTAATTAAATCAGAACCCACCGATTTATATTCTAATTTATCCTGGCTTAATTTAATATTATTCTAATTAGCATACATAGTAATGATTTAAATGTAATATTTTTTGTTGTAATATACTTATCGGAGTAATTATATTTTGAATCTATCTGACTACGCAGGGGACTTATTTCGCTCAAACTAAAGTAAATATAATTTGTCGGATGTTTCAGACGTGTACACAACTTTTGATAATTTCTATAAAAGTGCATCAAAATACTGAACCTCAAATAATATCTCAAACGAGTTTCGAACTATATAAACTTTAATTATAAAATCACACTATAACAAGCGATATATTATTTATATCCGTTCAAAATGCGAGGATAATGTTTAACAAACGAAGTAGAATTTTAAAATATAATGTATATATAGGTATATGTATATTTGAAGTAGGATGACGTATTAAAGAAACATTTACACTATTTTCAGGGAAGAGAAACTTTAAATGTATACATTATTATAAACGGTTTTTATATTTATTGTATATATATATTATATATATATATATAACTTAAAATGTTTGACATTAACATATATATATATATAACTTAAAATTTTTGACATTAACTGAAGAAACATTTACACTATTTTTAGGGAAGAGAAACTTTAAATGTATACATTATTATAAACGGTTTTTATATTTATTGTATATATATATAACTTAAAATTTTTGACATTAACTGAATTTTGTGGTAAATTTATTGCACTATTAAATAATTGCATATTTTTAGAAATATATACATGTGTGTGTGTGTATGATGGACAGATGAAATCTAAAAAAATTCAGGGCTAATTGACGAGAAAAGTCAGAAGATGGAACGAGTCTTCAGTGTGTGTGTGTATACATGAATGTATTCCAAAGTGGTTGTAACATAATATTAAATTATTACGATGAATTTACATTTAATAAAGCATGCGACATTCCGTTAAATCTAGTAAACAATATCTCTACGCAGCTTTACCGTAACAAATCTAATAACTCATTGAAATTATTACTTGTTCATAATGGGTTATTTACGTTCGAAACGGAAAAATTAAACTGGATAAGAAGTTTATAAATAATAACCACTTCCCGAATGCATTTAAATTGTGCCTCAGGGTGCAGGGAAGAAGTAGAACTTGTTTTTCCAAAAAGACACTTATTTAATAAACTTCGTACAAATTTCGCAAAGAAAAGATACGCACTGTCCCCTATGCTTAATCCGACGTGGCGACGACACGAATATTTTTGTTTTCGAATCTACGTCGCACATACACCAAGATTTAAACGAAATAACGGATACCCGTGGCGCATGTGCAGGAGAAAGAATACGAATACGCAAAAAATGTTAACGCGTATACATATATATTATGTGTCTATGTGTATAAGCCTCCGGCTCGCTCGTTTTACATATTAACTCCAATAGAAGTTTCATCTCAAAGTAATAATTAATGATAACTCACAGAAATCACCCCCGTATTTAGTACCAGGTTTGACGACCCATCCTTTTGATCGAAAATAATGATAAGCTACGTATCGATTGACAAAACCCGGCTGAACGGACCGGAATAATTTCCACATTTCCGGCAACGCTAATGGTTCGTTTTTATGGTATACGATAAGAATATCGAGAGCGAAACACAAAAAAAACGCTTCTTCTAAAAGTAAATGCAACGTTTCTCGAATTAAATTATCCTCGTTTCGGGTATCTGAACATCCTGCCGGATGATTTAGTTTAATCGGTTGATTTTGCGAAACTTCGACAGAATCCTCATGTTGTCTTTGATCGATTAATTGCGAAATGCAATTTTCCCCATCCATCGATTGTATTTCGGAAATTTTTCGTTTCGCATTGTTTATTGTTCCGGGCGAACTATTCCTCATATTAAACGAAGGATAACCTCGAGATAATGATCCTTTACCAAAACAACCCTGAAATATATATATATATATATATATATATATAATTAGAATGTTATAACATATATATTCATATAATCATAAAAAAATATCACCAAGGTAGTTTTGTGTGTTAGGAACTTTTCATCATGTTCCACTTTCGCAAATGGGAATATATTACTTAATCACTGATAACCCGCAATTTCTTTAATCATACCTAAATAATCCGTAGATTTAAGATTTTAAATGTTCCTACAGGATACACGAAGTTCTGTTACATCTGGGTGGGGGGAGTGAGTTAGTTATACACTGGACGAAAGTGCAGATTAAGATTCGTCATAATCTGTGTAATAGTTCCGTGATACAGCAATTCGAAAATGTCAAATTTAAAGGAAAAAATATCATTTTTTGTCCATGTGATTGAGACAAATAGACATAGTCCTCTTTGATTTTCATTTTGTGTTCAAAATTACCGAACCATTCCGTTTTGCAAAAGCAATATTAAATAATTCAAATTATTCGCTTAACCTAACTTAACCCCGCAAAACCATTTGTGTGTCAGATCCATTTTGAACAAAAAAAAAAAATTTATATACATTTCGAAATTAGCAGAAATGTAGTTTATGTAAGAAATCGTAATCTACAAGTATAAATAGCTGAAAAACATAATTCGTGGACTTACCCTTTTTTGTCTAGCAAAGTAAAAACTACGAGGAAAAACATCAAATTTCATTATTCGTATAACACTAAAAATTACAAAAAAAAATATAATGGTAATTTTTAACTTAGGAAAATTATGTAAGGATCACGGAATAACTAAATGAAACTGAATTTAATCTGATTTCTAATTACCACCCATTGGTCAAAGTCGTGGACCATTAATGATACCTGCCAAAAATGAATTGAGGGTTTCGATATGATATGTCACCGACGTGACTAAGAATATCGTTGACAATAAAAAAGGAAACAACACACCTGTGCTAAATGAATTTGATATTAAGAAACGAGGACGGTTAATTCCAACAATTCGTAGACAGATATTTTCCTTCTGGCATGTGATTAAAGCGGACAGTATCAATATTTCCATACAAGACATTATATACATTACTTAACGAAATGACATCTAATCTATTTTCCGTACGACTTAGGGATAAATAAAGTCACGTCGATTTAACGACGGCCTCCCACGGGGGTCTGCACTTATACAGCTTTTATTTAACTCGTATATTTTCCGGATGCCATAGTAAATAAATTTATCTATACTGACAGTAAAAGCTAACCCATATCTTGTAGAAGAGTTGGAAACCGATCTAAAAAACCTTCAACGATACCTTCACCAATGCAGATTTCAGATGAATCGAAACAAAACTGTTACTACATTCTTCCAACTAACAAACACGAAGCAAAGTGTTCAGTGTAATTCAGAAACTCTAAAGTATGAATCGATACTAAAATAGCTTGGTGTCGCTTTAAACAGGCAGCTAACATTCCACAAACCCAATACAGCTGTCCAGGTGAAAATTAGAAACATCATACAAAAACTTAGTACATCATGAGGCGCTTCAGCAACTCTACTCGGAACAGCAGCGTTAGCCTTGGTTTACTTTGTATCGGATATGCCACGCCTGTTTCACTAAACAACTGTCATACCAAATAATTTGACACATAATTTACTAGAACGGTGATGTCAACTCCGATTTATAACATCACGTCACCCGACATCCGCAAAAAAAGAGTTGCCGTGAAAGATTGATTAATGAATAAAAATAACCCGAGTCACCCAATGAAAGATTATATGTTCACAACAAAAAGAACTGAAAAAAAAACAGCATTACAGCAAATAATTTAATAACCCGAGGCTAATGGCGAAATCAGTGGAACATATCAAACCCCGACTATGCTGGTCACTTATCCTGACATCCCGGTAAAAGGTTTTGAGTTTCCTCACAAGTATTGAGTACAATTAAACTGTATCCGCTCAAAAAAAGAACGATGTAATGAACTGCTAGTACTGTGGAAATTGCAGAATGACGTGGTTGTGACTGTGGTAATCCACAACAATCTATAGAGCATATCATCACAACTGTCCGAGCAGAGCTTTTGACGGGACATTTCAAGATATATACTAGGTTTCCGAAGGGCATGGATATAGTTTTGTAGTCCCGCATCCGAAATCCATTCGAAATAATAATAGGAGGAAAATGAATAGGAGAAGAAGAGAGCGTAACCCAAACCGATACATGTACTGAATAAGGAGACGGGCGAATTTATCATTTGAGGATCTTATGCGGTCGGCAGAAAATCGAGAGGCTTGTAGATGGATCTCGTATAAAATTAGATGGTAGATCTGGATGTTTGAAACCGAGTAATAACAATGATGTAGGATGATTTTTTACAGCATTAAAATGGCATGCTTATAAAGAAATTTAATGTTAAAAAAAAATTAATTTATAAGTATCTAAATAATATGAATAACATATTTTTGTCTCTCACAATCGATCAAATTTACTAAAAATTTAGGGTGAAATAAACATGTGCTTTGCGTTAATTTCATTAATATGCGGAAATAAATAATAGCTCACATATATTTTGGCAACTACGACAATATTCTACAAATAAAATAATACTTAATCATAAGAATATATTATTAAAATGTTGCATAACTAAAAGTATGTATCAAAGATATATTATTCATTCACGACTTAGATTCAATAAAATATGCCGAGCATTCACTTATGAAATAATAAAACAAATAAATAAAAAGTGTATTTCGAAAAAAGGAATTAACTACAACATAAAAAGTACAATACTAAATAAAATAAAAATTTACGCATCCCGAAAAAGATTTCTTACTATCACAAGTGTAATAAGCACATACAGTAATATAATAAAATAGATTACAGGAAAAATTACAAACAAAACCTGTATAGTAATTACACGACTACATATGTTTGAAATAAATATTATATACGTTCCAAACATGAGAGATGTCGGTGATACATTAGAGTCAGTGGCGCACCCAGGATTTGTATCTGGGGAGGGCTTAAACACCCCCTCCAAAAAAATAACAAATTCCTAATAAAAATGAATAAAACATACACAGGCGAATGTGTAACAAAATTTGACAATCAAAACAAACTATAAATGATCACGAACAACGAAACAAGTAATAACAACAACAAAAGAACGCACTGGTCACAACCTCCCAAACAAGGGCCATTTTTTTCTTTGTGTTACACTGTCAGCTGGATTTTAAATGTCATTAGCAGACAGAATGCAACGAGTATTTTATAAGAGGTTTTATTAATTAGCTCTTTCAAATATTCTCTTCTGTTTCAACTATCATTTTAACTGCTAAATTGTTTGGAGCTTACAAGTTTGCGCCTCTTAATATGTATTTTATGCTTTTCTAAGTCCTCTGGGGGCTTAAGCCCGGTAGCGCCCCGTGGTGCGCCACTGATTAGGGTAATAGGTATTTGATTCTCTTATGCACATATTTCTTGTAGTTTAATTGCAAAGAAGTTCTGTTGTAGCCTCCTATTTTATTTGTTATTGGATGTTTGCTGCCGTCGGAAAATGTTATTGTATGCTGTTTTAATACTTCAGATATGTAGGGTAAATTCAGAGCCGCATGTATAAGGTCTATTCTAGCATATATCGGTAATTGAAGTGTTATTCTGCAACACTGATTCTGAAGTCGCTGTAGCTTGAAAAGGTTAGAAGTACTTGTGTATAACCATACGGGGCACGCAGCACGCATATAAAAGTATTGGCATTATAATCATTATATTTATTATTAATTTTTTGAGCGTGTTGACAGATTTTTTACTAAACAGATGGTAAAGTTTAAAAAAGGACCCATGTATCCTATTGGTCAAGTAGTCAATATGCTGAGAAAACACAAACCTTTTATCCAAAATTACAACTAGACTTAAGAAATAATATAAAATCATGCAAACGTATCTAAAATTAATGCTTATAATAGTAAAACCTGAAACTTTATATATATTTACAAATCGAATAGAATTCGATATTTATCGAATTTTATTCGGCTCTTTTTATCCATGTAACACGAACACATTCTATACAATTATTAATACTGTATTCATGCACATCTATACGAAATTAAATCTATCTATATTTACGAAGAAACAATATTATTCTTTGTAATTTTCAAAAAGTTGTACAATTTTTAAATGAACGTATGACATAATAATTTACAACATTGATAAATATACTTACCATAGTATATAAAATGTCCATATTAGTTTTATCATCTATAATAACGCTAAAGCCATTGAATTTTCCAATAAATTTATTTTTCTGTAATTTCTGAATCGAAACATCATAAAATCCACCTTTACAAGGAACAGGTAATTTTGCCTTTTGCGGAGAAATTAAAGATCGTTTGATCACGGCAGATTTCAACTTTAGACCATTCATTTCATTCTAGAAAGTGGTAGAAAACTATTATATATCACAAACACGAGTATGGATAAAATTACAAACAACTTAAACGACAAAAGTACATTACTCAAACTTTATATGAAACCCAATGATTATTATATAAAAAGGTATAATATAAACATCAGTCTTCATGAAAACAAATTGTTAAAAATCTTCATAGCACCAAAATTTGATTATATCTTACTTTTCTACAGGTTTCCGATTAAAGGTAGAGCTTTGACAAATATATTTTGAAACTATTAATATCAAAAATAAGTAAAACTCCAATGAACGTTTGTTTACTTTTTAATATAGGAAATAAGGATATATATTTATATTATACATAATTTTTTGGGCTACAACAGTTAGCGTTGACTCGATCATAATTTTTACATTTTGAACGTTGAACAATTTTTAAATATATTTTACCAACAGAATTCAAGCTAACTTTTATACGCCCGGTTGTATAAATAAGTATCAATAAAAATAAGCTTCCACGTTATATAATTCTGAAATTTTTCAATTATTTTTAATAACACACTTATTACACTTTTATAATATCAAATCTGTAGTTCTGTGATTCGAATTCTGAAATGTACCGGGTAATATGTTCTTAATTTTAAGATTAAAAAGTTTTAAAAGTTATTTAGTTAAGTAGTTGAAGTAAATATGAAATTGTGTTTAATAAAGTTAAGTACCGCTTTATTAGTTAAAAAGCAACCCCCTGTATTAATAAGCAAAACCGTTCGTAATGTGAGGTTTAAACACGAATCACGTATAAATAAATTATTAGAACGTAGAGTGACGTTATATAAGTATGATTTTTGTTTCTATTTATAAATCAAATATTTTATGTTTCATTATTTTTTTCATTAAGCTTAAAAAGCTTTGTAGTGTATGATATTTTGCAATGACCTTTTGTCTCAGTTTTATATATGTTTATTTAGGTTTGATCCAATACATATATTGGCAGGGTTAAGTTCTATGAAACGAAAGTTAATAGTTTTGGTATCATTTGGAATGCCGGTTAATGTTCTTCTGTTTGCAAACAATTTCATATCTGTATATCCTTTTTATACAGTCACCATTTCAGGTTAGTTTTTTCATTCTAAAATGTCACGAGCTTATACAGAAACATTAAATCATTATAAAAAATATTCACTATTTGGCAAATATAATATATTCTTTTTAGAATTTATTAAAACATTTTTCTTGTGCCACTGACAAACTGTTAAGTGATATGTGTTAATCTTAATTAGTTAATATTGATTTCATTTATGTAAACTTATCATTTTGAGCAATAATCTGAAGAAAAATTTACTTAATTTTAAAATACTATTCATCTGAAGCAGTCGATACGAATAATAAAATTCTGTCATTATGATTACTTCCTCATTTTGCTTTTATATTTTCTTAACTGTTGCTAAAATTAAACTTCAATTAGAGTTTATAATAACATTTTGTATTCAGTTACGAGAATATAATAGTTTGTATATAATCTGTTTCTTTCTTAACAATTTCAGTGACGATAATGTTATTAAAGTTATATTATACTTCAAAATTAATTGATGGTTGGATTGGATTCATATATGTGTACGAAAATTCTCCGAAAGTTACAATATCATATCTAGATTTTCATGGTAACAGAGTGGACAAAGATTTCGATCAGTCTGATTTTATTCCATTGCAAGATAATAGAAATAAATATAGAGATCGTTATTATTCGGTAATAAAACTTCGCAATAATGAACAAAATTTTAAAATACGTTTTAAACATTGTGCTTTAATTGATGAAAATATATTCGAAAATATTTTTGGAATTATTCCAGACGGTAGCTATTAAATTATATTACTTGTTAATTGTAATTGACTGTTTTTATATTCGTAATGCAAATATTAAATAATAGACAGTTTAATGGTTTTTGTTCCTGTTTTAATATTTGTTCACATGACAGCTTTCATGATGTTGTTAACCGATCCCGATGTAATAAGTTGTGTAAACTAATAAAGTAACTATTTTTATTTAGTATTAAAATAGTGAATTGGAAAAAGATACTTTAATTGTTGATTATATTCATAGAAAATTATATGTATAAAACAAAGTAAAAGTTACAAGAAACTTTCTAATGACAGAATAATAACACAGTAACAGATTAAGAAAGGCAAACATGTTTACTATTTATAAGGGAAGTTACATGTCATATTTCCTATCATTATTAAAATGTGTCCTATATTTTCGTTTAATGTTCGCATACTTCATATCTCGTGTTTATGTTTTGTATGTGTGTCAGGTGTTCTCACATTATAGGTAGTCACAAAAATTCTGTCATTTATAAACCGTAGATAATATTTAATTAATATGTACTTAAATTTACTTCTTTTCAAGAATTTTTATTACATATAACGTTGATGGTGACTTATATTACAATGTTGTTTATTGTATAATAGTAATTAATGATAAATATGATACAAATTTCTATCGCTCAATTTCTTACTTCACATTATTACCTTTCTTTATTAATAATTTCCTAAAGATATATGTAAACTCTAATATTCCATCTGTCTGTTCTCAATCAAACAATTTGTTGAGTGACTTTTGACACATTTATGCAAATCGATTTGAATACACATTTGTTTGAAATTCCTTTCATATTCTATCTTTAAATACATCTCAATCCTAATTCTTTGATCGTTTCGTGATTATAAATGTATAAAAATCAATAATAAATTCTCCAGGTAAACCCCCAGAAAATATTACATCTTATCGACCCATCTCACTCCTTCCAGTGTTTTCTAAAGTCTTTGAAAAATTAATACAAAAAAGGCTCCAGAAGTTATTGATTAAAAGAGGGCAATATCGAATCATCAATTCGGATTCCGCATTGGACACTCAACTGTACAGCAGGTTCATCGAGTTGTAAGCCAAATTGAACAGTCTCTTGAAGAAAAAAAGGTCTGCTCCGCCGTATTTCTTGATGTGAAACAAGCCTTTGATAGAGTTTGGCATTCAGTCCTTCTCTATAAATGCAAACAAATATTATTACCAGAACGTTATAATATTTTGAAATCATACTTGGAACATCAATATTTTCAAGTAATAATTAATAATTGTCAATCATCTCCCCATAAAATTCAGGCTGGAGTACCTCAGGGCAGTATCCTGGAGCCACTCCTATACTCAGTACTTACGAGAGATATTTCAGAAAATACATTTATAGCAACCTTCGCTGATCATACGGTAATAGTAGCTTCACATGAGTGTCCTAGTCGTCGGCATCTTCAGGTTGCGCTAGACCAAACCACGGAGTGGTTCAGCATTTGGAAAATAGCAATTAACGAAGCTAAATGTAAACATGTATGATTTACTAAAAGAAAAATTGAACGCAAAAAATATCAAGTTTCAATAAGTGGAACAATATCTCAAGACTCTTCTGTTAGATACCTAGGAATCCATCTTGATCAGTCTTTAACATGATCGTCACATATAATGGCAAAAAGGACTGAATTAAATATCAAGACAGCAAAATTAAAGTGGTTATTAGAACCCAGATCGCAACTAGATATTACAAAAAAACTTTTATTATAAAATGCGATACTTAAACCAATACGGCTATATGGCTGCGAACTATGGGTATGTGCGTCTAAGAGCAACATTCACAAAATAGAACGGTACCAGAATAAGGTGCTACGAAGGGATATGTCACTAACTACACGTTGCATAAATATCTTCAGATACAATTTGTGGAACAAGTAATCAAACGAGCTGCTCGCAATTACCTGGCGAGATTGGAAATTCACGAAAATCCGCTAGCAACAAGTTTGCAAATTCAATCGGCGATTAGAAGGCTGAAGAGAAAAGCGTATTACCGACTTCAAATAATGCTTTCAGGCTGCCATAATTCAATAACTTGTGAGTTCTGTCGCTAGACCGAATCCCTTTCTAAAAAAAAAATATTTTTCTTTTTGTTCCACATCCATTACATCTGGTAGATGGCGGGTTAGACACGTCAGTTCTAGATTAGAAGGGTCTTTCTCAGTTCTTAAATCTATATTCATCATAAAGTATTGTATAGGTTGACCCAGAGAAGACGGACGGTTTTGTTTTTTGAATAGCCCGGTTGGTAACACTGCTACAATACATATCGCATGGTCACTGTTCATTGTGCACACGAGAGATTTGTTTTTGTAAAGTTTTAGTTATCATGGCATCCTATAACGAGAAAAAACGCTCGTTTTACGTGGAACGTTATTTCTGGCATGAATCGGTCACGACAGTGCAAAGAGAGTTTCGAACAGAATTCAAAGTTACACGGTGTAAACCTATTTTAAAGTGGGTCGAAAACTTTTGTGTGACAGCTTCTGCAACGGATAATAAACGTCCTGGACAAAAAAAACTTCGTGCCCCCACAAACATCGATTGAGTTCGGAGTCCCGGACACTCTGCTCATCGTCAAGCTGCTTGTTTAAACCTGTCAAGAAAATCTGTTCGCCGTATGTTGCTGGAAGACTTGAAATTTCATCCATATAAACTGGTAATAACTCAGGAATTAAAAGGTACCAACTGTGCACAACGAAAACTTTTTTCTAAAACGATGGTGAAAAAAATTGAAGACGAAGAGATCGATTTAAATCTTTTGTTGAGCGCTGAAGCTCATTTCCAACTACCGGGATTCGTAAACAAACAGAACTACCGCTACTGGTCCGAATGTAATCCGAATTCAATCAAACAGTAGCCGTCACCGTGAGCGAGTAACCGTCTGTGCTGGAGAGTCGTCGGAAATAGTGAGGCCTTATTTTTTTAACTGATACTGTCAACGGAACTCGCTATATCGAGATGATAAACTCGTTTTTGCTGCCCTCATTTCGACATAAAACCAACTATTTAGTTTACAAAGAGCTTCCTAAAATAGTGCATGTATTCCAAGAACCAAGGATCCAAATTCTGAAGAGACTTTGGATTCTGGATTAACCTTCGAGCTTTAAATAATGAATAGAAATCATCCGGGTACTTTCTTCAATATTTCATCATGGGCCATGTTTTAATGCTGTTAACCAAAGTTGATTTATATCACTATAATTCGGTCAAGATTATCATATTATGTCCAGTTTAGGTTTAAATTTCCGAGCTTGTATTGTAGAATTATATTGAATGCTCCTGGGTACAAAAATTAACATATGCATAGACAATTAAACCTTCTAGATATTATTTCATACATTAACAAAGTTTGAGTAAGGTGCTATTAAAATTGTAAATTTAATAATAATGATATAAATATAAACATGGCTAGCCTCCACATTGTCTTAAAAACGTCGCTGTTTCAAACATCGTTTACTCTGATTTTTATTGTGTCTTGTGATCTTATGACTTGCTTTGTTGCATGGTGCAGGTTTTCTCCCTTATTTTTCTTGCGATAAATAAATAATATAATATTTATCTGATATTTATAATAATTTTATAATTTTGTTCCTTAAGCTTTATTGATACTAGGCTACATTCGTTACATGTCGTTTTATGTATGAAATAATAAATAAATAATTTTATATGAGAACATCGTAAAAATTTATAGATGAAATAAACAGCAATGAATCTATATATTACTGAATTAATGATTTTTTCTGCTGCATAGTAAATTTTTCACATTTTTGACACCATTCGACTTAAGCTGACACTGAAAATTTTAGGTGCAATTTTTAACATTCCTGTGAATATTGAATTTAAACTGGACCGTGTTTGTTGATATATTCATGGTTTCACTTATTTCATATGCATATTGTTTCTTTATTTGTAGAATGTGGAATGTTGTGATTTTTATTAAAATAACAAACAAGAAGTTAAAACCACTAAAAGTGTTTTCTTTATGAAAAATCATAAAGCTTTTCGCCTGTTAGGCCATTGTCGAGTGAATATTTAAAAAAGATAAAAAATGTAAAATGAAAAAATATAAATTTAAGATTACAATTCACAAAAATCAGTAAACTGAAGAATAGTAATTTTAAATTTATATTTTTTATCTTTTTTACATATTCGCCTGATAATTGCTTAATAGCCGAAAATCTTTGTGATTTTTCATAAAGAAAAAACGTTTAATGATTTTAAATTCTTGTTTGTTGTTTACGTTGTTTCTTGATAGCTTGTAACTTAATTACTAAGTATTATGACTTCATCGGTAATACATCTGATATGTTTTGGATACTTCATATTGCTTGGGCTCTTATTGGTCCAGTGACAGGTGTAACAGTGTTTGAATCGATGGTTCGCCTTTAGTTTTCCCTTCAATTCGTCCGATTAATACTAATTTTTCGTGATTCATCCGTATAATATGTTCATCATATTACAAAAAATTTTTATTACACAGTTCGAAGAAACGTTATTTTCAGCTCTTTCAAAATTAATTTGTCGGCTTCGTCTTCCATGACAAAATTGTCGTACCGGCTATAATTAGCCACATACAACATTGCTCGAAAAAAGAAAAAAAAAAACACTGAAATTAATCTAACTTGGCCCAATGGAAGGCTAGATTTTTAACATGGTAAAAGAGTTCCTTCTTCCATCGTACGGTGCAAGATCATAGCGAACAATGTAACTGCTTAGGTGATCGGAAGAGCATTACGACACCATTTTCTTCTTTTCAGTCATCTATTATAGCTGACTGGATATTCGAGAAAAAACATTACGTATACTAAAGGATTTTAGTCTAATTTTTCGAAGAACTTCTTGTATTGCTTCACATAGATATAATTTACATACGGTATATTCAAGTTGTTGTCTAACACATGGTTCGGTATGTAGTATGGTGCCGATGCAATAGTGGGTAGTATTTTTGACTGCTGTTGTATCTTTTGTAAGTTTGTTCGACATGTCGCATCCACGCAGGAGCTATAATTGATTGGTAAACCTACTTTTTGTCGTTAGATTAAGAGAATCTATTTTCGTCCAAGCAATGGCGATAATAGTCTGGCACGAGTTGCAGTTAATCTTCTAACATTATTTACATGAACTTGCCAGGCTAGTCGTTTATCCATATATATATATCAAGATATCGAACGAAATCAATTTGTGGAATTTCAGTCTTATGAAAATAGGACACGTTATAAATCTGTTTGTAAACGTAATGTGCTGACATTTAACTGAGTTAAAGATTATGCGCCAAAGTTGGGCTGTTTGATGTAAGTATTACGATATCATCGACAAATATACTAGTTAATAAAGTTAAGGTTGAAGTTGGTATTATGAATGTATTAAATCATTAAGAAATAAAATGTGCACTAAATTAATCAGTAACCATTTTAAATTGAATTACTTTGCAATTAAATAGAAAATAGCAAAGATCTCCCCAAACCTGGTAACGATAGCGATATTTGTAATACTCGTCCTATATGTACTTTTAGTAAAGTTATCGAATACATCGTACATAACTGATTACAATCTTATTCTCTGACTCTTAACATTCTCAGAAAATTAACAATGCACACTGGTTTATTAATTGATATTAAGAAACCTGTTGACAACGCTTCTGGAAGCTAGAACTAAATAGGGAGAAATAGATTCTGTTTACTAAAAGATATCCTTCCTTTCTACTAGATATTACTGCTTAATGTGTTTTTTTGTAGCAACTAGTTGACTATCTTACACGTATTTTATTTAACGCGTACATTAATAAGTCTATTCGCAAAATGAAAAAGCAATTCTTCAAATACATTCACCAACCTTCAACTATCATTACCTTCTTTCTTTAGTTAATAGGAAATTAATATGTTAATTTACTCTTGTCCGGTTTGATGTTCAGTGTCCGTCAATATTTAACAATTAACAAAAAACTAGTTAATGCAAAATCGGTGTTGCAGAATTAAGTGTTCCTCGATGAACTAATATACAGTACATGCATTCATCGTTAAATATTCCTCATATGTGATCGTAATAAGTTATCAAAGAAATTTTATTATAAATGTAAATTGTATCGTGATAATTTAAATCGAGAAGAAAAAGAGGAAATCGTTTATTAAATAATTAAAATACAATCAGTAAACATAATTTATATCCCACATATATCTTGTACCGGAACTCGCCTTACCACGATAGCCTTTCGTATTAAGTTTCGATAAAAACGAATTAAATTTATTGTTCCTATGTTTGTTTAAGAACAATCCCAACAGTTTGGTTAATAGATTTAGAATTTGTTTTAATATTCGAACGCGGGAATAGGCATCATTTTTAGTATACTGTATTATAATATCGTGCAACTTCTTAGGCACATAACGCTCAGTGACAGTAATAATTAAATTGGTAAAATTATTAAAACGAGAATCAATTTCAGCATTGTTTGTAATAGGCATACTTATGATATGATCGAATATCTTTTGAATTCACTTCAGTTAGCATGCGGATAATCATATGTAAATTTATTTTGTCAACTCCAATTTTAGTGAATATCGGGTTATGATTAGAAGAAAGAGAATTCACTGAAATATGAATAATTATAGCGACATTTTTCAAAACTGCAAAATCTAACACGCTAGGTAACGAATTAACAGTAGTAATTCAGGGGACAATATTTTATATAGTGTATCCATACAAAATAATTTTTACATTTCAGCTCCTCGTGAACCAATTTATTTTTCTGGTAATGAATATATGAAACCTAACGTGTTAGATTTTGCAGTTTTGAAAATTAAAGAATAAGCTTGATCTCAGTATGCATTTTACAATGAATCATTAAATATAAAATCGTTTTCGATTTTATGTATAATAAATTTAAAATAATATATAAGTTTATAGGGTTTTGAATTTTTTATATTATTTTACTTTCGTTTTCTTTATGTTTATAAAGTCATTTGTTGAGGATTTAGCTATTAAGGTAACTTAAAAGATACTTGGAATATGCTTATTTATATACCATTTTTTTATGATTTATGCAATTTTGGACCGAAATAATTTTTTTTTTCTATACTATTCTAAATAAGTATTTTGTCTTAATATTTAATACGTGTGTTAGGGCTTTAGGTTAGTAAATAATTAATCGATAAACTCTTAGTCGAAAGAAAATTATAGTTTGTTTTTAAAGTATGCATTAATGATTTGTTTCTTTATTCGTTTAATTTCTTTTAATATTTTGATGAATTGTATCCGTTTTATCGTGTTTTACTTTAGTTAGCATACAATATGACTGATGTGGAAGAACATAAACTAGAAACCCTTACTGCACAAGAAAAATATAGTAATCGCATTAAAAGATTACGCGATTTACATCTAAAAAGAGTAAGAAATATACTTTTTTATTTCAAAATCACACATGTATATAATGTTGACGTGATTATTGTACATCGTGCAAATATAAACTTATATATATATACATTATTTATTCAGCAAGTTAATGTATATTTTTGATTTAGAAAAATGTAAATGTTTAATATGACGACTGTAAGATAACTGTTTACAGAATGAAGCCCGTCAGTTAAACCATCAAGAAGTTTTAGAAGAAGATAAGAGAAATAAATTGCCTGCTAACTGGGAAGCTAGGAAAAGAAGAGCAGAATGGTTACTTAATGACGATAAAGAGAGAGAACTTGCGAAACAGAAGGTATGTTTTATTAATCATATTTGTATATAAGAATAAGCCCTTTTTTTTTTCAGTTACAATTCATAAAAATCATGGTTTCTAAATTAATATCATTTAAATAGTTTCTTTTTCATGAATTATAGGGTGAAGATTATGAACGTACTAAGTATTTAAATATAAGTGCACAAGAGGCTGATAGATTACGTAGAATGAAACGCAAGAAGGTTCCAGATCAAGGTTTTGCCGATTACGAACAAGCGACAGTGAGGCAATATAATCGGTTGATTAAACAAATTAAGCCGAATATGGAAGAATACGAACAGCAGAAGCAGAAGCTGGGCCCCGCATTTTATAATGATAAACATACCATATTACATGGTTTATCCAAAGATTCCAAAGAAGGAGTTGACAGAATGGTTCAAGATTTAGAAAAACAGTATGTGTATTATTTATTGTTATGCATTTCTCGATTATTTAAAAATATTTTCATAACAATTAATCCCGGTAAATAGTGAAATATTTATAGTAAACATTTTTTTAAAATATATTTATTAACTATGAAATTAAAATATATGTATCCTATGATGAAACAACATTGTACATATTATTTCGGTACAAGAATGTGATTGTATTATTTTTGAGCATAATTAAAATTTTGCCTCATGTTTTTACACGAATGAATGTAAAAGAAATTATTTTTAAAGATTAATCTCCGAAACGACTGACTAAATGTTCAGTTGACAGTTTCCTAGCGAACTTTCACTTTAATTCTATCCTCGTCGTCATCGTGGTTGCTCACATGAGTTTTAACTATATTTTATGTTGCATTTCCCATTATTAATTCATTTCCTCATATTTTATGTATTATATATTTTTAATTTTTTTTTCTAATATTTTCGAGTAATTCTTTCTTTTTGGTTTTGCGTATAATATGTACACTAAATCTTCAATAGTTTTTGGCAACATCTAATTTAAATGGCACATATCAGCAGTGTCTTACCTAGCGTATCATTACTTCTTGGGAAATTCAAATTCATTTTGTAATTTCACTGTATATTTTTGTTACCATGAATTTTATTTTTTTCAGTGTGAATGTATAAGTGTCTATATTCGTTCCCGTCTAATGTATTTTTTATTTTTATACTTATATTTACTTTTTTATTTTCACTTGTAAAGTTCATTGCATTTGTTTTATTGTTAATTTTTATATTATATATTCATACAGCTCGGTTTATTTGCCCTGATTTATATTTCCGTATCATCAGCGTAGTTAATTTGATATTTGATTTTGCATAATTTGTTTTCACACCTAATTTTCGCTTCTTTCATATGATCTTTTTTACGTATTTATATAATCTTGGTGATAATGGGATATTCTTGCTTCGCATTTCTCAATTCCACATTTTTATTTAGGATTCGGGAGTTGGTTTCAGCATAAGTTCTTGATACCTTTTTAGTTCATATTGTACTACCTTAGGATTTTCATCACATTTTCATACATCATCGAACTAATGCGATTATATTTCTATTAGATTATTCCCCCATTTTCTCTATAAAACCGTATTGCGTTTCGCTAAGGTTTTTATCTGTTTCTTACTTGTTTCAAACATCGTCAACAATAATTCAAATAGTTCTGTATCCAGAATATATTTATGAAATTTCTTCTGTATTTGTACAAAATTCTCAATCAGACAAACCACCTTTATCGCACATTTTGTTAATAATCTTCAACATCTGCACACGATTCTTTTGCGTAATTTGTTTGATAAGTTCCGCTACTATTAGATAATATTCTTTTGTAGCTTTTATTAATTCACACATGTTTATTTTGGTGTTATTCCAGGTTTCATTTCATCAGTTACTATCAGGAGTTTTGTATTTAAAATTTTTCTCTTACAACAGTCGATTTTTTTCATTCTTCTTTTATTCATTATATCTAGTACTTTCGTGTTATCTGTTTCTCTGTACCTGCATTTCATTCTTTGTTGTGATTGTAATTTTAGGCATCCAAGTGTTCCAAATTTGTTCAACTTATCTTATATATATATATATATATATATATATATATATATATATATATATATATATATATATATATAAATAATCTTTCAGAAAATCCGTAAATCGTCTTTTAAAGGTATATAATAAATGATTCAAATTATACAGATTCATAATATTTTGAATTATATTTTTGACTATGGATGCATTGTTTATATAAAATAATTCGTGTTGAGCAAGGTGTTCGATGAACATATAATCACAAAATACGATCTAATATTCAATTGTATTTTTATTCACAGAATTGAAAAACGCGAAAAATATAGCCGTAGACGTACGTATAACGATGATGCTGATATCGATTACATTAATGAAAGAAATATGCGATTTAATAAAAAATTGGAAAGATTTTACGGAGAGCACACCGTTGAAATTAAACAAAATTTAGAAAGAGGAACGGCGGTGTAAATTAAATATCTATTGGTAATATTTATTTTTTAAATAATACGGTAGCGTCAATTTCAAAAACAGCTGAAATAACTTTTTTTATTTGAAAATATATAAGAAACTGTACTCGTATTATTTTTTGTTGATAAAGAAAGAAGAAAAAAAATATGTCTAACATTCTATTATGTTTGCAAACAGAATTTTTTCTATTTCTAATTTATTTATATATATATATATATATATATATTTATATTTGTATATTAACTATGAATTACTTTTCTGATAAAATTATTCGCTGCTAAATTATCTAATATGAATACACATGTGTATATAATAACCTCTTCCATATTTTGAAGATGTGGTTCTCATCTATCAAAAATACAAGTTCTTTTTAAAGTAAATGATATAATGTTATTTTAAAGTAAATGTTCACTAAAGTCGAAGTGCATCGCACGAACGAATTTGATAAGTTAAAACTCGCAATACAGTATAAAACAGTATAATTTATTCTTAATTAATATTGCACAAAAATTTACGATATCTATATAACAACATTCATCGGTGTAAACACAAAAATATTTGTATTCATCATTAATTATAGCGGGTCGTATTTGTTATTAACCTCTGATTTATGGTATACAATAAATTCAGTTTTAATTTATCTTATGACTGCGTCTATTGTTTTCTGTAGAAATTTCAAAATTAGTATTTTTAATTTGTTAATAAAAGATTGCCAATGATTTATGAGTTCATATTTAAAAATCAAATATATTACTAATAATTATATTTTATTACATATTGTATATTACAAGTTTTTTTTTTTTAAAAAAAATCTAGATGACATTTTATTTTAAAACAGTATCCTTTTAAAAATGTAAAAAAAAAAATAAATAAATGTGAAATATTAATTTTATACTCGACCAAAGGATAACATTATCGTAAGAATATTAGAACGATGTCTAGTACGTATTATTGAATCCTAGTAACGATCGTTAATATTAATAATCGACAAATAGCTATTACTAATAATATGAAATTAAAATGAAAGAGCTTAAATCATGGTACATTGAGAAACAATGAATGTGAGACTTCTCATAAAGATATGACTCTACGGACGAAACAATATTCAGTCTGGATTCTTTCAAATTATTCACCAAAATACTACAAATTGAGAAAATAAGTAAAACAACGTAGAGATAAATTAGTTAAAGACTAAACGAAGTAACATTATAATATTTCATTAAAAAAAAAAAACACCACAAATCTTTATGAAATATTTAATATGTTATTTTATGATTAACAGTAATGAAAACAGCTTAATTTTACAGAAGACACACTAAAATCATAAAAATACATATTACAACTCTTACGTAAGATGTACGACTGGCAATTTTAATAATAATGTAACGACAGGCTGTCTTTGTGCATAGTCCTAAAAGACTAGAGCCTAGGCTCCTAAGCTATGAGAGGAAACCCTCCTTAGGGTGATAAATAATAGTAAAAATAATACATAAGTTAACGAATAAAAACTTACTTTTTACATAAAATACAGGTTGTACAAGTAATTACAAAACAATATAAGCTATAATAAAAATAATTATAAAATAATAGAAAACTAATTGTATGTATTTTATTAATTTTTTTTCAGTACTTCTATTTTACAACTCATTTATTGATCTTTTCCCTGCGAAATCGATTATTAATTGATCAATAGAAATTATATCTAAAATATCAGATTCTATGTAAATTATTGCTAATTAATTTAATCGATCATTTATACTTCTTATTTTATTTTTCAAGTTTTTTAGTGCCGAAAATTACCTCTCCCCAATACAATTAGTTACCATCATGTATAAGTAAATTCGAAAATATATTTCGATAAGAGGAAATTTGGAAGCAAAACAATATTTTTTTATTTGTTGATACAAATTTTCAGTCGACAAAACTTCTTTACTCCTTGTTTCTTTAATGTAATGTTTGAATTGCAAACATTCAATGTTTATCATAAATATTGAAAATATCAATTTTTATGTCAAAAATTTTTCTTTATTCTATTGTTAATTGTTACTTGAAGGTGTGTAAATACTATTAGTAGAAAAATTAAGGGTCTTTTTTGCTCAAATGAACTTGGTTAAAAGTTTTAAAAACCTTTTATTTTTGTCATTTTAAAATAGTTTGGCTTCTTGAAATAAAAATTAATAATTATTCAACGAAATTTCATTTGACTCCTATTTTGATATTATTTTCTTAAGAAATGAAACCTTTTTTTTGTTGAATGAAACTATATTGTTTTTTAAATAAAATCAAACGGATGTATTTTATTATTCAAAAAGATTGACGTTCAAATTAAATCAGATTTGAAAATAAATCGATATTTTTTTAGAAAAGGGCCCCATGTTATTTTAGGCATATGGCTTCCTGGTCTTCAATAACGGTATTATAAATATATATATATATATATATATATATATATATATATATATCATGCAAGAAAGTAAAAACTTGTTGAGTTATTTTAGTTTATTTTAAAAAGTCAACGTTCTCAGGCTTTGTAAAATGCTATTAAACAATATTAATATTAAAATTAAGAAAATATAGGTTATTAAAGCGAGTGCTGGTTGTCGGAGAATATCAAGGCAGGTCTGTTTTGTCACCATGTTTTTTTTTTTGTTGAGATGAATGAAACTAAAATTCGTGAATAAAGGAACTTTTAAAGATCGATTTTTAAAATAATGAGATGTGTTAGGAAATTTAAATTTTGGTTAATATCTTGCCTTACGTGATTTTCTTAGAACACATTAATTTTATTTGTTGCAACTGTTTAACAACAGAAATCAATAATATAATGAGTCAATTCTGATGTGTAATGTATGCAAAGTATTAGATAATTTTGTAAAATATTAACTAACTGAATATTTGTTGACATAAATCTTATAGTATGTACGTATAATATTAACGAGAAAGTCACGTATATATTGTATTTTAGGAAAAGTTAAATAATATTTTTTCATGAAAATAGTTTTTATTTTTTATACAAACAAAGTGAATAATGCAATTAAAATTGTGGTTTCGTAAAATAATTTCTTAAAACAAAATTGTTGGTTTTTCAAATTTATATAATATACGTATATATATATATTATATATATATATATATATATATATATATATATATATGTAAATGTATCGAGTGTTAAATCACGAAGAATCATTCAAACTGACATAATTAAAAGGTTTGTACGTATCAATTTCGAAAAGAATCTAAATAATTTTTTTATTGTTTAGCGCTATATATTTTGTTAATAACTTATAAGGCGATAATTACGTAAAACAGCGATGTTTACTATATTTAGTATATGTTTCGAAATTAACCCTTTAAAACACTGATGTTAACACTTATATTGAAAAATTAATCCATACATCCAACCGTGTTAAGTAACGTACTTTTCTATAGTTTACATCGTATACATAAATTTATATTTTCTTGACAATCTGTACAACATCTTCGTCATTTAAAATATGATCTATACCAACTTTCTGAGGTTGATGTTTTACGGACGAACCCCATACTAAAGCGTATTTAAATTCCTTCGCTATAGTGCGATGAAGTTTATTACAGAAATCTTCGGCACTTCTTTTATTTACAGACAGTACTACCGGTGAATCGTAATCCGGTAACTGACCTTTCGGTTTTGTGTATATCCTCATAAGATTCAGATATTGCCACATCATTTCTAATAGATCGTCTAAATTCCATTTGTGATGAGCGCTAATAGGTACACAATGAGGAATTCTATAAAGTATGTCGAGTTCT
This sequence comes from Coronaproctus castanopsis, assembly GCA_032883995.1. NCBI lineage: Eukaryota > Metazoa > Arthropoda > Insecta > Hemiptera > Monophlebidae > Coronaproctus > Coronaproctus castanopsis. The sequence goes on from CM065052.1 coordinate 91,859,426, forward strand.
TCCACGCTTATTTGATCGATTTTATTTAGAACATAAATGCAGGGTATGTAAATGCGATTTCCTTCGACTGCGTCTATTAGGTCATCTGAAGTTGCATCAGTTCGAAGAAAAACATCGGCATTGTTAATTTTATATTCAGATAAAATTGTTTTAATAGTCGACAGATCTAATTCACTCTGAGTCACTGACGTTTGCATCGTTATACCTCCTTTGTCTTTTTTTCTAATTTTAATGTTCGGCGGTGACTTATTTAAACGGATACCAAAGCCTTCAAGTTCGTATTCGAGCAATTTCTTGTGCTGAAGCGGTTTTAAAGCATCTAAAATAATAAATATAAGTGAACAAGTACGAGCTACAGCTATAACTTGACGACCTCGGCCCTTACCATCTTTTGCACCTTCGATAATACCAGGTAAATCTAGCAATTGTATTTTCGCCCCTTTGTATTTTATACAACCGGGAACAGTGGTCAAAGTTGTAAATTCGTATGCAGCCACTTCTGAATAAACACCGGCTAACGTGGTTAGTAATGTAGACTTACCGACTGAAGGAAATCCAACAAAACCGACTCTTGCATCTCCCGTTTTAGCAACGTCGAATCCTTCACCAGCGGAACCTCCGCCACCTTTTGGAGTAATGAGTTCGCGTCTTAATTTGGCTAGTCGAGCTTTTAGTAGACCTAAATGTCCCGCAGTTGCCTTATTTTTCTGAGTTCGAGCCATTTCACTTTCAATTTGAGCTATTTTTTCTAATATAGTTGACATTTTGATACAAAAATATGTATACTAAAAACAATATAGTAAAATTAATACCGTAAAATAAGTACCATTTATATTTTGACCACCGTCAATATATTGTTTTTTTTTTGGGTTTCCTTGATGTATCTAAACAATTACAAAAAAATCGATAATAATTTTAATAATATGAAGTTGGAGATGTTTAAAAATTCAACGAAAAAAAAAAAATGTTTGTATCACCGTTATATTTTTATTAACTTATTTACTTTAAAATATTGATACATTGATCTCTAAAAGTGAGGTAAAAAAATAATACACTCGGATAACAAATAACTTTTTATATTTTAAAGATGGTACGTTTAAAAATTTTCTATCTTAAAAATTAAATTTTTGATATTATCTACCGTATTGATGTATGCTATATTATGGAACCTTATAAATGGAGAACCTGATTAGTTAGCCGGCATTTTGAAAACCAATTTTAGTTGCACAAAAAGACAATCTTGCTTAATATAATAAAATAATATACAGGCTCATGTCCTGGATATAACTACTTTATTGTGTAATTATAGTTATTAAATTTATAATATATAATGATAAAAATTTCCTACAAACGGGATGCAATAATATCATGTTCTTTCAATTTCCACATTTGGAATTTATATCATCACTATATATATGCATGTATTAAAAACTTTTTTTTTTTTTTTCTAGACATCCGTATTCAACGACAAAACATGTTAGCAACGAAGATATCTACGTGTATCAGTCAAAAAACGGTTTATTATGTTACGTTAGTATTTACGACTATATCCTAATAATTGTGTCATTTCGTCGGATTTTAACTATGTAACTAAACGAGTTTTCAGTTTTTATGCGTATAATGCAGTTTTGTAATACGTAGAGAACTACATAGAGGGATGAGATTGTATATCTTCACTTAATATCAAAAGAGATAATGTTTTCCTTATATTTGTATCAAGTATTAATTTGTCGTTACTATATTTTATTTTATTTAGAAAATTAGAAACTGTCACTGGAATTCTTATTCTCAAATTAATTTTGTTTAAATTTTTGTTTTTAACTTCAAACTCTAAAATTAAGCAAGTTATCATTTTCCCAATAATACCGGTGAGTATACTAATCAATTTTAAGTTAATAATGTTAATACTTATGTAAAGCTTTAACATCGAAAAAGAAATTGGTTACATTGACCGAGTTTAATTATTACATATATGCAATCAAATATTTTTTATTAAAGATAAAACACTATGTTACATATTCTACAGATTTTACTCAATTTCGAATCTATATGATATAAGAGAATTCGTTAGAGCAATCCGATGCGAAGCTATTCCTTAAATACATTAACCCAAAGATGTGATATGGATCAAAACTGTGGTAGCCTTGTCCTATTGATTAGATTGTTCAAAAGTATGTTGAACTAATGCAGTTGTTAAAAAGCATTATTAATAACCACACGATACAGAGAATAATTTTGATACTGCTGTTAACTTAATCAGCGGTGTGAAGGAGAAATTTCGATTAAAAATGGCGTACGTCAAAGTTGAACTTTATCACGTGTGCTGTTCATTGTGTACTCTGATTTTTAAAGAAGTTCTAAAATACGATATTGAAGCCGAGTTTTTAATATTTATTTTGATTTCGAATAATCATTGAGGAACTTAAAAAAATATGCTACACAGAGTAGCAATGGTTATCAACTCGTAGTCGCAGTGTAAAATGGGTAACTGTGCATAGAAATTCTGGTATAAGTATCTTTACTAAAAAAAAAATCAAAAAATAAATATATTGGCGTCTGGTTTCATAAAGAAACTGGTCAAACGGTAAAAATACTTATAAGAATAAAACCGAAAATGTTTCACGTGGAAATTTTAATTTCGATGAAAGATCTATCCGTTTGATTCGGATTACTCTATATGCTGCGGGGAGCTGGACAGCACTAGAAAATAGAATAACATTTTAGATGTGCTTGCGTTGTTACGTACTTAAAATACAAATATTTTATCGCGCGTATATTATATTAAATCGAATTTCAAAATTATATCTGAATTATCGTATAGAACTCGAAAGAAAAATAAGACACTTTCGGCACACACAGATTGTAAGAAAAATAGTGCTTAATTCAGACCGATTTCATGGATAAATTATTTAAATAAATGGTACGAGTGTTCCACAACAAAACTGTAGCTAATGTCAACAAGGTGAACTCCAAACTTCGTACAGAGATGTCGTTAAAAATAATAATTATATAATTTGTTAAAATTATTAATATCCTCAAATTGGTCACTCACTTTTTCTACAAATTTACTAAAGATCTTAAAGATCGGTGAATATTAAACGTAATACTCGTCTAATTTACAAATATCTGTTAAAAGAGCAAATGAAAAGCGGATAAATTCACTCGGGGTGGGAGTCTACAGAAAAATGCTCCACATACAATGACGGAATAAACGCGTCGATTTTAGGCGAATTAAAAATAAACGTTACTAACAGACATCGATATACGATATTTTGGGCACGCAGCAATGAAAACTGGATGTAGAAAAATATTATGCAACAGGACGAAATATCTGGAAAGCGCCCTTTAAAGAAAGATGTCCAGTGCGATGTTCAGATCGAGTGAAAGCTGTAAAAGTGGGCTTAATATACCGGATGCATTCCACCTAGCAGATGGAGAAGAATTGACAAGGTCAACGGACAATGGATTTAATTCATTTCGAATCTACAAATATATATTTTCTACGTTGACTAACTAAAATCGATATAACTGATGATTAAATCATACTTTACGGAACTTGGCTTAATCAAAATTAGTTCAAACATAATAAAGTCTCGATGTATTGATTGTTACGAAAAATATATTCTACGTACCTTCAACGTGTTTTCCCGGTACAACTATAAAATATATACGTAGTAAATATATACAAAAATAATTAGAAAAAAAAATTTAAAATAATATTTTTATAACAAGTAATCGTACGAATTTATTAGTTAAAACAGCACTGTTCAACCGATGTAAATCAAAAATGCTTATCACTAGTTTCTTACGATGTTTTATAGTTTCATAAGTAAATATCGTTAGTCTCACACCTTCGCTATCATAAATGAAACAACCCTCAAATTCAAAATATGATATAGGCGTATTACATTTTTTTTTCAAGTGTCCGTTTAAGATACATTTCACGACTAATAATAACATATTGGAAACATCTTTATTCTAATAACGCACATTACCATTATATATATATATATATATATATATATATATATATATATATATATATATATATATATATATATAATATAAAAGGACCTAGTCGTTTTTTCATTGTTGTTGTTTAGAACCACCCCAACCCCAAATTCCCTTAACGAAACCGGTAAGACCGGCGGTGGTCGCTTTACTATTATCTTGGGATGTCTTCTGTTGTTTCATCAATGCGACCGGCATACGTATTTTATCGTGTACTAAATCGAAAAATAACGGTTTATAAGCGATCGGTTTCAAATTCGGACATACTAAAGCCGGATTGACGGAATCGGCTATCAGAGTCGGATCGTCATCGTACGTATCCAACCTTTCGTATAGCGGCATCATCGTTAGAAGACCGGTTGTCGATTGTTCTTTAGCGTTATCGTCCAAGTCGTCGTCCGATAGTTGGCTTAACGCTCCTACCGTACATTTAGCGAAATTTATCGACGGTAATAACCGTTTTAATTGTGCGACGACTAGACGACTATCGTCTACGACGTTATTATCATCTGCCGATGACGATAACGATAACGACAACGCTTGTTCGGCGTAACGAGCGGCTTCGTTAAAAGCGGCCATAGCCGTATTCCAATTCTGTATGGAAACTAATTGCAAACCGACGTAATAACAACGAAACGATGTAAAAGCGGCCTTTTGCTTTTGTAGATCCATCTTCAAAACTTCGTCTACTACTGGTTCGTTAGTTGTCGGTATCAATTGTTCAATTTCGGCGATATGTTGAAGACTTAGTTCGTACAATCTAGACAAATATTGCGGCGACGATGTTTTCTGACGATCGGCGTTATTTACGTTATCGTAATCGCGTTTGTACTTTTCCAACGGATTAGATAAATTTTTCTCGGCCGATTCGGCTAAAAAGAGATTACGTTCGATCGTACGTCGAAGTTTAATATAAGTCAAATAGTTCGACTGATGTTGTAATTGAGTGATTATTTGATTACGCGGTATTTTTTGCGCGCGTTCGACCTTTAAATCATCTTGAACGGCCGTTAAAGCGTCTTTACAATCCATCAAATGTTGTTCCAACAATTCGATATTACGCGATACGGTATTACGATCGAACGTTTTCTCTAAATCTCGATCGCTGATTAAGAATACTTTAACTTTTTCCGATTTAACGATAATCGATTTACCGAGCCATTTAGTATCGTCTAACGATAATGAGGAATTATTACTATTACTACTCTGCTCCGTCAATTGTTTCATCACTACGTCGATATTCGTCAGTAAATCTCCGCGAGCGTTACTTCGTAATTGTAATAATTCTTCGATAGCCGTCTCGTCGCCGATATTATAAGCGCAATAACGTATACTAGGCGTCAGTTCGTCGCATCGTTGATTATAGAAAACGGCATTTTCGTCGGCTAACGTGAGCGATAGATTTTTATAAATCAATTGAGCCGTTTTCAAATTTTCGATAGCGTCCGTCCACGATTTCAATTCGAAATATAACGTACCGCGCATCCAACCGACGTACGCTTCCGCTTCTAGTTTCGTACAAGCGTCGAATAGTTGATCATTTTCGTCGCATAATTTACGTAATTCCGTCGCGAACGTAACCGCTTTACGTAAACGCGACGTAACGTGAAATTTCTTACGTAATTCGGTATTAGCTTCGATTCTTAATTGCATCGCGTAACTCCAAGCTCGTTCGGCCAACATTAACGGCAATTCGATAGTTTTCTCGTTTTCTAAATGACCGGTCGTAATAGGACGTTTTTTAAAATGACGTTTATCGCCTTGCGGCAAACGTACGGATCGTCTTAGACGCCGTATACGACGAGTGCAATAACTTCGATATCGTTGATAGTCTCCGTGTCGTAATCCGTGCAGCTGTTGCAATTTTTTGATAATCATCAAAAAACGAACGGTATGCTGTTTCTTATTACTATTATATTTATCGTCGACCGGTTTCTCCTTCGTCGTCATATTTTTTTTTTTCGTTTTGTCTGAAATAAATAAACGATCGTAAAATATCTGGAAATCAAAAGTAATAATGATAATAATACATCTTTAACCTTTTCGGTAATCGAGTTGTTCTCATAATATTGTTGTAAATTAGTTTATACTTTCTTTTTTTTTTACCTGTAAAAGTAATTTACAAAGAAAAAAAATACTAAATTTTTTTATATTATTATTGGGAGAGCTCTAGATTCTGCAAGATTTTTTTTAAAAAACCACATTAAAAATGACGGAATAATTTTTTTTGTGGGAAGCAATTTTTTCGAGAAAATCAAGATTTTAGAAAACTAAATCTTGCTGTAAATTTCGATTTATCAGTCATCCGGGTAATGTGCCACTCTCGTTTATTCTTTTAATTCTAACTAGCCGAAATAAACCTGACCAATTCTAGCCTAAACTAGTCGGGTATTTTGTTAATCTCGTTTTTTCGGTTAATTCTACTTCTAACTAGCCGATACAAACTCCCGATTCTAACCTAACATAGCTTTTCAAAAGGGTGTAATTAAAATAGTTTTTTAAGAAATGTGAGAATTATCCGCGCATATTGGTGAGTAAATTTATCTATTTATAAAGTTTATCTATAAAAATAGTATGCAATTATTTTCTTGCATAAATTAGAACTTAGCCATTGGGGGGAGGGAAAGCTTTAATTTTATTTCTAAAACGTTTGAGAATGTACTAAAAATTATAAGGATATGTGTGTGTGTGTGTGTGTGTGTGTGAATATGTCGAAAATGTAATAGACAGTGCGTAAAATCTGGTCGTAGTGAAGGTTTGGAACATAAAGTATTTGAAAAATGACAAAAATACGATTAAAAGCAAGATAGCGCACGCATTTGTGAAAAAAAGCTAGTGTTGGTTAATTATGGAAATAGATTTAGTTCTAATTCTGTTCATGGTGCTAGTGATTTAAGTAAACAAAAGCTAATGGTAAGAAAAAATATTGCAAATTAATAAATAGATTAAAAATGTAACGTTAATATAGTTTAACACGTACGCAAATATAACGACGCATGAAATAAAATATTTTTAAAATAATATATCATTTGAAATTTATTTAAATTAAACAATTTAGTGCAAAGTATATTGTATAATTATAATACAAGTCGTTTAATTTATACGAGTGGCCTCTAAAAACATAACACGAAGATCGAATATATTCGACAGCATTGTCTCTGTCTTTATATATAGTCGGCCCTTCGTAGAATAAAAAAAATAAAAAAATAAAAGATCAAAACCTATATCTGTAACAATTCTTTTGATGATACATATTGAACAAAAATAAAAATATTCTTTATATAGTATCGTAATTATATTTATAAATACATCCATATTCATTATTTTTAATGCAATCTGACATTATTTGATTTTAATAATTTAAAATTTCACCTATCAGTTTGTCTCAAAACCCAGTCGTATAAATTATTATAAATCTCGATGATTCAATAATCAGGCGAAACTAGTCGATTGCATTTATAACTGTGATACGGTAAAAAAAGTATTTTTATATTATAAAAAATGATTAAAACTTAGGCTACAAGGTTAATTGATTTAAGGAACAAACTATTAAAATCCCTTTTCTCCTCTGTCCGACAGTGCTAATTAATTTTATTAAAATGGCAAAAGAAAATTTAACACCAAATCTAAATCTCTACAAATAAATTACACATAGTTAGATATTTAAAAATAATAAAATAACTAAACATACATTATAATTTAAAATAAGTCTTAAATATCGAACAGATCCGCAAATCGAGAACAAAATAAAACATATTACTATCGTTATATATCGATGTCGCATTTTAGCTCTTTATCGTAAAAAAAAAATACAAAATAATTTTGGATTATACAATTGGAAATTATTAAGAATTTCAACGTTAACAATGTTGCATATTTTCATAATAAGGACATTTGGTTGACATAGAAAAATATTTATATAACGCTTTAAAAATTAACAAAAATCGATATTGTAATTATTTGGTTTTCGTTTCCTCGAGTCATTTTGCTTAAAAACGTAAATAATCATCGAAATAATGTTGTCTGTACTACAACCACAAAGTTTTAACTAATTTTTTCATTAAAAAAATAACGCGATAATATAGTAGACGATTTCACATAGAATTAGTAAAATTTCATTGAGCTTCATTTTTAAGATACAGAGATCATTCTCTAATTTATTAGTACCGTTCATTTTACAAAATCTGAGAGGTTTCAATTGAATAGAAAATGTTTTAAACTTGTTCGTTTTCTAGTGTTTTTTAAATAAAATTTTCAATCTTTACGTATTCGTTAATAATTTCATTGGAATTTTCATTCTCAATGTTATATTGAGAGAAAATGGTACGATTTAAAGGAAATTTTTTCTTATATTATTTGATTTATAATCTCGATTTACGTTAGGAATCGAATTTAAACTAACATTTTATAATTTAAACAGATTAATATGACTTAAAGTGTAATTATCGATTAAAACACAGTTATATTCGCAAAAAAGTAAATATTCATTCCAATGTCATTCTACAATAAAAAAATACTCAAATGAACTTACAAATTCAACATAAAAAAAAGGTATAAATTTCAACGTTTTCAATTAAATTTGTTTTAATTAGAAATTCGTAATATTGCTTTCCTAAAACAATGTTCAAATTCTAACGTAATGTTTTATTTTATTAAAATTAATCTACTATTCACGCACCGGTACAAAATATAAAATAAAAATTCATAAATATTGTAATATAAAGTAGTTTTAACGTAATAACATTCCTCCGTAAAGAAAAAGGATGTTATATGTACAACACCATGCTGAACGTAATTTATTAACAAATTTCCTTTTTTTTAGTATACTTCATTTTATTTTTAAAAATATGAACATAAAAATAACTATACGAGAAACATACTTCAGCGATATAAAATATAACGTTCTAGATAAATTTATTTACACTATGCGTTAAACTATAAAAATAATAAACCATTAAAACTGCATAAATTTCAACGGCCACAATTCTCAGTTATGTAAAAGTGAAAATTATCCACAATGATGGACCGCGTCATTATTTCCTCTTCTAAAGTTAGATTCGTACGTGTACGTACGCACAAGATGTATTTCAATACACTTTACAATTTAAAAGTTTATAAATATTTATTTCATGAAATTAATATTGTTAATTTTGCAAAAGTTTTATTTATAAATAAAAATCCGATCATAACAATTGAAATAAAAATATTATCGAAATTGTTTTTTAAATTTTTTTATTCATTCAGTAAACAATTTTATCGAAATTTCCTTATTTAAAAAAATATAATTTAGCCTAATAAAAATAAACGTGAATTTTTATTTGATTATTAAGATCAGTGAACCATGTAGTCATTGGAAATGAAAATTAATATTGTTTTTTATATCTACTTCCAAGATCTATATTTCGACAGATACTAATAACAGCAATTACTTCTTTTTTTTTTTCTTTAACAAATTTAAGTACCGTTAAGTGGTTAAAGTACGATTTATTAGTGCATTATGAAGCTTTATTCCAGAATTCCCCATGCATTTATTTTAGTCTTCATCTACTACTAAGTTGTAATCTACAATATGGTTCTTATGCGCTAATTATTGGAGTATGAAATGGATGTTTTAAACAAATTTTACAGCACTGTTAGCAGTACAGTTTCTCAGTTATCAACGGTACTACCTGGCAATCCCGTAACACGAGAGTTCGAAGCTACCAACCATATAGCAAGTGCCGGACAAGGTATGGTGTAGTATATTTAAATTGCAAATGGTCTAAAATTATTTTGTGTATTTTTATGTTGATTTACCGTTTTTTTTCACGTAGGAACAAATTCAGAAGTTTTTCTTTATACTACATACAATTTCAGGTTTGTTATGGAAGATTTACAGTGGATATAAAAAATCAACTCATCAAGAAGCTTCGATTTTTTTACTAGAAAAGCGGCAACTGGATAGATTTTCTAAAAATAAGAGGGATGCAATATTAGAAAGCGTGAAAAAAGGCGTTTCTCAGTTAGCCCGATTGAGACATCCCCAGATTTTAATTGTGCAACACACTTTGGAAGAATCCAGGTTATATTTATGTAAAATAATTTAAGATTTATCAAATTGCGATCAATAAGTAATTAAGTGCACGCATTTTAATTCAAATTCATATTGATTACATTTATGAAGTTTATTAGTTTCACATTTTTGATTATACGGAATGAGTCGTTATATAGATGTAGCTGTCTAATCAATATGTACGTATTAACATTTTCAGAGACAGTTTAGCTTTTGCTACGGAGCCAGTTTTTGCTAGTTTAGCAAATATACTGGGTAAAGTCGACAACGTACCTTCACCGTTACCTTTGCAAATCGATAAATTCAATTTATACGACGTGGAGATTAAGTACGGACTTTTACAGGTAAAAAGTTTTTTAAAAGCACATATAAATATATATGATATAGTTGCAGATGTATTCAACAAAATTACTATCATAACGCCGTAGTAAAAGATGTTATTAAATAAATTTTAGCTGGGACTTTATAAAATTTTAAATTCCTGATTGTTGTATTATAAAAATATTTATATTGGTTGTGTAATAAAAACTAAAATTGACTGTTGACACGTAAATTGAGATATTCCATTACATATCGGAAGTTGTAGTAATAGCGAAGTAACTGCATTGATAAAGGAGCTTTTAATAGTTCACGATTCTTCTTTAAATAATATTGAAACTACATTCTTTTCTCCTCGTATTATTCAACGATAATATTATTTATTATTTTATTAATCTCGTAAGACAAAGAATATAAACCTTTTAAAATTATTATTTTAACCTTTCTTAACAGTTCCTGATGTTACGCTTATCAAAAGTCGCTTCTACTTGAAGTGTAAACACTTTTAAATTTTAGACGTGGGAACATTGTTCGTTTGGTTTCTCAGTTAAGATTTGTGTGGCACTTCATGCATGCCATTCCATCGCTTCATGATGGTGGTCCCAGGATATTTTCAAAGATTTCCAAAATGAGAGTATAATTGTAAGTTGTTTGTTAATTTCACATGAACTTAATAGATGACACGGGATGTAATGTTATTGCATCATGATTTTACGAAAAGTTTATTTGCATCATTTTCCCAATCCGGAGATAGCTATAAGAAGGAGCTTAAATTTACTTGAAACCTTAAACATGATTGTATAAAAGGTGATTTTTCACAGAAAATAGAAATTATAAACAACCGGTTATTTTTACCAAATTTTTAAAAAGAAATATGTTGATACGTAATCAACATCTTGTGATTATTAATGTTATCGCGAATACCAATTAAATAAAATATTACTGCGTGATTGTTTTTATGTGTATTTTCTTTTTAATTGAATGATCAATTTTGTTGTTTAGATTGCAGAAGGGCTCGCATTTTTACATAACGATGTAAAATTATTACATCATAATGTGTGCCCTCATAATATAATAATAAATAAACAAGGCGCTTGGAAAATTTTTGGGTTCGATTTTTGTGTCCATAATATAGGTGGCGCCGAAGCAGAGGTTAGTCTGTAAATAATGTCCAATACAAAAAAAAGTGTTATCATGTTAATGAAGTAAATAAGTACTAAACTACTTTTCGCTCACACGCGTTCACAGAATTAGACGTAATGCGAATTTATGAATATTTATGTATTAACTTTAAAATTAATTTTGTAACTCTCCAAATGTAGAATTCGAGAATATTTTAATCGATTAAAATCAAATAACTTCATAAGCATTGTTTTTCGTGTTGTGTAGGCAAACTATACCTCATGATCTACAATAAACTTTTTGTTTTACAATTTTTTGGTGACGTGATCCTCAGTGTCTTTAACTCTTATTCTATACAATATTTAACATGTAATTAATACCGTAATTTTTGTTCCTCCAGGCTAGATATCCATACGTGGATTTCAAGAAAGATGTACATGAATTTACGGATCCCGACTTAGATTATTTGGCGCCTGAATGCGGTATGTCAGGCACTGTTACACCTTCTAGCGATATATTTTCTTTCGGCATGCTAATATACACGGTGTATAATCAAGGTCGTTCGCTATATTCGTGTGGAAATATTTTCACCAGTTTTCAAAGGAATGTGAATCAGGTATTACAACGTTTTAAAATCCATAGAAATGATAATGCATTTACAAAAAATGTTATGGTAATCCATTTAAATTGCAAAAAATAGCTGGGAAAATTGCTGATAAAACTTATATTTTTTATTTGAAACGCACCATGAGGCTAGGTGTAAATTGAGACCGTGTAACACGACACAGCCCAGTACGAGTTATTGTAACTTTAAGAATTTAATGGAAGAGCGCAAATTGCAAACACAATTTCATGTCACGTGATTGGCATTGTAGGCGAGACGTAACACACTCGTGCGTGTGAATATTTTTTCCATGTTTTCTACTTTGTATTTTTCTATTTAAAAAAATAAAAAAATAAATAAATAAATAATTATGACGGCAAAAGAGATTCGTAATCAAAAGAACTTTATGACATCAAACATCCAAATTAGGTGAAAATAAAATTTAAACGCGGAATTTGAACTCATAGTTGCTTTGTTCCAAATTTTTTAAATAATTTTTTTTTTAATGTTTCAGATGAAAACATTATCGGTCAGTACTTTGAATCCGATAGCGGAAAATTTGCGTGATATAGTTAGAATGATGTTGAATTTTAATCCGGAGTTAAGACCAGATATTCACGAATTTATGAAGGTAATTCAAATTTATTCCCGATTATTGTTTTTTTTTCTTTTTTTTTAATGTATATTTTTATTGCGTAATTAATTTGACCGATTTGCATTTATTTTTCAAATAAATGTGAAATTATATCCTCAGATAAAATTCTTCGAAGATGTCGGCGTGAAAGCTTTGAACTATTTAGATTCTTTGTTTCAATGGGATAATTTGCAAAAATCGCAATTTTATAAAGGGCTTCCTCTCGTTATTGAGAAATTGCCTCATCGAGTTTGTTTATTCAGGTATTTTTTATAAATTTTGACACCGAATTATTTAGCGTATAATAATTACCGACGATAACGTTTTTATTATTCTCAATTATTATTAAGCTAAAAAATAAAAATAAAAATGAAAATTTGTATACGAAAACAACGTATTGGCTCGAAATATAAATTTTTTCAATTTCTTTTATATATCGCGTTATATTTGTACATTAAGAGATGGTAAAAATATCGGTTTTTAGAGTGATACCTTGTTTGGCTAAGGAATTTATAAATCCGACAATGGTACCCTTCGTACTGCCGAACGTATTTACCATAGCCGAAAATTGCAGTAAAGAAGAATTCACCGAATACATATTACCTCATTTGAAGCCTGTATTGCGAATGCAAGAACCCGTTCAGGTAGTTACGAGCAAAATTTTATATGGGATTCGTAATTTCGATATACTTTTTCGCGTGCTTTTGCTTTACCAGAAGTTAAGGCAAAAGATAATTAAATTTTTTATCAATTTCATTGGATGTTAGACTAATAATCAATAGTTCTGACGAGTTAAAATAATTTGGATATTTATTCATTTATTATTCGTATTCGAAATACAGCGAAATAGCTTAATACTTGATTTTTTTTATTATTCGCTAAAATGCCTTCCCGTTACAGCAATTGTGTGTACACATTTAATTATAGATGTTCTTGGTCTTCCTCCTTGGCCTTTTTCTTGTAACTTTATCATCTATTATATTTTTCATAAAGTTATTATGCTGTTATTACATGTATCAACACTTTTATTTTTCCATACGATTTATTAAATTTCATGTATTACTTCTAGGATTTCTTTGTTTTGTTATTATGTACCTAGATCCCCACGTCTTCGTTGTAGTCAGTTTATTTATTTCACGCTCTGTTAAGGACCAAGTTTCGCAGCCGTGATTGGGCACACTCCAAACTGTTTTTTGTAAATTTTTCCGGACGCCTATACTAATGTTCTTATTTATTTATATATATATATATATATATATATATATATATATATATATATATATATATATATATATATTTAATTAAATGCTCATTTGTCTTGTACTATTCGTCTTTAAATACCTGTTATACTTTTATTATCCTCTGTTATTACAGTCCCCCTACGTGACGTGTTTCTGTGATTTGTTCAAATTGTGTCTTACATCTACTTTTATGATTATCTTTTTATTTAGTATGTTCCTATTTGTTTTCTTTTTGTTAATATTTATTTTACATTGATTTAATTTTTCTCTTAAAACTAAGCATTTTATTCATATTCTTCTCTGATTCGGCTAATAGAGCACTATCATCTGCGAAACGTATACAGTGGATTTGCATTCCACTTTTACACCTTTTGATTTCTTTTTCATCTTTTTGATTGGTTCTTCCATGTATACTAAAAATGCTTAATAATGAAAATTAACTGGCGTTTAACGTCTCGTTGTTACCTCTACTGGTTATGTATCGGTTAGAAAAAAAATCGTAAAACTCCGGTTACTGGTATAGACATTTTTTTTTATTAATTCGAGTTTATATGTTGCCACCAAGATAGAAAGTGATGGGTCTGAAACCGGCGTTTCGTACATCACTTAAACTGACTTGTAATTGGTTTATTTAACGAGATATTTTTATATTTTCATTATAGAGCTTTAATTTTATGCGTTTTGAATTACTTTTTAAAATAATTTTATGACTAAAAAACTTTAAACGATTCAAACTTGTTATAAATTCATATTTTACTTGTCTCGCATTTATTTTTGCGTCTAATTTTACTAATTCTGTGTCGGAGACAGTTAGGATGCCCAAAATCGGTCCTAAAGATGATAAATGTTCGAAATGATTAAAATCAATGTCGAGACAAAATTTTAAACTGAAAACAACCTATTTTGTAAAAGACATTTTTCAAAAGATTTTGTTATTAAAAAATTTTACATTTTGATGAAAGAAACGATCGCCACTCAAATATCCTACATTTGATATGTCATCTGTTACAATAATTTATATTAATTGTCTTTGATTATCTTTCAAAAGGTACATTCGCGAGTAGGAAAAGTAGGAATGAAAAAGTATTAAAATTGACCAAATAATATACTGAAAAAATCTACTTGTTTTCAGAATTTTAACGGATTGTTCAATATTTTTAATCCAACGTTCTTTTTAAAAATTGACATTAAAGTGAAATAGTTCTATTTAAAATTAAATCTTCTACGTCTGTCATCATTTATTCCATAATTATAAATACGTAGTAGAAAAAGTTTACAAAAAATGTGTTATCGACAAGGTCATATACTAGAGCGATTAATAGTTTACTGTTTTTCGCCTGTGAATAGTAAATAAATAAATTAATAAAAAATGTATTTTGATTATTTATAACAACAATAACGAAACTTATTATCTACATGTACCGAAATCATGTATCGCGAAAGATATAATAAGGTTACTAATAATAAATCTGAAAATAAAATTGCAGGGAATAAACCACAACTAAAACCCATATGACGAAATTACAGTAAATATAAATAAGGACAACATATATTTACGTATACACATATAAAAATAAAATAATATATAAATTAAATTGAATTAAATGATGCTTCGAATAAATTAAGCCACTATAAGAATACGTGTTTTATTCTTTTATATTTATATCTCTTATATTTTAATTGTAATATACTACGTGTGTAATCCATATCTTATTTATAATGAAATAACTGTTTAGCTTACAGTCATTAAATTTTTTTTACCTTATTACTAGCAGTGCATAAGGTAATTTTAAAGTCCTATGTATTCGATCTATCCTAGTATAAAAAGAAGTTTTCAGAATAATTATTTGTTTACAAATGTTGCAATTTATTAAAGTTAGAATGACTAGTGTAAAATCAAATGGGACATCCGTATAACAATATCGGGTGTAAGATATTTTTGTAGATAATTAATTTATTAACGTTATTAACGTAGTATCTCCTATTAAAAATCGGTAATAAAAGACGTTGCATTGATTTTATTAAGAAGATAATCAATGTGTTTTTGGAAAAGGTGACACCATTATCTAGGATACCGAGGTATTTAACTCGACTTTTCCATGCCACGGGTGAGCTATCAACTATTATATATAGGGCTTAGATAACGAGGTCTCTAACGAATAATATTTATTTCGTTTTATTAGAATTTATGTTAATTTTCCATTTATCGAAGTATGATTGTAATTCTGAAAACCAGTTGTTAAACTGTTTTGTATAGTATGTATGCTGTACGACACACAAAAATAGCCGTATCAACCGCCTACAATGCCATCTGCAGATTTTTAATTGTACGAATATCGTTAGTAAGTGGCAGAAAAAAATAGGAATCAAGTATACTGCCCTGCGGTACTCCCGCTAGAATAAATCATGAAGTAGAATTAATTTTATTAATTTTAACCATAAAATTCCTATTTGTTATGTAATATTTTATAAGCCTGATAATACAATTAGGAAATTTAAGTAGTTGAATTAACTTGTATATTGAATCGAGATATCACGTAGTATCAAATATGTTCTCTATATCTAGAAGAAGTATTCCGGTATGTTTATTTCGATTGGAACCATCTGTTATAAAGTCTGTAATCTTTAACCTACTAAGAACAATTTTTCAGCTATTTTGCTAAGATTACTAAGAAGAGAGATAGGACGCAAGTTCACTGGATCAGTATTATTATCCTAAAATATAGAAATAATTATAAATTATATAATAAACATTCTGTTAAAAAATTATTGTGCAAACAAAACGATCATATTTGAAAAGGAAGTAAACGAAAATTAGATACTGTTACTTCATAATTATAATTTTTAAAGAACATGATTATAGTATATTTATGGTGATGGTATATATATATATATATATATATGATATGTAAGAAGTAAACTATTTACTGATACGTTTCATTGTTTTCTTTTATTAAGTTCTACATATAGTTTTTTTAAAAAATTAATCATTGTTACACATAAATTTGTACAGATACTATTGATATGTATGAAAAAGATGGAATTACTTTTAAAACTCACTCCGGCTGAAGATGTTAAGTCAGATGTACTTCCAGTATTATTTAGGGCGCTGGAATCTGATACGCAACAAATTCAAGAACTTTGCCTTTCTGTTTTACCGACATTCGCCTCTCTGATTGAGTATCCGTCCATGAAAAACGCTTTAATTCCTCGCATTAAAAAACTGTGCACTAATACCTCGTACATGTCCGTAAGTATCTTTAAAAAAAAAATAAAAAAAACTTGTATGTCTTAAAATTAATTTCGTCATTATTACATATTTAAATATGTAGATTATTCATAACAGCTGTTGATGTAAGTTTTAATGTGAACATTGAATAAAATGAATTAATAAATATTTTATATGTTAAGGGAAAGGCCAAAATTAAAAATTTTGTAACACATTTATATATATATATATATATATATATATATATATATATATATATATATAATACACACGTTACTTTCTTATACTTATTTAAATCAGTGACAAATGAATATGATCTGATCCGATTTACACAACAAAGTATGTATATGTGTGTATGTTATAAATACTTACATGATATTTTAAGTAATAGTTTACCGACAAAATTCGGTCTTAAATTTGACATTTTATTTATTATAAAGGTAAGAGTAAACTGTTTGGTTTGTATTGGAAAATTGATGGAATATCTCGAAAAATGGTTAATTTTAGACGACATTATACCATTTTTGCCACAAATACCGTCGAAAGAGCCGGCTGTATTAATGAGTATTATAGGTAAAATTACTATTATTATAGTAGTATGAGTAGTAGTAGTGTACATATATATAAAATTGTTATTTTAATATCATTCATTTCATTTATCCACTCGATCATGTGTGTAAGTAAAAATACGCGCGCACGCATAAAACATTTTTATATTAGTGTGATAAATATAGATCAAATTGTGAGTTGGAAGGGTGCACCGAACTGTATTGCTGTCTGTACAAATACTCATTTCTGCACGCAAAGCCGATACGAACCGACACAAATTTTACGGAAACAACTGTCAGGTATTACGTTGGAAATGGTGTTCTTCATTGAAGATAATACTTTCAGCCAAGCTGTTCTAAGTAACATATTTTGTATACAAATATCAAATGGTTATCGTTATTTTAATATGTGTTATAACATTCATCCTGGAAGCACAATTTTCGTATATTTGCAAAAAAAAAATTCATTATATAGAGACTTGGATAAAACGATGGCGCATAGCAGTCAATGATAAGCCAGCGCATATTTCTTTCACAAATCAATAATTGAACGCATGTCAATCAAAATAAACAATGTCGTCATTCGAAATATCAATATAAGATTTAGGTATGCACTTGAAGTCTGACCCGGTCTACTTACGTTCAGAAAAAGATTGAGAAGATTGAGCCCTTGTATCCAGAACTATGTCATGGATGCTAACTGATAGACCTGGACATAAATCTTCGCTATATCAAATAGCTTAAAGACTTATCTGGGTGTATGGTATACAGCTATTTGGTTGCGTAAAAACATCTAACGTACAAAAAATACACTAACAACTATTACTACAGCTGTTTGGTAGTCTTTATCCTTCATAACGATTTTATGGAGGATGAAGTCAAAAGACAAACAAACATGCCGCTCGAATTAGCGTTCATATGAATTCACTTGCTACAGGCTATGAGTAAGTCTTTAGAATTTGTCCAACCACTATAAGTATGATGAGTACTATCCTCCACAAACCTAATTGCGTTAAATTAATCGCTAAATGACATCTAAAGTCGTTCAGTTGCGATAAGGATATATATATAATTATATATATATATATATCGTTATAGAACCTTCGGTTATATTAATTGCGTGACAATGGTAAATTTTGTTTTTAATATTTATTACTTTGGAAATAATGAAAAGCGTCAAATTACACTGGCAGGTATTTATAAAATGGTGCTAACCCATAAAAAGATTTCTATTCCGAAGGAAACGATATGCAGTAAAATTTTGCCATTTTTAATTCCGTTTTGCGTGGAAAATTCGTTAACGTTGAACCAGTTCAACGCGATTATTTCCGTAATTAAAGATATGTTAAGTCGCGTTGAGACTGAACAAAGACTGAAACTGGAGCAGTTGAACTCGATTCAAGAACAGCACAAGTAAGTTTTATTAAACTGACGATGTTAATTGTAATGTCTCCTCTTATTTATCTCCGGATGATGTTATTAGGTTTCAGTTACACTGTAATCGTTTTCGTGGTTTTATAATATTTGCTTTTGTTTTCTTTATTTCGTGGACATACAATTTTTTTCTTGTTTCTAGTGATCCACTAAAACCGATGCTAAACGAGAATTATTCGATTTTGTTACACTTTTCAGTATTTTTTTTAACACAATGTATTATGTATAAAGGGAAATCAAAGATTGGTTAATAGAAAATATGAATACAGTAAAGTAACGGGTAAAATAAATAATAGTGACGAGAATTGTCGGAAAGAAAAGTGAAGTGTACAAATCTTCAGCCACAGAACTAAAGCATATCGTGTAAGGGTGTGTAAAAATAATTTATTTCTATTCAATTAATTTAGTATTTAATGTGACTAGATTTAAGGAAAAATGTATTTATTTATTATAAGTACTGAACATTTAATTTAACCATACAATAATAAGTCTTGTATATTTTGTTAATAAACAAGAATACTCCCACCGTTTGCCGGTCTCATACCATCCACACAAGACACACACCCCATGGATTACACACATCACATTCAACAATAATATGTAACCACACATAAAACGCGTACTTGCAATAATATATAACACATCAATATTTATCGCACACTATGTTAAACGTGGGAGCAACATGTAAATTATTACATATTTAAGATTAAAATGTTAGTTGGAATATAAAGAATATTACGATTTCGTTTCGAATATGAACGTGCTACGTCGATGCAACATCGATATATTGACAATCGTCGAAGATATAAAGGGAAAAAAAGCGAAAATATATCGAGCTTAAATTACGAGAAGAAGAAATTTTTATGTTATCGGTCCAAGGGAAGATGCTTGGAAAGGCAACAAGAGGAAGGAAAAGGATGGAGTACATAACGACGAACATAGGCATTGATAGAACTTATGAAGTAATAAATTCAGCTAGACGCAGAAAGATATGAGACTGCTAATACTTCTTGATGTGCAACCTTCTGAAAGAAGATACAACAAAATGATGATGTTTATATATATATATATAAAATCATACATTTAATTTATCGATACTGTAATACATTATAAGCATATACATATATAATATCGATTTTTATACACAGGTCGTTGGATACAACTTCCAGCTTCATAAATTCCATAACGAACGGAATAGATACGTCAACGGATAATTCTCACGTTAACGGCGAGTTACAAGATTTATTCGAACCGGAACATACGAAGCCAAATAAAAAATCGTCCATGGCCAATCAAGATAATAAATCGTTAACTTTAGAAGATAAACAAAGGTGAGTATACTAAAATTGATTAATAAAATATGTTTTATAAATAAATACACACACATACACATATATATGCGTGTGCGTGTGTGTGTAACATATACGTAATTTCCTAAGAAGCATGTATTTTGCCGGTATTATTTTATTATTTTCTTAGTCTATTCTATCGATTGGACTGATATAATTCGAATAATTCGCATATAAAAAATATACGATTGAATCGAAGCCGGTACGTTTTAATAGCAACGAATTATTATTAGTGTAATGTAGAATAATTAATAATCGTAATAATGGTCGCGATTTTTATAACGTAATAATAATTATTAAAATAATTTTTCTTCTATTCTAATTGATTAGCGTCTGAAATTATTTATTGATATAGTTTTGACGTGCGTTAAAATATATTTTTTATCTGATCTGAAGTAAAGGACTTATTTTCGAAGTTTTCAATACTACGACATTAAGGGGATTGTTTTATTCTTGCATTTTTTTTTTTGATCGAACTTGATTTATACCGAAAGTTTTTTTTTTTTTTTTTTTTTTTTTTTTTGGAACGTATGGTAATCGACCGCGTGAAGATCTGAAATTATATTAAAATTCGGTTTATTCGTTTATTGTTTCTACAGTTGGTTTGGTTTTATTCGATTTATTTCTACCGACTATTATTAGTATGCGTAGAATATTTTTTTTGGCGCGATTGTTTAGAAAAATCGTAAAGATCGTCTGCTAACGGTTGAATAGAATATTTTTAAAATTCCGTTGTGGGTATACAATTACGACGACGTTTAATAAATTCATCGATAGCGCTGGTTTTGAGTAAATTGTAATTATTAAGGGAAAAGTTGTAATTGATTATGTTTTTAATTTCTGAACAATTTATTAGAATTACGTTTTATATATATATATATATATATATATATATATATATATATATATATATATATATATATATTGAATTTTGAAAATTCTGTCTTTTTTATTAAATAATTTATTTATTTACTGTTATCATCATCATTATATTATTATTTATTATTATTATTGTTGATTATTTATTGTTATTTAAAATTTCTTTGTGTTCTCTTGTGATGTTGACACAACATTTTATTATTATTATTGTTATTTTATTATAATTAAAGCAACGTAGTTTTTATTCATTAATATATTTATTATTTAATATTTTAACATCGCAACGGATGTATATTTATTTAACAAAAAAGGAATTCGAAATACACCATATAAAACTTCATAACTCGTATACACGAGGATAAAAACATTATCCAAGAACAAGATTGGCTTTGCACTAAGGAAACTATTCTAACAATTTTTATTGTCATTATTATTGTAGTTTACTCGCCTTCATCTATAAAAAATGTTTAGAAGATCCCGATTCATACGATCGCTAATATATTAATATTACAAGACTAAAAGACACTCGTCATACGTCGTCGATATCGAATGTGCATGTTAACCCTTTCAGTCATCATGCCCACTTATATGTTACATGAAATTTTAATACTAACAAAATTATATATTTTCTGATTGACCATGAAATGTCTCGATTCTAATTATACTTATGTAAAAACATTGAAAATCATCTATAGTTATCTAAAAAAACAACGTTGTATAATTAAACAGCCTGTATAAGATTTATAATTTTTTTTTTTTTTTATCAAAATTTTATATATGACCGAAAGGGTTAATTCGAAAAACTACTTTATTTGTCTTCGCAATGCTATAATTATGTTAATTTAAAAAAATGTTTTATATTTTCATTTAGATTATATATTATGGAGTCTTTGAATCTTCAAAAAAAAAAAAAAAATTAAAATATATTGTCGAATTTTATGTTGAACTCATCTCATCATGTTGAAATGAATTATGTTTTGTCATTTTTATAAATTTATTTATTTATTTACTCTTATCGTCGTCATTATATTTTATTATTATTATTATTATTGTTTCTATTCTGTTGTATAATGTTGACGCAAAATTTGATTTTATTATTATTATTATTATTATTGTCATTATTATTATTATTGTCATTATTATTATTATTGTTATTTATAAACGAAACAAAATCATAACACAGTTTAATCACTATAAAAGTTTTGCAACAAAAAACTTTTATAGTGATTAAACTGTTTTATGATTTTGTTCCGTTTATAGTTTATAAAATCACTACTGTCCGATATATTCAACAATTATTGTTATTGTCATTATTATTGTACTTTCGCTTGCCTTCATCTTTAAGAAAAAAAAAAAAACAAAAAAAAAAAACGTTTAAAACATCTCGATTCATGCGATCGCAAAAATACTAATGTTACAAGACTAAGAGAAAGACACTCGTCAATTGCCGTTGACGTAGGATATGTATGTATGCGTTCCTCCTATTAATTCAGCGTCTTCAAAAAATTAACGGATCAATTCTTTCAGTCATCACGCATTAACAATTTTTTCTACATTTTAATGCATGCGAAGGACTTCTAGGTTAAAATTGTATTTCGAGCAGTACACGTATGTTTTCGAAATGACCGTTGTTCTAGAAATATTAATTACAGCGAATCCCATTTCCGATAGATACTTTTCATATTCAGCATGTTCTTAATTGTGTCGCACGAGGTTTGTGCACTATAACGCTTTTTAGACGATTCTAGATCATTTGCAATGCTTTATATAAACGAATATTTGCAACATTTTATTTTTATCGCTCTTATTGTAAACATCTTCGTTAGCATTCAAAATTCATATACCGTATGGCGAACTGTGATTTCTCTATACGAATTTATCAAATGGCAATGATGATAATGATGAAACAAATTCGCAGATTGACGCGGCAAAATGATTTATTTCGAAGAATGCAAAACGAACCGTCGATCATTCCGATGCAGACGCCGCCGTCGTCGACGAGAAGTACATTTTCGACTACGAAAGATTTAACCTCGACATTAATCGATTCGAATTTATCGCAAATGAAGCTGTCGACTACTCCGTTACAACTACCAACTACTACTACCAATCCATCGTCGCTATATCATCGTAACGACGATATTGTGTCGCGGGTAAATTTTCAAACTTCACCGACTACGTACAAATCGATAGTTCCTTCTTCACTCGGCAATATTAGTAATCACAGTTCGATGATGACGACGACCTCGAGTCAGCTATTAACCAGCAATTTCGCCTCTTCGACGAATAGTTTAAACAATATCAGTAACAGTAACGGGTCTTTAATTCCTCCACCGTGGGTTGGTACAAATTTAAGTCCGTCCGCATTTTTCACTTCGGACGGTAAAAGCAATAGCAGCGCCGGCCCTATCACGGCTACTAGTTTTCAGGTAGAACAAACGAAACCCTTAACATTTTCCGAGATTAACGATTTTTTAAGCTGATTTATCCGCGCTGTCGCATTCACACACACACACATAAACTAGTGACCATCTTAGCCATTTTGGAATTAAACTCACTAACTCTTTTGTTCGCTTTCGATTATCTCTTACTTGCGACCGTTCGCAAATGGGAGAGATAATGACGCATCGTTTGTTTGTCATTTTGTACATAAATAAAAAACGATGCTGACTATATTACCATTGACGGAGTGACTTGAAAGCAAACTAACTAGATTTCAGCGATCGATTACAGCTTTCGCCTTCGAGTTCTTATGCGAAGAAGAAATTGTCTTTATCATATATACATATACATGTCTGTGTTTGTAGCACGTTAAATAATAGGATAACAGCCGTCGAAAAGAAATGGTTCTCTATCGGACACTCACTGACATACACTAGAACGGTAAGACTCTCTATCGCGCTGCTACTGCCGTGGCTAAAAACCAATAACTGTTCGCATCTTTTACAAATGCCCTGTCCCTAGCACACTAAGCGAATTTTCCAATTCGAACGTACTAAGCTCCTTTCTTTAGTATAAATTCTCATTTCTCCGACTATAATTGCCTACTACATGGGACCGGTTTAAATAAAAAAGTGTTGAACATCGCGCGATAAAAAATAGTTTGATAAAAACGCGCGAAAAATACGAAAAACCATTTCGTTTAGTAGCGGTTTAATTTATCTTTATTCTAAGTATTTTACATAAGAGAAATGAAAAGAAAGCGTGAAGGTACTTCCAGCAAGTGAGTTGTAATTTTCGCGGCAATATTTGACGTGACAAAACATCTAAGATGTTTTTAACTAAGAATCGATTCCAAATGAATATACACTCACACACACAAAAGCTGTCAGACATGACGTAAAAAATATAAATATTCTGAAATGTTTTTAACCAAGAATCAATTTGTAAACGACGAACATAAATGAAAAGAGGCTGTTTCAGTGTCGTTAGTAAGATCGTAACATTTACTATATGAAAAAAAAAATTTAAACCCAAAAACAATAGAATCCATAATAGAAAATTGTATACGATTATACATTAAATTCGTTCTACACGTTACGTTGGGTAAGCCGTAAAAGCATCTCCGTTTAAAAAATAAATAAATAAAAACAATAGGACGAATTGCTTTTATTCAAATTGAATTTATAATCACGAAAAGAAAATAAATTTTTTGAATTATTGATTTTTTTTTAATATCTTACTAAAATTGCTACGTTTCTCGTAACATCGTTTTTATCCTATTCGTGCAGCGTGCCGTACAATTTACTTTAAACGATGTAATTCCATACAGACAAAAAAAAATCGATTTTAGATTTTCTACGTTAATTTGCTTATTACATACGTTAAATCGGTTATACGCACGTTGTCCGATTTTGTTTAATATATATATATATATATATATGTCTGTGTGTTTGTTAGAGTGCTCGACTGTCAATTAGACGGTCGGGGGCTCGAAACCAACTCGCGATATAAAAAATTTATAAAGTTAGTCATCATTACGTAATTTTTAATTATCAATGATAAGGCGGTAGCACCCCACTCCGTATAACATCACATGAGCGCGCATCTGCGTTGCAGTGCCCTGAATGTTAGCCCATTTTGTACGTAAAAATAAACGTAGAATAGCTAGTCACGACTTTCGGCAACGCACAATATAGCAATACAATGATGATGTATTTTACATATTGAATTTTTTTTGTTATACACGTTTTCAGTTTTTGTTATACGAATGTGCAATTTTTATAGCGAAATTTAAAACGTGCTGTACAAAAAGGCTTTGTTATATTCTATTTTGTAAGTATGATTCTATGGACGGTACATTTCCTGCTAGTACATGTCTCGATTTTAATTTTTTACTACATTTTGAAGACTGCGAACTTTAATTTTTTGAATATTTTTAAAATGTTTATTTTCATTTCTCATCAAAGTTTTTATTTTCATTTGTTTCATAATGTTATTTTTCTCTTAACGTAATGTATTTTTTTTCTGTCATACCTCCATTCGTCGTCGAAATTAAAATGACAACTATGTCATATATTTGTTGTCGATACTTTTATTATTATTATTATTATTCGGACATGTTGCTAATTTGGTATGTATTGTTTATTTTTATGTAGGTGTATTTTTTATTATTGAACAATTATTACGATTAAACGCTATCGTATTTATCGTTTATAAATGATACCGAATTTATTCTTTCAAATTTAATTTATATATTGTTTTACTCGTAAGTTTACTGCGGTTGATAATTACAATTTCAAGTGATACCGGATTTAATCAACAGTTTTGAAAATATGTTTTTGTATTATGTATTTTATTGTGACAACTGGTATAGTTAATGTTCAGTTCGAAAAGTTAATAAATCGAATATTGAATTATGTAGACATTTGTTAAATAATGAAAATGCGTGGAAATTTTTATTATGCGTTTGTCTCATTTCTTCTTTAATTGCGCAATTTATAAAGCGATCTAATTTCTCCATTGGTCAGTTTTAATGCTAATGAATAACCGGTGCTGATAAAAAAAGTTGTAAAGTTTTTATTTGCTTTTTAAAAAAAAAATGTACCGACATAGCTTTTAAAAAACTGTAAGTTAAACCTACTGTACATCAACGAATAGTTTAACGTAATGGACTGTAATGTGTTGATAGAAGTGGTTACCGCGTATATTTGAATAATTCTAATATTAATATAATTAAATCTATAAAGAGAAAACGTAGTCATTTCGTATTAACCAAAACTGGTGAAGGAAACTACTCGGTCATAATTATCAAACTTATTATCTTTTTAAAATAACTAAATTCCTTCCATTAGTTCGCAGCCGATATGTAATTTTTAATCCTAAATATAATATTAAGAATTCTATTCATCTAATTGATAATATTAAGTAACATCTACGTCAGTCACTTTTTTCAATTTATTTCTACAAGTAAAATCAAATCTATCGTTAAATTCGATTAAGAAATAAAAAAGTCTATACCTATATCGATATATGTAATGATATGTTCAATGTTTAATCATTGTGTTTAGATCATTCATATTAACGTTTTAATGATAAATTTTACAAACAAATGAATGGTCTTCAAATGTAGTCTCAATATCCTATATTAGTTGGTCTATATTAATGACGTCGAAAAAGCATTATTTCACTTTAATCCTTAATTTTAGAAATCATGTTGATATTATTTGTTTCGGGAAGTTTCCAAGAAATAGATAAAGATATTCTATGAATAGTAAGAAATATCCGCGTGCAATTTTCTGTTCCCCTGTTTTAGCTGAAATCGATATGAATGACTTCCAAAAAAAAATTTCAATTCGACTGAGAATTTTTGAAACTTAACTATCATTGAACTGACATCATCTGTAGCTTGAATGGTTCCAGTAGATAGCTGGAGACATTTCTCAATTTCGAATAAAAAAATTTCTATATAGCGCTCTCTTTTTTTATGACCTGACCAATAATTACTGTAATTTTAATATTTTTCGTAAAACCAAGACATTTCCGTTTCTTCAGATTTTCCTCGTTCAACTTCTTCAAAAAAGTAGCGACATCCTCCCTATTTCGCCGTTGATTAGTCTCATTGGTTTCAAAGAGTTATTCTATAAAAACTAAACGTTGCTAAACATATCGCAATTTTCAACATATGTAATCAAAATATAATTCATAATTTTATATCTGAGAAAAAGAATCGCGTTTATTTCTTTTTCATCCTAATATATATATATATATATAAAAATACAGACGACCTATGATCATAGAGAAAGCACCCAGTTCAAAATGAATGTGGTTTAGCGATATAACTTATCATTTTGTTATTTATTTTTTTAATGTATTTTTTAAATAGGATTTATCCTTTCGAAAAAATACTTAATATGATTTTTAAAAATAACTGGCGGATCTTCCGAATACGAACGATGTTTTGATATTTTTATATTTGCTTTTTTTTATAATATTTTATACTGATATACTTATATCGCGTGTTGTATATAATATATAAAACATTGTTTATTAACGATGTTATAATATGTAATTTACATTAACGTAATTGCAATACGTAATAACACATAAATTGTTTAAATTTTTGACTTTATTTATAATTAGGTTTTGCGTAATGGCGGCTTTATCTCAAAATACGTAACGAAAAAAAGAAACCTAATTAAAATATCTTGTGGAAATATTTTTAATTTGATCGAAAATATACTCGATTTAAAATTAAATACGCATTCACGTGTAATAATATCTTTAGGTTTTATTTGTATATATCTGCTTGGTTGTTGTGCAATTAAATTCGGAGAGATCAAATTTAAATATAATTTAACATAATTTACATTCTTATATGATTAATTCGGAGGTGGGAAATGGATGTGTGAAAACAAACAAACAAGAAGAAAACGACATTAATTCGTTTAGAAAATTAATCTGTTTCTCTTACGTGCGCGTAAAATATATGATTACATATATTTTAGCATCTTGATCGATTGATAATTAAAATTTTATTAGATTTAAACATTAAAAAATTTTCAAACAAAAAATTCAAATTTTGTTTTCAAATTATTTCGCGGTTTAAAAAAATCTTATAGTTTTTTTCCATGTTCAAAAATACGCTAATTTTTTATGTATTTTTCGTAATATATACATCGAAATACAACAAACACAAAATATATTCGTTTTTCGCGTTTTTTATTGATTACACGAAAATATAAATCGAACTAAAATTAGCAATATATAGATCACTGAACAAGAGTAAAACGTGCACGGTGAGCATGAATCTAAGTTTATCAATTAAAAGAATTCTATTCACTCACACATTGTGGCTTATAAAAAATTTACGTAATTTGCAAAAAAAAATGTTTGCGATAATTGATTAATTATAAACATACAAAATAAAACACAATCACTAAAAGTTGATTAAAAACTTTTAGTGACTAAAAGTTGATTAAAAACTTTTAGTGATTGTGTTTTATTTTTTATGTTTATAATTAATTCATAAAATCACTACTCTCCAATATATTCAACTTTTGCGATAATTAAAATTCTGTTACTGAAATTATTTAAATATTTAAATCACACATAAATTTTCATTTATTTATACACGTGTATATGTAGTAATCAAAACTTAACACGTAAGCGCATTAACTAAATAAATTTAGTCTGATTAAGCACAAAATTAAAAAGCACACTGTGTATGTATGTAATTTAAATGTGATACCGGAGAGATAAATGGAGTAAATAATGTGAACGAAAAAGGTACACACATTGTAAGTTATATAAAACGTTGAAAACGTGATATGGTAGCCTTTTTAACAGTAATTTAAATAATATTCAATAGTCCTTACGATAATTATAAGAACTTGTAAATAATATTCAATGAATAATTAAAAAAAAAAAAATAAAAATTCCTAAACCTATAAATCAGTAGCCTATTCTTTGAAATACTTTTACAATTGCGATTTCATCATTCGACAATTAATGTTTTACTTTTGTTCATTTATATCCCCCGTATTTCTATTTTTCTCGCGCTAGGAAATACGTTGCAGTAGTGAGAACTAATTATTTTGTGCCTATTTATTGCCTTTAATTTATATTCTATATATTAATTAATACAGTATCATAGTATAAGTTATTTTATTTTGTAAACCGATTCATTTATAACCGATACATAAAACTAATTATATATATATATATATATATATATATATATATATATATATATAATTTAATATATCATTTTAAATTTATTTTAGTATTATCTTTATGATTAAGTATCACCGACATTCCTATACGCACCGATTTGCTTTCTTCTAATCAGATGAATTATTTATTTTTAATTTTAAGGCGTTAAAATTAGATCTTAATGATAGCGATTACATTAATAATTAATAACTAATGAAAATTATAAATTGTATTACGTTTGTTTCTTTTTAAACTACGATGCCCGCATTAAATTGATCGCTGCGAAGTAATAAAGAATTTTTATACAAGTTTTCGAAATATTAGCTTGTATAATAATGATTCGAACGTGATAACTATCAATTAACGTCTGCAATTATATTTTTAATAGTTAAATTTTACGTGTTCATCGAAGGATAAAAAACCTGAGTCGCGCGGACTAGCTCCTAATGAAATACAAATGATGAAAAAATAAATTATTTATAGATAAAGTATTCAAATCGTAAGTACTTCTTTTTTTTAAAAAAAAAAAAAAAGAATTATTAAGAGTTTTATTTTTTACTAGAATAGCATCCGGTTCCCCAGAGCGGTAGATTAGGACCATTTTAGTTTTCAATTTATCCAGCGGACATACTGGTCACGAGTACCATTATTATTGGCTACTTTTGCAATTTACCTATCGATTAGTCGACGCCGTAACATCTTGCTTACAAAGACGTATGTACTGTTCTGCAGTCTGCCTCGATGTAAGTCAAGCATTTGACAAAGTCTGGCATTCAGGACTAAAATACAAAATAAAGTGATTTTTGCCTTCTGAATACTACCTGCTGTTATCGTCTTATTTAGACAACCGCGAATTTAATGGGTTCTCATAATGGTCCAAAATCAACGCCTCAGTTCCCCAAGGAAATATCTTAGGTCCTCTGTTATATTCAATACGTACAGCTGACATCTCAATATCTGGATATTCAAGCATATCGACATATGCAGATGATATAGCAATCATCGCCCGACACACAAGTCCTAGATTGGCATCACAGCTAACAAAATTTCATTTACGAATTCCCGGAAAATGGTCTACAAAATGACGGATTAAAATCAATCCAAGTAAATCGGTACATGTAACATTTACATTAAACAAACAAGTCTGTCCAGAATTACAGTTCAAAGGGAGTGTCATAAAACAGCAGCAGACTGTGAAATATCTAGGCATAATCTTAGGCTAAAAGCTAACCTGGTCACCTGATATTACGAATGTTAAAAAGTAGTTAAATACTCAACTAAATAAACTTTACCGCCTAATTGGTAGAAACTCTAAAATGTCGCTAGAAAATAAGCTCTTAATTTACAACGCAATGATAGCACCGATTTGGACATATGGCATAGAACTATGGGGCTCATCTGCGGGAAGTAACATCTGGAAAATCTGAACGCATTTCGAATTATATGTAACGTTCCATGTGACGTAAGTATTTATAAATTACACAATGATGATCTGCATGTACAAACTGTTGAAGAATCTCATAAAATGAGATACAGCAGATTTAAAAACAAATGTAAAGATCATGTCAATCCGCATGTAACACAGGTGTACAATCTCAGTCTACCGGATAATCCAGGACGCCTTATGCGTGGACAGTGCAGGGATGCGCTACTCTAAAAAAAAAAAGAGCTTCAATCATGCCAGAGTACAGAGTAGGTATGCTCTTCTTTACCCACATTAATGCATTTCACCAACTGCCAACGTGCTTATTGTTTTAAAGAAAAACAGGCGCGTGTAAACAAAAAAGCTATACGCGAGAGTCCAGCATACCAATCTATCATAGTCCAATGAAAGAAGTTACTCAAATGAAAAATTAATATAGTGAAGAGCCGGCAAATAATATTCACTATACGTACCCGTAAAAACTCGAATACAACACGACTGTGTTAAATAGCTGGTCTTACTTCTTGATCGACGCGTCGTGTAAAATCTGTATATTGAACATAAAAAAATTAAATTAAAACTTAATAGCTTGCGATCTATAACGAATAGAAAATCAAGGACGAGTCTACTTTATAAAAGAACAGTGTGACTGTATTCATGCGTGTATATAAAGGTTAATAGGGTTTTCAAATTTAACTCGACTTCAACAATAACAGTGGAAGATACTCGCTCAATAACTGTCGCCTTCGTGATTTCTTTCTAATATTACATTGTAACGTGATTTAAAAATAGAATATGTATATACAGTAAACTATACAAGAATTTTTATTATTTTTTTAGCCAGTTCAGAAATAATCCGAATGTGCAATATGCTGCCATAGGTTGACAATTATTGACCGAAAATGGTGTAAAGGAAGAAATAGATAAAAATTTACCTTTACATTTGTATATATATATGTCGCGGTGATGTAGTTGCTAGAGTACTCGATGGTCGTCGGGGTGTTCGAAACCAACACGCGACAGAAAGTTTTCATCGTTATTTAATTCTGAATTATCACGGAGAAGGCAGTGGCACCCCACTCAGTATAACATCATCTGCGTCGCATATAAATAGTGCCTTGAATGCTAGCTAATTTTGTACGTAATGAAACGTACAATAGCTAGTCACGACGTTCAGCCAACGAATAATACGACGATGATGATGATGATGAGATATATGTATAATATTATAACCCTTTAAGACATAATGTGCATTATATGGTACGTGAAATTTTAATGCTAACAAAATACACACACACACACATATATATATATACATAAAAATGTTTAGAGTAGAGTAGCATATTAGAAATAAAAAATAGTAATTAAAATATAAAAAATTAAAATTAATAACAATAAAGATTCGTAGATTAAAAATGTGTATATAAGTTCGTCTTGTGTGTCAATTTGCCCGTTTTTCAACAACAGTTGGTTGACGATATCTATAACAATCAAAGCTAGAACATTTCCGATAGAATAGAATAATAATGATATATGCGTATATATAACGTACGCAGTAGTCAATACTAAAATACATACCTTTTATTTGTTATTGATTGCTGAGAAATTTTGTTTTATATATATATATATGAGAAATAATTGTATTGTTATAATTATAGTTTTATTTTCCTTTAATCGATATAATTTATTAATCTTTTTTTTCTTATATTCACTGGAATTTCTTTATTATCGCGGGCATAATTAAGTAAATTTCGACCGTAATGTTTTTAGAAATTTTCTCCGAACATCCGCATCAATATTTGTTATTTCGCCCTTTCATGGTACATGAAATTTTAACGTTGATAAACAATTTTTATTTTCCCAGTTGACAATTTCTGAAACAGATTTATATATATATATATATATATATTGAAAGTTATCTACCGTTCGTGATATAAAACTTGTCGATCTTACATTAATGTTAAACGAAGACTCCTGTCATTTGCGCAGATTCTTTTTCTTCACTCTCCTGTATCTCGCAAATAAATCACAAAATCCCATCGGAAAAGATATAATTTCAGTCATCTCTTCCACTAACGTCGATATATTACCTTCGCATGGATACTTATATCGAACTAGCGGATGTTGCAGAAAATACTTCCCGACTCCAAACATACCACTTCCCTTGTCGGATTTCTCAAAAAATTAATAACATCTCTACTAAAAAAGAAACGTTCGAAAATATGGATTGAAGTTCCTAAAGAAATTGCGTTCAATACGAACACTGGAGTTTGGTCTACTTCATCAAGATCTAGCCAGCAAGAAGAAGTTATACTATGCCGTTTTTGGCATGCGAAAATTTCTCATTCCTATTTACTAAATAACTCATATTCCTCCATCTGTAAATGCTCTGTTCCCTTATACATTAATCATCTTTTGGTAAGGAATTTAATCTATTCCGAATACACCTTTCTGAAATACTTGAGGATAACGAACGATCCATTATTTCGATTTCTAATATCTAAACTCCATTTACTTGTGCCGCTTGGATCAATTATGTGACACGTTAATGGATACAATAATCAAAAAATCGCTTGAACATAACATTCAATTTTCACGATAAATATCTTACGTGTAGGAAAAATTAAAACAAAAAATGAACAAAACGCTATGATTAACTTGAAATTAGTCGTAATAATAAGTTAAATAGCGTAATTGACTTTTAAATTAAATTAATTATAAATACCTGCGCTTAAATATACGATGTCTATAATTAGTGTAACGTTCACGTACATGCAACATATCATAACTATATATAATTTAAAAAAAATCATATGTATATATAAAAATTTTTATTTATTTTTCGAATAATTAATTATTATTCAGAACACGCACATTATGTTCTCTTATATGACGTTATGATTTACGTCATCGTCCAATCGTGCGCTCGATTTCGAGCGTCGTGATCCAATTTATGATTTTGAATAAAGTTTCCTCCATATATTTTTGTTCTCGGTCTGGCGTATGACTTGGACCGTACGTATACCGGTTACCTTCTTAATTTGATCGATGAAGCGTATCGGCGGTCGGCATACCTTACCTTGTACTTTTCCCTAAATGACCGCCTTTTCAATGCCGTCAGCTCGAATATTATGTCCGAAAAATTTCAACATTCTTTTATAAATTATTGGTATTATTCTTTGATGTGGTTGCATGTTTAACTGTTGCAGAATTGAAGTATTTGCTCTACGGCTGGTCCATGGAATTCGTAACATTCTTCCGTATGCCGTCATTTACATTATCTGGAACCTTTTTTAGAGTGATTTATTTAATTGATTCGCAGCCATATGGAGCAACGGGAAATACTATTGTTTTCATCGGGTATAACTTCGTTTGACTTCGCATACCCCTGTTTTTTCATATGTTTATTAATTTGTTTATCGCTGTTTTTACTAGTCCTATCGGGCGGTTTATTTCTTCATTGCATTCTGCCTTATTACACAGATATATAACATGATCTTTGCGTTCTATACCTGGTATTAAGTTGAAGTTTCGAGTTCTATCTATAACCACGATGGAACTACATACCGTTCTATAAAAGATGGGAAATTTCCAAGTTAAAATTTTTACACGACTAAACGGTCCTGTTAATGGTGAATATTTGACTTCGGTAACTAGTTATGTAGTACTACACCTATAGGATGAATACTAGCGTCTTTCTGCCGGCACTACAAGGAAAGATCTAAGGTAAAGCACCTTGAGAAAGGAAACGTCTCGAAATGGTAGAAAACATAATTATGGACGATAGAGTTAGAAAATATTAATTCACGATCTAGGCAAACCCCCTATTAAGGAGATGCAACTAACAGAAGAAGAAGAAGACAATAAAACCAATTAATTAATAAATTATTATATAAATAAATAATATGCGAAATTACGTAATATATATATATGTATGTTTGAAAAAAGTAATTATTTAAACGTATAAAAAATGAAGATATGCGTGAACTTAATAAAAATTTATAAAAATTAGGATATGCGTAAACTTGATAAAAAAAAAAAAAGAAAGAAAGAAACAAAAAATTTGTATTTGCTATTTGTAGGGTACAGTATAAACAAACATTAAAATTATATAATATAAAAAAATGAAATTCCTTGATACACTTATTGTTAATTTATAATTAACAATAAGTGTATCAAGGAATTTCATTTAATACAAACAAAGAATTAAACTAGAATTACAATGTTAAAGAAAATTACAGGAAAAAATTCCACAAAAACCTGCATCTTAAAAATTAAAAGGACAAATGAAATAGCTTACTCGTTAACTAACGATGAGAGTAATATAAGTGATTAAAAATAAACGGCTGTGTGAATAATAATCGTAGTTAAAATGAGTTTAAGCACAAAATAGAGTTAATGTAATTAGAATGCTGCGATTAACATTAGTTACATATATACTTACTACTCAAGTAAAATATGTTTTATTCGTCTGCTTATATTTTTTGTACCTGTGCCGTACAGACTGATAATCATAGTTACCAACTTGGTTTAATGTCAGTAGACCTGGAGCACGTGTTAAAAAATTTTCTTGTATTAACCTTTATTGTTTCTTCTATATAGGGATAATTTAGTATTTCGTGCATTGTTTTAATGCGTGTAGATCTAGGCTTGTTAAGAACTATTCTAAGGCAATGATTTTGTAATCGTTGAAGTCTGTTAATGTTACTTAAGCTGGTGCTAGACCAGACTGGGCTGGCGTATAAAATTGTGGGCGATATTAGCTGCTTGTCAAGTAAGAGTTTATTAATTGGTAACAGTGTAGATTTCCTGTTAAATAATGGAAATAGTACGCTCATTTTTTTGTGTTCTCTGCATATAGATTCGTTTACATGTTTGGTAAAGGTCAACTTACTACCTAGTGTAATTCCCAAGTAACGAATGCTTGATTTCCAATCTAGGTACTGATTTTTAATTCTAACGTAACTATTTATGTTGGGTTTCCGTCTCGTAAAAATAATTGTTTCTGTTTTACTATCGTTTAATTTAATTTTCCACTTAAAGAAGAATTTGAATAGTTTTGCAACTGCAGCAGTCAGTCTATTACTGTATCAATGCGATATGATAAAGTCATTATAGCAGTATCGTCAGCATATAGGTTAATATTAACTTCCTTCATGCGGGGGATATCGTTTATGTAAATAATAAAGAGAAATGGTCCGAGGATGCTTCCCTGAGGTACTCCTGCTGTTGCGTATCTAATTTTTGATTTGTGATCCTTAATTTTTATGTAAAATTTTCTATTTGTCAAATAAGATTTAATTAAAGAGATCAAATGCCATGGAAATTTGTATTTGATTAGCTTGTAGAGAATGCCATTATGCTACGCGGTATCGAAGGATTTATGTTTGCTTTTATTAAAATTATCGGTAATTTGGTCACATATTTTAACTAACTGTGTAATAGTACTTGAGTTAGGGCGAAAGCCATATTGGAAGTTTTTAAGGATTAGAGACAGCGTGTTTTTATGGCGGAAGTGATAAAATAATTATAATTAATAATAATAATAAGGATATTTTAAAAAATGTAATAATAACGGCCATAATAATAATAATAATAATTAATAATAAAGCTACTGCTTGATAACGATGATAATGATTATAATTTTGCAGGCCAATGAAGCATAATAAATTCCAATATATTCGCCTATTATAGACTAGCCCGGGTAAGTTTATTTTTTATTATTTATTTACGAATACAAACGCTAACCGTTGCGTTAGATGTTACCGAATAAATAAAAAAATTAAAAATTAAAAACTTTTGGAGCAAACTATAAAACACTGCCGTGTATGTGTTACGTAATAACCGTTTATTTGTTACCTTGTTTATGGTTAGGTTTTACTTTATTTGTGCGTTGTGTTAATAGCAGACGAGGCTACACTAATTGTTCGTTCGAAAACACCAAGTTCGTCGATATTCGTTCCCGATACACATTTTAAAAATCATTATTGGAACCGAATTAATTCTCATTCGCAAAAATGAAAAGATTATTACATACCGATGAAGAATCCGCTAAAGTAAGCAGTATTATCATTATCATTATTATTATTGTTTTTTAAACATATCTATATATGTATAACTTAAATATATAGACGAAAATTCAAACAATTTCTTATTACTGATACACGTGTTTCGTCGAGTAATTTGCCCGTCGACGAAAATATATTTTTCGAAGAATGCGGAATGTAGTGATTTTTATTAAAATAAACAACAAAAAAGAAGTTAAATCACTAATTTTTTTTTTTTTTTTTAATCATAATGCTCTTTTTGTCTGTTAGGCCATTATCGAGTGAATATTTAAAAAATAAAAATATAAAATGAAAAATATTAATTTAAGATTACACTTCACAAAAATCGGCAAAATGAACCATATTAAATAAAACAATCTGACCAATTTTTCGTTTTATATTTTTATTTTTTAAATCTACACCTGGCCTAATGTTTTCTAATTTTTCATAAAGAAAAAACGTTTAATTAACTTATTTTTTTTTTGTATTTATTTTGACGAAAATATAATTTATATCTAAAATAACTTTTACTACCTATATGTTCTAAATAATACATCTTTCCCATTTACACTCGCGCTGCTCACATTTTTACACTCATTTTTTTCAATATTTCTTTACCATTGTGTAACCACGTCATCTTTTGCTTCAGTATGCCGAATCTTTGCGCTTAATCCGGTACGTGATTTAAAAGCTTCGGAATTATGTAATTGTCCGTTCGATCCCGATATTTCGTTCTTATCATCGGTAGCTTATAATTCTGTACTTACGTAATAGTATGGTTTTTTTTTATTTTTTACTAATTTTGTAAAGTTTTGTTTTGTTAGATGTTCATCATCATCATTTTCCATCTCTTATTCAGTAGATTGGATCGACAGCGCGGTTTTCTGCATTTGTCTTTGTCTAGATTCTTTTATCATTTCCGCGACTGATTTTCTTCCTGCTATTCCATATGTATATTCTATGCGTCCCATTCCTCATTGTCTTTTCCAACAAATTTCCCCTTGTATCGTAAAAAGGTCCTCTCGAATTTTATAGTACTTATTTTTTGATTCTTCAATTACATTTAGCAGGATTGATTGGTTTAATTTGCATCTGTCGAGTACTTCTAAATTCGTTAGTTTTTCCTTTCACGATATTCGGTGCATCCTTTTGTAGCACCACATTTTAAATGATTTTATTTTCGTTGACTTCCGATAACGTCCAGGTTTCCGAATCTTATTGTTGACTGCACAAACCATCGAAGAATTTCCAACTTTATTTGAAAGTTTAATTTTTTATCTTTAAGTACTCGTTCTATGTAAATGCATTTCGTCTGCATTCTATTCTTCTTTTTATTTCTTCATCGTCTTTCCGGTTTTCCATGATTAAGCTTCCCAAACTGTTATCACATTTTTGATTAACTATATATATGTTACATTCAGCATATTTTCCGTGTTTAAGAGTTCGTAAGAAGTTTTATCCTTTATATCCGTTTTAATAATTTTAGTTTTTTTTTGGTTCCCCAATTTCAGCAAGTGGATAGGGCAAATATATTTATGAAATGTGTTTATAAAAGAGTAAGTGTGCATTACATCAGTTGTGTGTAATTGTTCCTTGCTAAGTGTACTTAAAAAAAAAATAAAGTGGAGGGGGATGAATAACATAGTCCCTCCGACCACGTGTGTGTGCAAGTAATTAAGTGTTCCTTAAATTTATATATATATATATATATATATATATATATATATATATATATATATATATATACAAGCTTGGAGAAAAATAATATACAAGTTTGTTACACGCTTATAATAACTTATGGTACTAATGATTATTGCGTAAAATTTTTTTTAAATATATTAGGCAGAAGTAAACCATGCAAGACGCAGTTTTATGACATAGTTCAGAATTATAACGTTTAAATTTGTTTTTATTTGACTTTCTGTTGCCCTTAAACATCTAGTGCGAATTTTCTTTTCATTGCCTTTTCTACAAATGTTTTATTTTTGTTTAGGATTATTAGAGATTGGTTGAGTTTAATTTAGTCATACAGGACACTTGTACATGAGGTGTTCGACATTGTCGACCTCATCGCTATAACATATTGTATACATTGTGGTGCACTAGAGATTCGGAATGTATGGAGATATTCTCAAATTTTCTATGCACCCAGAAAGAACCTGAGATGTGAAGAAATTAATATTTAGTTTTTTCATTCTTCCTCTGGCTTCAATATTATGGAAAAAATTATAAGTCTTTCTTCCTGTTTCGCAAGTGTCCGATCTTTGTTGCCAGATATTGATTAGTACTTGATCAATATATTTTTTCAGGATTTTATAGGACGGCTTATCGATCAGATTTGAGGGAAGTGCTTTACTTTTTAAATAATACGTGGTGCTGTTAAGGAGGCTAATGCTGCCAGTTATTTTATATTCTGAAGCAATTGCCTGACCAATAATATATAAATCTAAAGGTAGTATGTTACTAATGACATTGGCAGCACATGAATGTGCAGTCCTTTAGAGAGAACAGATATTTAATAAGAATTTCCTTTGTTGTTTGTTTATTGTTTTAAGTATGAATTCATTTATATAAATACAAGCACCATATCCATATAGTGACCGTATTAAACCTTTTTATATAAGATGGTTCTTTCATGATATTTTAAGCCTTTGATGTTTGGTAGTAAAACTTTCTGCATCGAGTATATTTTTTCACTTTTATTATTCAGGTAATTAATGTGAGACCGAAAGGTAAGTTTACGATCGATAAGTATTCCTAAATATTTGAAGGTTTTTGAGTAACTAATTATTCATCCGGACATTATTTTCATATTACTGATTTTTTTAACAATTTTGATTAATCCTAAGAATTATTATTAATTAAAAAAACACAAACGACAATTAAATTACACGCGTTATCGCAATCTCAATTAATATTAGATACATATAATTCTAATCAGTATAATAAAGAAAATGTAGAATGGTTAACGTATTATTTCAATGAACAAAATATAGATCCTATAGAATTTTTAGCCTGGTTAGAAATCATTAAAACTAAACGTTATAAAAAAATTAATACATTTGTATTATTAGGACCAACTAATTCTGGTAAAAGTTTATTAATGGACTGTTTAATTAAACCTTTTCAACCAGAATTAATACCTAGGGAAAATGATAAATCGTCTTTTCACTTTGATCAATTGCCTATAGCATCTGCCGCTCTATTCGAAGAACCACTCATTACACCTACAAATGTGGGCACCTGGAAATTATTATTAGAAGGTGCTCACATTAAAACAGACATAAAACACGGAAATAAACAAGAAATCACACGTATACCAATATACATAACAACCGCAACACCATTAACCAATATGATAGATAATAAAGAAGGCGAACAAATATTACAAAGAATAAAATTATTTACACTACCGTGTTCGATACATCATCGCACTGAAACATACACAACACTTAAACATTTTCA
Source organism: Coronaproctus castanopsis (assembly GCA_032883995.1). NCBI lineage: Eukaryota > Metazoa > Arthropoda > Insecta > Hemiptera > Monophlebidae > Coronaproctus > Coronaproctus castanopsis. Next base: position 91,899,936 of record CM065052.1, read on the forward strand.
ATGTAAAATAATAAACAAAGCACCCTCATTTTTAACTACACAAGATTTTTCACACTTTTTTCTACCGTATTTAGAACAAGCAAGTATACACTAATCACTGAATTAGACACACAACATCAACACAACCCAGGTTGCACTGAAGAATGGGGAGGGGGGACGATACAGAACGAGAACACAAACGAATAAAACGCGAAACGCAACAAGGTGGTATTACAATGAATTCAGGAGATACAAAAGATGGATACGGACATGGAATATACGAAATACAGGTAAATAGTTTATATATAGATATATATATATACATGTATCTACATATAAAATATATTACATATATAATAACAACGTATATTTTACAGACATTTAATCCGTGGAATATTGCAAGATCGTATAAACATTGTATTAAAAATATCCTCAATTTTACCGACGATCAAAAACCGATAATTATTCCGTATCGTTCAATGGCATTTTGGGTAGGTCATTATGCAAAAAAAGATCCATTTAATAAAACGATAGATATTGCTCAAGCATTAAATACGATTAGCGTAGGAATTAATTATTTATACGGTACAATTAAAATAGAAGTGTTTGCAGTTACACGTAATAGATTAATTCAAACTGGAACAACAAATGGATATACATACGATTTTGAAACATCGCAAAATTTAATTTTTGGAACATGTGATAAAGATACATATTTATTTACATATAGCGCTAAAGAACAGTTAGACTTTAATACACAAGCTAATATCGACTTGTGGCCTGATGATGGTAATGACATAATTTCAAAAATTAAAATACCCCAAAAAGAAGCATATACACACATAATAAACTTCCCACAATTACATCATAATTATATGTGGGAACCCCATTCGCAAATGTTTGATGACAAATGGTCATTAACATTAAGTATACCAAATAATAATAACGTAAAAGGAATTTTACCTAACTATCAAACAACACATGCATCAGAAATGATGTTAGAAATTTCCCAAATAACAATTAACGATAAACAAAAAATAGAATTAGTTAAAACAACTATAATGAACAGAAACAATTATCCCGCAATTCTATTAGGTCAACCAAAAGTTAATGATGAAACTGGAGTTATGAAATTTAGATATAACATACGAATAACTACAGAACTACATATGGTATATCATTTATTTCCAGAATACTTAACAGCACTGAATAATATTATTCTAAAAAGACAAACTATAAAAATTCCAGAATTAAGTTTACAAAAAGATCAAAAAGGGTATGCATATCCATATATACCGTACGAATATTAATTATATATTCTCTTTTGTATATTCAAATTCGTTGTATTATATCACCTTGTTGTAATATATATATATATAAGTTTGTATATATATATATAAAGTATTATCAAATACATCATTGAAAAAATATTGTTTAATTATTTACGAGGTGATATGTTATCGGCCTCCACGTGGCTCACCTTGGAAACGATATAATGACTAATCATCATTATATCGGCCAACAGATAACAAATAAAGTTATTACTAACTAATCTATATCCAGGTTCCGCTAGTATATAAGTTCCGTTAAAATATGTTACGCAATGTTTTGCGGTCCAAGACATCGTGACCCGCGTTAGCGGGTCTTTTTTTTTTATTTTGGTTTTGGATTCTTTAAGAATCCCAGTTGTTTAACAACTGAAAACCGAAACAAAAAAATTAGAACTTCCCGACCAGATGGATTTTTAGGGAACTCAAAACATCGCGAAAGACGCAAAGCGGACTATCATAAACGCATCCATACATCTTATCCACTATAATTTAAAAATAAACAAATAAAAAAATATATATATATATATATATTAAAATTTTCGCGTGTATAAAGTCGGAACCCGGATTTGGATTCGTCTGTATTAACTTAAAATGTGTAACTGCATTTGGGAACCCAAAAAGCTAAACCCATCTTATCTATGGTTTTTTCTAGATATTGACGAATTTTTTCTATCTGTTGATAATCAAAATTTTTATTAACACGAAATATTGCACAAAGATCATCGGCATATGAAATAAGTTCACAGTTGCTCCCGATTTCTGCGCAAAAATGTTCTAATTTGTAATGTACTTTTGAGTATAATACATTCCACAGAGTGGGTCCAAGAACAGAGCCCTGTGGCACTCCGCGTGTTAATTCTTTATTATAGACGGAGTTATTTATTTTAAGTCTTGCATTTATAGCAAGGAAGTAGTCGATAATAATATTTACTAGAAATGGGTTGATTTGTTTTGTTTTTAATATTTCAATGATAGATGACCATTTACAAATGTCAAAGCACCCTTAGTGTCAAATGAGATAACAATCGCCGTATCTCCATCAGCTATACAGTTCTTTATATTGGTAACTAGTTTGAAGACTGTACCCTCTGCTGAATGTGTCGCTCTAAAACCATATTGATTTTTATGATAGATGTTTTTGGCGATAATTTCCGTAAGAAGAAGTTTGTTAATAATTTTTTCAAAAACTTTTCCGAGAGAATTTAGTAAAGATATGGGTCTGTAGGAAGTGACCTGGGAGAATTCTTTCCCAGGCTTAGCAATTAGTTTAATATCTGCTATTTTCCAACAGTTAGGGAAGGTCTGTTAATACACTGATTTATTAGAGTTAAAATTAGATTATTATGTTTTATGTTTATTAGCTTTATTATTTTATTATTCTATCCCCAGAGCAAGCTTTCCTGTTGTTTAAACATTTTATAATGTTACATAACGTTTCATAATCAACAATAGGTTGGTTTTTATCTGATGTGTCTAGCGGTGTTAAATATCCGTTTTCTCTGGGAAAAAGTATTGAATAAAGACCCTACATTTTTGGTTGTCTGTAAAGATGAGTTGTTTAATTTAATCTCGCCTATAGGAGTAGTTCGGTTTTTACCAAAAATAACTTTATATGGTTTCCCCCACCCGCGGTGGAACGATAAATCATGTCCTTCCAATAGTCATATTTTGTTTTAATTATAAGTTTTTTATTTTGGGAACATTTAGGATTGAATTATAGAAAAGTTTAGTTGGATTTTTTATTTTAGACTTTAGACGTCTGATATTGTTTATTTTTTCTTTGAGCCTTTGTAATTCTTTATTCCACCAGTCTGCTGAAGATATTTTATTGAGCTTTTGACACTGTCCAATAAGGGATGACAGGCAATGATTAAAATCATCGATTTTGCAGTTTAGGGTGTCTCTATTATTACAGTTATTAATTTCATTTTTATTACTTCGAGGTCTTAGATTAAATTTCTTATAGCTTGTTTTTAGGGACGTCTTAGATCCATTCTCAACTCATGTATCTGATGGTAAAGAGGCTATAATGTTTTTGTGTGGTGTTAAATCAAACTGTTCCAGTTTAAAGTCTACAAGGCTCGTAAATTTAGACGATACTGTTAGGTAATCGATTACACTCTTTCCATTATGATTTGAGAATGTTGGAACATTTTTGTAAATCATTGCTGTAGACGAGTTCAGTAAGACGCGATCTTTATTATTTTGAATATGTTTTTTCAAAATGTGATAGGCGTATGTTAAAGTCGCCAACCAAAGTAGCTTTGTAGTGGGAGTTATTTTTGATTAATTTATTCAGTTAATAGACACTTTGCCTTGGGTTTATTTGGGGAGATATAACATGAAATTAAAAGGTATTTTTTGGAAAGTCATTGCAATTATATTATTTTCACAGTAAAGTAAGTTGTATGCTAGATTATTTTTAAGTATAACCATACTACTACTACTACTACTACTACTACTACTAATAATAATAATATAGGACAATAATCATAATTATATACGACAATAAAATAATAATATAACTATGCATGAAAAAAGTATCTCTCCACTTCTCTCGACGTTTATGCTTTTCCGGTAGCTGCAACCTCTATCGACTCTAGTTTTTTGTTTTATTCCATCCGTCCATCGAAAAAGACACCTTCCTCGGTTTCTATATCCGTCTGGTATTCATAGTATGTACGAATGAGTCTGTTTTCCTCGTGTAATGGATGAATTTACCCTTTAGCATCATTCAATATGGGCACATTTTGTTCTGCGTTGGTATTCTAAACGTTCTCCTATGAAAGCCATACATCGAACGAGTCAATTCGCCTGTCACGTGCACATTTTATACTTGAGGTTTCCGGCTAATAGAACAATTAAGCTATTGATCAATAAGTACTGAGCGCTTCTCCAAATTGCGATTAATTTATCTAAGGTTCGAGTAATTATATTTGTTCACCACTTTATAGCCTTCAATGTTATCATTCTTCGATTTAG